>OY856186.1:147490941-147643878 GCA_963693315.1 Diogma glabrata | reverse complement strand
AAAATTTTTAAGCCTTTTTTATCAAGTACATGTTAAGTATCTGGTAAAAATTTTAATATTTGAAATCGAACCCATCATGTTCTTCCTCAATCATATTCTTTTTCCTGTTATACACGTCAATCGGTTTGTGCAAACAGTCAAACTATTGAGGTCACTCTCTGTCATAGTGACAGAATTCAGAGGGATTTCTTTGTCCGTGTATCGTACAAATGGAATGCTTTGCCGGACTTCGGGGGCGTCCAATCCCCAAAAGTTTAAAGAAAGCGTTCGTCAACATCTTAGAATGCATATAGTTGTGGAACCTACGTCTTAAAAAGCATCTATGTATTGTTGTGACACATATTGTAAATTCTTAAACACAACATTTTTTATTGAAAAATTAATGTAATGGAAAACATTACGTCAAATCAATCCACACTTAGATGAAATATGTAGCCTAATTTTACAAATCTTGCACCGAATCTATAATTTTCTTTTCAGAACTATGATGTTCCTTTTGATTCACAGTAATGACACATATTTGTCACTTTTTATTTAGAAATTAAACGAATTGCGTTTGTCGGCAATCGAATACCAGATCCGCCAGCACTTTTGTACAAATGTTTTGACATGTGATTCCTTTTAAAAACTTTCAAAATTTTAATGGCGTATTAGGTGTAGATGTATTAAAAACGATAAAATACATTATGCAACAGTTCAATTAAAAAACAAATAAGTAACATTGCTATATTTGCTATATTTAAAAAAATCAATTTTTGTTTAAAATATTGTTTTTTTTGGAATAAAAACCAATTTGATTTGAACATTGTTTTAAACAGTGTTTAAAACAAACCAACTCTGTAGAGGGGAGAGGGGGGTAGGGGCGTCAAACCTTATTCTTGCCTAGGGTGTAATTAAGCCTCGTCCCGGCTCTGTATATATATATATATATATACACACACATATATATATATATATATATATATATATATATATATATATATATATATATATATATATATATATATATATATATATATATATATATATACATATATATATATATATATATATATATATATATATATATATATATATATATATATATATATATATATATATATATATATATATATATATTATATATATATATATATATATATATATATATATATATATATATATATATATATATATATATATATATATATATATATATATATATATATATATATATAAATATATATATATATATATATATATATATATATATATATATATATATATATATATTATATATATATATATATATATATATATATATATATATTTATATATATATATATATATATATATATATATATATATATATATATATATATATATATATATATATACATATATATATGTATATATATATATATATATATATATATATATATATATATATATATATATATATATATATATATATATATATATATTTTTCCTTTTAACTTTAATTCTTAATATTTAATAACAAGAACGGAATACCTCAATTTTTATTTATTTTGATTTATTGTTTATCTATCCTGAGAGGCAATACTTTTACTTTGTCTTCATTTTGTCTAAGCACAAAATATAGTTATTAATCTTTAACAAAAAGGAAAATTAATTATTGCACAATTAAAATGAATGCAAATCAAGTATTTAAATATTTTTTTTTTAATTTTATTAACAAAACGTGAAACTCGAACTCGGTCGATTAAAATTATCACTTAATTCAATTTAATATAAAAAAAATCAAACGTTTTAAAAAAAACTCGACGTCAATAGATCAAACTATATATACTTTTATATAAAATGAAATTATGACTCGTGAAATAAATCACAGAATGTAATTTTTAATGGAATATAAATCCTGACTCAATTAAATATGCATAAAATGAAGGCATTTATATTTTCAATTTTAAATAAACGAGAGAAAAAAGAACTCATAAGCACTTGTTTCTGTAGTTTTCTAAAAAAAGTAAGACTTTAACTAACTCCCTAGGGGCAGTAAAGTTAAACTTTACAGCCGTTTGCAAAAAATGATATTTATAGTTTAAATTATTAAATTAAAAATCGACAACATAACATTCAAACTTAATATTCTATTTTTTCATGGTTACTTTGTTTTAAAAACGTTGTAAAATTGTATGCAAATACCATAGCACGCATTAGCCACATGACATGAGCTTTCTTTCAGATGCTTATTATAATTAACTTTTTACTGTACTGTAACTTTCAACTGTACTTGTACTGTTTACTGTAAAATTTATACTGTAAAAGTAAAGAATGTGATCAATTTATAACTGAAAAAATTCCTGCAGCCAAATTCTTTGATAAGTTTTTTTATGGAGAGAAACGCGAAGAAATTTTTAACACTTCACCCCTTCACAGTTACAGAATTTGTCTGCTGCCGTTAACGTTATCTTTAAAAGAAATATGACGTTTTGTTGAATGGTCTCGTATAAACGGTGGCAATGCCCTGCAGTATATCTCAAGATTAACGATTTGTCATCATTAACAGATACAGCTTCTTTTATCATCTTAAGACCCACCATCTGTTATTCTTTAGTATTAGTTCCATAAATAAGTTCAACTATTCGTCGGTTTTATTAACTAAACTAATGCAACTAATAAATTTTTCACCTGGTTATGGACAATTGATCTTTTATTTTAGTTTTTCCTTCATTTTACAATCCTAATAACATTAAGATCCTCCCATTTGAATAAATACTATTCTAAAGACTGACTTGCAATCTTCCACATTTCTATAATTTCTTTTTTATTTTTAAACTATCGGTTTTTTATGTTTTCAAAATTAATGTTTCATAAAGATCGCATTTGCGACACTGCACGCTCAACATAATATAATAGAACAGAAAAATATTGATACTCTCATAATCTCTTAACTTTACCGAACTTTATGTATAACTTTTTGCAAAATAAATAATAAATAACAATGCTTTTGGAAATTTTTATTATTTTTAAAATTAACAATTAAGTTAACTCGTAAAGAATGCAAGGTGTTGCAGGAATTTCTTTATGTTCAGTCAGCTTTTTAGTTCGGTTTCTTTATTGATGTTGTACAAAATAAAAGTTATACAAATATTGATGTTTAATTTTATTTGCAAATGGTCATAACATTTTTGTTGGTTATTAATAAAAAACCCGATTTTCTATTATTTGATTCATGATCACGTTTATTTCGGCTATAAAAATAAATGTATATTAAATACAAATAGAAAAGAGTGTGCTCATAATCCCCAAAACGAATTTTAGCAAAACTATCATGATAATTTGTAAAATAAAATTTAATATTTCACAAATTAACACATTAAACTTTTTACTATTGTTGTTAAATATTTAGAATCATTGAGCGCATAAAATGGCACGTTAGTCATTACATTCTTAACAATATAACAACAAAAATTATTCTTAATCCGATTTTGATTTTCTTTGCTTGAACTATTATAATTATAATAAAACCACACATTAGATACAAATTATTGGTGTAACGGGATACAATAAAAGAACAATTATATTTCATGGAATTTTGTAAATAAATTAATGCATTTATTGTATTATTTCAAAACGAGAATTATTTTATAGCGAACTCGTCACTTTTATTTATTATAACGCATAATAATACTATATCGTGCAGTGTTCTTACTTTTAAATCTGAAATATTAAGTCCTATACCAGGTATACTCATTTTACTTGTCTCTTGGTATCTTTATATATTTGATTTGTTTTGGTTGCCTCTTTTATTATAATTTGCCCCTCATAACAAAATAATTTAATCTGAATCCACACAAACCAATCTGAAAATGTATGAAAATTACATTAAAAACAACTATAGGGCTATTATTTTGAAAACGTACATCGAAAAAAAAACAACTATTTTTTAAAAATCTGAAATTTTGATATGTTGTTGGTATTGACGAAAGGAAAAAAGTTATTTCTGCTTTTATTTTTTGTGTACTCGGAATCGGAGTTATGCGCGGTTGAATTTTGAGGCTTTTTCACGTAGTTTTTGGTAATGGTGGCAATGTTTTGTGAATATGTGCCACAAATTTCATCCGACTTACGTATATTTTTGCAAGTAAAAAGGAAAATAATTGAATAATTGAAATAAGTAAGTTTAAAATTAATAACTTTTCTCTTTTCCGCTAGGCGGCGCGTAAAACCTTGGTTTACTTCAAAGCTCATATCTCAAAAAGTAGGCTTTTTTTTTTTTTGTTTTTCACAAATTTTAAAGTAAACATATGCAGCTATGAAATTGAGAAATAAAAAGTCAGCAATTCAATATGGATTTTTTCTTACGATTTTTTAAAGTTTGGTATATGAAAAATTCACATGTGTTTTTTTATTAAGTTAATAATCCTGTACTAAATGTGGATCTAATAAATTAAACATTTCATATTTTAACACCTGCAATAAATTTGAACCATTTTTTGTGTATTTCCGATTGAGAAACAGGTTTTTATTCAGAATAAGAATTGGAGATCCCAATGATCGAAGATTTTGTTATAATTTCAACATCACCAACACTAACATTAGAAAAAAACATTAAAAAAATATTTTTCCTATAAACATTATAATTTAATCAATATTATAAATAAATACATTAAAAAATTAATTTATATATTTTTTTTTGCCTTTAAATTGAAATATTTATGATCATCAGAAAAAGAAAACATTTTGGCAATTATTTTATCGGGTGTAGTGCTATCCGGTAAAAAACAGTGGAATCCTTGAGTTCTTTGTTTTCTTCCAAGAACATTTCGTAGATGTCGGTGAGGTTCCATAACACCAACCGCTTTGATTTCTTAATTTTTGTCGATCCTTCTGTAATAGTAACAACATCTTTAAGGCCAGGCATTGTTCTACTAATTTCCTCTGATAAGAAGTATGTTTGAATTTGTTTTACTATATTTTGTGACAAACTGTGGACTTGTTTGCTTTGAGGACAACTGTAAGGACCTACTGTTTCCAACAGATCCATGGCGAATTCTACCAGTCGTCTTGATGCATTAAATTCATCCTGGATACGTTGATTTGACCAAAATTTACGTGGTAGAGTTGTCAACAAAAGCACTTGTTTTGATTTACAGCTGGCATCTTTAAACTCTTTTTTAAGGTTCATAAGCCATGATGTATATTCACATTCCTCGTTTGGTGATAACACTTTAACTGAATCTACTTGAAATATTCTTTGACTTATTGCCGATGTGACACTTGCAATTTTTTTATAACTTCCTGTTGTAATATGATTTTGTTTGATAGGAGATTCGGCTAACCTTCCAAGAACATTGTTAATATCTTCTAAAATGTCATTAAGTAGTTCAGGAACTGGTGGAGATATAGTATCAATCGAAACTGGTGATGGATCTAAAGATGCTGGAGGTATTTGAATATTTTCGTTCGTTGGAACATTTTCAACATCCTGATTTATAGAAATAATTTCACTATCAATAGCTTCCGAACATGAAAGCTGCTGTATAGAAAATATTAGTTGCATATGAATTTTTATTCATTTTAATAAAATAATTGAATTTACCTTATTTTTATAGATATAAGTGCGACATGTTTCACATATAAACTGGTCATCACGCAAAGTAAAATTTAGGGTCGCAGCTTTTTGAATAACAGCTGGTGTGACCAGTTTCACATTTTTTGATGTCCGCTGATGATTTTTGAGACCGTACAAGTTACAGCACAATTTGAAAGGCATTTCTATTATTATCTTTTCTAAACGTTATGTCTTCTAAATATTTTGGAATATAATTGATTATAAGGCAATCCAATCAATATATATATACCCTTGAAATAGTTTTGACATAGGTAGAATCAGGCAAAATTAGGTAGGTACAATTTAATATATTTTGATTGGATGCAAGTATAATTTGGTCAAAAACCGTTTGTGGGCGTCATTAGAATTTTAAATGTTAAAATTATGAGTCTCTAATGAGATTTTAATTAGTAAAAAGGGGCTGAATAGACACTTTTTAAAATGAATAAACATTTTACACACCCTTTTAATAATTTAAATTCCTTTATTTTACCACTTAACTTAAATTAATTTTTAATAAGTTTTTAACCATTTAGCCGCACAGAAAATGGTTCAAATTTATTGCAGGTGTTAAAATATGAAATGTTTAATTTATTAGATCCACATTTAGTACAGGATTATTAACTTAATAAAAAAACACATGTGAATTTTTCAAATACCAAACTTTAAAAAATCGTAAGAAAAAATCAATATTGAATTGCTGACTTTTTATTTCTCAATTTCATAGCTGCATATGTTTACTTTAAAATTTGTGAAAAACAAAAAAAAAAAAGCCTACTTTTTGAGATATGAGCTTTGAAGTAAACCAAGGTTTTACGCGCCGCCTGGCGGAAAAGAGAAAAGTTATTAATTTTAAACTTACTTATTTCAATTATTCAATTATTTTCCTTTTTACTTGCAAAAATACACGTAAGTCGGATGAAATTTGTGGCACCTATTCACAAAACATTGCCACCATTACCAAAAACTACGTGAAAAAGCCTCAAAATTCAACCGCGCATAACTCCGATTCCGAGTACACAAAAAATAAAAGCAGAAATAACTTTTTTCCTTTTGTCAATGCCAACAACATATCAAAATTTCAGATTTTTTAAAAATCAAAAATTTAAAAATCAACAAAAAAATGTACGTTTTCAAAATAATAGCCCTATAACAAAATACAAAATTACATATCGTTAGAAAACAGAAAAACCACGACTTTTAAATTTATAAATGAAATAAAAAAAGAAAAACGACAAAATTTTCGTAAGGGGTAAAAATAGTATATTTTCCTACAAGAGATGAAAACATCGTTTTGACATGTTTACGAACGAAAAACGTTTTTATCTCGCGTATGAAATGCGTTTCTCAGTGAATAGTTGACTTGTCTAACTAAAAGTCCCTTTGTCAAAGATTCTATTTTAATATTTTTCCGAACTAAATCAAATCCTAGTAATGCTAGCGCAAGTTCTCTTCTATTTTCTAAAGTGGTCATATTAACCAATAACAATCTATTCTTATATTTAGGTAATTTATATCCTACCAAAATCCTATAGGTCTGAGAGCAAATAATAAAAATTGTTTTTGAACACTTTCTATACGATTAATGTCTTCTTGTCTATAAGGAGACCAAACAACACTAGCATATTCCAAAATCGATTGCACTAAAGCCACGTACAGTGTCTTTGTTAAATATGAATTATTAAATTCCCTAGCTCGTTTTTTAATAAAACCTAAAACCGAATAGCTACTACTTATCACCTTATCAATATGACTTTTAAAATTTAATTTGCTGTCGAAAATAACGCCCAAGTCTCTAGGTTGACAATCTCTTTTGAGAATTTTCCCTTCCATCTCGTAATCGTATTTAGGTTCTTTTTTTATTAAAAGAAATGACTGAACATTTGCCATCATTTAACATTCAACAATTATATTTTGAAAAGAAGAATTTACGTTAAATGTGGGAGTTTTCTGAACTATTAGGAATAGTGGGGCAAGAAATTATCATGACAACGTTATGTTTTCTGAAGCAACTGTTCCTAATAGTCCAGAAAACTAGGCTTTATAAATATTAAATATCACGAGTATACGATAATACGCCCGCGATAATATTATATAATAGTTATTTAAGTATTAAGGGCATGTAAGAATGTTTTACCGATTGAGGATATCCGTTTTGAGATCGAGACGAAGTCGAGATCTCTAATATAGCCGAAATCGGTAATACTCTTAAAGTCCAAAATGCTTATTATATTATTTGCACGATCAATAAAAATTCAATTAAAATTATTTATACAATAAAATTCATTTTTAAGTTTTAATGTTTAAAGAAAATTTTTTTAAATTTCAATTCAAAATAGTAAGCTCTGCGTTTCATCATATTTCTATATATTTTTTTGTTGCAAAACTAACTTTCATAGAATAATTTTTCAAAACAAATTGCTTTTAAATCTTTTAATTGCAATATTTTTAAAAGAATATTATTTGAAATTGAAGATTGTAAATTGCGCTACATAAATATTTATATAAAAATCGTTTTATTCACACCATAGGGTCTGTCTTACCGGTAAGTAATTACTTACCGCATACGTGATCGGTAAGTAATTATACTTACCGACCTGTGATTTGTAAACGAAACTTACTATTAGACTAAGAGCCCGCGACGGCCAGACCTTCGTTATTTTATAAAAGCTGAAAGTTTCTCTGCGCATACCCCCTACTCAGGTAGGAACGATTAGCGACATATGAAGTTTGGATCATAGTGGCTTTGGCAGGGAGCAGGTAACAAAGGAGCCTCCAAAGTTCCGTGAAAGTATAAAACCTAATTTTTTTATATATTCTTTGGGATAGTATTAGAAGTCACGTCACCCATTGCCAGACACTTACTACTGTAAAAAACCCCCTGCCAGACACTTTTAAAATTTAACGAAAGTTTAACGAAGGTCTGGCCGTCGCGGGATCCTGGTCTATATGTTCATTTACGAATCAGTAAACATTCAAAATTGCCTGATCGTAATAATAATAATATAATAATAATAAAATAGTTATTTAAGTATTAAGGGCAGTAAGAGTGTTTTACCGATTGAGGATATATGTTTTGAGATCGAGACGAAGTCGAGATCTCTAATATATCCGAAATCGGTAATACTCTTAATGCCCAAAATGCTTATTACATTTTGCACGATCAATAAAAATTCAATTAAAATTATTTAAATAATAAAATTCATTCACAAAATTCAAGTTTTAATGATTTGAAGAAAATTTTTTAAAATGTCATTGTCATGTCATGTCAAAATGTCATGTCGAAATAGTAAGGTTTGCGTTTCATCATAATTCTATAGGTTTTTTTGTCGCAAAACTTAATTTCATCGAATATTTTTTCAAAATAAATTGCTTTTAAATCTTTTAATTGCTATATTTTTAAAAGAATATTATTTAAATTTAAAGCTAGTAAAAAGACGTACACAATTATTTAACTAAAAATCATTTTTATTCACACCCTGAGGTCTCCCTTATCGGTAAGTAATTACCGCCTGCGTGATCGGTAGGTAATTACTTACCAAACTGTGATTTGTAAACGAAACTTACTATGTTTATTTACGAATCAGTAAACATGCAAATTCGCCTGATCGTGCAAAAATGTATTTTAAATATGAGTAAATCTCTAGAACTTTTAAATTTTCTGTCCTGCCAAAATTTTTTATATACCCACTCATTTTTCCTCAATCTTAAATATTATATTTGCTTATTGAGTATTAGTGTGAATGACAAATAAAAGTTTGAGTGTTCAAAATAATATTTAAAAAAATTAGAGGACATAAAAGCGAAAAAAAGTAGCAAAAACGCTAAAATTGAGATGTCTTTTTCGAAATTTCGTTTCTGCACCAGGCTATAACTTTTGGAACATCACTCCAAATGACTTGAAATTTTACAAAAATCTTGAATTTGCTATGTTCTTTCAAAAACATATATGCCTTTTTATGTGCTCTTTAAGGGAAAATAACGGTGGCGACTTGAGTCGGTGTCTTCCACTTTTTATCGATTTCAAATTTTTTTATATTTTGTTTTTTTTTGCGCTTGGAACATTCCTCAAATCGTAAAAGCAATATTTTTTCGTTAAAGTACGCACAAAAACGAAAAAATCTATGTACTGCAATTTTATGTGCTCCTTATATATTGAGCTCGCAATAGAAGCACAAAAAGTAAGAGATGCTGCGAAAACTTTTTTAAAAATCTAGGTTCGGCTATGACTTTTGGAACATAACTCCAATGCATTCAGATGAAAATGTTGCAAAATACATACAAAAATCAAGCGTTAACTAGAACTGCAAGACTGTCAACGGGGCGATTTTTCACGACAAAATGAAATTTAATACGTATTTAATACAAATTTGCCAGCTAATCCTCAATAATTTTAGAACAAACAATAAAAATGAGGATCAAAGTTTTATTCATTTTTAGAGTTGATGAGGAGACTTTACCTAAAATTTCATGGGTGTGCCCCACAATTGAGAGATTTTCATTTTTATCATCAAAATTTAAAAGTTCCAGAGATTTGCTCATATATATAATCGATATTTACTTTAAATTATAAAATTAGAAATCGACAACATAACATTAAAAATTCATATTCTATTTTTTCATTGTTGCGTTGTTTAAAAAACTTTGTAAATTATATGAAAAACCATAGCAACTACAATTTGTTATTCTCTTTACACTAGTGGAAAAAGAAACCATGTTCACAGAGCATTAAGCGTGATGAAAATAAACTTTTCATATGCTATCATAGAAAAAAGACATATTCTGTTAGATTTTTAACGATAAACGGTGATAACGGTTCTGAATTAAATGTTAGTATTTAGGTTCAAGCATATGAAATGTCGCACGATAGATGCATACCACTGATGTGATTGAGGATAGGGTAGGGTTAAGAGTAGTGCGACTCTAAACAAGAACTCCAGCACAATCCATTGGCGTGTGCCCACCTATGAGATAATCTTGCTGGGCTGGGAGTGATTGCTATACCTGGGTATAGTTTGCTATACCATTGTACCCAGTCGCTAACAGTATGTTTTTCAGCTGTGTCATTTCCTCCTATATGTGACTTACAAATCTTTCAGTCATGGGAAGGAGAAGATCCAGATGCTTCTCGTGCTTGCTAATCGTTTTCACCATTATTTACTAGCGTATCCACGGTGAAACTGGTGCGTGTGATCATGGGTCATATATGCTATGTATAGGCTTAAATATTAATAGTACAAACAAAGCACTGAGTATAATACAAATTTCAAATGTTGTTGTTCAACTGCTGCGAAACAAAGGGGAGGTTATAATTTTGACCAGTATGTATGTATGCAATCGATTGGCGAAGCCTGAGGTTTTAAAAATGGGAGACTACGTTCTAAATAGTATTACTCAATGATAACAATAAGAATCACTACTATTAAGCCTATGAAAAATTGATTTTTTGTATATTTTTAGCTATTTAATATCTAAAGAACTCATTTGCAATGAAATTATCAATGTACAAAACAGTTGACAAGGACATTAATAGCGAATTCTTTTCTACCTTTTCTACAAGTTCCAACACAGAATTGACGAAATTTGTATTCTTTTGTAAAAAAGCAACACAAAAAAAACAAATTACGACAATTCGGAGTCGAAAATTGTTATACCGAACAAGTAGAAAAGAATTCACTGTAGAGCTTTTTCCCGAAAAAAAACTTGAAATATGTGATCAACAGATTTGTATTTCGAAAACTTTAAATAATTGTTATTTCTTGCAAATCAAGATTGTTTTGTGTTGTCTTTAAGTTGTTTTTGCTATATTTGCATTATAATTATTTTTGCAGTAAATATAAGTACATAATTACTGATTTCGATTATTATTACATGCATATTACATGCAGCGATTTGAAGTTAAAAAATATAGCAAAAACAACTTAAAGACAACACAAAACAATCTTGATTTGCAAGAAAAAACTCTAGAAATAAAACTTAATTCTTCTGTTTGAAACACAAATATCAATTCATGTTCAAAATTGTATTTGTATGCTTATACTAATATTGGAACATAAATATCGCAATGTTACAAAGCCATTGGAATTGGAAGTGTCTCAGAAAAAAATACACTTTTCATTTTACATGTTTCGGGTGAATTAGAACCTTTCTCTTCAGTGCCTTGTTCGAATCCTTAGGCAGACATTTCGAAGTTGAAACTTCCTCATCACTTGCCAGAAAACACATTTAGGTCATTGTGACATCAAAATTATATCACGCTAAGTCACATTTTATGTAAGATCTGGGTCATATATAAGTCATATGTATGTCATTATTTCACACTTATTTACTGTTGAGATACTCTTGACGTTGTTATGATATATAAGAATGATATCATAGTAATATAAAAAAATTTCTGTTTGGTACTGCTTTTTACTTAAAAAAAATATAATAAACAAAAGCACTTGCCGACAGTCAATCATTACTCATTATTTACCCACTATTCTGTAGCCTACTAGGAAGCAATAACTTAACTATACGCAGAATTTTTCAAACTATATACATTTAAAATTTAAACATTTAAACATTTAAAATAGATTTCACCTCTAGTGAAATTTAAATAAATCATAATAAAGCCAAAATTATTTCATCATATCAAAGTCAAAATTAAGAACAGTATGATGTCATGAAAGCATCATATAAATGATACCAGGCTATGGTCATGACGAGTGTCAGTTTTATGTCAAATTTAGGTAACTACTACATCACATATATATATGACATTCGTGTGATGTCATATTTACGTCTTGTGTTCTCTGGGTTATTCTTTTACTTAAGTTGACAGGTTTGACATCCTAAGTCACGACTGTATAGTCATTGTTGATTGTTTCCGATCAATGAGAAATCAATTGCTAACACTTAGTCAATTGTTGTCATATATGAGTATTCGTATTAGACAACATTTAGGCAATTTAAATTTATTGGGGATTTTTTATTTGTTGATTGGTCCTATCCTAAAAAATTGTCGCGAATTATAATAACGAATCTCAAGACACAAATACCAACATAATTTTGAAATCAGTGATCAAGGTTTTCCATACTGTAAAATATGTTTATATTTTAAAACAAAACTTATTTGGAAACTGTCGTGCAATAATTCTAAGCTGTTATACGCAGTTGTAATGCCAAAGAAAGTTGTTTATTTGCGATTTCTTTCTGAAAATGGATTTTATTTGAGAGATACAAAAAGTATCAATACATATAACGGTAGCTTAAAGCTTTATATCGGATATTTCATTTTTAAAATTGTGAGTTAGAATGTTCCTGTAAACGATCTCCTGGAAGTCTTCCAAAAAAGATGTCTGGCAGTGAGAACGATATTTCCGGTTTGGATTATTTAAAATCAAAAACCTAAAATTATTCTATTAGTCGATAAACAAATCTAAGTATTTGTCTAAGAGATCGTCGAAATTTTATATTTTGACAAAATGGCGTCCCCAAAAAGAAAAGACAAATTGCAATTTTCGACCAAAATATTTTCGTTAAATTGTTCAAAAAAATAGAAATAATATTCAGAAATCTTATTCCTTCGATCATTCCGTGAAGAATATATCTGAAAAGGTTGTGTTCAGACCGTTCGTGCAAATCGTTTGAAAACACCGTTTTGAGAAAAACGTGTTCAAAGTTACAAAAGACATTTACACTGACTGTTTCAACTGACGAAATTCACTTTTTTGGTATAAGAAATGACTAAATGTAGCTCTCAGGTATAAAATAGACCATCTACATTACAATTTTAATTGATTTATATTAAGATTATTTTTTTTAGGTAAATGTTCGGAAAATCTGTTTATAAATTTTCTACCTGTTTGGCCATTATAAAATTTATCACAGGAATCACAATTTATTTGAAAGATGCCAGAGCATTCTTCTAGTTTAGGTTTTTCTTTAATTTTGAAATGTTTATACAGGCTGTTAATTGTTTTGAGAGAAATTTTAAATTTATATTTTTTAAATTGATTAACTTTTATGTTAGGTAATAAATTTGTGTTGTTTATAGAAATATATTTTATATCTGTATTAGTGTTCATTCTGTTTATAAAGCTATGGTTATTTATTCTTTTTGAATTTCTACTTACTATTTTATCAATATTTGATTAGTATCCGTCATTAATAGCTAGAAATTTAATTGTATTTACTTCATTCTGTCCATTTAAAAAATTCATTGGAACAGTAAGCAATCTATCTACAAATGAAATACAAGCAGACATTTGTTTAGGATATGGATAGTGTAATTGCTAGAGTTAATTGTAATATCAGTTGTAGTGAGTTTTCTATAAATTTTAAACTCCAAATTATTATCATTCCTTGATATCGTCTAATCCAAAAAAGTTGTCTTTTTCAATTTCAAGGGCAAAGTTTATTTTTTTCTAAATATTATTCAAATAATTTTGAAAATTTATATTTGAAAAGTTTCATTAAATAATAAAACTATATCAAAATACATACCTTGAATATGAAATAACCAAATTTTGATATTTATTAGAATTAGAAAGAATAAATTTATTTTGAAAATAGTTAAGGTATAAGTTAAGGAATTATTCCTTATTTATTTTAAAAAAATAATTTTTTTAGAGGAAGACCTCTTTACTTTATTAAACTCAAAAAGATAGTAAATTACAATTTGAAATTTCTAAACTTAATGCTAAAAATGTTTTACAATGTTTTTGCATAATAGACAATATTTATAATAATTTTATTGAAATATTATATTCTATTTCACAGAAACTAAACTTGTCAATTAATGAGTTTGTTTCTGTGAGAAAATTTTTACGGAATGCAATTTGTAATAGGATATTAGAAGACAAAACATTTATAGGAATGTAATATGAAGGTTAATTAACTCCTCCGCACTTAAATGTGATTGTCCTCAATCACTTAGAAATATGGAATGTTATTGAAATTCAGTTCTGGAGCGCTGGAAGCGGGTCTTAGAATTATCGAACTTTGTTTTGGTTTTGAATTTGGAAAATATACTGCATCAGGTGAAGTGTGTTTTGGACTTGAAGTTTGCTTACTAATTTTGAAGGTTTTGATAGCTTTAATACAAAGTTTGTATGAAATTATGAAGGAAGCTGCAGCAACAAAGGCATAACATAAGTAATGAAGCCTAGAGGATTCTGAATGTAGAAGGCTTATCGCGTTCGTGTTATTGATATGAATTTCCTCCATCATTTCTAACGATAGTATTCGTTTTAGCTCCCTCTCTTTCGAAAGTGGATGTAAAATTGCGGGTAAAACATGAAATTGGGTTTCTTCACGTGAAGTGAATGACTGACCGGCAATGTTTATTGAAATATTATTGAATTTAATTAAAAATGTGCCGTCCAAATGTTGGGGTATAGATTGAATTAGGATAGTGCTGTTAAAATTGTTAAGGAGAATTATACCTGGAGTTATTTCTTCGATTTGAGGAATGTGTTGGTTGTTTACATTATTGCATTCCGCTAACATGCTTTTGAGAAGATTTGGAATACAAGATGTGTTTGATAAATTGATTACATTTTTAGATTTACATATAGATATGAGATTAAGCGTGCCACAATTTTCTTTTAAAGCAAAAAATTCGTTATTATTTCTTAAAATTGTTTCGTATACTAACTCTGTGGCAATTTTATTTCTTTTTACTGGTTTCAAAATGATTTTGTCGTAAATTTTATGATCTGTTATAGGAACATTTACGATATAAAGAATCGAATTAGAATCTGTAATAATTTTAATTTCGGCAAAATTTAAAGCTTCTTCGATTGTAGAGAAAGGAAAGTGTTCCTTTTTAAATGTATCAATTGCTAACTTTATTTCTTCTTTGGACAGTATAAGTGAATTTACAATCCCCGATTTTGCCCAGTGAATCGCGTAATTTATGTTATTTAAATCTTCTTTGAGTATCTTCATCTTGTATTCCACGTCTTGTATGATCTTATCATTAAGATGTTCATTAATAGCTAGTGCGTCTTTAATTTCATTGTTTATCTTAGTCAAATTGTTTAATCGTTCAGTTATTAAATTATTTATTACAACTTGTTTATTATTATTATATAAAACATTATTAATTTTTTCTTTAATAGTTATAAAATCGTCATGGTCTGGATTACCTGCGATCCATTTCCATGCGCTTCCTATGAAATTAAGTGACCTCTTTCTTTGGTGTGGTTTTAAATTTAATATTAAGTTTTGAACTTGATCCAATTCAAAAAGTATATAGGGAGCAAGATGATGTTGTCTAGACTCATTGGTACTCATGAGCGATAAAATTTCGAGTGTAACATTTTCGTATTCATATAGGTCAATGACATGGATTATCTTAAAACAGCCAGTTTGTATTTTAGCATGACCCATATTAATCGACACGAATAGGGAATTTGTGAAATCAAGCAATTGAATTCCAGCATTAATATGGTTAAGTAGATGTCTTGTAACGATCGCAATAATCGCAGAACAATAATAAAATCAAATTCCTCCTTGTTTTCAATTCAATAGAAATGTATTACATTAATTTCCGTTTATTTTTACATTAATAGTACTTTTAAAATTTTCCCAACTTAACTGCTAATTGATTTTGAATATATTATAAAAAGCCAACGAACGTACTAAATTTTTATTTCCAATACTAATGAACAGATGTCGTTGTTAATCATTGCTGAATTTTAAAAAAGATTACCCGATTTTGTTTTGACATCATAAGATGGCAAAAGCAAAATCACATTTTGCAATTTTTAAAAATAAAAAGATTCATTCGATTCTTGTTTTTAAAAAGAAAATGTTCAATTGTTCTTGTGGTTAAACATTAAATCAAACAGAAAAAAAGAGTCTATATAAAAAATATATATCCATGAGTGATGTTGTGATATAATAAATTGTAATTTAAAATTAAATAGATTTTAATAATAATATTTACATAAATTTGCCACAATTTAATAAATGAATGGTTATTAAAGTATCAAAGAATTTTTTTTTGCTGAGATACAAGAAGAATAGCGCGTCTTTATATTTTTACTTGATTATGCTGTGTTTTTGTGACTTCAAAACGCCATTTTATTAATATCAAGTAATAAATTTGTTTATTCGATTAATTTATAAAAAAATATCAATGGAAATATGGAGAATTATACAATTTAATTGATCCAAATATAGAATATGGAAATATTGTATATAGTGGCAATAATAATCAATCAGGAATTCATTTAATAAATCCACCGCAGACAATTTGACAGAACATAATGAAGAAATGATATTGGAAAATCAAACAAATAACTACAGAATATTGATGAGTACAGAAAACAACAGAAAACAACAGAATATTGATGACATCAATCAACAAAAATAATTTAAGGTATTTTGAGTTTTAGTTATATTAATTTTTGTTTAATTATTACTTTTTCCCCTTTGGGATGTTAGGATAAATTTAGAAAAAAATAGTAAGAGATTCCCAAGATTAGGATTCGTTGAGGGGAAATTGCGTCCCGTGTAAATTCTTTTTATATATATATTAGTTAACAAAGGTCCAAATATAATAACTGGCTCCGTATAAGGGCCTGCATAATAGTCTGTAATAAAAATTAAACGGTTGGTATTAGTTACGGATGTTGGATTTGTGTACTGTTCTCCCAGATTCGGTGATAACGGTTGAATTTTTATTTTCTCTTATTACCTCTCGAACGAACCGAACAGTTAGTTTCGTTCCTAATCTTCTATTATGTTTAACATAGATTATATCTCCAGGTGAATATTGTTTGATGGGTTTTCGTTTCTTGTTATGATAATTAATATCTTTTTGTTGTTTTGATTTTAATTTTTCAATATTGGTCAACCGTATTTGTTCGAATTGTTCAGGGCTAATATTTGGAATTCGTCCGAAAAAAAGCTCTACTGGTTTTTTGTTAGTTGTCGAATGAACCGTGTGGTTGTACTCATTGACCGCTCGTTCGAGGAGTTGTTTAAATGTACGAGGTGGACCTTCTGCTTTTAAACATCTCATGATTTCTGATAAAGTTGAGTGAAACCGTTCGACTTGTCCATTGACTTCACTTTTAAAAGGAGGAGTTGTAAATACTTTAATGTGAAAGTCGTCTTGCATCATGGCAGTGATAGATGCTGAGTTAAGAGATTTTTCGTTATCTATTACGATAACAGCTACAGGTACACAAAAATACAGTAATATGTCTTGGAGTGGCTTTTTTATGTGCTCGATGGCACGAGATTTTATTAATTTTGCTTGAGCAAATTTTGTAAATTTATCAATTGCTGTTAGGACGAAATGTTTTGCCGTGGAGAAAATGTCAATGTGAATTGTATGTCCGGGGTGATTAGGTATAGGAGTGGCGAGAATTTCTTGATGGTTGGGGTGCCGTTCGTATTTATTTTCTTTGCATATAGTACAGTCTTTAACTTTGGCAGAAATTTTTGATGCCATTTTGGTAAAGTAGTACTTACGCAGTATTTGCATTCGATTTTCGCATGCATTTCTATGAGCTCGTCTATGCTCTCTGCTGATTATTTCATCCTGTTGTGCCTCATTTTCTATGTCTTCTACCATATTTTGCGTAAAGCGAATTTTATAGTTCTTAAAGTGAAGCGGATATATTTGTTGAACCTCGCCCATAATAGATTCTGACGTAAGGAGACCATTTACAACGTTGGGGTTTAAGTATCTTTTGAAAATTGTTATGAGGTCCGTCTTGGAATAGTTTGGTTGTACGAAAATGTGTCTAATATAGTTAGAAAAAAGGGTTTTTGTTTGATAGCTGGTTTCAATATCGTCCGTTTTCAATATAAGTTGATTACGGAAAACATTAATTGGAGCATCAACTGTTGGTACTAGATTATGTGAAGAACTGTCGGAACTGTGTTGGGTTGATGTTAGAGCATTAATTTCTTCAGGACTTGGTAATCGGGAAAGGGAATCTGCTACGACGTTTGACTTTCCAGGTTTATATACTAATTCGTAGTTGTATTCCTCGAGAATAGCTTTCCATCGTTTCATTTTGCTATTTGTGTTCTTATTACTAAGAGCATATGTTAATGGCTGGTGGTCTGTAAATACTTTTACTTTACGAGAGCCATACAAATAATTCCTGAGGGAATTAAGTGACCATATTATAGCTAGCATTTCTTTCTCGTTTGTCGCATAATTTTCTTCTGTCTTACTCAGAGTTCTTGAAATGTAAGTGATGGGTCTATTGTCTTGTGTGAGCACAGCTCCTAAAGCATATTCAGATGCGTCTGTTGTTAACTCGAATTCTCTTGTGAAGTTTGGGTGAGATAATATTACCTCTTCCGAAACAAGAGTAGTTTTCAATCTCTTGAAAGCTTCGAGTGCTTGTTCGTTTAGATGAATTACTTTGTTTTTAGATGCATTTTTGGAGATTCGACCATCCTCCCCTCGTAAAAGGGATGTCAGGGGTTTCGCTAGTTTGGCATAGTCTTGTATAAAACGGCGGTAATATCCTGACATGCCTAAGAAGGATCTTAGATCTTTGAGGTTCTTCGGTGCAGGGAGATCGATTATTGCATTAATTTTCTTTATGTTTGGTTTTATTCCATCTATTCCGACAATAAACCCTAAAAGTTCAACTTCTTGTTGAAGAAAATTGCACTTGTCGAGTTGGATTTTCATATTGGCTTCCTCAAGAGTTTTAAAAACTTGTACTAGGTTTTGAAAATGTTCGTCTTCATTTTTTCCGAATATTATTATATCGTCAATGTAGACGTAACATCTTTTAGCTATATGTTCCCTAAGAATGTCATCGAGTGTTCTTTGGAATATCGATGGAGCATTTTTTAGACCGAAAGGTAATCGTGTAAATTCAAATTTCCCATTATTTATAGAAAATGCGGTTTTTTCTATGTCTGATGTTTTAAGAGGTATTTGATGGAACCCACTTTTGAGATCTATTGTGGTGAAATACATATTTTTACCAAGATTTGAAAGAACTTCGTTTATTTCTGGTATTGGGTATTTATCGGCGATGGTTATAGAGTTCAGCTTTCTGTAGTCTATCACCATTCGATACTTTTTCAGACCAGATGCGTCTTCCTTTCGAGGCACGATCCAGACTGGAGAATTGTATGGCGATCTAGAAGGTCGAATGATTCCATCTTTAAGCAGTTCGTTAACTTGTTTTTCGACTTCCTCTCTTAAGGCCATTGGGTATGGGTAAGCTTTAGAATAAACTGGAGTATCGGAAGTCGTACGAATTTCTCCTTTAATTTTTGTGGTGTAGGTCAGTTTTTTGTCGGGGTCAGCGAACAATTTGGGACAACTTTTTACGATTGAATATAATTTCTGTTTTTGCACCGTGTTAAGATGTGATATTCTGAGATCAATGTTATTTACGTCGTCCGTTTGGTGTTGTTTTAGGGGAATGATTGTATCTGGATAAATTATCATATGTCCTTTGTCCGTGTGAATAACTGCTTGCAGTTTTCTAAGGGTGTCATTGCCAATTATTCCGTTAAAAGATTTAAGACAGGGTAAAATATAAAATTTCAATTTTTCTGTATTTTCTCCGAAAATATTTATGTTGGAATGGTGTGTTATATTAACACTTCCTGCTATGGAATTGGCACAGAATGGTTTGTCATTGGGAATTGGAGTTCGAACATGTTTCGATTGAATATAGTTTTTGTTTGATCCCGTGTCTATTAAGAATTTTAAGTACTCTCCGTTCCTAATTTTAAGTTCGTAGTAAGGGAGCGAAGAGTGGCTTAGTCTAAAAAATATATGTCTTCTAATTGTTCGGATTGGTCAAATGTAGGATTATCGTAAGATTCGATGTATTCGTCGTATGTTTGCTCGTTTGCGTCGTCAGAATTAAAATCATCCACGCTAGTTTCGATATTTTCAGTTTCTATTGGTGGTATACCATTTGCACTTTGTTCTGTGTGTTGTATTTGGGGCTTTAAACGTTTTATATGTTTTAAATTTTATTAATACACAAATACTTTAAAAACGATTTTAAATTTTATTAATACAAAAAATTTGTTTGTAATTTTTCACACACTAAAATTTAATTATTATTATTTTTTATTAAATACATTTATAAAATTATACACTGGTTTCTTTTGGTTAATGGTTGGTTACTATTGTTACTTGGTTACTTTGCTCGACTTGTTATATTTATGAATAAGAACTAACTGATTGTATGAAAATAACTAACTGATTGTATGAAAAGAACTAACTGATTGTAAAGCTTAAAACCAACTGCAATCGTTCAAACTTAAAATTAACAAAAAAAATTTTAAGTTTTATGTTTTTTGCCTTAATTTGCATATTTCTGTAAAATGATTTATTTGATGATTAGTTATTTTTTTAAAGAAATTTACTTATTTTGAAATAATTAATTTTGTTTTATTAATTTAAATTTGAAATATGAATTTAATGAGTTTACAAAAAATGAATTAAATGTTACTTTTGAAATAAGAGTTTATTGAGTTGACAAAAACTAAATTAAATGTTTCTTTAAGACTTTGTAACTTTTTGTTTTGTTGGTTCTTATGTGGGACACTACACCTTCCCCTCTATAATAATTTGATTTTTTGCTAGTTAAAATAATTTGTGAAAAATCAAATTGTTCTTTACTAAACATTTTTTTTTTTTTAATGATTTTATTTTAATGTTCTATAAAATAAAATGTAATGAGATATAAAAATAAAAAGAAAATAGAATTTCTAAAAGTATATTAATTAAACATAAAAATCTTACATAGTCTACAATTTACATAATTTTTCATTTGAATTGACATCATGATTGGAAGTAAAAGTAAGCAAAAGTAAGCAATTTGATTGTTAATAATTGTTTTTCTTTGCAATAATTATAATAATAATTCTTGATTTATCTATAATTAAGTTTTACTTGTTACATAGTTAAAATTTTTTTTTTTTTTTTTGCGTTTCAACCATCGTATATTTTATTATAAAAATTTCTATATATATTCATTTTACATTAATAATATAAACTATTCATAAATTGATACCGTTTAAAAAAAATGAATTTAACATAAACAAAAAAAACATCAGCTAAATTCTGCAATTGTGGAGCAGTAAGCGATAGCTAAAGACAAGACAAACAAAATCTGAATTAAAAGCAAATGTAACAACTAAACAAAAATCAAAGCAGACGTTTCTTAACTTCTATAACATTTTATACTCTATTCTCTATTCTATTTTAAAATAGCCAAAGAATTTTGGTATAAGGCTACTTGAAAAAAAAATTAAGTTTTACATATCTATTATTATTAAATTATTCTTATTCCAAATAAAATTCTTTAATTTTATTTATTATCTGGCCTTACGCTAAATTAAAGGGTGATTCAGAGTACTTTTGTTGTTTAGTTTCTTCTTCATCGTCAACAATTTCAATGTGCTTGGTTCTAGGATTTGGAGCAGGAGTTTTTGGTTTATAGGTGTTTAGGACTATGTTGCTAGAACGACGGCTTCGTCTTGCAATTTCAAACCTTTCTTTTATACGTTTTACTAAATAGAAATTGCACGTTATTCCCAATATTATTAAAAAAAATACTAAAGCTATTGTGGAGTATGTAATGGTTTCATTAAAGGTAATTTTTTTGGAATGTTGCGAGAGAATTCTTTCATGTTCTGTCAAATTTAAATGTCGCTGCAAATTATCAAGCGCAGGATTGTTTAGAGAGATTTCTGAATTGAACACATCTTTATTTGGAATCATTAAACTTTTTCTTCCAGTATTTTTGAATTCAAAACTGGTTGAAACGTTCCAGTTTGGATATTCAACTGCGTGATAATTCTGGTTGGGAAACAATTACAATCTCCTCCCTTCCCCCTTTTACTGTTAGTAAGAGATTTAATTGAAGAGAAGAGAGAAAAAAAAAAAACTCGACATTGTTCGATTTTTAATTATTCATTAAACAACTTTAGTCTGTTGTTGTGAACTTTAACGCTACGTTTTCCTACTTTTAGTGTGGAGTTAACGTCACTGTTGATTTCAGTTACTTTATAAGGACCCTTCCAAATTTTTGAGAACTTGTTTTTTCGAGTTTCATTACGGAGTAGTACTTGGTCGCCCAGATTTAACTTTATTGGTTGTACGCTTTTGTCATAGTATTGCTTGGAAATTTTTTTGCTTTTTAATAGATTTTCTCGTGCTATTTGGTGTGCCTTTTGAATTTTGTGTTTGAGGACTAAATAATAGTCATCCAAGTTATATAATGGCGAAGGTGCTTGCTTTAAGCTTGAGGGTATTTCTGCTGTGAATCCAAACAGACAATCCATAGGACATAATTTAGTACTCGTATGTGGTGTATTATTTCGAACGTGAACGGCTTGTCGTAACCATTGATCCCAATTTTCTCCAGTTTCGCCAACAAAGTTTCGAAGGTACTCTACCAGTGGTCTATGGCTACGTTCAAGAGCACCATTAGATTGCGGGTGATAAGCCGTGGTTTGTATCGTTTGAATTTTCAAAAACTTACAGACTCTCTTGAAAAGGTCGGATGTAAAATTGGATCCTTGGTCAGTTACTAATATAGTAGGTATTCGATATCGGGAAATTATTTCTTCGTAAAATATTTTAGCTACTGTGGCCGCTTCTTGATTTGGCATAGCGTAGCAGTCCATAAATCTTGTCAAGTCATCTTCAAATGTTAGTATGTAATTATTACCGTTATAGGTAGTTTGTAAAGGGCCTACAACGTCCATATAAATTTTTTCAAAAGGTCGTTTTGAAATATCACCTAATACCATTGGCATCTTACAAATCTTGGAGATCTTATTTTTTTGACATAAAGGGCATTTTCGAATATAGTTCGTAATATCGTTTAGCATACCTTTCCATTTGTATTGGGTTTTTAGTCGTTTATATGTTCTTTTTATTCCCTGATGACCTCCCAGTGGGTTGTCGTGTGAGTCCTTTAAAATGGTCTGAATGTCGTCTTTGTCGGTCAGTATTTGTATGTTTCCTTCATTAATATCTTCGTAGTCTTCGTCGTCACTAATAATAACTTCACTATCCCCGTCGACATTGTTTGATAAATCTTCTGTTCCTCTGTCATCATTTAATTGTTTTTGAGCCCGAGTTACTGCTAAACAATTTTTTGGATTCGAATTATTTTGTTGTTCTACATTAAAATTTATAAAAGAAATTTGATTTTCGTCCGATTTGTCAAATTTTGTTGGTATATTTAATTCTTGTGTAGCGTAGAGTGTATTTGGATTGTTATTTAGCCTTTTCGTGTAATAGTTTGATGTGTGTCCTTCTTCATTTAAAGTGTTTTGATCATTATCTGTGTGATTATTTATATGGTTTTCGTGTAAGTTTCTGCTAAGGGAATCTGCGACTGCGTTCTTTGGACCTGGAACATATTCGATATGATAGTTAAATTCAGACAGCTTGTGATGAAAACGAACTAGTCTCGATGTCGGGTCTTTGACGTTAAAAACTCCTCTTAATGGTAGATGGTCTGAAAAAACTGTAAATTTCCTACCTTGCAAGTAGCATCTAAAAGTTTTTGTGGCCCAAACTATTGCTAGAAGTTCTTTTTCGATCGTGGAATACTTTTGTTCGGCTTTGTTTAACGTCCTACTGATAAAAGCAATTGGTTTGTCAGTTCCAGATTTCCCTTGGGATAGTACTGCACCTAAACCCTCGTTGCTTGCATCCGTCGTGAGATTAAATGGTTGACTAAAATCTGGATATATTAATATTGGAGGTGAAATAATTGACTGTTTTAATTTTTGAAAAGCATCGTTGCAATTATCATCCCACATAAATTTAACACCTTTTTGTAATAATTTATTAATTGGACCAGCGATTTTAGAAAAATTTGGAATGAACTTTCTATAATAATTTGCCAGACCTAAGAAAGATTGTACCTGTTTTAAAGTATGAGGAACCGGAAAATTTTGAACTGAGATGGTACGACTTGGATCGGGGGATACACCTTCTTCGGTGCATAAATGGCCTAAATATGTAATTTCTTTTCTAAGAAATTGACATTTTTCTGGTTGTAGCTTTAAATTGTAATATCTTAATCTGGAGAGCACATCGGACAGTTTTTTATTATGGTCTTCTAGGTTTTTAGCGTATACTACAATATCGTCAAGATAAACGTAGCACTCTATTCCTTGAAGTCCAGTTAGTATATAATTCATAGCACGTTGAAATGTCGCTGGAGCGGAAGTCAAACCGAAAGGCATACGTTTAAACTCAAAATGACCTAAAGGGGTGCTAAATGCAGTTTTTGGGCGATCTTCCTCTTTGACTAAGACTTGGTGGTATCCGCTGGCCAAATCGAGTGTGGTGAAATATCTAGAATTTCCTAGCTGATCAAGGATCTCTTCGATTCTTGGGAGTGGAAAAGCGTCGTTTATTGTAATGTTGTTCAATTTTCTGAAGTCGATAACAATTCGATGTCGTGTTTCTCCGTTGGGACTTGGGCGTTTTTTTACTAGCAACAGTGGAGCGTTCCATGGTGAATGGCTAGGGGTGATTATGTCCTGATCTAGCATTTCTTGAATTTGTTTATTAATTTCTAGTTTTTGAACTTCGGGCAGTCTGTACATTTTCTGATTTACGGGACAACTGTTTTCTATTAAGGGGATTGTATGTTGGATAGCATCGGTATGTGATAACTTTTCACCTTCTAAGTGAAAAACGTCATTGAAAGTTTCGCATAGATTTGTAATTGAACTTCTTTCTTCATTATTTAAAGTTTCATCGAATCTTATTAATTGTAGTATTTTCTGTTTGCGTTCGTTTGTTTTTGCTTCATTTACTAATTCTAATTTAAAATCTAAATTTGTCTGTATCTTATCAACTATTTGGTAGTGTTCTAAAGGCATAAGGATTGGACTAAAATTACTTATACTTGATTCGTTTGTATTTGTGTTCATGATTGCAGTATTTATTTTTCCGTTATTTACTTCTACTATTGAATTTGCGATGAACACTCCAGGAATAATTTCTTGATTTTGACAGATCAATTGACCAGTCATATTTAGCGGAACGACTAATTCGACAATTTTTAATTGTCTAGGTGGGATTTCTATGCTTGATGTTTCGTTTGAAATGCTTTCCGTTCTAGGGAAAGCTTCAGTTTTATCGAAAACTTTATTAACAACTATTTTTTCAGGCACAAAATCTTCAGATCTATTTTCTTTACTATCGGGTATGAAATCTTTTTTAGAGATTTCAATCAAACAGTTAAAACAATCAATTTTAGCATTATTCCAAAGAAAATCTCTACCGAGAATGCCATCAGATGTTATTTCAAGATCATCGTTTCTAACGATGTGAAACGTGCATTCTAAAAAGGGATCATCAAAAAAAATTCCTTGAGCAGTCCCTAGTGTTTTAGTTTTCGTTCCTTGAATTCCTTTAATTTTAATGCTTTTCGATGTGTCTATCTTAGTAGTCGGTTGTAGCTTATTTAGTTTAATTATTGAGATTTCGGCACCCGTGTCGACAATCATTTCAAGTGAACAGTTTTTTACTATATTAAGAGGAATATTTAGCTTAGCATCGTTGTTAATAGAACTTAAATATTTTATGTTATTTGAGTTTTTACCCGTACCTAAGACTGAAAATTTTTGGCTTCGACTTGTGGGCTGCAAGTCGTGCCCTGCGAGTTTCCCGACATGGAATTGTTTTGTTCCCATTTTCGTTTTTGGAAACATTCGTGCACACTGTGACTCATTCTACCACAAAAATCACATTTAATATTATTGGTGTTTAATGAATCAATTTTTCCTCCTTGAAATCTGGCATTATTATAGCTATAATTTTTATAATTGCTAGAATAATTTCGCTGATTTTCTTCTCTCATCCTTGTTCTACATTCGGCTATTACATGCCCTAGTCTGTTACAAAAATAGCATTTAATATTAAGAGGCTGTGATTGCTTGTATACTGGATATAACTGTGATATCTCGGGTTCCGTTTTAATCAAATTTTGGTTTAAATTATCTAAATTGTGTGTAGGGTGCATTATTATTTGTCGATGTGGTTGAAAATTTGGATGAATTACATTTTGTGAAGATTGTATATTTGGGTTCACTAAGGATCGCGATGATTGTGGGGGTTGATTTATTAAGGATTGTGGTTGGTGCAAATTTGAGTATACTTGAGGTGAGGGTTGATTTATTAAGGATTGTGAGGGTTGGTTTACTACGGGTTGTGGTTGCTGCAAATTTGAGTATATTTGAGGTGGTTGATAGCTTGGATGTAAATTTGGTAAGGCATGCTGGAAATTTGGGTAGATTTGTGGTGGCAGAATTGGGTTAGATATTGATTGGTGGGAAGCCTGAAAATTCGGTGGGATATTTAACTGCGAGTGGTTTATGGGACATTCATATTTTGTTGTATTAAAATTTTGATTAAAATCTTGGGAAGGGAACGATACATTAAAAAACTCGTGCATCACGTTGTTTCTCGAATAGTTCATGAGTAGTTCCGTTTGTAAAGCAATTTTTATTAACTGTTCTAGTTTTGTTTCCGTCGAACTAATTATCGTCTGTCTAACGGTTGGGTGAGCTAGTCCTAATTTAAATGCGTTTGTTGCATAGAGTTCTAATTCTTTTATAAAGGCGTCATTATTTTCTAAGTATTTTCCTTTTACAGCATTTTTTGTCGTATTTAAAAGTGTCTGAAGACGGTCGGCATAATTTAGAACGGTTTCATTAGGAAGTTGACGACAGTTTATTAAATCGCGTGTTAGTTCTACTGTTGTTTTAGTTGGAAAATAATGGTCGCATAAAAATTTTTTTAATTCTTGTAGTGTTTTGAAATGTTCTAAATTATTAAGAAGCATGAAAGCTTCTCCTCTAAAACGACTATAAATGTAAGCCATAAAATATGTCTTTTGCTCCGCGGTTAAATTATCATAAATTATGTTGCAATTGTATAAAAAGATTTGAAGCTGTTCAGACAAATCCGGCGTACGTTCACCACTGAATAAGGGGATGGTTTGAATTTGCTTATGAATATCGAAATTTGCCATTTTTGAATTTTTTGTTATTGAATTTTTTCTAATTTTAATTATGGCAAGATCT
The DNA here is from genome assembly GCA_963693315.1 of Diogma glabrata. Classification (NCBI taxonomy): domain Eukaryota; kingdom Metazoa; phylum Arthropoda; class Insecta; order Diptera; family Cylindrotomidae; genus Diogma; species Diogma glabrata. The sequence goes on along the minus strand of OY856186.1, from coordinate 147,616,238 downwards.
AATAAATTTTCTAATTCCCTATCAAATAAAAACTCACTTTGTTTTTCACTAAATAAACTATCTATTAAATCTAGACAAAAAACAGTACCTGTAGTGGGTGTTGATTGTTGAGTAATGCTGTGCCTCGCTTGGGTTGGTGTAGTTGTTAATTCTTCTGTGCTGTGGGTTGAGGTCGGTGTTAATAATTGATTGCGCCTGTAGCCCGCTTGTGTTGATGTGTTTTTTGGTGATACTTCTGTGCTGTTGGATGTTGGTGTTAGTTCTTGGTTGTTGCTGCAGCTCTGACGTAATTCTGATGATGTTGGGGTTATTGGAAGTGCATTTTCTGATTCACCAAGATTTTTCCTCAGTCTTGTGTAATATTTTCTTCCACTCATTCAGTTTATAGATTGTAACTGAACAACTGGATTTTTTACTATTATTTTACGTAACTAACTGTTTATTTAGGTAACTGAATAACTAGATTTTTTACTGTTATTTCACTGGTACTTATAGTGTGTTTTATAATATTTTATTGTTAAAACACAACCCCAAATTTTAAAAGGTTCTAACTCTACTTTAAGATTTATTAGTAGGTTTACCGGCCGCGCCAATGTTGTATTTGGGGCTTTAAACGTTTTATATGTTTTAAATTTTATTAATACACAAATACTTTAAAAACGATTTTAAATTTTATTAATACAAAAAATTTGTTTGTAATTTTTCACACACTAAAATTTAATTATTATTATTTTTTATTAAATACATTTATAAAATTATACACTGGTTTCTTTTGGTTAATGGTTGGTTACTATTGTTACTTGGTTACTTTGCTCGACTTGTTATATTTATGAATAAGAACTAACTGATTGTATGAAAATAACTAACTGATTGTATGAAAAGAACTAACTGATTGTAAAGCTTAAAACCAACTGCAATCGTTCAAACTTAAAATTAACAAAAAAAATTTTAAGTTTTATGTTTTTTGCCTTAATTTGCATATTTCTGTAAAATGATTTATTTGATGATTAGTTATTTTTTTAAAGAAATTTACTTATTTTGAAATAATTAATTTTGTTTTATTAATTTAAATTTGAAATATGAATTTAATGAGTTTACAAAAAATGAATTAAATGTTACTTTTGAAATAAGAGTTTATTGAGTTGACAAAAACTAAATTAAATGTTTCTTTAAGACTTTGTAACTTTTTGTTTTGTTGGTTCTTATGTGGGACACTACATGTGTGATGAACTCTTTGAAACTTGTTTGGAGGGTGTGACTGCTGAGTTGAGCTTAAAAAATGTCTCTTTTGGGTAGCAATATTATTCGGTTGTGCAGGCCGATTCATGTAGTTAATCTGTCTAGATTGCATACTTCGATCTACGTCCATAGGCTCTGGTCTTTGCCATTGTGGTCTATATTGGTTTGTCCATTGAGTTCGAATATTTGGCAACATATGATTAGGATAGTAAGCATTTTGCATAGGCCTATTTGGTAGAACTGGTCTGAAGAAAGTTGGGTTTTGTGGTACCCGAGGGTTGTGAAGCAACTGAGGGTAAAAAGGTTGTCTAAATTCTTGTAATGTATTTTGTCTAGGTGGTAGGAATGGTAGCGGTTGTGGTTTTTGTATGTGTTGATACGCGTACTGTGTTCTGAAGTCAATATTTTGCAACTTCAGACAAAGATGTAATGCTTGAGGTAAATCAACTGGTTCTCTAATACTAAGAAGACGAGGTAAATCACCTGTCAAACCTCTTACAAATGTGTCTAATGCTTTATCACGGTAGGCTTTTGTCATGTTATTTAGTGATTCATCGCCCATTTCCATACACGACAGTTTATTTAGAATTAAAGAAAGGTGTTGGTAGACAATTTGATAAAATTCTGGTATAGTAAGTTTACCCTGGACTAGCGTTGTCAACTGGTACTCTAATGTACCTAGGTCTCTTTTATCCGCATAATGTAGGGTGAGACACTTTGAAATTTTTTTCCAATTTAATGGAGTATTATAAGACTCGAGTGCAATATCTGCACTCCCTACAATTTTATTGCGTACCACACTTAAAATACCGTAGTATTTCGGGCTACCTTTCAGGTGATCGTAAATTTTAAGTATTCTATCGACACTTTTTTTCCATGAACTAAATTCACCAGGTTGGCCTGAAAAGTCTCGTAAGCTTTTAACGATGTCTGGTATTTTATCTAGATCATTAAGCGCTTTATCGTTGTCAATATTTATTGGTTGGTCAATGTCACTATTTATATCTGAGTTTGTACTACTGTCTGCTAGGAGACGTTGTCCGTCTTGTCTAAGGATATCTCTGACAATTTGTGATATTTGGGCATTCAAACTCTCTAGACTGATTTGGGTATTTGTACCAGTATTAGTAATTGAAGAATTTAATATGGGTGGTCTAATTATAGAATTGGGATCGGAAGGCATTTTAAAACAGTGGTTTTACTAAAATGTTACGATAAAAGCTAATTCTATTCTAGACATACAATCAATTTCTAGAATCTGTGGTTATTAAAACCAAAACACAAAAATAATTTTTAGAAGCACAGAAAAATCACCAGTTTGTTAAGATGTCGCTTAATTTCTTTTTGAATAAAATTGTCAAAATATTATTTTAATTACTTATTTTATTTAAATTGAGAGAGAAAAATATATTTTAGATTGGTTATCACAATCAAAAATTTACTGAACAAAAAACTTTCAACGGATTTTAATAATATATTGAAATAGTTCTTTCTATTTAAATTTTTGAACTATTCATTTATTTATTTTATTAGAAAGAAATGATTGTAGATTTATTCTTAAGATTAAATAACTGTAGATAATAATATGAGGTTTAATTAAATTTCTCAAATTTTTCATTCAAATTTTTGAACTATTTATTTATTTATTTTATTAGAAAGAAATGATCGTAGATTTATTCTTAAAATTAAATGAATGTAGATAATTATATAAGGTTTAATTAAATTTCTCAAATAAAATCTATATTTAATTTTTCTATTCAGGCATTATTTGAATTTTAATGAACAAAATTATTATTTATTTTTATTTAGGTATTTATTTAATTATTATTTAGATTTAATTATTTATTTAATATTTTCAAATTTCAATTATTTATTTTGTTTCAGTTTATTTAATTTATATTATGATTTATTAGAATATTTATATCTCTTCTTTATTTTAATATTTTCAAAAAAAAAAAAAATTTCTTAACTAATAAAAATTTATAGATTTCACTTACAGTAAAATGATGAAATAAAACATATTCATTCCTATGTTTTTGTTTCTTGACTATCTTCTTGGTCTGTTCCTGGTGGTTGCGTTGTTGTGGCACAACGTATGGGCGGCTACTTCAAATTTGTTCCTTTGGAGTTCCGTTTTTCCGTTGATTATTTCGGTTACTTCGGGGCCTTGTTTTCCCATAAACAATTGCACAATATTTTTGTTTCTTTAATGAAGTATTTTCATTAAAGTTTTTGTACCCAAGCAAATTAATTTTGCGATTCACTTTGGGATTTTTGCAAATATAAAATATTTTTGTTTTAACTGTTTAATAACTTTCAGTAAACATTAAAGTTTTTGTAACACATCCAAGCAAATTAATTTTGCGATTCACTTTGGGATTTTGTGTAATAAACTTTCAAAAAACTTTATTTTAATTTAAACTTTTTGAACTGTTCTAAAAAACTTTCAATAAACTTTATTTCAATTTGCACAACACAACACCACTGATTTTAAGTTTCGGCGCCAGTTAAGGAATTATTCCTTATTTATTTTAAAAAAATAATTTTTTTAGAGGAAGACCTCTTTACTTTATTAAACTCAAAAAGATAGTAAATTACAATTTGAAATTTCTAAGCTTAATGCTAAAAATGTTTTACAATGTTTTTGCATAATAGACAATATTTATAATAATTTTATTGAAATATTATATTCTATTTCACAGAAACTAAACTTGTCAATTAATGAGTTTGTTTCTGTGAGAAAATTTTTACGGAATGCAATTTGTAATAGGATATTAGAAGACAAAACATTTATAGGAATGTAATATGAAGGTTAATTAACTTATATATTGGCTAATAATTCACGTAATGGCGAACCCATTGCAAGTGCTTTTCAAGTGCTTTTCAGGAAATCTCTAGGGTGCCTAGGATTTTTTCTCACATTAGGACGAAAAATTAATTTTATAAAATTTTGGAATGAAAAAAGACCTAAAAGTGCAAAAAAATACTAAATAATGTTTGGAAAGTAGAATCTCGTAAAATCAAATACGAGCAAAACAGATCGGGTACAATGAATTAGGTGTGTCTTATAGTTTTCGGATACTATCACAGAGTATGCAGCAGTAACGGGGGTCCTGAAAAAGAACCATTGTCAAGACGGCATGTACTGAAAGATGAAAAAGTCTATCCAAATAGACTGGATAAGGATAGTAGCGATAAGAACTGTACTGTACGGTCTGAATCTTAGTCTTGAACTAATCTAGTCCTACGCTTCGTTTGGTCAGACATTTTGACCTATTATCACGCATGACACAAAAGAGCTTAGATGTCATGAAAACGCGTGCGTGAACAGACATCCTTTAAGCAGTAGGTAGCAAGTGCTAAAATCCACGAACACTATTCTATCAACACCTTAGAACGCATGTTGTTGTGGGTTATTCGTCTTAAAAGGATTTATATGTTGTTGTAGCGCCCCTAACAAACATAAAATGTGAATGATGCAGGAGTCTATGCACATTTCGTGCACTTTTTTATTTAACTAATTTTTAAGTTTTTTAAATATTCTAGTATACATTTTAAATATTCTAGTGTACACTTCAATTTTTTTTTAAACTTCAAAAGTATTTGAGTGCTAACGTCATGCATATTTGTTTAAATTTAACATTTTAAAAACATATGAACAATTATACAAAATGTGCATGGGCATAAACACAAAAGTATTTCATGTATGATATGTATGTGAGTGATTGCATTTGTAAATGATGCATCAATTTTCAACGATATAATTTGAATGAAAAAATCAGAGTTCCAAAAATTTAAATTTTTGACTTACATATAAAAAATAATATTAATTTTATTATAATTATTTTTTCAGGGACAACTAGTATTTTCATCATATGATGTCGCTGCAGGGTATTAGAGATTCAATATGCATCACTATTTTTATATTGAAAAACATTTCGCGCTTCAAAAAAACTAGGTATCAGCCTGTAATAACTCATACACAAACAAAAATAAACGACACAACAATATCGTTAATGATTATTGCCAACAAACTTGCCATCTTGTTCACCAAAACCAATGTTATAAAAACAAAATGTTTTGTAAATAAGAAATGAAACAATTAAATCGATTCCTTTTTGTTGATTTCGATTTGATTTTTTTTGGTTTTTAAAAGTAAACAATAATATCATCGTATGGACCTTGATTGATGAAGAAAAGAACTCAAAGAAGAAAAGAATGGGTGCATTCATTGCTCTATCTATATGTTTTATTTAAATTTTTGATTTTTTATGCAAAGCGAATATGAACATGCCAAATGTTGGGGCACAACAATTTTTCATAATTTTCTAAATATTATAAAAAAAATAAGTTCAATATCACTAAGCCGATATGAAACATGGCAAGCAAAACACTATATCACTAAAATTAATTGTGTTTGTTTTCATTATCTTCAAAAATATCTTCCTTGCGCAAACATAAGGAATAAGGCCAAAGTCAATTTTTTTCATGGAAATAGTTATTAATTTTGTTCAATTACTGTTATATGTTACACTTTATATTTTAAATCAATCTGGTTCTGTCATCAGGAAAATGTTTCCCTGTAGTTGTTCAAATTTCAACGTGAAATGATTTGGAAGTATTTTTACTTTTATTAATAAACTGTTAACTTCAAGATGAGGTTGTCATTACTTTAATTTTGTGTTTCAGTGTGGGTATGTCACTCCTCACAAGCGCTCACAATTTGCCATGGTGGAGTACGGACACACAGCCGGAGGACAGGATAAGAGGCAATTGACCTCATGGTAGAAAGTATTGATATGACAGTATTAACAAATGGAAAACTTAACAATTAATCTTTACAAGTAACAGGACTCTTGTGCTCAAAGCGGTCAGTACGAAAGAAAAAGCAACGTTTGCTTAGTACCCCTAGAAAATACGAACTTATGCATGATAAAAGAATGAATGAACAGGAAAGAATGCCTTTGATCCTACTGTGTATAGTCTAGTAATAAACAAAATACTCCAAATATTAATCAGAAAAGTCAATAAAACAAAAAAGATGGTATGTTTTAAAAGACACTTTGTGGAATATTACAGAGGATTTTCAATCTGGAAGACACGTCTATTAATACCTTTGGGTATATCAGTATATCTTTTAAACATAATTTAGGCAAATTTATTGGGATTAATTTTACCGAAACGAAAAGCCGAACATGAAACTAACAGTTGTGGAAGGAACAGAAATAATATGTGGATACAGACAATATAGTTGTGGTTGTCGTAGAATAATAAAAATGTGTGTGTACCAAAGTACACAGGTAAGAAGTGAATCTTCTTTATGACATATCATTTTTCGTTGCTATTACTTCCTTTTTAAATTGATTTGGAAATTTTACTACTTGGAAAAATTGAAGCATCTTCAACTCTCTTGTTATTTAAATTATAAATTTGTTTACTAGCCGCCAAAGGGGTTTCAGCAATATTTCGAAATACTTTCATACGTTATATCTCTCAATAATCTGGAAAACATTTTCACAATTAATATTTTCAGATTAAACTTTATGAATGTTACTGCTTCTTTAAATTTTGCCTACGGTAAAAGATTACATTGTAAAGTAATTATATTTAAATTCAACTCATACCACAAAACCTACTACTAATTCAACCACCAGCATAATTTTATTTGTCTATGTTTAAATCCGCTTTAAGTCCTTCCTAATATAAAAACTTTTAAATCTTTTCCTTTTATTTTATTTTAAAAATCAATTCTGATAAGATGTTTCTTACCAACCAACCATAATCTCAATCGTCAACAACAAATCTTAAAACAAATATACATTTTTTTTTGCTTTTTATATAACCGTACAACAAACCACAATAATCAATAGAAAATAAAGCTTTTATCTTTCATAATATTAGTTGCCTTATCTTGAAAACAAAAAACCCTTATTTTTTATTTTATTTTTTATCACAAAAAAAAATAAAAATAAAATTACCAAAACAAAATTAAAATCTATAAAAAAACAACATGGCGCGTAACCGAAAATCGTGACGATTGTTTTTACACTGCTCTAAAATTTCTCTCATACGCCGATAAAGAAGTTTCACTTCAAAAATAAGACAAAAACTTGACATTAAAAATGAATTAAAATAATTGTGATGAAATAAGTCGATCATCCAAAAACAAATTTTTATCTCGTCGCTTGTCGAGTTGGTGAAATGGTTAACCATAAACTCAGATTAGAAGGACGCCAGTGCCAGTTGTTTAAAAAAAAAATTTTTTCCACCCTTTTTTTTGTAGCCGCTCACTCAGGAACTTCTAACTGTAGAGGTCTATTTCAAAACAAATTGATAAAAAAGACTCCAAAAATTCTAAATTTGTTAACATTTTTAAAATATTAGTATCCAAACGGACGTTATAACGGTTTTAAAAAATCAATTTTTTTCAGAAAAAAGGCTCTAGTTCCTTAACCACGTGTTGGATTTTGCTGATTCACGAACTCGTCCGAGATATTAATAGAACACACATGTACAGAAATTTTTTGATCTACCTCAACAAATGCGACCGTGTGAGTGCTGGTCGTTTTCGTTATATCTCATATCGTTTATATATATATATATATATATATATATATATATATATATATATATATATATATATATATATATATATATATATATATATATATATATATATATATATATATATATATATACATATATATATATATATATATATATATATATATATATATATATATATATATATATATATTATATATATATATATATATATATATATATATATATATATATATACATATATATATATATATATATATATATATATATATATATATATATATATATATATATATATATATATATATATATATATATATATATATATATATATATATAACATATATATATATATATGTATATATATATATATATATATATATATATATATATATATATATATATATATATATATATATATATATATATATATATATATATATATATATATATATATATATATATATATATATATATATATATATATATATATATATATATATAAAATTTTTTTTTTTTTATTTTTTCGTCTCCGCTTATCATATATAGTCGTTTGGCACAGGGGCGTCAATTGTGTAGGGCTGGGGGGCATAGGCCCCCCAAGGATCTGATGCTATCAATAATTCAATACATCCATTCAATAAAACCATCCAATCGTGATAGAATTATACACTATAAAAATTTCAATGCACTGTTATTTTGTAAATTTGTCTAATTTTTAGAAGATTTACTTAACTAATATACCAATTTTATCGCATACTATTAATTGAAATATATTTGATAATATAATTATTACGTTACATATTATTTTGGCACGACTAAAGTCCAGTTCATCGCAATATTCAAACCGTTATCGTTCTTTGTATCAAGGACTAGAGCGCCGCCGATATGAAAGGCGGTCGTATTGCTTCTAATCTTCTGATGAAATCAGTTTTATAAACAAAACACGATCGTTCTTCCAAAAACGCCCGCGCTGTAAGTGCGTATTTTGACAAAATTCTATCGTACTATAAGGTGCGCGGCATTACCGCTTTTAGAAGAACGATTGTATTTTGTTTATAAGATATTCGTGTCTGAGCCAGAGGAAACAAAATATTTCATTAGTATAGGGCTCCTCGAGAATTCATAGTGCACTATTTAACATTCAAATTTCAATTGTTATTGGCCATTGGTAATTTATATAAACTTAAAAGTAAGTACATACAGGAGAACACAACCTAATTATTTTTTTTTTAATAAAATGTGTTGTGTAGTAGGAATTACAATATGTGTCACAATAACACTTAAAAACCTTTTAAGACCAAGGTCCCACAACAACATACGTTCGAAGGTGTTGATGGACGTAAATCTTCCTTTGTTTTATATTTTATATTTTTTGTTAAAGAATGGATAACTAAACAAAAAATCCTATCACTGACAAAATATGACATAGGCCAAAAGATGTCACCTTGGCTAGTGATATCTCACTGCTATTGCCAGTGGTATGTGATATCTCACGTTAGCTCGTATGTCAATAGCAGGGACTGGAGTACGTTGGTTTGTCATACCCGTAAATCAAAAATAAAAATAAAAAAATAGGGTCTGCGTCGGACCAGACGGTGGAAGTTATACTTCTTTGGCCATTCGCTCGCACACACGCACACAGACAGACAGATAGGTTACATTAAAAAAAAAACAACTAAAAAAAACTAAAATAAATAATATTTATTACAAAAAAAAACAAAATATTATTCAAAAAAAAAATATTAGTCAAAAGAAAAAAATATAATACAAAAAAAAAAAAATATCGTTCAAAAAAAAGCAAAAAAAAAACATATTGTTCAAAAAATAAATAAAAAAAATATTATTCAAAAAAAAAATTATTATTCAAAAAGTATAAGAACGTACAATCGTCGATTTTTCTTAGTTTTCTTAGTCAAAAAAATAAAAAAAAAAATTTCAAAAAAAAAAATATTATCCAAAAAGAAAAAAAAAATATTATTCAAAAAACTAATAATTATTAATTACTAGAAGGTACCCGCACGGCGATGCCCGTGCTTCCCAGATAAAGTGGTTGAAAACTGTTTTTTTTTTGAGTAAATTCTCCTATAGTTTTTTTTAATGTCATTTAATTTTACTTATTTTATTAGTAATATGTATATAAAAAGTTTGAAAAAAATGTAATAGTATCATTTTACAGTCAGCAAAAGCCATTAAGTAAATGTCTCTAAAGCTATAGATAAATTTACATATGTATGTATGTTAAAATTAAAACACATTTGACAGACAAATAATAATTAAATAATTTTTATAAATGTAGATGGCAAAAGATTAAGGTTAAAAAAAAGTTAAAATTTTATTCCAAAGATTTAATTCAAATAATTCAATGTGTCACGAACAATTAGGTGAGCGTAAATATATTTGTTTATTGGATGCCACAATTATCAATTACTTACTCCGAAACCACCGTACTCGTCATACAAAATAGGTACACTGGTTCATTGCTATTGGTTTAGCGTCCTATTTCATGTAGACTTATAATCATTTATCAATCCAGAAATTTTGCTGTTTTGAAGAGGGTCGTATTGCAATTTGCAAATATATTTTATCGATTGTCTGCAATACTCTACTACATTGATGCATACGCCGGTTAAAGAATACCACCATTTTTAGTGAATATTTTCGTTTAATGGGTTTTATCGCTTTATAGTCATCGTCTTATTTCGACATTCTTTCCCACAACTTAAAACAAAAATTGGAAAAAATAATAATAAGACGAATTTCATTTGTAAATTCAGACTTATATATTATTATTAAAACAGTTAACATTTGTTAACATATTTGCATATAGTTTATAGATCCCTTGCAATAACAATAATAGTTTTGAAAGTAATGGAGAAGCATATTTCACTCAATAAGTAAAACACTTTAAACCTGTAGCTTTGATATTGTTCATAATCTTTTTCTTCGGTACTAAGGTTCCAATGCAAATTCTTGGTTAATCAACCAATTTCTAAGAAGAGGAAAAGAAACGTCAATTTCCAATTTTTGGAACATGTGAGGGCAGTTCTGCTAATACAAGCAGGTTTGTTAATCATATATAAGCAATGCTTATATGTATCGTATTGGTGCTAATGCATAGAAATATGTACATATTTTATACAATTGCAAACCATAAGAACATATTTGTTGTAAATTAGAAATATGCATTTGTTAAAAAATAATTTTACATAATTTTCATATAAATGTACATATTTTTTTGTCACATTATACATTAACTATTCCTTTTAATGATAATTCCGAAAAGTGAAAAAAAAAATTGATCAAAGATAACTAAGCGAATAATGTTTTATTATTATAAAATATGATTGATTTAGTAATTTCGTCTTTATTACCATACAGCATAAGGTTGATTTACTAATTTCGTCTTTATAACCTTACAGCATAAAGGTTAAAATATAACTTAAACAAGCGTGACGCGGTTTCTCGATTAACACCCCATCAAAATATTTACAACGAGCGCAAAGAAATATAACTTCAAAAATTTTAAACAATAAAAACAGATCCCTCCATGCCCCACTTATTTTGAGAACCCTGACTGTTTGGCCCGGTTTTTTATCTGTATCATATTGTACAAACTTTACAACTTTTTTAAAAACAATAAATTAAAAACAATTCTAAATGTATAATCCTATAACATATCTAAAATTTTCTTGATAGTTGCGCTAATTTTTAATTTTTATAAAATGAATGAAAATAATTACGGGAGTAATTTAAATTTTTTGTGTTATTTCCAGTGATTTTATAATAGTGAATGTTTTATAATGGACAAGCAATATTTTCTAGCGACACGAACAAATAAAGTTATGTAAATATTTTCAAAATATGTTATGAAAACTTGCTGACAAATTCTTTTCGCTATATGGACTATAATTTTTAATTCATAAAATAGCAAAAATTATATGTTTGGTTGGTTATAATAAAATCTAAAATGTATCCTAAACGTCAATCTTTGTTCATTTTTTTATACAGGGAGGGAGAAACTATTTTTTTTGTGGTAGGTTTTTCTTATAGATTTAAAAGAAGCTCGCAATAATTGTACAATTTTGAATCAAATGAAAAATATACGCACGTTTATGGGTAGTAAACTGCCCAGACGTCCTACGCTGCGTGGAAATGTCCCACATTCATTGCGTTGTCCCACGGAGAAATTTGTCCCACAGAGCGTCCCACGAAACAAATATTTCCACCACATTTGCCCTCATTATCGAAATAATCAAAAAACCTTATATCTACCTACGTACAGTTTGCGCAATATCTTAGTCAAAGCTATGGCTTCACAGTTTTTTCTTGCAGTTTTGTATGATGTTATGTATATGTTGATTTAACTATATTGAGAGAACAAACCAGTGCAATATTTTTTTTACTAAATTGTGTTTTAACTATAATTTTCATAGAAATATTAAACTCGGATTTTTTCACTTCAATAATTTACATTTTATTTTGCAAATATCTATTGATGTCTAACAGATCTACCTCAGCGAAAAGGTTTCTTTGTTTATAGAAACATCTCCCCGGTGTATATACGAGAGATCGAAAGTATGTTATGAAAAATAAAATACAAAATATTTTACTTAAAAAGACGCAGTTTTCCGTATAAATTTATAAACATTTAAATTTTCAAACCAGAGTTTACAATTTTACTTTATTCGAGCACTCATTTCAATCCTTTGAAATAATATTCAAAAATTAAAATGTTCATAATTTGAATATCGTTCTTACTCGTAAGAGTAAAATTTTTGTTTTTTCGATTTTACTCCTTTGGACCAGATTGCATTTTTCTGTTCTTTTATTCGATTTGCAAAAGAACAAAATTAGTCATCCTTTATATTCATTTTTCTAGCAATACATGAATAATTGAACGAATCATTCGAAGCATTTTACGTTGGAAAGCATCAAATTTGAAGCAAAAATAAAAGTTTTGAGTATTTGAAAGAAAATATTTATTTCAATTTAGTAGCAAGAATGATATTTTACTATTTTCACTCCTCTGTGTGGGAGTGTTATATTTTTTTTAAGCTACGCACTCTGAAAGAACAAAGTAAAGGAGTGATATAAGTAGCGTTTCAAACTCTGTTTAAACACACTTTAACTAGGTAGCTCAAAAGTAAAATTATTACTTTCTAATTTCTAATTTTTTTTCTCAATAACGAACAAACAAAGTAAACAACGTAAAAACTTGATAAATGGTATTGATTTAGATAGAAAGAACTTGATAAATGGTATTGATTTAGAAAAGATAGAACGAGAGGTATACTATATACCTCTTATACTTACAGAATACAGAAAAGATATTAATTATTTAGTAAAATTAAAATAAATTGTTTCAATTGTTTTGCAGTCTTTACTTGTGTAACAAAAGTTTTAAGCTACTCTAAAAGGTAAATCTATACTAATTTTTAAAATTATATTTAAAAAATTCTCCTGCAAATCAAGACGGATAGAAAACGTTTACGTAAATTTCTATACGATATTGAATTGGACTATCCTTTTATAAAGAAATCAAAATATAACGACGCAAAAGTTTATTGTATTACCAGTCGGAGTGAATTTGCAAATTAACAGTAGAAATTATGATATTAAAAGACATATAGATACAGATAAACATAAAAAAGCGTTGCTATAAGCCGCCAGCTCCAGTAGCTTAAACAAGTTTTGTTGTTATTTTGTTTTCTTGTTGTTATTTAACATTGACAAAAAGCTAGTTGCAATTTGCGCTGATAACACGAACACCAATTTTAGTGGTGTCACGTCAAGGGGTGAAAATTTAAAAGCAAGCTAAACGCGAATTTGAACCAGAATGTATTAGGTATTGGATTCGCAGCCCGTATTCTAAATAATGCAAGAAGAAGTGCTGCTGATTTAAATGACAGGGTTAAAAATATTTGGATATTTTACTGTCTTTACTGGTTTAAGTTGAAGGAGTTCTGCGGCAAAAGTAATGTTAAACATAACCAACTTATTGGATACAGTGAAACTCGCTGGCTGGCGGTAATGCCAGCACTAGAAAGAATTTTGAAAATGTACGAACCACTGTAAGCACGTTTCCTAACGGTTGAAAAATGTCCAATTAAAATAAAAGAATTTTTTGTAGAATTAAATAGTAAACAAATAGTAAAGGAAAGCATTAAATAGTAAATTTATGCACAATCTAGTTAGCATGTTTTCACCGTCCCACTTTCTCGCAACAGAAATTCTAATTAGCTAGTATTTGGAAGAATGTTTGCATTTTGTCCCACATTTTAACGATTTGGCACTGGTCAGTTTAGGGTAGACATAACTCTTTCTCTCTGAGACAAATAAAGGAAAACAAACAAACAAACAAAAAACGATTCGACATAAGAGGAGTCACGTAGGGATTGAAATCCCGTGGTGTTTTATGGATCCCGGGAGTACGTGACTCATAAATTTTAAATCCCGGGATGCCTGGAATCGTATAGAAAAACCATCCTTTTTTTATGCTGCAGGATCTGCTGTCGTTTACAAATTCACTCTTTGAACAGTTACAAAGCAAAGATATAATAGTTTCTAGAACAAGCGCTTTAATTAAAACTACTTTCTTGATGCTTAAACAATGCAGAGATGATGCTAAATTTAAAATTGTTTTTAACAAATGAAGGGATTTTGCAGAAGTTTGCGATATTCGCTTCAATGAAACAACAACAGAAGACAAAGATCTAGCAGAGTAACCGAGGTAGCTCAAAATCATTTTATTTTTATTTCTTAGTCCATGCATTTAAATGCTTTTAAATATATGTGTGTATAAAAATGTGTTTGTTATGTTTTACGAAAGAAATCTTTTTATGTCATTTAAATTCTCGCCCCCCCCTCCAAGATTTTGGTGAAATGACGCCACTGGTTTGACACAAAATTTTTTCCGAAATTCCGAGATGAAGCCCATTGCAATAGGTAGATTTTTAAATGAAATCTACCTAAAAATTCCACCCAATTTTAGTTTTGTTGCTGCAAATATGTTAATCGAATTTGCTGTTTACCTCTTATTATTGGCCCATGCCATATTTTATTATGCGATATGAATTTTTGTTTAGTTGTTATAAAAAAACGATCAACACACTAGCCACTCAGTATATGGTAGATAATTATAAAATATGATATATTTTAGTAAAATAAAGAGCAACAAGAATGTTTTGTATGGCAATATGTACTTCGGACATTTGATGCACAACCGCCTGAAATATATAAACACCCAAACAAATTATTTTTTAAGATTTTAATTTTTTTGTGTTTTGTTAATTTTTTAAAGAAACAATTTTATATTTTGTTTTTTCTCTGCCATTTACGTACTTCGTGGTTGTGAACTTTTTGTTATTGTTTTTGTTTAGAAAAAAAACTTAAAATTGATATTTTTTATGTATATATATATATATATATATATATATATATATATAAAGAGATCAAAGACATCAAATATAACAAACAAAAAGCCCGACAAAACGAATGCACGTTTTTATTTTTATTTGTTGTTTTTTTCTCCTTTCAAAGGTTGACACAAACAACAAGCACGAAAAAAATTGTATCCTTTATATTAGAAACATTTCGAATGATAAAAGAAAAGATGATAACTTATTTAAAGAGAAAAATAATATGATCACATATTAACGAGTCCCCTGACGAAATCGGCCTTTGAACAATTGATTGTTTTTGATCTTTTGATTTGTTTCTTATGCGGCTTTTTTATGTCAGCAAGGATATATTATTCTATACATAGATCCTAGAAACTTAAGTAAGTTGTCGTTTTAATATATTGATTTTTGTATTGAAAAAGGACGATTGAAATTTTAAAACGATTACGTTTTAGTTATTTCTTTTTAGTACCACTAATCGATTGTGTATTGTTGTGTATTTAAGTAAAGTGAAATATATTTTTAAGATAAGATTTCTGACTACTTATTCTCGCCTCATAAACATATTTTTCTTATTTTGATATTGAAAAGCTGCTGACTTGATCTCTTTTAATTTATTTTGTGCAAAAAGTAAAAGAATTTAATAAAATAAATATTAATAAATTAAATAAAAGCATTATAAGCTTCTTTTATTTATAGTGTCAAAGAGTATAAAACATGAAACGTAAATGCATCTCAAATCAGTTGACACCAACAAAGTATTTTTTTCGTAACAATCGTTCTATAAAGAAATGATGATCCTGTATATCATCAAATATTTATAATCTGCATGTCCAAACAGTAATCTTATTTTAGATCGATATTTTTTTTGTCATAACTATCTAAAAATCTTCCTAGCTAGACCTAATGAAATTGAATAAGATTACTGTCGTCACATTTATTTACTTTTTTAAGATTATTATTGTTCAGTTTTTCACACAATTTAAATCGGCAACTTTTCAATGTAGAATATGATCTCCGTTACAAATTCAAAATTTTATTTATTTTTACTGTCGGCATTTTTAGCATTAAAAAAGGAATAATATTGACGATACCCCTTGGGTACCATTTTTAAAAAAAAAATTTTTTTTTCTTTCAAAATAATTAATTATTTAAAAAAATTCGATGAAGAATTCGAATTCGTCGGAATTTATTTTAATATGATATGTTGAGTGATTGAGTGAGGTGGTTAGAGCAATTCCAGTAATTATTGAAACGCATCCAATTTTTTGAATAAAAACTTATAAAAAAAGTTGGTCCCGCCCAGCGCGGGACTGTCCCACAAAGCATCTAAACAGGGGCGTCAATTGGGTAGGGCTCCCCAATGGGGAGATGTTTCTATAAACAAAGAAACCTTTTCGCTGAGGTAGATCTGTTAGACATTAAAAGATATGTAAATTATTGAAGTGAAATAACTGAGTTTAGTATTTCTAAGAAAATTATAGTTAAAACACTATTTTAGTAAAAAAATATATTGCACTGGTTTGTTCTCTCAATATGGTTAAATCAACATATACATAACATTATACAAACTGCAAGAAAAAACTGTGAAGCCATTGCTTTGACTAAGATATTGCGCAAACTGTACGAGAGATCGAAAGTATATTATGAAAACCAAAATACAAAATATTTTACTTAAAAAGACTCAGTTTTGCGTATAAATTCATAAAAATTTAAATTTTTAAACCAGAGTTTACAATTTTACTTTATTGGAGCACTCATTTCAATCCTTTGAAATAATATTCAGAAATTAAAATCTTCATAATTTGAATATCGTTCTTACTCGTAAGAGTAAAATTTTTGTTTTTTTGATTTTACTCCTTTGGAGCAGATTACATTTTCCTGTTCTTTCATTTGATTTGCAAAAGAAGAAAATTAGTCACTCTACGTCATCCATTATATTCATTTTTATAACAATACATGAATAATTGAACGAATCATTCGAAGCATTTTACGTTGGAAAGCATCAAATTTGAAGCAAAAATAAATGTTTTGAGTATTTGAAAGAAAATATTTATTTCAATTTAGGAGCAAGAATGATATTTTATTATTTTTACTCCTGTATGTGAGAGTGTTATATTTTTTTTAAGCTACGCACTCTGAAAGAACAAAGTAAAGGAGTGGTATAGGTAGCGTTTCAAACTCTGTTTAAAACACACTTTAACTAGGTAGCTCAAAAGTAAAATTACTATTTTCTAATTTATAATTCTTTTTCTCAATAAAGAACAAATAAAGTAAACAGCATAAAAACTTGATAAATGGTATAGATTTGCAAAAGATAGAACGAGAGGCCTCTTATACTTACAGAATACAGAAAAGATATTAATAATTTAGTAAAATTAAAATAAATTGTTTCAATTGTTTTGCACTCTTTACTTGTGTAACAAAAGTTTTAAGCTACTATAAAAGGTAAATTTATACTAATTTTTAAAATTATATTTAAAAAGTTCTCCTGCAAATCAAGACGGATAGAAAACGTTTACGTAAATTCTTATACGATATTGAATTGGACTATCCTTTTATAAAAAAATCAAAATATAACGACGCAAAAGTTTAGTGTATTACCAGTCGGAGTGAATTTGCAAATTAACAGTGGACATTATGATATTAAAAGACATATAGATACAGATAGACATAAAAAATCGTTGCTATAAGCCGCTAGCTTCAGTAGCTTAAACAAGTTTTGTTGTTTTTTTGTTGCAATTTGCGCTGATAACACGAACACCAATTTTAGTGGTGTCCCGTCAAGGGGTGAAAATTTAAAAACAAGCTAAACTCGAATTTGAACCAGAGTGTATTGGGTATTGGATTCGCAGCCCATATTCTACATAATGCAATAAGAAATGCTGCTGATTTAAATGGCAGGGTTAAAAAATTTGGATATTTTACTGTCTTTATTGAAGACGTTGAAGGAGTTCTGCGGCAAAAGTAATGTCGAACATAACCAACTTATTGGATACAGTGAAACTCGCTGGCTGGCGGTAATGCCAGCACTAGAAAGAATTTAGAAAATGTACGAACCACTGCAAGCACATTTCCTAACGGTTGAATGTCCAATTAAAATAAAAGAATTTTTTGAAGAATTAAATAGCAAATAAATAGTAAAGGAAAGCATTAAGTAGAAAATGTATGCACAATCTAGTTAACACATTTTCACCGTTCCACTTTCTCGCAATAGAAATTCTAATTAGTTAGTATTTGGAAGAATGTTTGCATTTTGTCCCACATTTTAACGATTTGGCTCTGGTCAGTTTAGGGTAGACATAACTCTTTCTCTCTGAGACAAATAAAGGAAAACAAACAAACAAAAAAACGATTCGACATAAGAGGAGTCACGTAGGGATTGCAATCCCGTGGTGTTTTATGGATCCTGGGACTATGTGACTCATACATTTTAAATCCCGGGATACCCGGGATCTAAAAAATCGTATTGAAAAACCATCCTTTTGTTCTATGCTGCACGATCTGATGTCGTTTACAAATTCACTCTCTGAACAGTTACAAAGCAAAGATATAATAATTTCTAGCACAAGCGCTTTAATTAAAACTACTTTCTTGATGCTTAAACAATGCAGAGATGATACTAAATTTGAAATTATTTTTAACAAATGAAGGGATTTTGCAGAACTTTGCGGCATTCTCTTCGATGAAACAACACCAGAAGACTAGCACAGTAACCAATGTAGCTCAAAAGCATTTTATTTTTATTTCTAAGTCGATGCATTTAAATGCTTTTAAATATATGTGTGTATAAAAATGTGTATGTTATGTTTTACGAAAAAAATTTTTTTATGTCATTTAAATTCTCGCCCCCCCCCCAAGATTTTGGTGAAATGACGCCACTGCATCTAAATGTCCCGCGTCCTGCCATATTGTTAAAATGTCCCGCCAAAACAAAATTTGTAGATTCTTGTATTTATAAATACACTGTTCTGACGGTGTGACTCAACTTTTCTGTAGTCTGACGGAAGTAGCACGGAAGGAGCACGGAAACGCTGCTTTTATCTTGATGGGACGAAACACGCTGCTTTTATCTTGATGGGACGAAACATTTATTTGACAGATTCACAAAGTTGTTTCAGTCAAGCACTACACATATGTTTTTTAATTTGTAATTCCTAATTAAACTTAGTTAACTAGAATTAAACTTGAACTTGAATTTTTGGTAGAAGGAGGTATCCATATGATGAGTTGATTCAGTTGAGTTGATTCCTGTTGGGTAATTGGAGGTATCCAGATGATGAGTTGAAAGAAATGTTGAGAGCTGTTGAGGCGAGCAAGCGATGAGGAGATGAAATAATCTTGAACGATGGAGTTGATGCTTGATGAAGTTGATATTTCAATATTTTAATAGTGTTGTATATTCCAAATTACATTAGCAACAATTTCAGAGATTTATCAATTTTTCGATTTCTTTACTGATGTTTGTATATATCAGAACATCTAAATTACATTTATTATTTTGAAAACTGATATGTATACAACCAAATTCTGCTTCAATTTAAAAACGTGACATTCAATTGAAGATGCAAACTTACATACGTTTATTATATCGTATATTTAATATTTTTGATTATACATTGTTAATATTATTAATCATGGAATTTATTTTTGCATAACATATTGGAGTGATACTAAATACTTTAAACAACTCAATATTACAGTTTTTAGTTCTTAAAATTAATCAGCACAGATAATATTTTAATTAAAAATGTTCTTCAAAACAATTAACCATCATTTCAAAAATGAAAAAACGAATGAATAATTTTTTGAAAAAATAATGACAAACAATGTTTTTATTCCAGGCAACTTTTCCTTAATTTTCAAAAACAGGAGTTAAATTTTTCAAATATTTTTCGGAAGTTACTGCCACAAATTGTTTGTTTTTATAAATAGTTATTTTGTGGTCACAAAATCTGAGGTTTTCCAAATATTACAATAAAATTCTGTAATGTAAGACAAAATTTACTTTAATTCTATGTTTAATTATAGATGTTTATCAATTATAGATAGATGAAAATATTCAACTCTTGAGTAGTGTTTTGGAAAATATAATAATAGTAAATGAAAATTCAGCAATTTAATAATAATTTTGGGCGGATACTACATATATTTTAATTTTAGTAACTGTAAGTAACAAAAACCTTTAATTTTTATTATGTTAAAAAAATCTCAAAACTAACAGGGATGACTGAATCCATTTCTTCGTCGGATTCTGAGCCAATCAATGAAATAAAAAGCTCAAAGAAAAAGGTAAAAAGGCTAGTAAAATTTAGCCCTACTTGGATGGAAAAATATCAGTGGCTGCGTAAGAGCCGCAACGGCAATGAATTTACTATCTCTTGTACTATTTGTAATAGTTTCACGTTTACAATAAGTCATGGAGGATAAAATGATGTGCGATGACACATGAATTCAACAAAACATAAACAGAACATTACCGCACAATCATCTTAATCAAATATTTCAAATTTTTTCATACAAAAAAACAGCAACACTGATGATAAGGTTTTAGCAGCCGAAACATTATTTTGTTATCATTCGGTAATTCATTCCCACAGCTACCTTTCAACTGGGTGTGCAGGAACACTTTATGGTGGAATGTTTCCTGAATTTAGCACGGCACAAAAATATTCTTGTGGAGCAACAAAAACCGCTGCTATAATAAAAAAAATTCTTGCACCCCATTCCAGGATGATTTTAATTAGAAATTTATCATATGATGATTGTCCATTTTCAATCAGCACAGATGCGTCAAATCAAGGGAATATGAAAACGTTCCCTTTAGTGCTTCGACATTTCACAAAAGATAAAGGTATCCAAACATCACTGCTATCCTTCTTTTCACTAGATTGTGAAGACACAGTAAGTATTGCAAATGCTTTATGTACTCAACTTTCAAATCATGGGTTGTTGATAAAAAAACGTATATGCATTTGGAGCAGATAATGCCAATGTAAACTTTGGCAGGCATAAAAGTGTATTTACTGCTTTAAAAAAAAATAACAATAATATCATTCCTATTGGCTGTAATTGTCACATTTTAGGGAACACCGCAAAAAAGCAACAAATACCTTAAAAATAGACATTGAAACTATCGTTATTAAAATTTTGAATGAATTCAGCTCTTCAACCAAAAAAACTGCTGAATTGAAAACTTTTTTCGCGTGGACACAAAATGAGTGGAGTGAAATGTTACGCCATGTTCCAACGCGATGGCTTACACTTGTACCGGCAATAGAAAGACTGATAAAAAATGTTGAGCCATTAAAACCATATTTTTCAAGTCAAAAAAACATCTCCCCAACTATTAGAATGTTTTTTGAGGATGAACTAGAGCTAGCTTATTTAGGGTTTCTTATGAATGCTTGTCTGGTATTTCAGCCAGCTTTTACAAAGCTTCAAAGTAATGATGTATTGGTTACAGACGTTTACGAAATTATGGAAAATATACGTGATTCTCTTAAAATAAGTCAACAAGATGGTTTTATTGGGTTTATTGCTCGAAAAGAATTGCAAAAATCAAACAATGACAATGCAGTAAAACGATTTAAAACTGAGGCTAATAATTTTTTTGTAATAGCCGTTGAATATTTGGAAAAATGGTATAATTTTAATGACCAAAAATTTAAATCTATTGCTGTATTAAATTTAAAAACTAATTTGGAATTCGAAAAATTGCAAGAAATTTTAGAAGTTTTTAATATAAGAGTCGACCGACGAAGATATTATCTATGAAGAGTATATATCAATTTAAAACAGTTTATGGCTACCTACCATTGAAGCCGATCAAAATTTTCAAAATATAAAATGCCACGAAAAATGGTTGCTCTTTTTCAAAAAATACCCTGACTCCAATGAATTTTATGAAGTAATTAAATACATTTTCTCAATACCCTACTCCAACGGCATTTCGGAGAGAATATTTAGTCTAATGACTACAGCATGGAGAAAGGAAAGAGACTGTCTTTTACTTTGCAATTTAGAAGCGGAACTGATGGTAAAAGAAAATTACGGTTTAAGTTACAAAGTATTTCAAAAATTTTTAACAACTGAAGATTACTAAAAAATCTTAAATCTTGACAAAAATATATTTAATGGTCCAAATACATGTGCAGAATTCTGCATGCAGCGAAATTAGAACATGTGTTGTTATATGAGAGCAATTACATGCAAATTCTGCATGCAGAAAAATTCTGCAAGATATCTCTAATTCTAATTTCGCTGCACAGAGGCAGTGCTACCACAATCAAAAAAACAAAAACTACTTGAAAACTCAGATAAAAATGGATGATTTTGACATTTTGTTTGAAAATGAATTATTTTTTATAACTCAAATAAAAATGAATGATATTTTTTTTAAAATGAAATTATTTTTGTAATGATTATTTGTTTATAAAGATATTTAAATATTCTCAATAATCCAAATTATAAAATAATTAAAACTAATATTGTTAATAAATAAATTTTTGGGAAAGGATTATCGGAAACAGTTGTATATGTTATTTGAACTTAAATTTTAATTTAGACATAAACGTTTTTACAGGCAACGATTCAATTATTTTCTTCTATTTTTTAATTAAAAAGACAGTTTTCTTTCACTTTCACAACTTTCCCTTATAACTATTTCATAATACGTAAGAACACGAACTGTCGTTACGAAAATTCTGCACGTCAAATATATAAAAGTTCTGCACATCTATTTTAGATGCAGATATGCATGCAGCACTGCGTGCAGACTTTCTGCACATGTATTTGGACCATAAGTTTTTACGTATTATAACATAAGAAAGATGTTATGGGACTTATGAAAGTTTGAATTTATAAAAGCTTTAATTATTACTGATAGAAACGTCGGTTATTTATTTTTTTATTTAACTGCATTAAAATGCATTTTTTTTGTTATACATATATTATATATATTGAACTGATATTTAATTTTTTCTAATAAAAACTTTTTTAATTATTATTAGTGATATGCAAGAATGTCTTTTTAATTGTATTGTATTCACTCCCAACAAATATAAAAATCCTTATTTTTTTTCCCGCAGAACATTTTTCGAAATCTGAGATCCCTGAACCCATTGTTGAATTTGTGGCTTCAAGCTCACGAGATATAAAATTTCAATTTCTGTAGTTCAAAAGAACAATTAACTAAATTAGTATGGTTCCTTGGATCTTGATCTTTGTTCATATAATGCAATAAAACTGTAACACACAAGTGTAAGAATTAAGTAGTTGCTTGACTTGTACGGGTAGTATGTTAAAGATAAAATGAAGTTGATTAAGATTAATTTTCCATTGATTTGATCATGTGTTTGAAACTGTTGAATTAGTTAATTTTAGAGTTATTGTGTATTATTAAAAATAATATAGGTATAATTTTACCAGCAGTCTTGCATTGCTTAACAAGGTTTCCAAAATGTAAAAATCAATAAGAAGGAGGCATCAAAAAGTACTGACTCTTTAAAATTGTAAGACCTAAAACCTTATACATAAATTATTCACAAACAGAAGTTAAATAGAAGTTTGGTCAGTTTGAAAATAAGTTCAAACCGATAATTTAACTATCTCAAAATACTATTGGATATTTGTAAAATCATTTAATTTTCAACCACTTCACCATATTTATTTACTCTCTTGTCCCCAACTTCGCCACAGAAGAGTTTACTTCCTTTTTAAGTTCTCACTAAAAAATTAATTTTTGCTGTAATTGAAACAAATTTAGAAACACGGTGTGCACTTCACACTAGGTGTAAGAGAATTCCAAAATCAGGTAACAAAGTATGCTGTTAATAAACTTTTAGAAAAATCATAAAAATGATTTGAAATAAAAAAAAGTCCGAGCGGCAGGTATATCCGCTAGAAATAGGTAGATTTCGGGATCAGACAGTTATGTGTGCAATTAGAATCGGCTTTATCAGATTACTTTATAAAAAACACTAATTAAAAACAGAAGTATTAAACAAACTTTAAAAATAAACATTATTTTATACAGTTTTTGGGCTCTAAGCACTTAACCTGTACCCCGATATGGCCAATTGTCAAACATATTCAGGAAACTGTTTGCCGCAACATACCCAGAAAATATTTTTAGCGTAAGTGAAAAAATGCGACCGTGAAAGTGCCGCAAAATGCCGTTGTACTTCACACAGTTTATTGCAGATAGCTAAAGAACCTTTTATTGCAGATATCTGACTTTTTAAAAAATGATAGAAATATGTTCAAATAATTAATATTTATAAATTTTTTTACATAATTTGCCCCAAACGGCCGTTATAACGCTTTGTTTTTGACAGTTTCAAGGCTCTAGACTCTTAACCTGTACCCGGATATTGCCAGTTGTCGAACTTATCCAAGAAATTGTTTGCTGCAATACACTCAGAAAAAAATTTTGGTCTAGGTCGAAAAATGCGACCGTGAGAGTGCCGCTAAATTCCGTTATACCTCATATCGTTATATATACATATAAATATATGTATAATTGTTTTTTTTGTTTTTCCGTCTCCGCTTTACATATATAGTCGTTTGGCATATATGAAATCTACCTAATATATGAAATCTACCTAAAACAAAACAAAATTCCTAATAACATATGTAATTGGTTCTTTATGCAATTTGAATACAAAACAAAAATTCAAAATAAAAACAATACAAATAAATTGAAAAATTGCATACAAATGCAATCTTCGCAATTATACATCTAACGCAACGCCATACATATATACATATTAAAATTTTCATCACCTATTAAACATTTTCCATACGCGCATTGTTTTATTTAGTTATCTATTGTTATACAATACCAAGATCGTTTCCGAAATACATATAAAATAGTTTCCCAAATCACCCACATAATCGTTTAATTTTTCAAAAACAAAACAAAATTCCTAATAACATATGTAATTGGTTCTATATGCAATTTGAATACAAAACAAAAATTCAAAATAAAAACAATACAAATAAATTGAAAAATTGCATACAAATGCAATCTTCGCAATTTTTCTTTTATATATACAATATCTAAATAACCATGAACAAAAATTTGGTTAATTAGATTTGGGGGTGATCATTATGGTTTTATGTTATTGAATATGAATTTTTTTAAACGCTGTGTGATATTAACACATGTTTTATTAAAGTTTATACATATCTGTTATTTTTATAGGAATTTACATACTTAATTTTAATGTTTAATTAACACTAACTAATTATTCGGTTGGTAAATTATATAATAGCTCCCTAAAATGTTTTTCATATATAGATCCTTTTGAACGCCTATCGCACAAAGATCTATCAATTTGTTCGAATAGTACTTGCAACTAAAACAAAATTCAATATTAATTTTATATAAATTTTCATTTTTTTTTAGGTAGATTTCATCTAAAAATCTACTATTGCAATGGGCTTCATCTCGGAATTTCGGAAAAATTTTGATGCCAAACGACTATATGTGATAAGCGGAGATGGAAAAACAAAAAAAAAAAAAAATTATATATATATATTATATATATATATATATATATAACGATATGAGGTATAACAAAATTTAGCGGCACTCTCACGGTCGCATTTTTCGACCTACACCAAAATAATTTTCTGTGTATGTTTCGGCAAATAATGTCTTGGACAAGTTCGTGAACTGGCCATATCCGGGTACCGGTTAAGCGGCTAGAGCCTAAAAAGTCGAATAATCTAGGGCGCTATAACTTCCGTTTTAATAATAATATTTTAATAAAATTTAAAAATATTGAATATTTGAACCTTTTTCTATCATTTTTATCCAGATGACAACTTTGGCGTTTCAGGTTCCTCAAAAATCAGCTGTTTTAAAAATGTACTAAACTTTGCTGCCCTTGATCTAGCTGAAATGGCCAAGCTCATATTTGAAAACTTTTTTTCACGTACTTCAAATATAAATCTTTCCAGAATTTAAAAAAAAAATGATCCAAGTCCAGAGGTTGAGCCGCTAAGTTTGTTGAAACTAATACAAACGCAAACGGCTATGCTTTCATCATTTTTGAGTTTACGTTGTTTAAACTCCTATTTTCTCTTAGATACATTTTTCATTTATAACGTCAGAGATTTTCAACATTCTAACGAAATAGGTTCCAATTTTATAAGCATTATACTACACCTATTGTGTGAAAAATCTAAAGCCAGTGAATACCACTAAGAAAATTATAAAAACCGAAAAAAATTGAAAAATAAATAAATAAAAACACAAAACAAATCATATCTAAATTCATGCACACAATGGGCGCTTAAAAAATTAAGTATATGAAACGTATTTTTACCAATCAATTAGACTAAATAATTACAGATAAGTGTTAAACTTATAAACATTAAACAAAATAACCGTAATCCCAAACAACCTTAAAATAAATTTATTGTAGATAGATAAAACTACATACATCACCCCTAAAATCAAATTAAAGTTTTTTTTCTTTGTCTATTTAAAAAAAAAAAAAAAATTGTGGGAAAATGAAAAGAAGGAGTTAAGTATTGGTTTTTGTTTATAGGTATTTGTTTTGTTTTCGAATTGTTTAAAAAAAACAACATTTGAATATTATGAGATTGATAATGTTTTTCTAATATTTTTTTAGCTAGATTTTTTTATAGGTAGATTTCATAGAAAAATTACATTTTCTATTTACCAAAATGAATTGCATTTTGGGTTAAACTAAATTTCCAAGCGGTTTTTAGAAGATTGCATATATTTAATGAGGTATTTACTTTTATGTAAGAAAATGTTAGTAAAATACGTGAAATAGAGAGATAATAGATCTGCAAATGGAAATGATAATTAAAACAATGTGTGTATGGAAATTGTTCTTAACTTGTTGAAAATATTGGTTGGAAAAAATGTTTTGCGTTGTTGTAGTTGTATGCACCTATATATGTGATGTATGCGTATGGATAGTTGTAATCATATTAGAAGCAAAAAATGGTTTAAAAAACCGTTGAAATTATGCAATGGTAATTATCACCTTATAATCGTTTCTAAATTAGTTTAAACTAGACTGTTAGAAGTGTTAGTTGCAACAAAAATTATAAGTCAACAAAATAAGAATAATTATTTTAATTATTTGATATATAATTATTTAATGCTAAAGTCGTGTTTCAAATGTTTTCGGTGAAAATTTCCAACTTCCTACGAAAAACAACAAAAAAAAAAAATCTTGTACTCTACCTCAGTGGCGGTAATTAAATTTTTTTAGGTAGATTTCGCATAATTTTAGTTAATTTTATATCTATTTTAATTAATTTTACATTCATTTCCATTAATTCACAATATGTTTTTTAAAATGAATTGTTAGTTTTATTTGTATCTAATGTTAGTTTTTTTTAAAGTAATCTGATAAATCCGATTCTAATTGCACACATAACTGTCTGATCCCGAAATCTACCTATTTCTAGCGGATATACCTGCCGCTCGGACTTTTTTAATTTTCACATATATTAGGCTTTGTAAGATATGTAAAAGGTTTTTTGTTTAAGCTTATAAAATTGGAGCCTCTAGGGATAGAAAGCTGAAAATTTCTGAGATTATAGTTGAAAAGTTAATCTAAAAGAAAATATGAGTTTAAGCAAAAGAAACTCAAAAATGATGAAGACATGGACGTTTGCGTTTGTTTTTGTTTTAACCGACCCAGGGTCTCAACCTCTGAACTTAAACAATTTATTTTTTAAGTTTTGGATAGATTTATCTACGTATTTATGTTTTGGAAGGTTTTCATTTGTAAGCTTGGTTATTTTCATCTATATCGAGGACAACAAAGTTCAGTACATTTTTAAAACAGCTGATTTTTCAGGAACCTTTTGCGCTGAGGTTTTCATTTTGCAAAAAATGATAAAAAATAGTTTAAATATTCAGTATTTATCAATTTTATTTAACCATTATGATACAAACGGAAGTTATAACGTCTTAAATTATTCGACTTTTAAGGCTCTAACCGCTTAAATGGTACCCCGATATGGCCAGTTCGCGAACTTGTCCAAGAGATTGTTTGCCGTAATATACACACATAATATTTTTGGTGTAAGTCAAAAAGTGCGACCGTGAGAGTGCCGGATAATTCTGTTATACCTCATATCGTTATATATATATATATATATATATATATATATATATATATATATATATATATATATATATATATATATATATATATATATATATATATATATATATATATATATATATATATATATATATATATATATATATATATATATATATATATAAATTTTTTTTTCATTTTGATTTTCCGTCTCCGCTTATCATATATAGTCGTTTGGCACCAAAATTTTTCCGAAATTCCGAGATGAAGCACGTTACAATAGGTAGATTTTTATATGAAATCTACCTAATATGCTTGAACAATGAACATGCATAATGCCTTTATCTTCGATTATAAGAAATTTGTATTTGTTATTCGCAAGCTTTGTAGGTATGTATTTACTATTTATTGAAATTTGATGGTATTTCATGACAACTGTTTTCAAATGTCAATGATACCATAGATTGTTTATTATTTGTTTACGTACTAATAGGTAACAAATATATTACCCTACAGCTGCCATATAAGTGACTTAATTTACAACATGTGTTCTGAGATGTTGAACGCTTTTTTATATATTTTAAATAAAAATAACAACATGGGCTATAATTGAATTTTTCGCCACTTTGCAAAAACACTTGCTGACATTATGTATTAATTTTATGAGTTCGGAATTGGAGCGTTATAAATTAGAATTTTTGAAAATATTTCTATAAAGCATGGATTTATAGTTTTTTGACCTTGACATTAAACGCTAAATCTATTATTTAATAATAAAAGAATTTGGATGTATCTCAAAGAAATTAATAGAAAAAAATTATTTTTTAGTTAATCATAATATAATGTATTTGTTATAATATACTATCATAACAGTTCGTATTAATATTATGCATATATCGTATGATATGCTGTAGCACGGTAGTTTCATCATTGATGAATATAATAGGTAGTATAAACTATTTTAACCAAATTATCATCCCAACATTGCATATAGATATTAGTAGTTGATTGAGTTTGTGGTTATTGATATATTTTATATTCAAGCAAACATTTTCAAATTTGCGAGAGAATAAAATTCAATAAACACGAAACCAATACTACAGTTTTATCCTTTCGACAAAGTAACACGTATTAATTTTCATTGAATTATTTTAGAATATATATAGATATAAAAAGTAAAATTGATACCAGATATGCTAAGGAATATTGTTTTATTTTTTCGACAATTAATTCCAAATAAATAAATAAACTTTTTTAATTTTTTCACATTTTTAACTGTTTGGTAATTTGGAAATGAAATTCATGAGACGCTAGAAAACAAATGTATTTCACAGCAATAATTCAATTCAAATGAAATCATAGTAAGCATTTGACGTTTTATTCGCGAGAGGAACATGCGCATCATTTTGGATTTATTATTTTTATATAATTTTAAATGAAAGCAACAATGTTTTTATTGATTTTCAAATTTTTGTCAGTGAAAACTTCTTTAGGCGCGTTGAATGATTTTTATAGGTGCAATTTTATGTATACGGGGATACCATGCCAACTACGATAAGGATTCAAACTAGCATTTCAATTCGCCGAGAAATTTATGAAAATTGTTTGTAAGAAATTTCAAAGATGCCCTGTTAAATAAATCACGCTGAAAGGTTAACGTTATACACTTTGTCATTTGAACCGCAAAAGGATGGGCTGCACTAGCTGAGAAACACGTTCAGGAGATTAAATCGGTATTACCTGCAAACCCCTCACAACATACTGGAACTTCAGTAGCAGCCCATTCTTTTGCGGTTCAAATAACAAAGTGTAGAACTGTAGCCTTGGAACGTGATTTTTTAAAACACAGTCATAATGTTTATACTAAAATCAAATTAAAAAAATTGATACAGCATTCACTACAATCAAATAAATTGATATCGTGTTGCGTTATTTAAAAAATCTTAATAATTTTGATTGTTCCTCGTAAATGAAAATCATTGTTTGGGTTAGATATTATTTAATATAATAATCAATATTTCCAAATGTTTTTCATTCACAATCGTTTGTCCCAAAAACATTACGTCGCTTATAACAAATATTTTGTATTAATATAAAACAACAATCTTTGTTTGGCCTGAACACTTATTGCTTCCTCCAAAAAGAGACTCATTTGCAGCAGGTAAAATTAATTTAATATTTGTGACAACAACATATCAAAACCGTTTAACTCCTAGAACCCACAACACCATGCGTTTTAAGGTGTTGCTGCACGTAATTTTTTTTATTTTGTTTTATGTTCTTAGGCTTCCGTACTTTGACAAAGCAAAACGGTACCCTATTGGTGGGACTTGGTTGTCCGTACGAATTTCTACATAATCGAAATTCTCACAAACTATAAGTGCTATCAATTTAAAATTTTCTACAATTATAAAATGAATTTGTCCACACCTACTAAAACCAAAAAAAGTACAAATATTTGTTTTTATCACTATTTTGTAGACTAGATAGGTAGATAGTAGAACAAAAGTTTTTTTAATGAAAACGAGTAGTCTGGAATTCAAATGAACAATACACGAAAATTTTGACATAATTTATTTAAATTTTAAATTTTAACTCAATTAATTATTTAATATATATTGTTCAATATTATGTACATGTGTTAGTATTAAGTTATCGACTACGTGGAATTTGACAACCTGAAAGGTCCACCGGAATTAAATTTAATTAAAAAATGTCGGAAAATTGGGCATCGGACCCATTCATTGAATCTCCCGATGCAACGAATTTTGTAAGTGAAAATAAAATTAATGCCAACGACGAAGAATACCAAGATGATGAAGAACAACCACAGTTTAGAAATGTTGGCGCAATTCTAAAAATCTGTCAAATCAATGTCGAAGATTTAAAAAGAAATCAAAAAGTGATTATCTATCCAGACTGATGAGACAAACGAAATGTGATATATATCCTATATATCCGATATATCCTACAGGAAACATACAGTAAGTGATGCACAATTAGAAAACAATGGATCTGTAAATAATTTCACATGTGTGGAACAAATTCATCACCAACATAATGGAATTGCCACCTATGTTAAAGAAGATCTGTCAGACGAATGTACCGTTATTTCCAAACTATCGGCAGATGATATCGTCACTGTTATGCCAGAGTGACGAATGTGCAAAATTGTAGTTTTGAGATAACTGCATTTTAAAGCTTGCAAACGCTACTAAAATTCAGTTTTTTTGTTGTTTTTTATTATTCCAGCAAATTTTATATTCAATTTGCTGGAATAATAAAAAACAACACAAAAACTGAATTTTAGTAGCGTTTGCAACCTTTAAAATGCAGTTGTCTCAAAACTACAATTTTGCACATTCGTGACTTTCGCATAACAGTGACGATATTGCCTATATAGTAATCAAGATCAAGGAAGTAACCATATTTAACACATATAAACCTCCTTTAAAACAATGGATTTCCATACAATTATTTGAACATCCTGTTGTGTACATGGGTGATTTTAATAGTCATCACAGCATTTGGGGTTACAACGAAGATGATAGCAATGGACAATTTATTGTCGAATTGGCCATTAATAATCGCCGTCATCTCTTGTATGATTCAAAAAAAAGTCCCACTTTTCATCCTGGAAGATGGAATACTGACATAAATCCTGATTTATGTTTTATTTCGCTTGATAACGATAATATAGTCTTACCAGCCATAAGATCAGTTCGTCAGCAATTTCCAAGAAGCCAACATCGGCCTGTATTTTTAGAAGTGGGAATTCAAATTCCAAATATAAAATCATTGCCAAAACCAAGATGGAATTTCAAAAAAGCAAACTGGATATGCGCTTGCTGTTGATAAAAATATTCGATGGTTTTCACCAGAACTAAACAATTTTAAGAGCTTTACGGGTGTTTTAATTGGTTCAGCTTAAAATATAATCCAAGAGGATATAGAAAACTATATATTCCTGATTGGAATAATGCATGTGAAGATTTATGGCAACTATATCAAGAAAACGATTCGTACATCATTGGAACTCATTTGATCAAAGCACTTAATAAGCAACGTACCGAAAAGTGGAACACTCTCGTTGAGTCAATGGATTTTACACATTCCAGTAAAAAGCTTGGGACCTACTTAAAAAGATTGAAGGTTCAAACCGTAAAAAGAGTGAAAATAATGCAGTAAGTCCTGACAGCATAGCGTGTAGAATTCATCAAAACTCAAAAGTGAGAATCCTCAGAAAGCAAAAAATTTACTTCGCAAATCCCGCAAAACGATTGTTGACTCACCATTTGGATATGCTGTGACAATTGAAGAAGTAAATATTGCCATTAAAAACCTGAAATCCGGAAAAGCCTGCGGTATTGATGATATATTTCCTGAATTTTTCATGAATATCTCAACAAACGCTAAAAATTGGTTAGCGAAATTTTTCAAAATTGCTTCGATTTAGGAAAGATACCGGATATTTGGAATAAGTCAAAAGTGAGAGCAATTTTGAAACCTGGAAGGGCAAAAGAATTACCAGAAAGCTACCGATCAATATCATTACTTTGCATAGGATACAAACTGCTTGAACGCATTGTATATAATAGAATTTTACCGAAAATTGATACACATATACCACCTGAGCAATCAGGATTTCGCCCAGGCAGAAATTGTTGTTATCAAGTGCTCTCCCTTATAACACACATTGAAGCAGGCTGTCATAAACTGGTTAGTTCATGGGTCACTTCCTACTTGCTTTATAGGAGTAATAGTGATTTCATTCAGCTTAACTTTCAATAAAACACTTTATTTCTAAACACTTCAAAACTATAAGCACATTTATTTTAATAAACAATTATTTTTATTTTTGAGCTACACATTATAACTCCTCGACAGCTCGAGTAGAAGAAGGAAGAATATTTAATTTAGTTGAGTTTAAATAATTTCTATTATACCTATACATACGTAATTTTATATAATAATATTTCTTGTTTTAATATTTCATTAAATACAGTAGGCGATAAAATTGTGAGTACGGGTTTTTCATAACAAGGCTTCCAAGATAAAAAACAATCTGCCGTCTGTTTTATTGACTTGAGTTCTGCATACGACACAGTATGGAAAAAAGGTCTCCTGCTGAAATTAACAAAGATCATCAAATGCAGGAAAACTATTAATCTTATATCATCTTTACTATCTAACCGTCAGTTACAAGTTCACCTCGGAAATAAAACAAGTAGGTTTCATTCGGTGAACAATGGCCTACCACAGGGTTCTGTTCTTGCACCAATGCTATTTAACCTATATACATACCCATGTCCTACCTGATACCAACTCTCGAAAATTTATATATGCTGATGATCTGGCAATTGCTATACAATGTGAATATAACGCAAGCTCCATTGGTGAAGCCGAAAGGATACTAACTTCAGATTTGCGCATGCTGTCCCAATTCTATCAAGACTGGAGGTTTAAAGCAAACTCGGATAAAACTGAGGTATTGCTATTTCATTTATCTAACTTTAAAGCTAATGCCACATTAAATGTAATTTTGAAGGCCAACGTGTCAAATTTAACCCAAACCCAAAATATTTGGGAGTTACACTCGATAGATCCCTAACGTTCAGAGAGCATTGTTTCAAACTTGGCGAAAAACTAAAATCCAGAAACAATATTATCCAAAAACTTTCTGGTTCAAATTGGGGTGCATCAGCACGAACACTTGGGATATCCGCCCTATCACTGGTGTACTCTTCTGCAGAATATTGCGCTCCAGTCTGGTATCATAGCACACATGTTCGATTTATTGATACAAAGTAAAATCATACAATGCGTTTATTTTATAGGAACAATCAAATCTACTCCACTCATTTAGCTCCCTATATTATCAAATATCACACCACCACATTTAAAGAGAAAATTAACCCTAATACGAGAAATAAAAAAAATTAATGAAGACACAACCTTACACATACATAACGATCTCCTGAATAGAGGGTTGAATCGTCTTCTTTCAAGATCTCCCCTATGGACTAAAATTGCTCGCCTGGAAAGCATTCAAGATTTTGACATAAATAACAAATGGAGGGACATTTTTGTTAACACCGATTTTGTGAACAAAGAACTAATTCAAGACCCATCCATTGAAGTTCCTGGTTTTAATGAGCCTCGTTGAAGATGGGTAACTGTTAATAGAATTAGATATAACCACGGAGTAACTAATAGCACCATACATAAATATAACCCTAACATTTCATCGGCATGTGATTGTGGTTACTACAATCAAACTATAGCACACATAATTTCTGATTGTCAAATAAGAAAATTTGAAGGTGGACTGTTGGAGTTAAGTAGGCTGTCTTTGAATGCTGTTAATTAGTTGGACAATCTTGACATTAATTTATAACTCATTTCAAAATTTGTAAATATATCCCATACGAATAAATAATAATATGTAATTTAGAAAAATTGAAATATTTAAAAAAAAATCCAGAAAATTTCGTGACCCGTACCGCCTTAACTTCTAAAATTACAAAATAATAAAATTGAAAAAATTCACGGTTATGAGAAATGTTGTAAAGATTAAACACAAACTATATAGCGGTCGGCAGGTCAATTAAAATGTTATTTAGAGGGGTTTGGGGTTGTTTACCTTGACGAGTCATATGAAAGGTGATTTATTTTTTCTATTCCAAAATAATTTTTTTTTTGTAATTTGCGAATATTACGTTTTTTTTCTTCTATGCTTAGCTCTTTCATTAGAGTCATATCGCCAAGATGACGTTTTTGATTTATTTCAATAATGGATTTTTTAGAAGAACTATTTCCGTAGAGGTAGAATATTGTATACACGGAACCCTCGGCGATCGAGTTCTCACACTTGTTCGACTGTATTTATAAAGAATGAATAAATAAACAAAAAACCACATCACATAACAAAATAAGACGAATGTTTTAAGAAATTACCGGAAAAAAAATTAAAATTAAGTATATAATATTCCGGCTAGAGTCATATTCCTCCTCAATGATTAAAGCTTAGATATAGAATTATAAAAAGGCTCGTCATCACCAAAGAATATGCCATAACTAAGATTGAGGGTGCTACCGTTGACTATAAAATAAAGTTGATTCGCCAGCAGCTTGAAGATATCACTTTGGTTAATAACTTCATCACTTTCTCAATGCTATTGCCAGTTCTATGTGATATCTCACTTTAAGTCATATGTCAATAGCGGAGTCCGACGTGTCACACTAGTAGTGTAAACAAATACAAATCAACAAAACCTGATCTGCCCTTCGTAGTTCGTCCATTCTTGTTTAACCTAAGTTCAATTTGAAGTATCATTTATTTTAAAAAATAATGCGATTTTGTTTACAATTTGATATTGCAGTTATACAGTTTTTGAATTATGGTAAAAAAAGTTGAAAAGAATTTTAGGAGGAATAATTACTGTTTATGTTGTACAGTCCAACCGTATTATATTGATTATGCTTCCTTGTGCTGTTTTGTTCTATGGTGAACAACTGAAATTTCCACAACCTTTAAAAAAATTATACCTTAGAGCACCAATCATACCTAGCCTAAAAGTATTTGATTTTTCTTTTTGACTTAATATATGTAGATTATTGAATTGGTTAAATTTTTATTGATTATTTTTTTTACCACTCATCGATTATCGATTAATCATCTACCTGTGAATTATTGTTGTAGTTTTTATAATAATTGAATTCAAATGAAAATACTAAAAAAATGTTCCTGAAGTTTACGAACAAATCAATTCTTCAAAATCAAAAACTTTCAAGTTTCGGAAGATTACTAAAGAAGATTTTAATGTATTTTTTTCTTTTTGTATTCTGTAAAGATATAAGAATTAAAATTTCAAAATAATAAAAAGAAAACAAACAATAAAAAAAAACAATCTAGATACATGTATAACTATAATAATACAGTAGAGATGTTATCGACGATGGCTACAATATTTATCCTAAAACCACGAACTGTCAATTTATTATTCAATTTAATTCTATTTTTTTATTTATTGATTTTGACATTTATTTATATTTAATTTAAAATTTGTTTTAATCGGGTCATTGATATTTTGGACAAGGTTGTGTTTATGGATTGATTAGTTGATCATGTTCGATAAATTTGAATCGGCATCTTTTGAAATTTAGGATTTTATTGTGTATTGTGAAGATGATTTGTGTTATGAAAACTATATATGAATATTTTGTTTTGTTTTCATGTAATATATGTTGTGACCAACGATTAGTCATTTTCGTTAGAATTTATTGTCAAAACCGTTGAAGACAGATTTTTTTTCTGAGTGCTTAAAAAGGTTTTCCTGAAGTCAAACAATCAAAATATTAAAAATAAAAATTAATTCAATTCAATTTGAATTCAATACCCAATTACTTTTAATACCACATAAACAAAAACTCATTCCAATTCATTGAATAAAAATAATATGATTATTAGTCCCATCGCGATTTGAATTATAACGAGGGGTTAAATTTACTGTACCAGAACATGAAATTTAAGAAGTATTTCTTCCATAAAAAATTGGATTTGTCAAATAATTTGATAAAAATTTACTTTGATTATAATTGTAACTACAGACGTTTGGTACTACAGAGGCAAATTTGCTCAGGTGTTGTAGTTTTTAATGTTTTGTGAATTAATTGAACATATTTAGCACATGAATGTAGCACGAATCTCTTAGTGTTGGACAAAGTCCTGCATATAAACATAAACAGTTTCTTATTTTCCTTAATATGTCTACATCACACTTATTTCTTTTGCAAGATTTTGCCAATATATTTTGCCTGATTTATTGTGATTTAGAGCGATTTTATTGTTTAGGGTTCCTATGATTTCAAAGTACTGGGAGCTAAGGTTGTGACGTTTGCAAATAGCGACGTATGTGGCGTTTGCAAATCGAGACGCCAGCCGAACATTGTCCAATTTGTCATTGGACTCTAATTTTAGTTGAACTGAATTAAACTTTTAGTGTGTGACTTGAGTTCGACGAGTCAATTATTTTAACGCCTACAATTAAGATGCAACTCTATAAACAAAACATTGGAATAAGTTAATTGTTGTTTAATAGCAGCTCAATATCTTTTAACAACTACACTGTCGATTTATTGAGATCTATATGTCAGACAATTAACAGGTTACGCTATACCACACCAAAATAAACAAGAGCTTCAACAAAAGGGGTGAATCTTAAATTTAGTATTTGAGTTTTTTTTTACATAAAGTTTTGCATGTTGAGTATTGATTATAATACATTATAAATCAACGTCACTGAATATCCGAAGATACCATGCCAACTAGGAATTAGGCATTTTAAAAAATTATATATTTAATTTATTTTAAAAAAACAAAATTAAAATATAATTACAGTTTGGTCTCCAAGTTGTTTTTATTAATATAACAATTAATTTAAAATAAATTTATTAAAAGAACCTAACAACAACTTACTTTAATAATATTTTTGACGCGTTTCGAACATAAATGTTCATTGTTAAATGTTTCAAATATTATAAATATAAAAAAAAGAACATATTTCATTCAACAAAATTTTTTGTTTGATAAAAAGCATACTAATAGTTATTTGTGTAACTAGTGTAAAAAGTGGACTTCGTCTCGAGCTGCAAACTTCATGCATCGTGCAACAAATATGCTTTTTGCATAACATTTTTTCTACGAAGGTACTTTTTGCACTTGTAAGGTACTTTTTGCGCTAGTGTTAAAACTTTTTGCACTAGTGAGGTACTTTTCGCACTAGTGCAAAAAATTAAACTTTTGGCAAAAACTTTTTGCTCTAGTAACTTACTTTTTGCACTAGTGCAAAAAATTAAATTTTTGGCACAGTACATAGTGCAAAAAATAGTCACTTTTTGTACGATCGTATAAAAAGAAATTTTTTTAATTGAAATTACTTGAATAATAGTACATTATGATGCTAGGACGTAAAGCTAAAGATTTTGGACGGATGTGGAGTTTGCAAATCGAGGCGCTAGCCGAGATTTGCACCCACATTAAGTCCAAAATAGCTTACGTCCGTGCATCATATACTATTTTTTATTCGCCGCAAGCAAAATATTTTAAGAAAAGTTGTTTAGTCTAAATTAAAATTATAAATTTTCATAAATTTTAAAATAAAAATATGTGAAACAAGTAACCTTTGACAAAATATTTATTATTTTTTCCAAACTATTGTGTATAGCTATGACAACAAATG
Source organism: Diogma glabrata (assembly GCA_963693315.1). Classification (NCBI taxonomy): domain Eukaryota; kingdom Metazoa; phylum Arthropoda; class Insecta; order Diptera; family Cylindrotomidae; genus Diogma; species Diogma glabrata. The sequence goes on along the minus strand of OY856186.1, from coordinate 147,577,688 downwards.
ATAACAACTATTCTAATTGGATAATGAAATTTTGAATTTGAGGGTTGCTTTGATAAAAAATTTTATTTTTCATAGAATTTAAACAAATACAAATGCTTTTTACTTTTTTGGACGTAGCTATGACAACAAAATAAATAGTTGAAAAGTGATACTTTAAAGCCGCAAATCACAGTAATAAAGTAACACTTTAATATGTAGGCGAATAAAAAATTTATTTTTATAAACAAATTTTAGAGGCTAACTATTTAAATTTTATGAATGATCCCGACCCATTTTTATGATCCCGCAATCCCGGGATTAATGAAAGAAAGGCCCGGAATTACGGGATTGTCATATATGCCGTGATTAATTAATCTTGTTATCCTGTTTGTTGATTTGTATTTTTTTGCAATGATATCATATACCACTGGCAATAGCAATGAGTAAATACTTCTTAAGGTTTATATCTTAGGGAGTGAAAACTCTACTTTTGTTGATGAAACATCGAACATATTTATTGTCCCAAGTTGAAGCTCCATAAAATTTTGTATTGAAGATTATTTAACGTTACATCAGCAGCAGCAGACGTGGGATGTAAAACAGGTTATCCAACTCACACTGCTACATCATTGAACACAGATTACAACGAATATGTAGGTAAGGATAAGGTTTCAGTCGATTTAGTAGTGAAAAGCAATTTGGAAGATGAACTGGTCACAGCAAATTGGTAGAGAAATTAAAATAAGTAAGCAAAGCCGTCATAGAGGACCGCATTTGCAGTGAATGTATAATAATTTATTGACCATTCCACCAAGAAGTGTGGAATCGGAACGGACTTCTTCAACCTTTGGAAATATTATTTCCAAATTAACAAACAGTTTTGACGATAAACCAGTTTGACGAATTATATTTTCTAAAATTTATTTCTTAAATCATTCGAAAGTAAATGATGCTGGTTTTTCTTTATGTAATATTATTAAAGTTTTATTTTGGTTCTTCAATTTTTATTTTTTCAAGAAGTTGAATTAGTAAGTTAATGTTTTATATGTTTATTCTTTTCGACACTAAAAGATGAATAATGTGTTTTTTATTTGAAAAGTGGGTTTTTTTTTTATTATTTATGATTTTCCATACAAATTTAAAATTCCGGGCTAGCGAGAATCCTGGGATTTAAAATTTATGAATCCCGTAGTACCGAATTCATAAAACACCACGGGATTGCAATCCCTTTTTGTGGATATTCTAGAAAAATAGCAAACCCGTTTTACTCGTATTAAATTCAACACTACTAGCAAATCCCGAGTCCAAAACAGTTTTAAGGTCATTATTTAATGAATCTATCATATTTGATCTACACTTGTCAGTTATTAAGCGCTATAATGAATATAATTTAGGGTTTTAATGAGACGCATGAGGCATGCTATCATCAGCAAAACTATGGATAGGACTAACTGTTGAATCCAAAAAATCGTTAATATAAATAAGAAAGAGAGTTGGAGACAAAGCAGAACCATGAAGAACTCCTGCATTAGTTGAAAAGATTTCCGAAGAGACACCATCAACGTTGACCCGAAATTTTCATTCGGAAATAAAGCTTTGTATTCAAAAAATAAGTTATTCATCCAAACCATAACATCTTAATTTGCAAATAAGACTGTTGTGCCAAGCTTTTTCAAATGCTTTGGATATATCAAGGGCAACACCGAAAGTTTCACCATGATTTTCAAGCGACTTGTTCTAGACATGAGTGACAAAAGAAAGTAAATCTTCCGTCGTTCTTCCTTTTCGGGAGCCGTATCGCCTTTCATTGAGATGTTTTGAAGACTCTAAGAAGCTCATTATAGATTAAAGTTAATGTATTTCTCGACAATTTTAGAAACAACCGATAAAATTTAAATGGGTATCTGTAATTTGTTGGATCAGTTTTACTACCCTTTTTAGGAACTGGTTGTACGCTTGCCATTTTCTATTTTTCGGGAAAAACACCTTTCTTATATGACAAATAAAAAATTTTAGTGAGGATTGGTGCTTGCAAATGTTTGAAGAATAATTGGAGGAATACGATCAGGACTAGATGCTTTGTTAGTATTAATTTATAAGGGCATTTTCCGTATGATGTTTTTACGAAAAATTATACGCCCTATTATCTATGAAACTCTGGGAATCGGCTTAGGTAAGAAATTGGCTTCGCTTAGTGTAGAATTTTTAAAGAAATAATTACCCAGAGGGCTAGCTTTTTCTTTTGGGTCAATGAGCGGCATATCTCTATCAATAAAAGGAGGTAGAGAAGATTTACAAAAATTGCTTTGGGCAGCCTTAACCACTATAAAGAAATTACGTGACCCAGTTGGGTACTCAGCAAATTGGAAACCTTTTTTTCTATTAAAGAGATTTTTTTCTGCATCTATTAGTTTCCTGCATATATTTCTCTTAATTCGGTATTGTCTAAGGTTTTCGTCGGTTTTGTTTTGAATAAACTTTTAGAATGGCTTTGTTTTAATTTTAATCGCCTTTTTGCATTTATTTGAAAACCATAGATCAGTCTTAGGAACGGCCAATCTATTAGGAATAAATCGCCGCATGTCCTCAAGAATAGTCTCCGAAAAATATAACGCAGCAAAGTTAGGGTCATGGTCGGTAAGACAATTACGTTACAAACCATATACAAACCTCCCTATTCAATAAATGCAACATATTTGGAACAAAGTTGTATTGGATATAAAACTGGGTATACAAGTTGGGTATACACAAGCTGGGTATACACACAAACATGCTTTTTATTTACCCTATATACATATAAACAAATTCTTAAATCAAGTAATAAAACATTTTATGTCCTGTTTTCTTGGCTTTTTCACACTTAAAATAACAAATAATTAAACTTCGTGTGCAATAAATTTAACAACTTATTTATTTTCTAATTCAAATTTAAAATGCAAATATAATAAAGTTTATGAGATATCATATAACAAAGAAAAAGATAAAATTTTGATAATAAAAATTGAAAAACTCGAAATCATAAATTAAGATAAATTATAAAATATGACAGTAAAAAGTAAATAAAATAAAAAGGATCAGAAAATTTTAAAAATGCATTTAGAATGTGAAAGTGCCATAAGTATTATACTAAAGAAATTCTTACCTTCGAGATACTGAAAAATTTGGGAGAAGGTTACTGGTTTGTTACATAACAAATCCAAACATTTTCAGTAAGTTATTTGAACTGGTTTCATGAAATATAAGAAAAAAATAAGTTTCTACAAAACACAAAATGGGAAGACCATAATAATATGTAAATCTACAAAATTCAAAAGAATTTAAATAAATTAAAACATTCAAAATCTCACATGCTTTCTGACACTAAATAAATTAATCGCGTGAAAAAGATTGGTGACAACCCCCCGAAACGAAAATATATTATCAAACCCAAACATTAAATTAAAATATTTAATTTTTTTTTATTCTTTCAAATGCCGATCAATGATGTATAAATAAATGTTATGGTCCAGTTCTAGAACCTTTATCATCTTTATGTTCATAACATTTAGGTAGAAAAACCATGAGCATAAGATATTTAACTTTAATACAAAACTGTTTTGCTAAAAGAAAGCAAAGATGTTTTGAAATTAAGATATAAAATTAGGTTTTCGGCGTCTTTTATGTGTGATCGTTCATTTCAGTAATTCCAAGTATTTTTGGTTTATTTTGATATATGAACATGTTTATGTTATGTTTCTTATTTGGATATTTTTGTTGACCCAAATAATAAATTAGAAGTACGCACTTTTTAGTTAGTAAAGCTAGGTTTAAGCAAGATGGTTGGATTATAGTATACTCCTTGTTTTTATGTGTGTCTTTCTCGAGCAAAAGTATTGTATTTGGGCAAACTAGATATTGGTATTCCGCATTCGAAGTCTTAAATGTTTTTATTGCGCACTCGACACACTCAAATGTTTTTATTGCACACTCGAAACTACGAATTATATTTTCCAATTTTTCATAAATTTTTTACTCCTTCCCAATAACTAAATTTTAGTGCCTTACTTTTGATTGTGTAAGTATTTTATACATATATAAATATATATATATATATATATATATATATATATATATATATATATATATATATATATATATATATATATATATATATATATATATATATATATATATGTATATACATATATATATATATATATATATATATATATATATATATATATATATATATATATATATATATATATATATATATATATATATATATATATATATATATATATATATATATATATATATATATATATATATATATATATATATATATATATATATATATATATATATATATATATATATATATATATATATATATATATATATATATATATATATATATATATATATATATATATATATATATATATTAGACTGGTCGTTAAAAACTAAATTTTGCGAGACGCCCCCTAGAAAAATTCTTTGTGGTCAAAAAACCACAACGGCATTATTTTTTTTTTTTTTAAGGTCAAAAGATCACGTGCCGCAAAATCATCGAAGTTTATTTTTTGATAAAATTGTTAATATCTCATCAAATATGCAGATGTCAAAAAAAATTATATAACCATTTTTGTAGGAAATTTAATTCTCTACAAAAAAGGTCCATGTCATTTTTTTCCTAAAACCTATATTTCTGATGATATTTTGAAATAAAACTTGAAATTCTTCGAAACTCGTAAAACCAAATGATGAAAATTTCGACGAAAAAGTACTAATTTTGGATTTTTTTGTCACGATTATTTTTTTATACATTTCATTCTATAGCATAAGAAGAAAATTAGGACTTTTTCGTCATCTTTATTTTTTATGTTTTTTAAAAATTACGAACACTTACAAGTTCATTTTCAAAATATCATGCAGTGGCGGATTACCATAGAGGCGGAAGAGGCGGCCGCCTCGGGCCCCACATGCACAGGGGCCCCCCTCGCTACAAATAGTAAATTGATATTTTATAGGTATTTAAATATCAGATGACTGCGTTCATTCAACCGAAGTTTTTAAGCCTAAAGATTTTTTTAATATTATCCCACATTTAAAAGTGTTAGGTTGTCAATTTGTATTACTTTTTTTCATTTATGTATTTATTTTAATAATTCTAATTTGATAGTTTTATAATTTTTTAATGTACAAATTCGTTTTCCAATTTGTATAGTAAAAAAACATTTTGTTTTGAAAAGTTCCACTGTTACGAATGAATATTAATACTAAAACTTTATTTGCAATGGGCTGTTATTATATCAATCGCAAAATTATTGATAAAAACAAAATCCAGATAAGTATTTTTTGGATATCTGAAGTATATTTGAGTTTTATGTTTTCATCAATGATTTTGGATTTCTTTTAAGACCTACAATTTATTGAAAGCATTAAACCGAAAACCTCAATTTTAAGCATATAATTGTACATATTTTAGATTAATTTCATATATAACTAAATAAATGAAAACTTTTTAACGTGTAGAATTGAAATCTTTTATTGTATGCTTAAAATCCATGTATTTTTTATACAATACATGCTAAATTCATCATTTGGATTAACGTTTGAAAAGGGTTTCTATATGATATGATTGATATAGTATAGGTGTTTTAGCTTTAGTTGTATATTTCGTTTTATCAACGTTGATTGGAAAAAAGATTGTCTAAAAAATTTGTTTGAAAAATTTGCAAAAAAAAGATTGTTTGTAACTGGACGTATTGATACTCAAATAGCTCGTGAAATTGAAGTACAACAAAAATACTGGCGGGAAGTTTTAAAAAGAGTTGCAGCTACAGTAAAGCTATTAGCTACTTTGGGTTTAGCATTTCGTGGTCATCGAGAAGATATTGATTCGAACAGAAAAGGAAATTTTATGACATGCATTGAGTACCTATCCCAATTTGATGATTTTTTTAAAAATCATTTGGAGAGGTACAGCCATTCAGGAAAAGGTAATGTAAGTTATTTATCACATACCACATGCGATGAATTTATAAATTTAATGGGAACTGAATTAAAGAACACCTAATTCAAGAAATTCAGGACTCTTGATGTTATTCAATTATTGTTGATTCTACGCCAGACGTGAACCACACTGACCAACTAAGTTTTATATTAAGGTACATTGATAAAGTGGGCGATGCGAGAGAACGATTTTTGGAATTTACAAATTGAAAATCACAATTCAGAATATCTAGCACAACTTATTTTGAAAACTTTAAACAATTTGTCTTTGGATATTAAAAATTGTCGCGGTCAAACATATATTTTTTTATTTTTAATAAAATGTGATGTGTAGTAGGCATTACAATATGTGTCACAACAACACATAAAAACCTTTTAAGACCAAGGTCCCACAACAACATGCGTTCTAAGGATGTTAATGGACGCAAAACTGTTTTTTTTTTGTTTTTTTTTTATTTTTTTTTGTTCAATAATGGATAACTAAACCATAAATTCTATCACATATAAAATATGACATAGGCCAATATTTCGTGATAGGATAGAGAAAATAAAAATAAAATAAGAGATAAAAAGCAAATTTGTTTTAAAAATTTGCAGGAACAAAACTAAAATTGGTTTGCCAATAGTCCAGCTAATGGCATAATCCTTGATTATGGGACGCAGTATATTTTTCAATGATTAAAGCTCAGATATATAGTTATATGAAGGCTCGTTTCTTCGAGCAAGCTACAGCGTTCCAGCATCAAGGAATAATAAAAATAATAAAAAAGAAATGAAGTAGCTAATGAATATTCAGTCGTAGCTAATGAATATTCAAGGAATATTCATTAGCTACGACTGAGAGTGCTACCGTTGACTGAATACAGTTCATCCGCCAGCACCCCTAAGATAACACCTTGGCTAGTGATATCTCACTACTATTGCCAGTAGTATGTGATATCTCACGTTAACTCATATGTCAATAGCAGGGACTGGAGTACGCGGGGTTGTCACACCCGTGGATCAAAAAATAGAAAAAAATTAATAAAAACTGATCCCTCCATGCGTTATAATGGTTTACAAGCCAATATAATGGTTTACAAGCCAGAATTAAAACTCTAAGTGAGACCGCCATTTTTATTCCTTGTACAAGTCATACGCTTAATTTAATTGGAAATTATGCTGCAGATGGCTGTTTTACTGCGGTGTATTATTTTAACTTTATCCAAAATATATATGTATTCTTTTCTTCATCTACTCACAGATGGAAGTTGCTTATTGATAATTTTTCCGAACCTAATTCCAAACATATTAAAAAATTAAGTGACACAAGTGACAAGATGGTCTGCAAGAGCTGATGCAGTATCCGCCTTGCGGTTTAATTTCAAAAATATTAAAAGCGTTCTTATCCAAATTAGCGAAAATGAAGACGAAAAACCGATTACTAAAGTTGAGGTTAAAAAATTAGCTAGCTCTTTCGATGAATATGAATTGCCTTATTAACCGTTCTATGGATATATTATTGCAAAGAATCAATAGTACTAGAAAATCATTTCAAAATATTCAAACGAACTTATTACAAGGAGTGAAACTGTTTAATTCTTTGTCACAATTTATAAGGGATGTTCGGAATGATTTTGAGAGCATAGAAAAGCAAGCAAACTTATTAACAGACAATATTAGCTACAAAGAAGGACGAAAAAGAAAACGCAAAATTATTTATGATGAATCATCTGCAAATGATACACAGCTAGTAGGACGAGAATTGTTTATTATAAATACTCACAATATGCTCTGTGATAGACTTGCCACTGAAATGTCTACCAGAACGTCCATATATGAAACTGTTTTAAATAATTTTAAATTATTGTTTGATCAAAATATATCCAGTGATGAAGTTGACAAGTGTATTTTAGAATTGTCAAATACATATGCGAGGGATATAAAAGTACAATATTTTAAAGACGAAGTACATTATTTTTTAAAATATATAAAAGAAGAGAACATCACTTGTCCATTTAAGATGTACAAAGTAATCATTGGTGGCCTGCAATCTTCATTTCCTAATGTGGAAACTATTTTAAAAATATTTCTTACATTGCCGATACGCAACGCAAGTGGGGAACGATCTTGCTCCGTTCTGAAGCGGATAAAAAATTATTTAAGAAATAGTCTTAATCAAACTCATTTGCAAAATTTTTGGTAAAATCTTAGGCCCCAAAATTTTGTTCCGCCTCAGGCCCCTTAAAGGCATAATCCGCCACTGATATCATGAGAACTATACGTTTTTGGGAAAAAATAACATTGGACCTTTTTTGTAGAGAATTAAGTTTCCTACAAAAATAGATATTTGATTTTTTTTGACATCTGCATATTTTATGAGATATTTGAAAAAATCTACGAATTTTTCAAAATATCAACTTCGACGATTTTGCGGCACGTGTTTTGATTTAAAAAAAAAAAATAATGCCGTTGTGGTTTTTTGACCACAAATAATTTTTCTAGGAGGCGTCTCGGAAAATTTAGTTTTTAACGACCAGTCTAATATATATATATATATATATATATATATATATATATATATATATATATATATATATATATATATATATATATATATATATAATATATATATATATATATATAATATATATATATATATATATATATATATATATATATATATATATATATATAATATATATATATATATATATATATATATATATATATATATATATATATATATATATATATATATATATATATATATATATATATATATATATATATATATATATATATATATATATATATATATATATATATATATATATATATATATATATATATATATATATATATATATATATATATATATATATATAATATATATATATATATATATATATATATATATATATATATATATATATATATATATATATATATATATATATATATATATATATATATATATATATATATATTAGGGTGGCAGCTATTTTACAAAATGTTGAATTTCGAGAAGTGCGGCCCCCTATTTTTTTACAGTTGACCCAAAAAGCATATGGTGAAAATTTGAGCCAAATTGGACAATTTTAAACCGCGGCGCACAGAGGTCAAAGGTCAACTTTCGGGAAATTTCACTTTATTTTAAAAAAATTACTTCTAAAAGTCATATTTGCCCGAATAATTTAATGAAAATTTGTAATTAAGTTCTTTTATATTGTTTTTTCTTATTATGATAATTTTTGTTCCAAAATAATTAACCCTCTATAGTCCAGGGGTCAAAAATGACCCGATTTATACAATTTTTTAAAATAATCATACAAAAAAGCCTAATTGAATTAAATTTTTTCTCAGAATTGGACAATGAGTTTTATTAAATATAAACAACAAATCTATGGTCATAAATCGATACCACATAACACTGATTTTAAATTTTCAGATAAGTAAGTTATGTGTAATTCATAAGTTTCTTCGACTCCTTAATACAAACTGAAGGAAATGACAATTAAGAGGTATCCATTTATGATTTTCGACACTTTGATAATTTTTTTAAACATTAACCTTTATGAAAATTAAAGATTAACCCTTAATCTGATCATTTGGGTCATCTCTGTTTTATTGTATACAAGTTTGTTTTAAAAACGTAAATCTGGTTTCTAACAATAAGTACATAAAAAATATAGTAAAAGATACGTGATAATATAATTTATAAATCTTAAAGTAAATAAATCTTAAAGAGTTGAATTTTTGGAGTATTGCTGCCTATATTGTTGAACAACCTAAAACAGAAAAGAAATTTTACCATTTTGGTTTTAGCACTTAACTAAAATCAATATTACTTTAAATAAAAGTTGTCGTTGCTCCTCATATTTTGTTACTTATTTATGGTATTCTTGAATCCTTTAAGTCCTCCCATGTTCTTGGTTCCTCTTTTCATAATTTCATAGATATATTAAATCGTTTAAACAGTTTTTTTTCGCCACCTCTAACTCCCATATTGTTGGCGCTGGTGTTCCCCAAAGATCCGTTCTTTCCCCACCCTATTCATGATTTTCATAAACGATCTTTTACTCTCCACTCTTAATCCTGCCCATTTCGTACGCGGATGATAGTACTTTATCCTTTGGATATAATTTCCACAACCATACCCTAATTCAATCAAAGTCGCTTCAAAATGAGATGAAATGCCTTCTTTGTCACAGGAGATCAATACTATTCTTAAATGGGGGAAAGCTAACCGGGTCGAATTCAATACATATAAATTTCAGGCGTGTCTTTACATACATAAACGCGAGAGACTGGACCTTTCGCTCTGCATTGAGGGTTCCCCATTTAACAACTCTCTATCGGCTTACATGCTCGGTCTAGAAATAGATTCCAAACTTTCTTGGGAAGACCATATTTACTCAACAGCCAAAAATGCAGCAAATGTTCAGGTTATCTTAGAAGAAGTAAATTCAACTTTACTCCTTCTGAATTGCTGATTATATATAAAGCTTTTATAACACCCCATATGGAATATAATTCCTATGTATGGGCGGGGGCAGAAAAAACTCATTTAGCCGCATTAGATAAAATTCAACACAGGGCATGCAAGTTAATTGATGATGCTAACTTACCAAACTCTTTATGGATACCCTCGATCATAAGTGCAATATCGGAGCCCTTTGGGTATTTTACAAATACTACTATTGTAAGTGTTTAGCTCTCGCACTATTTGACTAGCAATAAACTCTCCTGAGCACTCGCTTGAACCATTCTTTGGCCGAACTGAGCAATATGTTTCGTCTTTTTTCCCACGAACAACCTCTTTAGGGAACTCTCTAGAATCAACTGTTTTTCCATTTAGCTACAACCTCCAAAAATTTAAGCTTAACATAAACAAACTAACTATCTCACATGAAAAGTCTTGCCACCCCTTTACACATTTCCTTCCCTTTCCCTAAAGCAGTGGCGGACTACCATAGAGGTGGAAGAGGCAGCCGCCTCTGGACCCACATGCACATTTGGCCCCCTCGCGACAAATAATAATGATATTTTATAGGTATTCAAATATCAGATGACTGCGTTCATTCAACCAAAGTTTTTAAACCTAAAGATTTTTTTGATATTATCCCACATTTAAAAGTGTTAGGTTGTCGATTTGTATTTACTTTTTTTCATGTATTTATTTTAATAATTCTAATTTGATAGTTTTATAATTTTTTAATGTTTTCGTTTTTCAATTTGTACCGTAGAAAAAACATTTTGTTTTGAAAAGTTTCACTGTTACGAATGAATATTAATACAAAAACTTTATTTGCAATGGGCTGTTATTATATTAATCGCAAAATTATTGATAAAAACATAAAATCCAGATAAGTATTTTTTGGGTATTTGAAGTATATTTGAGATTTAGGTTTTCATCAATGATTTTGGATTTCTTTTAAGCCTACGATTTATTGAAAGCATTAAACTGAAAACCTCAATTTTAAGCATATAATCATACGCTTAATACGCTTAATTTAATTGGAAATTATGCTGCAGATGCCTGTTCTACTGCGGTGTATTATTTTAACTTTATCCAAAATATGTATGTATTCTTTTCTTCATCTACTCACAGATGGAAGTTGCTTATTGATAATTTTTCCGGTCCTATTTCCAAACATATTAAAAAATTAAGTGACACAAGATGGTCTGCAAGAGCTGATGTAGTATCCGCCTTACGGTTTAATTACAAAAATATTAAAATCGTTCTTATCCAATTTAGCGAAAATGAAGACGAAAAACCGATTACTAAAGTTGAGGCTAAAAAATTAGCTTGCTCTTTCGATGAATATGAAATTGCCTTATTAACCGTTCTATGGGATATATTATTGCAAAGAATCAATAGTACTAGCAAATCATTTCAAAATATTCAAACGAACTTATTACAAGGAGTAAAACTCATTAATTTTGTCCCAATTTATAAGGGATGTTTTTGAGAGCATAGAAAAGCAAGCAAACTGACACAGTTAAAAATAAGCTGAATATATAATGTAAATTACTACACATATAGGTCCTATACGGAAGTCTCCATCATAAACCAATTCAAAGCTTGCTTTAAAGATAAATTTAATATTCTTTGCATTAACAAGTTGTTTTCAAGCTTCTAGCGTAGCAAGTTGTTTTCAAACTTCTACTATTTCTATAAAAAATAAATTATGATGTTAGACTTGTACTAAAATTTTCAGTTTTGCATGAGAATTAATTTTAATGCAACAGTTGCTTTGCAATTTAATAATAACCTGCTTTACATAACCCATATAGCAAAGCTTGTATTAAAAATTGCAGTAACTTTTTCAACTGTGTATTAATAAACAATATAAGCTACAAACAAGGACGAAAAAGAAAACGCAAAATTATGTATGATGAATCATCTGCAAATGATACACAGCTAGTAGGACGTTTATTATGAGTAGTTTATATATAGTTTATATATTTTATTATTAATAAATAATAAAATTATTACAGGTTTTGCAGTCCAAATTCAACATTTCAACATTTGCAATTCAAACTCAATTTTTACATTTCGAATTCAACTTTTTTCAAATCAAATTCAATATTTTGCAAATCAAATTCAACTTTTTGCATATCAAATTGAGTAGCAAAAAATCGAATTTGATTTTCAAAAGTTGAATTTGCTTAGCAAAATATTGAATTTGATTTGCAAAAAGTTGAATTCGATTTGAAAAAAGTTGAATTTGATTTGCAAAAGTTGAATTTGATTTGCAAAATGTTGAATTTGGACTGCAAAACCTGTACTCATGTTGTATTTTATACTTTTCATTTCTTATTTTATGATAAATAACTTTTTTGTTTTTATATGCATGTTCCTGATTTATAAATTATGATATAAATATTATATTTTTTATGTTTTTATATTTTTTTTTTTTTTTTAATAAAATGTGTTGTGTAGTAGGAATTACAATATGTGTCACAATAACACATAAAAACCTTTTAAGACCAAGGTCCCACAACAACAAACGTTCAAAGGTGTTGATGGACGTAAATCTTTCTTTTTTTGTTTTTTTATATTTTTTGTTAAAGAATGGATAACTAAACAGAAAATCCTATCACTAACAAAATATGACATAGGCCAATATTTTATGATAGAATAGAGAAAATAAAAGTAAATTAAAAAGTAAATAGCAAATTGTTACAAAAATTTGCTGAAACAAAACAAAAATGTAGCTGCCAATAATCCAGCCGGTTGCATATTCCTTGATCCTATGACGGACTCTCTTTCTTAAAGATTAAAGCCCACACATAATTATATTGTAACGACTCTTCGTTGGTTCTTTTAGATTATTGAACAAACACGACAGTAAAAGACAGATCTTTAGTTAACAGAATCTCAAACTTTATTTGTCATCAAATTACAGCAGCTTCCGTTTTTCCTTATAATAAATTCCAGGGTCTCCAATTTATGTACGATAAACTTCACCGCTTTTTCACAATTTGAATCAATAATATTCGGAATCGTAAAATCTGTATTTACTATTCCACTAAGTTCAGATTCTTTCATTATTAGTACCCAGGCTCAAGTACCACCGATTATTCCTTATACTTGCGAATATTTATAAACACTTTTAATTGCAAAAGTAAAACTGACTATCTGATATTTTTGTTCGCTTATTTATATCGAAAAATAAATAAATCGAAACTTCTATAATCCACTAGAAATCAATACTACGTAGTCCGTACATCTTGAATAGGCCACACCTGTTTTCATTCATACTTGCATTTGTATTAGCGAACTCAAATTTAATTTATGCAAAATGTATTTGTTAAAGGGAGTTAACTTTTGATTTATCTTTGCTATAGAATGTAGAAAACATTTAGGCGGAACGTATTGGTTATTTATGATTAAATTAAATTAACCCATTCTGGACGAAGTTTATTACACTGCCCTCCATTTAGTTTTGTTCGTCCCGAACAATATCAGCTACCGCATTGGTGCTGTTACCTTGGTACGGTGCCAACCTTTGCAAATGTATCACTTTCATCTTGGTACGGGGTCCCTTTTGTATGCGGTAGATAACATCATTAATTCGTTTGATTATTTTATATGGGCCTTCCCAATCTGGCTGCAGCTTGGGTGATCTTCCCTTAGTTCTTCTGGGGTTGTATAGCCATACCAATTCTCCTTCTTGAAAACCGCCACTATTTGCACTTATGTCGTACCTGGTTTTCATTTTGTCACTGGCAATCTTAATGTGTTCTCGAACCTGTTGATGGATTTTATTCATCTTCTCCCTTAGTTGTCCCACATAATCTGTTTTCGTAGATACCAGACCTCCAGGGATGCCGAACTCGATGTCACTAGGAAGATGTAGTTCTCTCCCGAACATGATATTCGCTGGCGTTTCACATGTCGTATCGTGCACTGCGCTACGATAGGCCATCAAGAATAACGGAAGATCCTTATCCCAATTTCTTTGGCTGGCTTCCACTACCTTCGACAGATGTTCTTGCATGGTTCGGTTAAATTGTTCTACCATGCCATCCGATTGTGGATTCATAGGTGTAGTTCGTGTTTTTCTTATGCCGAGTGTTCTGCACAGCTCTTCCATCAGTTGAGATTCGAAATTCCTTCCCTGGTCCGTATGCAACTCGAGCGGTGTTCCATATCTGCAAATCCATTCATTGACTAATGTTTCAGCGACCGTAACTGCTTCCTGGTTCGGTATTGCATAAGCTTCCGGTTATTTTGTAAAGTAATCAATGACCACCATGATGTATTTGTTACCTTTTGTAGTTTCCGGAAATGGCCCCGCGATGTCTATAGCAATTCTCTCCATTGGGGCGCCCACATTGTACTGCTGCATCTCTCCTCGAGTTCTAGTCTTTGGTCCTTTGCTCGCCGCACAAGTATCACATCGCCGACACCATTGCTCTACGTCGGTTCGATACCTTACCCAATAAAACCTCTCCCGTACTTTAGCTAGGGTTTTATTGACTCCCAGGTGTCCTCCAGAAATACTTCCATGCAGCTTTCCCAGTACCTCTCCCACTCGACTTGATGGCAACACCAGCTGCTCCAACACTTTCTTTCCATCAGCGGACTCCCATTTTCTTTTTAGTATCCCGTTCTCCATAAATAGTGAGTCCCATTGCGCCCAGTAGCATTTCACCTCCGTACTTAAAGGTGCTACCTCTTTCCACTCCGGTCGCCTTCCCTCAGTTTTCCATTTCAATATTGGAGCCATAGCTGGATCTTCTAGCTGCTCTCTTTTCATTGCCTCGGTACACCAATCTTCAGGAGTTTGGAACTTGATTTGGTTCACTTTCATTGCCTCATTTCCCTCAGTTCTGCTACATGACTTGCACTCCTCTATTCAGGGTCTTCTGGACAGCGCATCGGCGTTACCATGGATCCTTCCCTTGCGGTGTTCAACTTTGAAGTCGTAGTTCTGCAGGATCTCTATCCATCTTGCTGCTTGTCCTTCAGGAAATTTGAATTGTAATAACCATTTTAGAGCAGCATGGTCCGTGCGAATCAGGAATGGTTGTCCACACAAATACTTGTGGAAATGTTTCACAGCCTTGATGATAGCTAACAGCTCCTTCCTCGTGACACAGTAATTCCGCTCCGGCTTTGACAGAACTTTACTGAAGTAGGCCACCACTTTCTCATCGTCTCCAACTTTCTGTGACAAAACTGCTCCGGTTCCTAAATTGCTTGCGTCTGTGTCCAGAATGAACATCTTTCCGGATTCTGGATAGGCTAGTATAGGGGTGTTGCATAGTTTTTCTTTTAAACGGCAGAATGCCTCATTACATTCGGTTGTCCACAGAAACTTGGTATTTGCCTCTGTCAATTTATGTAGACTTTTGGCGATATTTGCAAAATTCTCCACGAATCTTCGATAATAGGTGCATAAGCCAAGGAAACTGCGTAGCTCATGAACATTCTTCGGTACTGGCCAATTTTTCACAGCATCAATCTTCTCGGGATCGGTTCTGACTCCATGTTCTGTAATGATGTGTCCAAGGTACTTCACTTCTTTGTGGAAGAGATTGCACTTTACCGGATTCAACTTCATGTTGGCATTACTTATTCTTCTGAGTACTTCTTCGAGGTTCATTAGATGCTCTTCGAAGTTGCGACCCATTATGATGATGTCATCAAGATAAACGAGGCAGACTTTCCAGGTTAAGCCATGCAACACGCATTCCATTAGACGTTCAAATGTTGCTGGGGCATTGCATAACCCAAACGGCATCACATTGAACTCCCACAACCCATTGCCAGTAGAAAATGCTGTCTTTCGTCGATCTTCTGGATGCATTTCAACTTGCCAGTAGCCACTCTTCAGATCTAATGTGCTGTACCATTTGGCCCCTGATAGTGTATCCAGTGTGTCATCAATTCGTGGCAGTGGATAGCTGTCCTTCATGGTTACCTCATTCAGCTTTCGATAGTCTACACAAAAACGAGCTGACCCATCTTTTTTCCTAACTAGCACCACTGGTGAGCTCCATGGACTCTTAGATGGCCTGATGACTCCATCACTTTTCATTTTGTCCAGCATTCCTTGCACTTCCTCGTGTTTAGCTAGTGGTAGTCTTCTAGGAGGCTGTCTGATGGGATGAGCGTTTCCAGTGTTGATCCTATGTCGCACGATGTTTGTTCTTCCAACATCTTCATCTCCAGTAGAGAAAACGCTGCTCATCTTCGTTAATACCCTCTTGATTTCTTTGAATTCGGCTGGATTCATTCTTTTACTAAGATCTTGAAGTATTGCTGCTAATGCGGGATTGTTTCTCTGCATAATTACCTTTTGCTCTTCTTGACAGCTGATTATCTCTTTTATGGTGCTACATTTGGCGATTTCTTCTCCATGATTGATGATCACTCGTTTATTCGAGAAGTTAATCATTTGCACTGGAACTACCCCTTCTTTGGCTGCTACTAGCGTTCGGCCAATCATAATGTTTCCCCCGAAGTCATTGTTAGCTGGTTCAATCATCACAGGTGAATTTTGGTCACTTTTATTTAGAAGCTTAGTCCATATGATCTTCTCAGATTTTGCCGGGATCTCAGTTGGTCCATCACTAATAACACGGACCTCAGCATTGTCGTTGGTGGCGTGTAGCACTATTTCTGTGTTTCCATATCTCAGTACGTGGCTTCCCAGATCTAATATAAAATTGTATTCTTTCATGAAGTCAAGCCCAATTATGCACTCATCTTCTATATCTGCTACAATAAATCGGTGCCTAAATGAATTTCCTCCAAGGTGAACTTCTTGGTCGCTTTCTCCATGAACTAGAACTGTTTCACCCGTAGCTGTTTTTAGGGTGAATCGTTTTGCTGTATCGATCTGACTATCATGAACCACATCTAGACGCACTATCGATCTTGAAGCACCTGTGTCCAAAGTCAACATGCACGATTTGCTTCCAACGGTTGCCTCCAGGACTAGACTACTATTTTCTCTTTTTACTTGTGATACCACCAATGTAGGGCATTGTAATTGAGCCAGCTTTCGCCCTTCAAAACTGGCACGATCTAGTTTCCCGAATCCGGAACGCGGCATCTCTCTTCCGAATGCGGCTCCCATTTACATTCTCTTTGGATGTGCCCCAACTTCCCACAGTTCCAGCATCTTACTCTGCTAGATCTACTTCGTTGATTTCGTTCAGGTTTATCTTCCAAACTTTTGACACGCATGATCACTTCATCAAGCGCTGCTTTTAGTGGTTCCTCAGCAACTTCGATCTGACGTACCCTATCTGAGCCATACGCTCTTTTTCCAGCTTCCATTTGCAGGGCTAAAGCTAAGACTTCCGCAGGTAGTTTCTTCCCGCTTAGATTAAGCTGGTTTCTCATTTGCACATCTCGAAGAGCATTGATGAATGTATCAGCTGCCAGCTGCCATTTCAGCAGCAGGTCCTTTCAATGCCAATATAAGCGTATTTGCTTTTTGCTGGTGATCAACCCCAGTTGTAGCTATCTCAAATTACATCTTAAATATCTGATACGATGTAGATCCATCAAATGCGAGTGTTTTCACTCTAGCTGGAGCTGAAGTAGTTGATGGATTGATCATGTTACCTGACTTCCCTTGTGCTATTTCTTGGCGTAATTCACTCGAAAGTTTGCGTAATTTCTCTTGTTCTTCGGTAACTGTCCGCAGCTCCCTTTCCATGTTGTTGATTTTGACCTCTGCACTGGATATACGTGACTCGATTACTTCACGTAGACTTTCTTGCTTCGCCATCATATCAGCAAATTGTTGTCGTTGCTCTACTTTTTGTTCTGCTGCCTGTTTCTCTTGTCGGGCTTTTTGTTCTGTTGCCAGTTTCTCTTGTCGGGCCATCATATCAGCAAGTTGTTGTTGCTGGTTGTTTCCTTGTTTGGTCATCATATCAGCAAATTGTTGTTGTTGGTGTGCCATCATTTCTTTCATCAACACCATCATCGGATCAATTGCTGGGGCATTCTGGACCGTAACTTCCTCTGGCTTTACTTCTATGACCTCTGTGTTTTGGCCTGCTTCTTCTAAAACTTTACGCAGCCGGAATGCAAGTTCTGCCTTCGTTCCATGGATTGGAGCATTCCTTTTCTTCAACTCATCCTTCAGCTGGGTCTGGCTGAGATCACTAATATTTACTGTCTTGACCATTGTTTCAATAATCCCACTTCTGACACCACTGTAACGACTCTTCGTTGGTTCTTTTAGATTATTGAACAAACACGACAGTAAAAGACAGATCTTTAGTTAACAGAATCTCAAACTTTATTTGTCATCAAATTACAGCAGCTTCCGTTTTTCCTTACAATAAATTCCAGGGTCTCCAATTTATGTACGATAAACTTCACCGCTTTTCCACAATTTGAATCAATAATATTCGGAATCGTAAAATCTGTATTTACTATTCCACTAAGTTCAGATTCTTTCACTATTAGTACCCAGGCTCAAGTACCACCGATTATTCCTTATACTTGCGAATATTTATAAACACTTTTAATTGCAAAAGTAAAACTGACTATCTGATATTTTTGTTCGCTTATTTATATCGAAAAATAAATAAATCGAAACTTCTATAATCCACTAGAAATCAATACTACGTAGTCCGTACATCTTGAATAGGCCACACCTGTTTTCATTCATACTTGCATTTGTATTAGCGAACTCAAATTTAATTTATGCAAAATGTATTTGTTAAAGGGAGTTAACTTTTGATTTATCTTTGCCATAGAATGTAGAAAACATTTAGGCGGAACGTATTGGTTATTTATGATTAAATTAAATTAACCCATTCTGGACGAAGTTTATTACAATATGAAGGCTCATTTCTTCAAGGATCAATAGCGTCTCATCATCAAGGATCATTTAACAGCTAAGATTGAGGGTGCTACCGTTGACTGAATACAGCTCATCCGCCACCACCCCTAAGATGTCACCTTGGCTAGTGATATCTCACTGCTATTGCCAGTGGTGTGTGATATCTCACGTCAACTCGTATGTCAATAGCAGGGACTGGAGTACGCAGGGTTGTCACACCCGGAGATCAAAAATAAAAAAAAAATTTCAAAACAATAAAAACTGATCCCTCCATGCGGGAACTGATCCCTCCATATTACAGTTTTTTTTGTTTATTATATGTTGCATATTTATTAAATTTGATGATTTTTTGTACAAAATGACATATACAGTTAAATAAATATAGGTATATATATTTTTTATATCAAATTTCCTATATTTTTATTAAAAAATTTAAAGAATAAAAATGTTTTTTAATCATAAATACACATAAAATTTTTGGTAAAATCTTAAATTTGGCCCCAAAATTTTGTTCCGCCTCAGGCCCCTTAAAGGCATAATCCGCCACTGCTCTAAAGTCTAATACCTCCTGGCATTTCTTGCTCCTTCACTTTCCGTTCCTCTCCTCTAATTATTTACTGCTGCGCCTGTATTGAATGTTACATTTTTTACTGTTCATTATGGATACATGTTATCTAAACAAAAACAATATAAAAAAATATACGATTATCCTTTTATAAATGCTGGTTTATAGTATAAATTAATGGGTTATCAAACTATAAACAGATGTTATAAATAGTTCCTATTAGTTCTGAAAAAAATTATAGATTTAACGTATAATTTGGTTATAAAATTTCATAAACAGCGTTTATTGATCCTTTATGAATTTTTTTTTGAGTGCGTTTGGTGCAAAATCAACAAGGTCCGGACCTGCCCCCCTTTTGCAACATATGGAATAAGTGCGTCATTCCACTTAAACAACAAACTGGCAAAACACGAACTATCAGTGTTATTTAACGGCACTGTCATTAAATACAATCAACAGCCAAAGTACCTGGGTATTACTCTCGATAGAACTCTTTCTTTTAAGCTCCACCTATAGAGAATACGTCAAAAAAACTTAAAACGAGAAACAATATATTGCATAAACTGGCAGGCTCGACATGGGGTGCTACTCTTGCAACCCTCCGCACAACTGCTCTAAGTCTGGTTTACTTAGTGGCTGAGTACGGCGCACCAGTCTGGCTGAATAGCACACATACTCAAAAAGTTGACTGCCAGCTGCATGCCGCGATGCTTACTATAAGTGGTACTATCAGGTCCACTCCTTTACCTTGGCTCCCTGTGTTGAGCAATATCGCTCCACCTGCACTCAGATGCTCGCATGCACTCATGCGTGAACATAAAAAGGTAACCAACAACATCACGTTACTCTTGCACGAATATTACGCTGACCACACTAGTGGTCGATTGAAGTCAAGAAAGCCTCCACATAAAACTGCCAGCAACCTGCTAATATAAATGATCTTATAACTACAGCAATACTAATGAGCTCGTTGCTATCAAGAATATTTGACAACAATTTAGTAAAAACAAATCACCGTCGGTTAGACTTTAAACCCTGTAAGTTTTATTTTGATCAGATAAATCTATAAATTAAAATTTTGTCAAATTTTGGTGTTTCACTGAAAACAATGACAAATTTAAATTTTTACACCCTCAACCAACAATAATTCATTGAAATGAAACAAATTGAAAAAAATATTAAACCACCTTGACCACTTAGTAATCCAAACATAAAAATCATGGCCACTTTGTACTATTTTTCTCGTCTCAGTAGTAGTCCTTTTCCTCAATCTGTTTCTAATTATTTTTTAACGAAAAAACAAACTATGTCTAATCCTCAAGGATGTTCATGGTTGAAATTGTAAACCTTAACTTACCACATAAAATTCAATGTGATTTGGTTTCTATTCTAATCGAATGTCCTCCACAGTTCAATGTCATTAATAAAAAAAATGTTTAAACGTTTAATGATCTCATCTTATCCCTTATATGAAGGACAAATTTTCATTGTATTTTTTCTACAATGTTTACACAAAAATTTTATTGATTTATTTTTATTTTCTCACAGAATTTCATTCGAAGTAGTAAAATAATTACAATGTTTAAGTTTTCTAACAAATACTACTATTGTTTGTGGTAATAGGTTTGAGATTTTGGCAAAATACTGAAGGAAGTTATTTATTAAGATTATATACATAGTTATAAATTAAAAAGGATAGTTATGGTTTTTCTCAAAACATCATTCTTTGTAGGAGTTTTATTTTAGAAAATTTAAAATATCGACACTGTTGCTTAATTTATTTTTTTTGGCACTATTAAGGAGTCGGAGGACTTAATAAAAAAATGCAAAGGATATACGTTTATGTGGAGTGGATTTTATATATCTAAATAAAATCGAATACCGAACATATCACAACAATGTATCAATTTCAAAGTAAGTTATCGTCGCTTTAATAATGAAACAACGTATTCGCAAAAGTGTAGTTTCGAGATAATTGGGTTTAAAGATTTTTCGATTTTCTGATTTTCGCAAACTCGGCAGCACTATTGAATGAATAAAGATATTGGAAAAAAAATGTCTACCAATTAATCTTGACTAATTTCCCCGCAACATATTAAAATTTCACATTGGCATCTGCTGGCTTTTCTACCTAAAAAGAGGTGAAAAGTCAATCAGGTACCAGGTGTATACGTTATTTCATATTTCATATACGTTATTTCATTTTGCATGGAAGTACGATTAAGCCCAAAATAAATTATTATTGAACTAACGCATGATATTCTTACAATTTTTTATTTATATGAACCGGTATATCATGTAGTCATGAATGATGCTTATACAATATTTTAGATTTACCATTTTGTGTGGCGATCGTAATGTATGTAAGATATACGACAATAATTTTACCCAAGTTATTATTCTGTATGAATTGAAATATCGTACATGCATTTACGCTGTTTGAATATTTAACCAAATTCAAATTGGCATGTACGTTAATTAACAAAATATTAATTTTCACCCCCAGTTATAAAATAATTGGAAAATGTTAAAACGCCACTCTATAGAGATCCTTATGGGGAATGCAGTGCGCCCATTATATAATAACAACGTATATATGGCATACGTTATTTCATTATTAAGGCGACGTTATAGAGTTCAACGTGGTTCAAATTGTGGCTTTCGTTAAAACATGCACCGACAAAAATATGGTTTTTTAATATCAGTTCAACAAACTTGATTTTGTAGCACCAACTAAAAGCGCTGTATGACAACGCATTTTTCAAACATTAAGGACGTTTTGTCAATGATGAATGGTACAAAATTAATTTTGTTGAACTAATGCTGTACAATAACACACAAACATGTTTTTTGGAGGTAAATTTTTAAGTAAATAATAACTAAAATGCAATATTTAAAAATATACTTTTTACTGTTTATTTTTAAATTTATTTATAATAATAAAACTTCCTTATAGTAACAATTTGATTTTTATTTTTTATTTTAAAGAATATCGATTTCGACTTACGTCATCCTCAGTTCTTAAATTATTATTGTTAATAATTTAAGAACTGAGGATGACGTAAGTCGAAATCGATATTCTTTAAAATAAAAAATAAAAATCAAATTGTTACTATAAGGAAGTTTTATTATTATAAATAAATTTAAAAATAAACAGTAAAAAGTATATTTTTAAATATTGCATTTTAATTCAAAAGTGACAAAAGCACACAAACAGTGAATAATATGGAAAACCATAAGAATAATAATTTAAGAACTGAGGATGACGTAAGTCGAAATCGATGTTCTTTAAAATAAAAAATAAAAATCAAATTGTTACTATAAGGAAGTTTTATTATTATAAATAAATTTAAAAATAAACAGTAAAAAGTATATTTTTAAATATTGCATTTTAATTCAAAAGTGACAAAAGCACACAAACAGTGAATAATATGGAAAACCATAATAACACATATAAATAATAACTGTTCACAAAACATTTGGAATGCAAATTTTCTATATAGATAGAAAATCGAATCAAGACGCTAAAAGACGATAAAATAAAAAATCTGAACCCGATCTTTTCCGATGTTTTTGAAACTTCGGTAATCGTTAGTATAATAAAAAAGTCAATACGTGCTTTTTATTTTCTCCTTATTTTTGACACAGGGTGGCTCAAAATTTCTTAAGCCATTTAGTGACAATCGGTTATTCGATTTGAGTAAATTTTTTTTGGTTTGAAAGGTTATTAGAGTTCATTACACTAACAAAACAGTTCATATTTTTATTTGATTTTTTTAATTTTAATTCTACAAACATGGTTTTTTCCAAAAGTTCCTTTTTGTTTTCTTTTATTTTTATATTTTAAAGGTTTATTATGTACTCAAAACATACTACAATTACAGTCATCCGTTATTTTTGTTTTTGAGAAAAATGCATTTAAATATTGAAAAAGGCCAACCATACCTTTGAATTGAAAAAATTCCAATTACTTCTTTACTTACTTGAGTTTAATTGATTTCAAAGATCCCCAATAAATTTAAATTCTCTTAATGTAGTCTAATATGAATAGTGAATACACATAGGACTACAATTGACCGAGTGTCAGCCATTGATTTCACATTGATTGGAAACAATAATGACTATGCACTTAGGATGTTAATTAGAATAGAATAGAGATCCCCATTCTATACTTCATATACAAAATTAAACTTTTTAAATTTTTTGGCGTATTTTGCGTGAAATTTTTTAATTTTCATTTTCCAAAAAATAGAATTTCCAAGGCTGGATCCATTGCTGAATCCAAAAGTGCCGTTTTCCCCTTTTTTGGTTTTCTAAAGATTTAATCCTTTACCATAAAGTAACTATATTAAGAGACATTGGGCCCTATTCAATAAAATTCTTTTTTATTCGCCTATATATTAAAGTGTTACTTTATTACTGTGATTTGCGGCTTTAAAGTATCACTTTTCAACTATTTATTTTGTCGTCATAGCTACGTCCAAAAAAGTAAAAAGCATTTGTATTTGTTTAAATTCCATGGAAAATAAATTTTTTTATCAAAGCAACCCGCAAATTCAAAAGTTCATTATCCAATTAAAATAGTTGTTATCATTTGTTGTCATAGAATTTGGAAAAAATAATAAATATTTTTTCATAGGTTACTTGTTCCACATATTTTTATTTTAAAATTTATGAAAATTTATAATTTTAATTTAGAATAAACAACTTTTCTTAAAATATTTTGTTTGCGGCGAATAAAAAATAGTATATGATGCACGGACGTAAGCTATTTTGGACTTAATGTGGGTGCAAATCTCGGCTAGCGCCTCGATTTGCAAACTCCACATCCGTCCAAAATCTTTAGCTTTACGTCCTAGCATCATAATGTACTATTATTCTCTTATAAAAATCTTTTAATAAACGTAAAAGAAATCAAAAATAAAAGATTTAAAGAAATTGCTATTCGAAAGATTTGTCAAAAGTTTCTTTTATTTTAAATGTCGATTTTTTCGAGATCGAAAAAATCTTTTTTATTCGCCTACATATTAAAATGTTACTTTATTACTGTGATTTGCGGCCTTAAAGTATCACTTTTCAACTATTTATTTTGTTGTCATAGCTACGTCCAAAAAAGTAAAAAGCATTTGTATTTGTTTAAATTCTATGAAAAATAAAATTTTTTATCAAAGCAATCCTTAAATTCAATTCAATTCATTTTCCAATTAAAATAGTTGTAATCATTTGTTGTCATAGCTACACAATAATTTGGAAAAAATAATAAATATTTTGTCAAAGGTTACTTGTTCCACATATTTTTATTTTAAAATTTATGAAATTTATAATTTTAATTTAGAATAAACAAAATTTTTTAAAATATTTTGCTTGCGGCGAATAAAAAATAGTATATGATGCACGGACGTAAGCTATTTTGGACTTAATGTGGGTGCAAATCTCGGCTAGCGCCTCGATTTGCAAACTCCACATCCGTCCAAAATCTTTAGCTTTACGTCCTAGCATCATAATGTACTATTATCTTTATTGTTTAAATGTCAAACAAATTTATCAAAAATGGCAACAAACATAATAAGTAAGTAAATTTAATTGTTGTACTTAATTGTAATTAAATGTATTAATGATTGTATATATATTTATATATAATTGAGCCAACATAATTAAAATATTGATATATAAATACATTTATATATATATATATATATATATATATATATATATATATATATATATATATATATATATACATATTTAATTTTTCCAGATAAAAAAGGAAGAGAAGAAAAAATTTCTTTAGAACAAAAAGAAATCTACGTCTCATACATGGAGGAAAATAAACTCTTTAGGAGCAAAAAGTGTAGTGATCAAAGCGTGGATTATCTTTGGGAAGAAGTGACCACACTTCTTAACTGTGCAAAAGGTCCCACAAAGACCAAATCGGAATGGGGAAAGGTGAAACATATTAACATAGTACATATAAGTTAAACCAGTTTTGTGTTTTCAATATTTTTAGACGTTTGACAACTGGCGCTACAGCGTCAATTTTAAAGCTCGTACATGGAAAGAGGGACTCCTAAAAACTGGCGGGGGAATATCGAACGCCAAACCGCTTAACGAGCTTGAGTTAAGGGCCCAATCCTGTTGGGGAAAAGTTGTTGTTGACGGATGTCCAGGAGTCGAAGATGTGGGTTTTGACGTTGAAACTATTTATATAGAAGGAGACGACACAGTCGAAACAATTGAAATAAGCCACATAAGTGAAGCACCAAGTGCCATTCCACCAAATATCTCGGATACACCGCGCAGGGATGAATACAACCGACCTAAATCTGGTATATATTTGATATAGTTATTAAATGCATGAAAACTTTTTATTTATTTTGTTTTAAAGATAGAGAATTCAACTCATTAATACTAAAAATTGAGAATCAAAGGTCATCAGAACACAACCAAATCCACGAAGAACTGAGGAACATAAACAAAAATTTAGATAAACTAAATTTTAATATTGAAAGGTTGGCTAATGGGGTGTGTAGCTTAGCCGAGAAGAAATAAATCAATTCATTCACTTTTTATATCAACTACGTGCTTTAAAATTGACGCTGTAGCGCCAATTGTCAATAAAAACTGTACTATGCATATCCCTGGTTAAACATTCCAATTGAAACCAATTGAAAAAAATGAATTGGATTAATCGGAATTCTGCATTGGTAATTTTCAATTAATTCCTATTCAAAAAATCTATTTCCAATACAATCCTATTCATTCCTGTTGAATATCTCTACTTTATTTTTCAACCGGAATGGATAGGAAATGTATATAAATAGGAATTAATTGGAAATTTCCATTGCAGAATTCCGATTAATCCTATTCATTCCTATTAAATCTTTTCCAATTAAATCCTGTTAAATTCATAAGATTGTTTAATTTTTTCTAAGTTCGTTTTTCCTATTGAATCTCTTGATTTCCGATTGAAATTTAATTGGAAATTTCCATTAGAATCCTACAGAATCTCTTTTCCTGTTGAATCCCATTCATTCCGATTGAATTTTAATTGGTAGATCGAATTCTTCCTATTCAATCCGATTTAATCCTATTGAAATTATATTGGATTTAATAGGATTCAATAGGTTTGAATTGGAATGTTTAACCAGGGATATATTTACAGTTATCAAGAAGCGTGGTCACTTCGTCCCATAGACAATCCACGCTCTGATCAGTACACTTTTTGCTCTTTAAGAGTTTATTTTCTTTTCTACACATATTTCTTTTGGTTCTGATGAAATTTTTTTTTTCTTTTTTTTTTATCTGGAAAAATTAAATAATTAAATGTACCCTGCTTAACTATTACTTACGTAATATTTTGAATTGTATAGTTTACACTTTTTGCCGTAGGCTCTTGGCGTAATTCGTTGAATAACATATTTGTTAGCAGTTGTTTTATACGTACGTTAATATAAATTTAAAAAATAAAAGAATTAATTTTATTTCTATGATCACTCTATATATTTCGATTTTTTAGGACATCCTCAGGAGTAATCAGTTTTTACTCCTGAGGATGTCCTAAAAAGACTAAATATATAGAGTGATCATAGAAATAAAATCAATTAGTTTTTATTTTTTAAATTTATATTCACGTGCGTATAATACAAGTGCTAAACAAATATGTTATTTTATATTGTATTTATATGTTATTTTATATAGTATTTATTTAGTTTTTATTTTATAAAGTGGATTATAATTTATAATTTATTTATTTTTGTCCTTTGAAATGTGATTTAATATATGAAATTTTATATTTTAGTTTAGTTTAGTTAAATGTTTAATATAAAATATTTTGCAAAAAAATAATTGGTGTTTATTGTTATTGTTGTAACCCATAACTTCCGTCTTTAAGACAAGGAAAGCAGCAGTCTCTTTGTGGTTTGCCTATACTGATCAAGTTTACTGATTAAAAAAATTCTTTGGGCATTTAAACTACCCAAACATAAAGGCTGGATGTAATGTGATCCAAAATTGCAACTAGAGTAGATATGAGTAATGGTGTTACCTATTTTAGCAGATGGCACTTTCCCGACATAATTAATGATAGTGCTGTCCTTGTCAATCTGTGTAAACGTGTCTACGTGCTTCAAAGTTTGAACAAAAATAATTATGTATTCCTATTATTTTTTTTCTTTATTTTTCTTATTACTTCTCAAGATGTACGGGTCTACGACATATATTTACGTTAAAACATTAACGGTCGAAGCATTTAAAATTTCAAAAAACTATTTTGGAATAACTGAAAACAAAACCCGGTAAGAAAAACTTGATTGAAAGAAACAGAGTTAATTATTCAATAAAAGACAGATTTCGTGCAACAGACTTCAACACATCTGCTGTCTTTTATTGAATAATTAGTTCTGTTTGTTTGAATCAAGTTGTTCTAACCGGGTATTATTTTCAGTTATTCCAAAATAGTTTTTTGAAATTTTAAATAGTTCGCAATTTTGATTTATTTTAATGGTTTGAAATAAAAGCAGATGAAATTAAAGCAAATGCTCTGCATACCGGTTGCGAACTTGACAACCTAAGTTGCGCCAATGGCAATAAATGTTGTTGACTTCTGTTTCAATTTCTTCCTCAGGCTGTTGGTTCTCTTCATTTTCTTCATCTTCTTCATCCAAATCAATTGCGGTGTCATTTAAAAACATATTATGAAGTGTAAAAACCGCATAAATTATTTGGGCCGCTTTTTTCGGTGAGTAATGCAGTACTCGATGCTGAAATAAACAACGAAAGCGCGTTTTAACAATGCCAAAACATCTTTCGATGCAATTTCGAGCAGATATTAATTTTTTGTTAAATTTTTTTTCCGAGTCAAGTAGTGGTTGACTATAGGGAACCAAAATCCACGGCTCTAATGGAAACCCCGAATCAGCTGTGCATAGAAATATTTGCTTAAATATTAACATCTAAACAATGTTTTGCAATTTACCTATAATAAATTCGCTCTGCGTTTGGACCGAACTATATCTGTTTAAGAAATGGCTTCTTAGCTTAGAAGTTTTCCAAACAGCAGAATCGTGTACAGAGCCAGGAAAAGATGCATTTGCATACAAAATTTTCATGTCTGCATTGCAACACTAAAAATAAAATAATATTTTGTTCGACACATTCAAACTATAAGCCAAAGTTGTTAAGCTTACTACTAACACGTTCAAACTATGAAAACCTTTGCGGCATAAGTATAAGTTACCAGGTGTTTCAACTGAATTTTCCGGGGGAGCAATTAATGCAATGTGAACCCCGTCAACTGCAGCAACTATATTGGATAACCCGTATTTTTGTTGAAATCTATTGTCAAAATATGTATATGTATATTTTGTATGACATGTAATTGGTTAACTGAACCGTATGAGGTTAATTTTACCTGGTTTTGCTTTTAGTTTTTTCTAAAATAGTTGCAGGAAATTTTAAATGCTTCGGCCGTAAATATTTTAAAATCAACTTTGTCACATTGGTAACACATCGAGACACACTAGGTTGAAATAAACCTAAAATATGGTTACTGCCAATGGAAGCTTGATAGCTTCCTTGGCCATAAAAATGACACGTAGCCAAAACCTTTAATAGATACCAATATAAGATTTTTTGAATATGAGTTTTAAAAAGGAATACGTACCTGCGTTTGAAATGGAATAGATTTGAAAGTTGATTTTGATTCTAGTTCTGATATAAGTGTTAAAACACTTGATTTTTCTAGACGAAAATATCTGTGGAAAACACTACTTGGCAAATCCATAGGCTTATTGGTCCTTCGGATTTGTTTTAAATTTTGTCTAAGCCTTTTTCTAAAATAATGTATGAGTGTTTTTATTTGTAAATAGTTTTGTATATCAGTAATCTAATACATAACTAAAGAAATATTTTAGACTAAGAACTTACGCAGCCACACGTTTTTCCTGAATCCAGAGTCTTCTTGTGATATAGAAATCCATTGTGATAGAAATTTATTTAATTAAAGCAAAAATTTCAGTTTAGCGCATTCTTTTATAATAAAATAGTGAGTTTTGTATCTTTTATTAAATGTCAAAATCTTTTACGCCAAAAAGATTTATAAAATAAAATTTTGGAGCTTGAATAGCAATTTCTGTTACATTTTCTTTTATTTTTTTAGACAGATTAAAATCTTCATATAAAAAAAATAAAAGATAAAATAAAAGAATAAAAGATGTGTATTGAATTGGGCCCATTAGCTCTCTGCAAAAGAATTGCATATAAAATAATAATTTTGTTTATGATACAAACATGCTATACGAACAGACCGGAGGGCATAAGCAATATATATTGCATTCTTTCTGCCTTATATGAAAGAATAAACATAACAAATAAGCAAAGCAAAATAAAAAAATGAGAAATTTATGTTTGAAAAGAGAAATATTTTTTCTGCTTTGTTTTCTATTTTACTTATGAGATGAGAAAAATACGGTAATTATAAAATAGAAAATTAAAACAAAAGTGCTCGTATGTATGAGTGTTTCGTTTAACATGCTTGAATAAAAATGTTATGCAAATATATATAAATTTTTAAGCGTTTTTGTAAATTAAACAAGATCAAATATTTTTTTAAATTTTTGAAGAATTTGTTATTTTAGTTTCGCATTGTTTTGTTGTCTAGATTTTTGATTTATTTTTTCATCTTTAAAATGGATTTTAACTATGTATAAGTTTTTATTGTCCTACCTAGATAGGTCGTTGACTTTAGATTTTAGAATTTCAATTTAGTTTGGTCGGAGTTTGATTTTAATTGATTTATTTGGACGTGTTTGTTATAATTTAATGTTTTAAATTTTAATGCATGAGTTCTAAATAAATAGATTTTGAAATTTTGAAATATTTTTATCCTAATAATTTGCAATATGTTAATTTTAAATAAATTGGGTTTAAAATTGTTGCGATTATGTGTGTTAAAAAACACGTTTACCTGGCCAGGGTGCTATTTTCAAATCCGATCTCACACGTATACTTTATAATTACGACTAGAAATAATGAATGGGTTTTTACGAAGGGTTAAAAAATGATATTTTCAGGAGTCTTCTTATGAGAAAGTGTGGTGATATTTATTCTCAACTCCAGAGTATGTTGAATTTAATCTGACATAAAATGATAGTTATAAAACGAATTTAATTTGGAAATTAAAACAAAATTTGCATAAAACAATTATTTATTTAAATAATTTTTAATTAATTAATCACAAATGAAACATAATATTTTAATTCTGATAAATCCATAAAGTAGTTTTTTATTTATTAGAAATAATTTTATTAATTTTTATTAATTTTATTAATCATCTTATTCTGTATATTTAGAGTTTCCAAAAAAACCGGTATTTTATAAAACAGCGGTTTTCGGCTTTCATTTTTGAGAAATCGGTGGTTTCGGGTCGGATTCGGTTTCTCCATTTTGATTAAATATTTATTATTTTCATGTTCATACGTTAGTCTTCCATTTGCATTTAAAACATAACAAAAATTGTTGATTTAGCTAAATTAATTAATACCAAGTGCAATAAATTTTCAACTCAAAATATTTTGTTTTCAAATATTTTGAGGAGTAACATTTATTTTTCACGTGCAACATATTTTTTCGCATGCATGATTTGGAATTTATGGAAATTTTTTTAAGAGGAATATCTTAATTGCGATTCTGTGTACGTTGTCATAAAAATCCTCACAATAATTCTACAAATATTATGGAGATCTTTCAAAAGGCTACTTTTATAAGCAAAAATATTATAAAATGTAATATTGCCTTTTTAAATAATTTAAATACAAATTAAAATACATACCATATTAATTATTATTAAGAATTATGACTATACTATATAAACATCGTTTTTATAAACATCAAGTGTATGTTTTGGAAATTTTTTTTAAGTTTTTGATAATTTTTGTTTGTGAAAGTATTCAACCGCCATTTTATTGAATATTAATCTTAAAATGTTCTTTGTTTTATAATAGTATATATTATACAAATACAATTCATATAAAATTAAAGCATATAGTGATTATTATTATTTATTGTGCAATAAATTTGTGAAAAACAATGATTATTTATTTTCCTTCATGACACGTCAAACTTTGATGTTGAAAATATGAAATATTCAATCGCAATTTTATTTAAAATCATTATCAATATATATATATATATATATATATATATATATATATATATATATATATATATATATATATATATATATATATATATATATATATATATATATATATATATATATATATATATATATATATATATATATATATATATATATATATATATATATATATATATATATATATATATATATATATATATTTTGTTTTATAAGTTTGACAAAAAACTTAAATAAAATATAGATTATTATACATTTTATAATTATTACATAAACAATTGAAAATTAATATTTTTTCCCTTATTAATATAAATTTCATACAAGAATTCAAATAAAAAAATATGAAATGACAAATTATGATGCTTAAGATTGACCATGTTTGATGGTCTTCAGTTAAGAGTTTATTTTGTGACATCTCACAGCTCAAATTTTATTGCAGATATTTTTCGATGATTTTTTGTCATCCTCATCAATCTAAAACAATTTTTTTATTCGCCTATATATTAAAGTGTTACTTAATTACTGTGATTTGGGGCCTTAAATTGTCACTTTTTAACCATATATTTTGTTGTCATAGCTACGTCCAAAAAAGTAAAAAGCATTTGTATTTGTTTAAATTCTATCAAAAAATACAAATTTTTATCAAGCAACCCTTAAATTCAAAATTTTATAATCCAATTAAATTAGTTTTTATCATTTGTTGTCATAGTTATACAATAATTTGGAAAAAATAACAAATATTTTGTCAAAGGCAACTTGTTCCACATATTTTTATTTCAAAATTTAGGCAAATTTATAATTTTAATTTAGAATAAACATTTTTTTTAAATATTTTGCTTATGGCGACTAAAAAATAGTATATGAAGCATGGACGTAAGCTATTTTGGACTTAATGTGGATTTTGGACTTAAACTCCACATACGTTTAAAATCTTTAGCTTTACGTCCAAGCATCATAATGTACTATTGTACGAGTAAACCGTTAGATGCACTTTTAAAATTCAAAAATTGTTCGTAAAGCATACCTTTTTTTTCCTATTGAAATAACAATGCCAAAATTGAAATAACAATGCCTAAAATTGAAATAAAAATGCTTAAAGTTATTATTCTTACTATTATTTCGAAAAGCTACTTGGATAAAATAATTTTCTAAAAATGTTTTGTTATTTTGTGTATGTATTTTTATTTATGCACATAATACAGAATCTTACTCGTACAAAAAATCTTGTATACAATTCAGGCATAAATTATTCTTTTTTGCTTTCGAGTGATTGTTTCTCTCGGCTAACGCCTCGAGCAACAATTTCACTCTCAAGCGGAAAAGACATACTTTACGCCCTTAATACATAAATAGCTATTAGAACACAGTAAAAAAATTATAGTAAAAAAGGTAAAAACTTACATTATTTTTTTATAAAAACATTATTAAAATATGAACTTAGTATATATAATTATTAAACTAATTAATAACTTAAACGACACAATTAAAAGAATTATTAATACATATACAAAATATCTATACATATAAAAAACTGGTACACTTAAACAAATCTATAGATTAAATAAACCAAATTAAAATGCAATTGAGCTAATTGAACAGAGTTAAAGGTTATTGATCTCTATAGCTGTATGTGTATGTATTATGTTTTCACTCTCTTGAGAACTAAGATGTACAGGTAATTTTCCGGTTTGTTTTTTGATTATTATTAACTATTTCAATCAGTTGCGCCTCTGATTTGAAAAGGTTTAAAGCGTCCGTCCTAAAGCTTACAGCCTTTTTATTTGCGCATATGAATAGCATTTCCTTAATAGAGCGCTTGGTTTTGTTACGGTCAAAAGTTTTAAAGATTATCGGGGAAAACCCACGAAGGTATAAAATATTTTAGAGGTGAGATACTCTGTTGAAAAACTCAGGTATTCAACCTGTGGCGGCAGTTCTACACTTTTTTATTTGAACAACACTTGATCTGGTGTAACGCGATAGGTTAGCTAGTTCTGATAAAATTGATTGTCTCTGTGGAAGATCGTTCATTCATAATGTGTTTGTAGAAAATACTCAGATCAGCAACATTTCGTCTGTGCTGCAAGCGCATTAGTAAGCGCAATCAAGCGCATTAGTAAGAGTCGAGTTACCAATCAGTTTAACAGCTCTGCGCTGAACAGAATCAAGACACTTCAAACTACTAAAATATGCTCCATTCAATATGTGAGAACAATATTCCAGACAGAATAAAATTTTTAATAAAAAAATTTTTATTAATTGTATATTAAAAGAAGCTGTTTGCTATTGAAAAACTTACGGCATCGTCCCAAAAAGCCCAATTTTTTTGTGTTCTTAACTATTAAATATATGGAAATTCCATTTCATATTATTTTCAACTTCTACTTCTAAAACTTTTGCGTATTCTTTCTCCACAATATTTTTGGAGTCAAATTTTAATGGAAACGGATTAGGTGTGGATAATCTAGAAAAATGAAATGGAAAATGACTTTCATTAAGTAATTTTGAAGACTATAAAAAGCTCATTACATTAAGATTAATGTATTTTCCCAAAACTTTGGCAACAATCGATAGTTTTAATACCCTTTTTTGGAACAGGCTGTATAAGTGTACAGTAACTTTACCTTTTAAAGCACTTTGCTTATTTTTGCTATTTAAGCGGCTTAAAATTAAATTCCAAAATATAGTTAAAATAACTGTTTCAAAACGGTCAATTTGACGTCTTAAGTCAGCTACTTCACAACGCGCCATCACCTTTTCAAATTCATGGTCTTCGAATATTCATAAAAAAGAGTTCTATTTGTTCTTTTGACAACTTTAGTATATGTAGCAAATAAAGAATAAGGATGTTAAAAAGCGTTAAAAACTTTTTGTTAAAACAGAACAACGATTGTGTTTTGAAACCAAACAAAGTTGTCGATTATCCAGTTGAATTTTAAATTCTAAGCAATCGCTATCGTTGATTTGATGCGCGAAAGAAATGGTTTCAGGCAAAAAATGTGTTTTGCTAACTGTCATATAGTTGGACAAAAGTAGTCACGGACACCACAACATTTTTGCTAAAAAGTTCTACTTTTCCGTTAACTGTACTGAATCAGTTTTAATTTGCCAATAAAGGTGATCAAGGAGTCTAAGATCAAACTTTTTCTTAAATGCAAAATTTTATGAATTGAAAAATAGAAGTTAAATAATGGGAACAACTTGACGTCAGTCCGCTGTTTTTTCAATTTGTTGATAAACACCTCCAATTGTTTTATTTAGCTGGACTTTAAACAAACTGCTTTTCTTACTTGATCTTAGCCAGTCCATCAACAAGCTTTAACAGCATATTATAGAATAATTGATCTTTTTCAAAACTCTTCTAGGTCTCAACTGTAAAACATTTTCACCCCATTAAACTGATTACACAATATAACTATCCTATAGACTATAGAGTATAGGTTATAACAGTGTTAATTTCAATATTATTAAATAAAACTTTATCATTTTTTCTAAATAATTCATATATCATTGCTTCACTCATTTAAATGTCATGCTGCTGCGCGTATGACGATGTCATGCTGTGAACATAAAACACGCACCAAAACTATCCGAAACAAACAAATTAGTTGTTCGTTTAGTTTTTCATTTTAAAATTAATGATTTGTTTTTGTAATAATAAATTTGATTTAATGAGGTGAAAATTAGAATTCAACAAAAAAATAAATTTTTCTTATTTTCATAACGTTTGTGTTACAAATTTGTCGATTTTGTCAATTAAACAAGAAATATATGAACGTCAAAAGTGTCGCGTTATAGTGATTATTATATTAACTGAAGGGTTGGCAAATGAAAGTCAAAGTTATATAGAAATTGTTCATTCAGAACAATGTTAGTTATAGCTGTTAGTTTTTTATTATAGCAGGGGAAAATGCATTAGAAATTTTAATACAATCAATCGAACCAGGATCACTTTTAAGAGTTTTATCCTAATTCGCTCTCTGTGACTAAAATCGAATTAAATTTTCTGAATCTGAAGTCAGAAATAATATATGTTGGCTTAATACATTCGCGTTTAAAGCTTACGCGCTAAAATTCGTAAGTTCTTTTAAGCTTCTTAGTCAGTTCTTTAAAACTTATACGCAATATTTCGATCAGTCATATTAAAATGACTTCGGTCGAATTATCGATTGTATACTGTACGCACATTTTTGATAAAATGTTGGTTTTGCTACTTAAATTCAATGCTCTTTTGAATGGCATCCCACCTGAGTGTAGTAATATTTATTGTTACCCTTCCTCACTACTAGTCCTCCAAAACATAAATTATTCTTCTTGGGTGATGATTCTTTTGGTGATCGTATTAAAAGAGGTCGATTACTGTTTTAAACTTAATTGAATGACCTTATTAACTTCAAAAATAAATAAGAAACAATTGAATTAGGTCAAGTATTTCTTCCCAGTATTACCTCCCATAGTCAAACATTAACACAAAAGTTTCTTATCAAAACCATCTCATAACAATATCACACACCAAATTAAATAGTTTCACAGTTAATTGATAAAAATCAACTTAAGAAATGAAAAAAAAATTATCTTTTATTCTAAAAAGAAAAAGAAAATTAAAACAAAACAAAATATTTTATTCATTAATTATAATAAATTAATTGGTTCCGGTTTTCTTCTTATTTACTATAATTTTTATGTTTCATTCTTACCAATATATAGTTTCTTGTCTCTTAAAGATCAACTAAAATGATCTTAAAGTTTAAAATTTATGAAAGAAATTAAACAGAAGAAAACAAGACAAACAGAAAAGGTTCATCTTCGTTTTTTATTAATCATTTAATTATGTACTTCAATCTCTTATTTTATTATTTTCTCTTAACATAATATAACACAGTATAGCATCATAATATGACGATGACTTGTCTAATTATAATACTTTGAATGAGTTTTTATTTAATTTTCTTTCTTATATCGTTAGATATTCATCTTCTGTTGTTATTTATTTGATTTAGATTAGTTAAAGTCAAATAGTTATTGTTGGGGGTATTAATTTATTGTGTTTTAATGATGTGGATGTGGATGAGAAGTTTATTTATTATATGGTTTTTGTGAAACTAATTAAGAATTTTTTTTATTTTATTTTAAAACAAATATGAACTAGCTGATACCGATAAGCAAGAATTAGGCATAAGACGTTTAAAACTTTAAAGGAAATTATAAGAACCCGTTCCGTTTTTTCTAAAGCGTATAAGAAAAGTGCCTTCTAATTAAATAAATTTAAAAAAAAACAACAACGACAACCTAATAAGACATTGATTGTCTCAATTCATTCATAAAGTATTTTAAATTTTCATTCATCTTTTAATATTGTTTTTATTCTTTTTCATTCATAATCACAATTTATCGCGTATACCAAATAAAGGAGAAGAAAAAAGCAGAACAAATGTTATACAAACAAAACGACCCATAGAGTGTAAAGAGTCATAATATTTAACCTTTTTTAGTTAAAATAATTACATTTTTATTCAATAAAAAAATTAATCATAAGACAAATAATAATAAAAATAACAATAATAATTGTAACAACAAAGAGAAAAGAAAAATTTGATTACTTTTAACGATGAACTTTTCTAACCCTTTCCAATACGTATGTCTCTCAATACTAGTGAATATTGGATAGTAAAAAAAAATAAACAAAAGTGTTATAATTTATTTAATTATTATTTTAATTGGTTAAATGATTTAACGCTACTTAAAAATTTGTGTAAGCTATGTTAGTAAATAAAACTTAACTTAACTCTAATAAAACAACTTACTCTTAATAGTTACAATTAACACTTCAACATTTATACCATTTAACCGAAGAACAACACTAACATTTATTCCCCAAATATCAACAAAACATTTTAACTTTCTAAAATTATGATAATTAAAATCTAATTGAACATAAAACGCACTTGACGATGTTGTTCATTTAAATTCATTAACATTTATGCTTCCTTTTTCTAAATTAATCACTTTCATAAAAACAATAAACACCCTAAATTAAGTGAATAAAATATACGAACATATGTTAACACGATAATCTTTCACCCTCATCAAAAACCAAACTACACAACTTACTAATTTTCATCAATGTTTGTGTTTGAAAAATTACTATAACGATTGTCATCTTATTTATTTATTCTTATTCTTGAATGAAAATTTAATTGGGGTTGTTCACCCCAAAAATTGAGATGTAAAACGTAATCCTTAGATAATTTCTGTTTGATTTTATACTTATATTTCAATTCATATGTTATTATGCGTATGATGATGATCTTTGAAATAAAGATAAGATTTCCTTCTTATAGGGTTGTCGGACTTCATTGAATTTAATATAGCTGTGTATTTGATCGTTGTTGATTTTTTGTTGCTGTTGAGTTTGTCTGTTTCAATTTATCTGTTTTATCAAAAACTTGTCTTTTTTTAGTCGAAAAAGGTAAAGTTTTGCTTAAAGCATTTCATTTTATCATTTAATATTCAAACCTTCATATTCAACGATTAGGCTTCAACAATTAACATTATTAGACTTGCAACATTCAACATACAACATACAACATACAACATACAACATTCAACAGTTAATATCCAAGATTCAACATTTAGTTTCCTAAACATTCTACATTCAACATTCACAATTCCACATTCCACATTTAACTCACAACATTCAACATCCAATATCCAACATTCAACATTTAACATTCAACATTCAACATTCAACATTCAACATTCAACATTCAACATTCAACATTCAACATTCAACATTCAACATTCAACATTCAACATTCAACATTCAACATTCAACATTCAACATTCAACATTCAACATTCAACATTCAACATTCAACATTCAACATTCAACATTCAACATTCAACATTCAACATTCAACTTTCAACCTTCAAAACTAAACATTCATCATACATCATTCAACATTCAAAATTTAGCTTTTATTCTAACATTTAGCCACGACTATAGTTTAAAACAGGAGAGTAAAGTACTTTGAATTTATATCTGAGCACATGTATACATTTTATGCAAGCTCAATGCAGTACTTTTTGTACGATCTAACTTGAAATAAATTTATTTTTTAATTTATAAGTTTTTCAGAATACATATAATGAAACTAGGGGGATTCAGAAGAAAGGAAACTTAAAATAATTTTTTTTGCATGAATTTTATTTTTAATTTTACGAAAAAAAAGTCAAAAATGAATTTAAACACAGCTGAAATTTTAAAACAAACATTTTTTTAAGCCTGAAATAAATTAAATTTAAAATAATACGTCTATCCACTCTGCAAGCAAAGCATAAACTAAATTGAGAATATTAAAATTTAAATTTCTTATTTCGTTGGTTGTATCGTTTATTTTTAATCGTTTAATTTTTTTATATTAATTTTTTTATATTCTCTTCATTTTTTTCCGCATTTTCCCCTTTCCGTAGATATGGCTACGCTTTTTCGTTTCTTCTGTATTATATATGTGATGAATTCATGGCACTCTTATGATCCGTTTATATAATTTATGGTTGTTCGATGAATTATTATAATTTTGAATAATAATTCGTCTAATCAATAGATCAAATTCCAATTTTTTATTTGAATATTTAGACCCTTATTTGGGGTCCTCTTCAGCATAAATCAACAACATATAACAATCTTAATCGAGAATCAAACAAAAAATTGGAATTTGATCTATAGATTGGACGAATTATTATTCAAAATTATAATAATTCATCGAACAACCATAGATTATTTTTTAATTTTTTTTTCATTTAAATTTGTATTAAAATAAATTTGGGCAAATTATTAAAGCTCTATATTAAGTTGTTTGGGTGTATGTATATGTTTTTCATTCTTTTATATTATTTATGTATGTTGATCCTAGAAATATAATACGTTTTCGCAAGCATTGTTAATTTTGGCATTATATTACATTTATTTAATAAAATAAAATATTATTATAATAATTAATTTAAAAAAATATTACAAATATTTGTTTTGTTGCAATAAAAAGTTGCTTAAAATTATATTTTAGATAAATTTGAGACAAACCGCTTAGTGAAAAATCGCTGTAAAGTTGATTACTAATACTTGTTTAAATCAGCCAAGCCAGTGAAAAAATGGTGTTTACAGTGAATATTTTAAGAATTTAGGAAACAAACCCGAACTTTTCAATGGAAGTTTACTGATTTGCCTACTTGAGTTGTAAAAACCTAAAGAAAAACACATTTGTCATCTTAAAAATTGAAATGGCGTTTAGTCAGTAAGGTTGAGTAAGTTTGTGAGTTTAAGAGCCTAGGGGTAGTGTGACCTCCTTTGGAAAATTTAAAACGTGACAACCCCTATAATAAGGTGAACTCCGCTGCCCAGCAATTTTTTCATCCATGGGATCTGACGATTAATAAACATTTTAAAGTTTTCAGAACAACTATTTTACACATTTAGATCCAACATTCGCACATTCTTTCACAAAGGTTTGATTGGCAGCCTTTTCTAAATTTATGTTGCCAAAGGGATTGGTTCATGTCACCAAGGGATTTGTTATCAATTTTGGACGTAGGATTCATAAATGCGAATAATGTTGAAAATCCACTTCTATTTAATGAAGCAGATTACATGTGAATGTGAACAACAATGCCTTATACAGGTAGAACCGTTATGCAAATCGACGAGGGAAAGAAAGGTCAAACAACGCAGACGTTTAAACAAACGGCGAAAATTGAAAAGGCAAATGCAGAACGAAGTACATACTGTGAGAAACTTAAATGAAGTGATTCAAAGCGCTTAATACTAGAACGAGTCGCAGCTGGAAACTCGAAAAATAGAGATGGTTCAAGCGAATAGAAAGATGCAAAACTCAAAATGAAAACAAATGGGTAACTCATAAAGATGGACCGACAAAAAACAAAGCGATGACCAATCACTTAAAAATAGTGAGCAAGTGTTGCTAAATTAGATGAGATATAGAAAAGAAATTCTTTTGTAGAAAAAACAGTTTCAATTGGAATGGGATTTTGTTAGGTGATTAACGAATTGTAAACGGAACGTTTTATCGTGAACATAAAACTATTTAAATAGAAGTTAAAAGGAACAGGAATATGGTTTTCTGTTTGGTTGCCCTATTATTGTGGAAAACTTAAGGGAAACTTGGTTGTTTTTGCATACGAATTGGCGATTGAATTCAGAAGAAGATTTGAAAATAACGTTTATCGAATTGAGAGTAAATTTAATTCGAAGATTAGTAGAAAAACGTAGCAATATTAATTTATTTAATAAGTCTGTATAGTGAAATTTAGTCAAAAATCTTTTAGTTGTTTTGAATAATTATTTTAACATTTAAGATTTAATGGGATATATTCAGTGGACGACGTTGCGATTAAACTAAATTTGATAAAAAGTAAACTATAAAGAAGCTTGATACCAATTTTGGTTGACTATAGGTGCTCCAAACAAATTCCAAGCTAACAATTTCTAACGCAGTTGTAATAAATGAAATACGTTTAATCACTTTAAAAAGTCTGGACTAGTACAGGTTTTGCACTCCAAATTCAACATTTTGCAAATCAAATTCAACTTTTTGCAAATCAAATTCAGCTTTCTGTAAATCAAATTCAATATTTTACAAATCAAATTCAACTTTTTGCAAATCAAAATCAATTTTTTGCTCTTCAATTTGATTTGCAAAAAATTGAATTTGATTTGCAAAAAATTGAATTTGATTTGCAAAAAGTTGAATTTGAAATGTAAAAAATGAATTTGAGTTGCAAAAAGTTGAATTTGATTTGCAAAATGTTAAAATTCGAACTACAAAACCTGTATAACAATAAATGACAATTAAGTTAAAATGCCCAAAATATTTAAATCTTTATGTATACTTGAATTTAAACAATTACGGCTTAAGTTCAAATAACAAAAAGATCGCATCAAGTATTTTTACCTTGCATTAAGTGAAATATGTAATTTTCTACAGAGACCTTACAATATTTACTACAAAAATCAACCACAAATACAATGTTGTCTTAATAAATTGGTAAATAATAAAACAGCATTAATAAAACTTAACTTGTTATTAAATGATGTGAGAAAACTGGTAAGGTTTTCTTTTATTTCAATATTTATTGTAATAAATACTTATTTTTTATTTTACGTTTTTGTAGTATTAGTCCAGTAAATGACCGTTTTCCTGTATTATTTTGCCAAATAGCAGCAATTTATACAAAAATTTGGATTTATAAGTTCTACTTTTTATCTACTTCGAAGTTGACCTTGTGCTGAGGGGGTAAAAACAAACCTTGGGGTGGATGCCACCCCTTCTCGGGGGCGATACATTTTTCATCGAAAATAAGTCAGGTCATAGATAGATTGACAATTTCTAATCAACTTGTGTTACGAGAAAGTTTTTTCGAAAAGTCAATACTTTTCGACTTATTTGCGAGTGAAAACGCCAAGTTTACTACCAAAAACGAAATGTTTTCAGATGATTTTTCACGAATAACTCAAAAAGTAAGTATTTTATCAGAAAATTATACATAGTATAAATATAACTTATAAAAAAATGGTTTTATGGTGTTTGTAGGGCAAACGGAGTAATAGCTTGTTGAAAGTTGGTTATTATTCATCAAACGCCAACATTGAAAGTTTCAACGTGAAATAACGTGCAAAAAATACACAAAGATTTTTTTTTATTCGGCCACATATTAAAGTGTTACTTTATTACTGTCATTTGCGGCCTTAAAGTATCACTTTTCAACTATTTATTTTATCGTCATAGCTACGTCCAAAAAAGTAAAAAGCATTTGTATTTGCTTAAATTCTATGAGAAATAAAAATTTTTATCAAAGCAACCCTTTAATTCAAAATTAATTTCATTATCCAATTAAAATAGTTGTTATCATTTGTTGTCATAGCTACACAATAATTTGGAAAAAATAATAAATATTTAGTCAAAGGTTACTTGTTCCACATATTTTTATTTTAAAATTTATGAAAATTTATAATTTTAATTTAGAATAAACCAATTTTCTTAAAATATTTTGCTTGCGGCGAATAAAAAATAGTATATGATGCACGGACGTAAGCTATTTTGGACTTAATGTGGGTGCAAATCTCGGCTAGCGCCTCGCAAACTCCACATCCGTCCAAAATCTTTAACTTTACGTCCTAGCATCATAATGTACTATTAAAGTGCTTAAAGATACCATTACTACTAAGCGAGATATGATTAAAATACAGTTGGTCTCAATTTTTTTGGCGACGAAGA
Organism: Diogma glabrata; assembly: GCA_963693315.1. Lineage (NCBI taxonomy): Eukaryota > Metazoa > Arthropoda > Insecta > Diptera > Cylindrotomidae > Diogma > Diogma glabrata. The sequence continues at coordinate 147,534,396 of OY856186.1, read as the reverse complement.
ATGTAAAAACCATCCCTTAATTACCCCAATGAAAAGTAAATAGTACCACTTAACAATTCAATTTATTTATGTACAATGTACATACTTGTAATATATGCTCTTTAGAAGATTTGCAAGTTTACGGTGCTTAATTTTTATTTTTTAAACAATTTGAGCTTGAAGTGAAAAGAACATATTTGTAATTTTGAAAAAAAAAAAATTTCTTTCAAAATAAATACAAATTTTAGTTTTCTTGAAAAAATTTATTTTTTTTTCTAAATTATAAAAATTGAGTAAGATATAACCGTTTACAGTTTGCATATGTTTGTAACTTGTAACTGCAACTTGTTCAAGCCCTTTCAAAAATAAGGGTTGAAAAAAATTTAAGTTATATGAAAAATTGACATTCGTGAATTAGTCGAAAAGTATTCACTTTCAGAACAACCTTTCTGTAACACAAGTATTGCTTTCTGTAACAGTAGTTTTACTCTCTGTAGCACTTGTAGTTAGTAGAATTAGTAAATCTATCTATTCCCGTAATTATTTTTGATGAAACATTTTTAGACCCAGAAAAGAGTGGCATCCATCCCGGTGTAAAAGCAACCCCCGACAAAGGGTCAACTTTGAAGTAGAGGGGAAGAAGAACCAAAATCCAAATGTTTGTACAAGTTAGTGCTGTTTGGCAAAATTGTACAGTTTTGTCGTATTTTCCTTTCAACGACTGGACTAAATATGTGTACGTTTATTTTGTAGTCTGATTTCTCATAACAGAAAAATATTTTACAGATTTTTTTTTCTGAACCTGTTTAGCTATTGATGATAAATGAATATATTTTGTGTGATGTTTTATTGAGGAAAAAGGATATTAAATAAGAATTATAATAGATAATAGAAATAGATTTATTTTGACCACATAGAATTACAACGGGTTATAAAAAGCTTACTTAGATAATTTTACTACTCGATATAAGAAATTATATATTATGTGAATATCTTTGTAGATTTAATGTTTATCTATCAATTTCTTACTAATAAAACGTGTTGTGTTATAGGAATTATAATATGTGTCACAACACAACAACATATAAATAAATTTAAATACATAGGTCGCACAACAATTTGCGCTCTCAGGTGTTGATGAACCCTTTTTTTAAACCTTTGTGGATTGGACGCCTTCGCGTGCATATTCTTTTTTGTTATTTTACTAAGTTTATTTTATAAACTTCTTGTAATTTTCTAGTATAGAGAATTATAAGTTCTCATTTAGAGAAAATGATCAATGTTGTGTAATTATTACAATTTTTTAGAAATAAATTATAATTTTACAATCATATCACGTAATTCACGTAATCACGTTTATTCTAAATATAATAATTTAAAAAATGTTAAATTATTTTCAATAAAGTAATACAAAGCCCTATCACTCTCCCTTAAAAATATATCTTTATATTGTCATTTTACTTATAACAACAACACCAAAAAACAACAATATCTGTATACAATACACATTTTACTTGAAAACTGTCACCACTAACAACAAAAAAAAATTAATATAACACAAAACAGTTTTTTTTCTGTCCGCGAAAATAATATTATTTTCTATTATTTTGTTCGCGCGTGTTTTTCTCCCAATTGAATTAATTAAATGAAAAACAATTTCACAATTTTTGTGTTTTTTTCCTGATATTTTTATTCTGTTGAAAAAATATGAAAAACCCCTGAAAATATTTTTGTTTTATTTTTTATAAAAATATATATGTATTTTCTTTTTATGTTCAAATTTTTTGTTTGTTACAATAAACTTTGAAGAAGGTTTATTTGGGTTTGAGATTATTAAATTTGTTGAACATTTAAAAATTTGCAAAACTTTTGAAATTGTAAAAATTTAGATTTACAACAAAAGTTTTTTAAATGGCTTCCAATGTCGTCATAATACATGGATCCAGGCATGGACGAGCTACGCTGATGGCAGGCAAATATTAGGCTAAATAAAAAGTTGACTAATTTGATAAAACTGCAAGTATAGTACAAAAACGGAAAACACACTTTAAAAAGTAAAGAATTGCACGACCATAATATTATCCAGAAAACTTATAATCAGCTTGTTTTTCTAATTAAAAATTGATTTAATCAAAACAAATCTTTTGATCAAAATAGTAAAAAACAAAACATTTGTTAAACAAATAAAACCTAAATAATGCTTCATTAAGAATGATCAAATATAAAAAAATAATTAATTTAAGGAACATAATATGTATAAATATCAATGAGAAAAACCAATATATGAATAAACTTAAAAATTGTGTTTCACCATTCATTTTATTTCTTCACAAATAACTGAAATCAATTGGTTCACGACCGAATTTATTATTCTCAGTCATTACTTTACCCCATTATCTATTTTATGCATGTATGTTTATGAATTAAATTAATAAGAAAACAAAACTGTAAATAGAGAAAATTATTTTCTAGCACATAATTAATTCAAATTTAACTAGGACCTATGTTTGTTGCGCTGATGTCTACTTCTAAATAGTATCAATTTTTGGCATAAATTCTAGGGATAACCGTTACGGTCTATTTTGGGTTAATCTCAAATTTTAGTAAATTTGGACATTTTTTATCCGGAAAACTATTATCTCTGGAATGACAAAACTTACAACCCTGGGGTAAAATTTAATGGAAAGATTTTCTCAAACCTAGGCTCCATGCCTAAAATCAATACATAGTAACGTTTCTACGATTTTAAAACGACGATTGAATCTCAAGGTTATAAATCTTAATGTATAGTAATAGACAAAGTTATTTTCACTGGTCGTGCCAATTTAGCATGAATTGGAACACAGTCTTAGTAATATATTTTAACACCCCGATTGCTGAAGGCAAGTCATGTCACTTTAAATGACTAAAGTCACATCGCATCAATTTACGTATTGTTGAAGTCGTTTTTTAGCCTCAAGTCATTTTATACGACAGTTGTCACTTTAAATGACATTTTAGTCGCCTTAATTTTTCATGTGACAATAATTTTTTTCAAACGTCTTTAATTGTTTTTGTGAAATTAAAGAACGTAAAATGTAAGTTTTTTTAGTTTTGGAGTTTTTTTTGTTTCAGAATTTTTAGTTTTAGTCGTGACCGCTTTTATCGACTTCAATAATACCAATTTTTAAGCGACGTGACATGACTATAGTCATGTCACCTGATGTGACACGACTTCAGTAATCGTGGTGTAATAACTTTAGTACTTTAGTAACTTTAGTACTTTAGTACTTTAGTAAAGATTTAAAGGTTTTTTTTTTATAAATTTTTGAAGTGAAAACTTCTTTAGGCACACACACACACTACACACACATTTTTCCGAAGGTAGTAAATTAAACTGATTCGTCATCATTTCTATCATTTATCAATCTATCATTTCTTAACGTTTCAAATTGCGTTGTGGATATCGTGCTCGACTGTGCTGTAGGTTGTGAGTTCCCGGGTATGGTATATATTTTTTTATTGTTTTTTTTAATTTTTATTAAACACCATTAAAATAATTTTTTTCTATTTTGCGTCTAAAATAAAGTCATTTCGATACCCAAATGCGTATCGAAATGGCCTTAATTACGATACGCAAAGTTTTGTCTTTCAAGGTTGGTCACATTGGTCATACAAACGTCAGTGAACATTAAAACGAATAATTATGTAAATAAAATTAATAAGAATATCTAAATTAGTGTTAAATATTTTAATTAATCAAAATAATTAGTTATAATAACAAAATTTCAAATTGATTTTTTTTTTTCATAAAATACACATTTTTTAAAATTTCAAGACAAAAAATGCAAAAAAGAAAAAATAGTATAAAAAACTCGTTTCATAAGACGTTTTATCGCATTTATCTTTTAGAAAACTCCCCGCTGCGCGAGTCGTTTTCTAAACATTGCGTGCGATAAAATCGTCGATTATGAAACTAGTTTTTAATATACTATTTTTATTTATGAATTCATAAAAATAATAAAAATTTCTTTATACGAATTTTAAAAAATTGATCTATAACGCAGTTTTTTAAAGTTAAATTGCTACTGTTGTTTGCAATTTGCATTTGAGTCATCATGCTAAATAAATATTAAATATATATAAAATTGAAAGTATGTATGGCTGTTTAATCCTTTATTTCTCTCTCTGGCGTTTACATCCCATGAAGGGATTTTGGCGTCTGTGCAATAAGCTTCCAATCATCTCGTTCCATGACCAGTTGAACCCAGTTTCGACATCCTATATCACGAAGGTCTTGGATGATGTCATCACGCCAGCGTTGTCTAGGTCTTCCTTTTCGACGAACACCAGCTGGTTGTTGTTGGGACGCTTTTTTTATCATTCTATCTAATGGAGCCCTTTCTACATGACCAAACCATCTGATCCGGTTAGATTTAATGAATCCGATTACATCGCAGCCTCCAAGAAGCTGTCTGATTTCGTGATTCATTCGGATTCTATACTGATTTTCAGCAACTTTACATGGACCATAAATTGTTCGTATGACCTTCCTCTCGAATGTTGATAAAATTCTACAATCGGAGGAAGTCAGTGTCCAGCTTTCACTTCCAAATGTAAGCACAGGTCGAATTAATGCTTTGTAAAGTGTGAGTTTACACGACCGCGAAAGATGTTTTGATCGCAGAAGTTTTGAGTATGCGTAGAAAACTCTGTATGCGGCAGAGACACGGGCTTTGATATCTGCCTGCATGTCATTTGACGATGTTATTACAGACCCGAGGTATTTGAAGTTTTCTACGCGTTCCACTTCGTAGTCGCCAGTATCCAGATTTCCGGGAGGTATGTTCTTAGATGTTGTTAACACTTTAGTTTTGCCGGTGTTGATGCATAATCCAAGTCGTTTAGCATTTCTTTCAAGCTGAGAGAGACTATCTTTAATATCGCTCGTTCTACGTCCGAGAAGCACAATATCATCTGCGTAGCCAAGAACTTGACTAGATTTATTATATATGCAGTTTTGCGTCTCAATTCGGCTTTTTCTTATCGCGTACTCCAGCGCCAAATTCAACAGTACAGGCGCGAGTGCATCACCTTGTCGAACACCTGATGTTATATCGAAAGGATCAGAAACTGACCCTTCGATTACTATTCTACAATTTGATCCCGATGTTGTGAGTTTGCACAGAGAAACAAGTTTCTCTGGGATACCAAGGCATATGAGTGCGGACCAGAGGTTGTCGCGGATGATACTATCATATGCTTGCCTGAAATCAACGTAGAGCTGGTGAATGCTGACGTTGTACTCCCAACATTTTTCCAGAATCATCCTTAATGTAAAAAATTGATCTGTGGTTGAGCGGTTGGGACGAAAACCACACTGATAGTCACCGATGATAGATTCGGCGAACGGGATGAGTCAGGCAAGTACGATATTAGCTAGTATTTTATATGCTGTGTTCAACAGTGCGATGCCGCGATAGTTCGCACACTTTAGACGGTCACCTTTCTTATGTAGCGGAACAATGAGAGCTGTTTTCCATTCAGCAGATAGTTCTTCTTGGTCCCAGATTGCAAAAATCAGATCGTATATACGTGAGACCAGAGCTGCTCCTCCATTTTTCAAAAGTTCTGCGGGAATTCCATCGAAACCTGGTGATTTGCCATTTTTCAGTTTTTTAATTGCAGCTTCCACTTCCTCTATTGCTGGGTAAGGGACAAAAATCTCCTCAGTTGATGGAGCAATTGCTCAAATAGGATGAACTTTATTCGTCCTATTCAATAGGTCTTGAAAGTGGGATCGCCACACTGCCAGCACATCACATTCACTTGTCGTAAGTTCATTATTTTCATTTTTGATGGCTGTAGATCTTGGGTGGAAATCTTTTGTCAGATTCCGTGCATTGGCAAAGCACTCTTTTGAATTTCCGTTGGCCGCATGTTGGTTGATGTCTTCAATGCAGCTCTTCATGTGTTCGCGTTTCTTTTTACGTAGAAGTTTTGCTGAGGCTTTACTGGCGCATAGGTAAACAGCTTGGGAGCTTCGGGTGTTCCTTGTTAACCATTTTTCTCGCAGTTTTTGTTTATGTTTAACGGATTGGCGGCACTCGTCGTCGAACCATTCGTTGTGTGATTTCGGTGGCCCTTTCCGATTGTAGTTTGTGCTGCGGCTATAATGGTTGATTGAAGCGTTTGCCATTCTTCTTGTATGTTTAATGGCATCTCAGAAGAGATGTTATGCTCTTCTTTGTTTTGTGTTATTATTTCCTGTTTATCCTTTATCCTTTATGCATTAATACATTAATCATCATGAAAATTTATGAAGTGGTTGTGTACGCTTAATTTTTGCTTTTTATTTAACTTTCGTTTTAAACGGTAGTTTGCTTTGATCAATGTTTTTTGTTGAACATAAGTTTTAGAAATTAAAAATAACGTAAGAAAGATAGCATAACCTGAAGGTTGACACAATTACATTTGTAATTGTAAAAAATTGTAATATCAAAATTATATGTATTGGAATTTGATCATCTTCACTAAATATGTTGTCGGCTTAGAATTGTATGTAATACATGTTTCTAAAATTAAGTGAAGACTTAATACTTGTAACTTGATACTTGATAAAATCGATTATAATCGATTAAAGCTCACAAAATTACAAGACGGAAATCGCATAAATTCTATACAAAGAAGCATAGCTTATGTATTAAACATGGATGGCAATCATGATAAATAAAATAATTAAAAATGGTGGCACTTCGCCGATAGTTATTTGCAAACGGCAGCAATGCGCATTAATACCAATGAATTTGCTTAGCTTTCCGCAGAAAGATTTGTATAATTTAAACTGGTTGATCTATGGGTGTGACAACCACGCGTACTTTAGTCCCTGCTATTGGCATATCAGTGCTATTTGGACAATTATTTGGTTTACATTGTGAGGTTAGTGTGTGTAGTTAGCGGTTTATCGTTCTGACTTGTTTCTCATTTATTCTACTAATACGATCCAAATACTACTAAAACGATATCAATTGATTGCGATTGCCAATGAAGTTTTCACTTCTTCCGTGCGGTCTTAAGCACACTCTCTGTTTTTTTAATTAATAGAGAAACGATTTTCACTGTTAGAAATAAAATAATTTTTCGTGAAACGACAAAAAATTTCAAAAATTTTCGTTGTCACACACTGGAAAAATTAATTTATTTCTAACAGTAAAATTCATTTCTCCAATAATTAAATATACCTTTTTTTATAGAAAATACTAAACACTCTTTATTTGTTGTTGGACAGTCACTAAAAAGCGCGTTTAACATTTTATTTGTTTATAACAATAGGAATTTGTTAATAATTTTTAAAGTTCACAGTTTTTTTTAAAAGCCCATCCAAAAGCCCTTCCCGGATGAGGGATTGATTTTCCCGCAGGAGATATCGATTTTGATCGGTTATGATCAATGTTGATCTACGGGTCTGACTACCCTGCGTACTCCAGTCCCTGCCATTGACATATGAGCTAGTGTAAGATACAACATACCACTGGCAAGGGTAGGAGATATCGTTAGCCAACATGATATCTTAGGGTGCTGGCGGATGAACTTTAATTAGTCAACGGCAGCACTTCCAGTCTTAGCTGGGCAGCGTTCTATGGTGGTGCCACTCGTTAGCTCTTCCGAGGAATCAGACCAACACATAATTATGTGTGGTCTTTGTGCCTCGATTGAGGTGGTGAGCGGTGCGTCTGGGGTTCGCTGCATCAGCTGGATTATTGGCAATTAGTTTTGTTTTTTTTTTGTGCAAATTTCTCACAATTTGTTTTTCACTTATTGTTTTGTTATTATTTCTTCATCTTATTATGAGATATTGGCATATGTCATATTTTATTCCATATCCATTCTCTAATCAAACATAAAAAAAAAATAAACCTTTTGATACATATATGCGAGTACAACACAAGGAATTTCAGTCTGCAAGTGGTAAGAAATTGCCAGAAATTGCTTTTTTTACAATAGCTTTATACTTGTCCCCCAACAAACGTAACCCAAACTTTTTTAATTTACTGAAAAAAATTGTGGACGAGATTAGAGCAAAGTCCCCTAATTGTGAAGTTATCGTTACCGGTGACTTCAACGTCCACAACAAATCATGGTTGGAATTCTCCAAATCGAACGACGATGTGAACAATAGTGGAAAGCTGGCAGAAATTTTTGCCGCGTCTCAGGGCCTATTCCAGATTGTTAAAAACCCGACTTTCACTCCCCGTTATGGCGGTGATAATAGTTTTCTTTTAGATCTCTATCTTACCACACTGCCAGATATTACGAGTGTCGATGTCGCGAAAGGTAGTATTGGAAATTCTGATCATTATTTAATTTCATCAGTTATCAAAACTGATTTACTTAAAACTAAAGCTTCCAAACCCCGTAAAATATTTCACTACTCAAAAATGAATAAGATTGGTCTTCAAAAATTTTTCCATGGTTTCCCTTTCGACCGTCATTGTTTTTACACTGACAATGTAAATGTTTCTGCTCAAAACTTTACAGAAATCATTCAATTTGCTATCAATAAATTTGTCCCTTTCTCCATAGTAAAACCCAAACAAAAATACTTGCATACGAAAGCTGCCGAACTGGCACTTAGAAACAAACGTAGATCATTTAATATTTGGATTCATAACAAAACTCCCGCTAATCGATCCCAATATCTAAAGGCCAACAAAATATCTAACCAGATTATCTCAAACGAAAAGTCTGAAATTGACAGAGCGAAAGCTTCAAAATTTACGTCTTTGTCTATTTCTGACAAGAGTATCTACAGTGCCATTAATTCTTTAAATTCTGGTACAAAATCTTCTATTCCCCTATTATTGAATTTAATCGTCAATGATCCCGCAAGAAAAGCTAACTTGTTCGCTGAACGCTTTGCTCTGAATTCCACTGTTTTGGAAACTCCTAAAGAAATACCCCAAATCCAGTCTTCAGGAGTTAATATGAATGAACTTCACTTCAAACCCAAAATAGTCGGTAAACTTGTAAAGGGGTTAAACATCAACAAAGCATCAGGAATGGAAAATATTCCACCCATTATTCTAAAAACCTTTTCCAAAGAACTTGCACCAACTTCGACTAAAATATTCTACCAATCCTACAAATCTGGTACATTTCCCTCGTGTTGGAAGTTGGAAAATGTCCAGCCAGTCCCCAAAAAGGGTTTGATCCAATATCTCAAATTATAGGCCAATAGCTTTACTATCGGTCCTATCCAAAGTCTATGAGCATTATATTAATGCACACATTTCAAAATTTCTGGAAGTAAATCATTTAATAGCCGACAGCCAATACGGATTTCGAAACAAAAGATCAACCACCGATCTATTAAACTATGTAGCGCATTGTTGGAACAGCATACTTGATAAAGGTGGTGAAACATACGTTATCACTTTAGACATCTCCAAGGCATTCGATCGAGTCTGGCATACCAACTTAATCACCAAGCTCGTTGCGTATGGTTTTCATCCCAATATTGTGAATCTGATTCAAAATTTTCTATCCAACCGATACATTTCGATCTCCTTAGACGGATTTTCGTCTGAGTCTAAATTAATTAACGCTGGTGTACTCCAAGGCTCAGTATTTTCCCCAACCCTATTTTTGATTTATATCAACGAATTGTTGAAAATCACCTGCAACCCAATAAATAGTTTTGCAGATGATAGTACTCTGCACAATTCGTTCGAGCCCATTCCTTCAAAAGGTAAAATGTAATAACGAATTAGTCTTGCCCGGAGAGACGCTGCCATAAACCTGAATGAAGACGTACAAAAAGTCGCTGATTGGAGTGACCAAAACCTGGTCAATTTCAACTCTACCAAAACACAGCTGTTGATTGTTTTCAGATCAAAGACCGAGTTCCCCAAAGATATTTTATTCAGTATGTGTGATAAACCAATGGGTTGATGTTAAAACATTTGTTTATTGGGTGTCTCAGTTTTAAATTAGCTACTCTGGAACGATCATGTTATGGCGATGGCAAAAAGCGCGTCTAAAAAACTCGGCCTCCTAAATAGATGCAAAAAATTTTTCACTCCATACCAATTGCTCCATGTTTATAAGTCCTATATTCGTCCCTATATGGAGTACTGTTGTCAAATTTGGGGTGCTGCTTCTGTTTTTATCTTGGCCTTCTTGGACTCTGTTCCAAAGCGGGCTATACGAATTGTGGGTGATCGAGCTTTGACAACAAAACTTGATTCCCTACAACATCGTCACACTGTTGCTGACCTCGTTGTTTTTTACAAATATCGTCATCAACAGTGCTCAGAAATGAAATCAACAGCATCATGCTTCAAACTTATTCTTACCCCCGTTCCACTCGGCAATCGGCTACCGCAACCAATCAAACGGTCGAGATCCCACGCTGTCATACTGACAGATCGCAGAAAGACTTCTTTGTCCGAACTGCATACAAATGGAACAGTTTGCCGGAATCCATTGTCTCAGATGGCTTCAATCCGTAGAGGTTTAAAAAAAGCGTTCATCAATACCTTGGAACGCAGGTTGTTGGGGGACCTAGGTCTCAAAAGGTATTTGTGTGTTGTTGTGACACATATTCTAAACCCTTTAACACAACATTTTTTATTTAAAAAAAAATAACTTTCAAATAATACAGAAAAAAAGTTTCTATCTTTACCAGAACCGAAGTTATGAATATTTGAAAATAAGTCTTCAAAACCACAAATCACGAAGTTCTCGAAATTAAGATCCGCTCATTTTTTCCAGAAACAAAAAAAAATTCTCGAACAAGTATATCTTTTAATTTATAATTTATATAGAACCCGTAAAAATTTTTCAGCTAAATCAAAAATGTGTTGGTCAGATTTTGTCCTAATAACCAAACATTGGTATGTAAAAGTTTTTTGTTGTCCCGCACTCGATAAATTAATTTATTTCTAGCATTAAAAATCATTTTTCCAATAATAAAAAATACGTTTTTTGTACAAAATTAAACGGAGAATACGATCGCCATACTAAAAACTCATTCGTGGGTGGGGCAATGACTAAAAATCGATTTGAACATTTTATTTGTTTATAACAATAGGAATTTGTTAATAATTTTTATGGAATTAATTTTTTTTAAAATAGCGTCTTTTAAAATAAAACAAAACAGAAGTTTCTATCTTTAATAGCACCGAAGTTATAAATTTTTGAAAATAAGTTTTCCAAGCCAAAAATTACGAAAATCTCGAAATTTAAAACTGCTTTAATTTCCATAAAAAAAATTTAGGTTTGAATTTTCCGAAATTTGGCATATAGATAGTGAATAATTCCTTAAAAATTACAATAAAAAATTCATACCACTAATCATCATTTATTATAAACTAAAATAAGTATTAAATATTTCAGGTAATTGTTAAAAATATTTCCATGGTTTTTTAAACAAATATATGTGGTTTTACATTACATTAATCATCATGATTCTTCCAAGCTTTCCAGCAAAATATCAGCAAATAAATTAAGTTTAAATCAATAAATTATAATAATTGGAAAACTACACAAAAAATAGACCTGACATATTTTAAAAACTTAAATAAGAATAAAAACATACACTTTTTTATTTTTATTTTATAAAGCCTTATAAAGTACCTGAAAGGTACTAACGAAGAAAGAAAAAATTATCGAAATCGGTTAATCCGTCCGAGCACAATTTAACGAATAACTTTCCTGTTCCCTAAAATCCTTAACAAATTTTGAGCCACCTTTTGTCAAAACGACGAAGAACTGTTAACTGTTATTAACTGTTTTACTTGTTTTATCTTTATGTTTATTTATTAAGGATTTATGAAACATACATATTGTATTTTTATTATTTTTATTTGGGCACACTTTATATTATACATGAGATCATTTTACAATCTGTCAACTCGTATATTGTTACCAACTTAATCTAAAGGTAAGTTCACAATTACATATGAAATATTATTTAAATGTAAGTTCACACTTACAACATCTTCCCTTTTTAATTTTTACATTTCATTTAATTTTTTAATAATATAATACTTTAATTGATTGGAAACAATCAATAATGACTATACAATCGTGACTTAGGATGTTAGTTAGAATAGAAATGTTCCCCATTCTATGAATTCACACAAAGTATTGTCTAGAAATTTAATGCAAAAAATCCCATATAATGTAAAAGCATTTCCATAATATGGAGTCTAATGACAGTGGAAAAATTCAACTTAAGTAAAAAATAATTAAGTGATGAAGAAGTTTCAACTTTGAAATTGTCATCGCCTCAACGGCGTAATCGATAGCGTGTCTGCCCAAAGATTCGAGCCGGGCACTGACGAGGGTAGGTTCGAATCCGATCCGAAACACGTAAAATGTGAATTGTAGTTTTTTTCTGAGAAACTTCAAACCATACCTTTGAATTGAAAATATTCCAATTACTTCTTTACTTACTTGAGTTTAATTGATCTCAAAAAATCCAAAATAAATTTAAAATTCCTTTAATGTAGTCTAATGTTAATACATATAGAACTACAAATTGACCAAGTGTCAGCCATTGATTTCACATTGATTGGAAACAATCAATAATGACTATACAATCGTGACTTAGGATGTTAATTAGAATAGAATTGTTCCCCATTCTATGAATTCACACAAAGTATTGTCTAGAAATTTAATGCAAAAAATCCCATATAATGTAAAAGCATTTCCATAATATGGAGTCTAATGACAGTGGAAAAATTCAACTTAAGTAAAAAATAATTAAGTGATGAAGAAGTTTCAACTTTGAAATTGTCATCGCCTCAACGGCGTAATCGATAGCGTGTCTGCCCAAAGATTCGAGCCGGGCACTGACGAGGGTAGGTTCGAATCCGATCCGAAACACGTAAAATGTGAATTGTAGTTTTTTTCTGAGAAACTTCAAACCATACCTTTGAATTGAAAATATTCCAATTACTTCTTTACTTACTTGAGTTTAATTGATCTCAAAAAATCCAAAATAAATTTGAAATTCCTTTAATGTAGTCTAATGTTAATACATATAGAACTACAAATTGACCAAGTGTCAGCCATTGATTTCACATTGATTGGAAACAATCAATAATGACTATACAATCGTGACTTAGGATGTTAATTAGAATAGAAATGTTCCCCATTCTATGAATTCACACAAAGTATTGTCTAGAAATTTAATGCAAAAAATCCCATATAATGTAAAAACATTTCCATAATGTGGAGTCTAATGACAGTGGAAAAATTCAACTTAAGTAAAAAATAATTAAGTGATGAAGAAGTTTCAACTTTGAAATTGTCATCGCCTCAACGGCGTAATCGATAGCGTGTCTGCCCAAAGATTCGAGCCGGGCACTGACGAGGGTAGGTTCGAATCCGATCCGAAACACGTAAAATGTGAATTGTAGTTTTTTCTGAGAAACTTCAAACCATACCTTTGAATTGAAAATATTCCAATTACTTCTTTACTTACTTGAGTTTAATTGATCTCAAAAAATCCAAAATAAATTTAAAATTCCTTTAATGTAGTCTAATGTTAATACATATAGAACTACAAATTGACCAAGTGTCAGCCATTGATTTCACATTGATTGGAAACAATCAATAATGACTATACAATCGTGACTTAGGATGTTAATTAGAATAGAAATGTTCCCCATTCTATGAATTCACACAAAGTATTGTCTAGAAATTTAATGCAAAAAATCCCATATAATGTAAAAGCATTTCCATAATATGGAGTCTAATGACAGTGGAAAAATTCAACTTAAGTAAAAAATAATTAAGTGATGAAGAAGTTTCAACTTTGAAATTGTCATCGCCTCAACGGCGTAATCGATAGCGTGTCTGCCCAAAGATTCGAGCCGGGCACTGACGAGGGTAGGTTCGAATCCGATCCGAAACACGTAAAATGTGAATTGTAGTTTTTTTCTGAGAAACTTCAAACCATACCTTTGAATTGAAAATATTCCAATTACTTCTTTACTTACTTGAGTTTAATTGATCTCAAAAAATCCAAAATAACTTTAATTAATTTTAATTTTACATTTCAATTAATATGTTTAAATTTTATAATTATGCTGAACCTTCCTTTCCTCCCTAATTTTAAGATTGAACATAATTTTTTAAGTAACTTGGAGGTCTAGTAATCCGTCCTGATCGCGTCATTCCGCATTTCCACTATTATTTAAATTAACTGATATCTCAGTAGACGGTTCTGTTATTATTATGTTATCGTCATCGTCTAATCGTCTAATTCAGTTTTAATATTAAAGTCATTTCTTGAGTGCTTAAGGTGTTTTGTGTTGCGGCGTAATATTCTATTATTCGCATCCCTTATAAAATAGGAACGAGGAGTTTTGTGTTTTTCTACTACTTTAGCAGTTTCCCACATTCCATTTTTTCTATGAACTACTGTCTCTCCTGGCTTGAATTCTCTTCTAGCCCTCTCATTTTTTGTCATATTATGTTATATATCTTTTCTTTGTTGCCTTTATCTTGTTCCGTACATTATACTGAATTTTAGGCTTAAATAAAGAATCTTTCATTGGCACTTTGCTTCTTGTTTGTCTACTCATCAATAACTGTGCCGGAGAGGCTTTTAAATCTGAATCAGGATGATTCCTATATTCTAATAGAACATATGAAAAATCTTTATTATCTTCTATTGCTTTTCTCAATAATCCTTTGGCGATATGAACAGCTTTTTCTGTTGTCCATTTGATTGAGGATAATGTGGACTTGAAGTAATTATCTTAAAATCCCAATCTTTTGCAAAATTCAAAAATTCTTTTGAAGAAAATGGCATGTTATCCGTTATCATTTCCTTGGGTATACCATGTATACTAAAAATAATTTTTAAATGTTTGATTAACTCAGACGAATGCTTTGCCTCTAACTTTTTTACTTCAATCCACTTAGAATAGTAATCTGTGATTACTAAGTAATCTTCACCACCATAAGTCATGATATCTGCAGCTAGTTTTTGAAATGGAAGTTCAGGTACACTGTGTTGTACAAGTGGCTCTTTTCTATTCGAGTTTGAATATTTTTCGCAAGTTCTACATTTGGTCAATTTATCTTCTATATCACTGTCTATACCAGGCCAATATAGTACTTGTCTAGCTCGGTTTTTTGTTTTTGTAATTTTTAAATGTGACTCATGCAAATAATCTAACATTTTTTTTCTGTAAGCTATTGGGAACTATCAATCTATTTCCCATGAATATTAATCCATTTTCATAATAAATTTCATTAAGTCATAATAAGTTTCATAATAAGTTTCATTAAATTTCATTAAGTTTGTAAAATTTTTTTACATTTTCCGGTACTTTGCTTTTGTCACTTGGTCAACCATTTTTATACATATGTATCAGATTTTGTAATTGCTCATCTTTTTCTGTTTCATTTTAAATTCTAACTGTGTTTCATCTGTTACGTTTATTGTATGGACCACCTCATTGTATTCTTCGAATTCGGTTGGGTTTTCATCTTTTATATATGATCTAGACAGATGATCTGCAATATGTAGATCTTTCCCCGGAATATAAACTACTTTTAAATTATATTTTAATAATTTAATTTTCATTCTTTGCAATCTAGTTGAGTTTACTTTGCAAATTTCCTTTTTGAAAATACTAACGAGTGGTTTGTGGTCTGTATTCACTTCTATTTGTCGTCCATAAATATAATCACGAAATTTTGTACATGCATAGAGAATAGCTAGCATTTCCTTCTTAACTTGTGCATACTTTATTTCTACGTCCGTTAAACTTCTAGAAGCATAACCTACTGGTTTTTTCTCTTGTAACAGAACGCAGCCTAAACCACTTTTTGAAGCGTCTGTTTGAATGATTATATGCTTTTTTTCATCAAAGATTTGCAAAACGGGTGCACTCATTATCTTATTTTTTAAGAGTTCTATTATTTTAGTATGGTTTTCGGTCCAAAAAAATTCATTTGTATTTTTTAAAAGTACTTTAAGTAATTCAGTGTCTTTTGCTAAGTTTGGTAATTCATCATGCCTAAAAACCTTTGAAGTTCCTTTTTGTTTGTTGGGTTTTCTATCTCTCTGATGGCTTTTACTCTATTAGGATCTGGTATTCATACCAGTTTTTGCAAAAATGTGCCCTAAATAATTTACTGATGCTACTTTATACTGAACTTTTTCCATATTAAATTTCACATTCAATTGTTCCGCTCTATTTACTACTTTTAGTAAATTGGCATCATGTTCTCTTTCTGTTTTTCCCGTTACTAATATATCATCCATGTATATAAAAATACCCGGTATGTCACCAAAATTTTTATGATTCAATTTCTAAAAGGCTTCTGGTGCTATATTTAGCCCGAATGGTAATCTGTTGAATTTAAAATTACCAAAAGGAGTGCTAAATGCCAGAGTTTTGATGATTCTTTTGTCAACTCAATTTGATAGAATCCATCTTTGAGATCTAAAACTGTGAAATACTCGACACCTGATAACATACTTTTAAGATCATTTAATGTCGGAATTAAGTAATGTTCTTTTTTTAGTGCCTCATTTAAAAATTTCGGGTCAAGACATAACTTTAATGAGCCATTTGGTTTCTCCACCACGGTTAAATTGCTTACCCAATCTACATTTTCATTTACAGGTTCTATAATGTTCAATTTTATTAACTCTTTTAAAGTTTTCTCAACTGTTGGTTTTATTGACATTGGTAATCTTCTAGGAGAACGTATACTTGGCTGTACATTTTCTTTTAGTTTTAAAGAGAGTTTTGTTGGGAACGTACCCAATCCTTGGAAAATTTCCATATTATTTTTTATAAAAGATTCCTTGTCATTCGAAACGATTTCTAAAATTCTTTTAAGTAGTTCTAATTTTTGGCAAGTATCACGGCCTAATATGGAAGTAGCTTCTACATCGACTACTATAAATGATTCTTTATATCTAATATTCTTCCACTCTAAATGTAAAACTGTACTACCTACTACTGGAATTGGTATGCCACCATATGCTTTTAAGCCTACGTTTGTCTGAACTAATTGTGGTTTAAAGTTTATTCTCTTAGTTCACTAATTGTCACTACATTAACATCAGATTCTAAGTCTAATTTAAATTTTATAAACGCATTTTCAACTTTAAGAGTCTCAGTCCATATAAGGTTAGGAATAGAAGCTTGAGCATTTACACTATCAATATTAAATTTATAATTCACATTATCATTAACTCTAAATTCATTATTATTACTTTTACTAAATTTATCTTCAAAATAATTATCAAAATTCATAAAACTACAATTATTATCATTATGGTCATAAGTTTCCATGCTGTTTATAACAAAGTCGCTTACCTCTAAAGTTTCTTTTATCTTACAACATTGTGTGTAATGGTTTTTCTTCTGGCATTTCCTACATGTTGTTCCATAAGCTGGACATCTTCCCCATTGATGAACCCGCCCACATTTTCCACACGTATTTTGTTGTATCCTATTACTTGTAACCTTAGTATTTTGTTGATAATTTTCCTCCAATTTTTTTGGTTTATGGTTCTGACTCGCTGTTGATCTTCTATTTCTTCTATATTGTATTTTTATTATTTTTATTTGAGCACACTTTATATTATACATGAGATCATTTTACAATCTGTCAACTCGTATATTGTTACCAACTTAATCTAAAGGTAAGTTCATTAAAATATTATTTAAAGGTAAGTTCACACTTACAACATTACTATATTAACGATAATCGAAGTTTGAAGGAAATCGGCAATGGTTGGGATCACACCATATGCGTCTTGATTCGATGATTTTCCATCTACTGTGATTTATCACAAATTCTCTGTTGTATTGGTTTCTAAAAAAGAAAGATTTATTTTCATTAATTTATATAAATTCATATTGTAGTATGTATCATTTTTATGTTGGTCGTGTTTAAATGCAGTCAGCCATTATACCATGTCTGATTATTGATCGAAACATACGGATCACATGACATGAATACTCGAAAATATACGATACAAAAAAAATCTAAAATTGATGCTTGAATTTTGAATTCAATAAATGCAGGGCAGGGCTTTTTTACAATTCCTAAATTGTTTTATGAATAAAAACTAAAACTGGTATTCCTGAATCCTGATTCAATATGGGCTTTGGAAATCGTATCGCATAGGCGTTATAGAGATGGAGTTCCATTTATTATTCAAATGCAATATCCCCAAATTAAGCCATATATACTAAAGATTCATCAAAACCACAATTATTTGGTTATTGTTATAAGTTATTGTTATAAATAAACGAATGTTTAAGGAATTGTTCAAAGTAAATTTACTTCATTGCCTTTGGTTGATGTTTTTTAACTTTTTTATTTGTTACACAAAATGTGTGTCTGTATAGTAATGAAACTGTAATTGTATACAGACAATATCAGTTGGTTACTAATGTTAACGATAAACGAAAAATTTATTAGTGTATGCCCAGTTTAAGCAAAACAGTACACTGAAAAAACATGTTCTACTCCCAATCGAAAAACAATTTTCCTAACCTCACCGCGGGGGCAGATATGGCGAATCAAACTAAATTGATTCAATTACAGTGCAGTTACAGAATGATGTAGTTGACACAACCTCACGTAATGTTTATGTGAAAAATAAATTTCAAATACTTCAATTTCAAAATGGAAAATTTATGATATAAGGCTAAATAAATTTTTTTTTATGCAAATAGTTATTAACTTTATTCAACTATGTACTCTTATATTAGATGTAACATTTTATATTTTAAATAAACCTCATTCCATGCAAATGGCCAGGAAAATGTTAAAGTGCAGTTGTCTCATTCACGGTTTGCAAGTATTTTTTCTTTGTTTGAATAATAAACTGCGAGATGAGGTTGTCATTAATTTAATTTTTTTTTCAGCGTATGAAGAGTAATATATACCGATGTTTTGTCAAGCTTCATTAATTCATTACATGGCAGCAAATCCCCAGCGAAGTATAGCATAAAATCAATCACAACATGAATTCTGCATCACAACATCCGGTTTCAAATCAAAAGAAGCTTGATTTTCTTTACCTCTATAAAAAAGATAAATAAAAATCTATTTTATAGAGGTAACGTTGTAACAAACGACGAGTCAGATAAAAAGACGCTTTATGGATTCACCATAGATAATAATTTTATTCAATAACATTATCTTTTATAAACTAAATTCTATTACATCTTTACCTTTATTCCTATATTTAAATTCCACATGTTATACTAAAAAGGATATAAAATAAATAAAAAAATAGTTTATAGTTTGGAGGATTAACATTTTTTATATTTTTGTGAACTAATAAAAATAAATATTAAAGTTAATTATGATATTATTAACGTCAAAGTTTTATTTTAAAATACATTAATCATCGTCATATTATTATGAAATGGAGATGAATACAATCCTGGTGTTATTAATAAAAAAATTAACATTAATCACTTTTGCACCCTCAAATAAGTTTTATAGTTACTGGAATTATGTGGTAATAAAATTTATAGTTTTTGATCCAATTATGTATGCTATGCTCTTGTCTTGTTAATATTGAACAGTTGTGGCATTAAATATAAGTAAATGTTTGATAGATTGAAAGATTTTTAGTAGATTTGGTTTAATCTTACATTTATTAAGATACTTAAATAATGTCACTCTATTTCTTATCTAAATTTAAACAAATTATTGTCGTTACTTTACGTACCTATGGTAGCTTTCTTAATTTTTTTAATCTATCTCAAATGATCTTTCGAACAAAACACAGTAATGAAATTTTCGTAATAAAAGCTATTCCTCAAATAAGATGATCGATAACACAGTCTCTGAATAAATTTTCCGGATCAAAATAATCAAAATAACATAATTGAATACAAATTTAAATCTTTAAAAATCGATTTCAACTAACAAAAATTCTTAGAACGAACACCATGACAACAAAAAAAAATTAAATAGAATCAACAGTTCAATTGTTTTCGAGTTTCGACAAAACATCGATGTAATATTCTAATAATTCGAAAAGAATTGACCAAAAATTTTGACATTTGATTTGCTTAGCATGTTGTCTTTAGTACAATAAACATATTGTTTTTGTTCTGCCTCCGTTTTAACGAAGGATTTAGAAGGAATAACCTAATATGCCCATTGGGATGAATTATCATCAAATATCGAAAACGATTTGAATAGAAATATGTTCGATTTTTGTATTTTTGTTTTTTGTGTAAAGTAGCATGTGCCGAAAAACCAACATTATTTTACACAAACAATAGATCGATAGATCACTTCATTTAATATTATTTGTTTTATCAAAAAAAAGTTAAGGTCAATTGTTTGTTACAAGGAAGGAAAACAATTGAAAACTATCGATAAATATAACGTGATTTGTAAGATAAATAAAGTTTAAAAAAAAAAGACATCGTATCACCTGTCAATTACTGAACGTATTATGGAGGAGTGATGAAACAAAGTTATAATGAAGTTATAATGAAAATCTTTTGTTTGTTTGAGTTTTTGGTTCATTTTTATCACTTGTCAAACGAAGAGAGTGTTAGAATATAGTAATCAATTTCTTTGTTTGTTTCTTTGTGACAAAGGTCAACATAAGAGGATTTACCGAAAATAAAATAGACAATAAAACTGTACCTCTTCTGTTTATTCGTATGTAGAAATATCTATTTAACAATATATCATTATGCAATTTTAAAGGAATATTAAATAATAATGCGTTTTGCCGCTCACATTAGGATATCAGTAGGAACGTATCCATTTTGTTTAAATGTAAAACTATTTGAATTGCACAGGAAATTACATCCGTGTCTTACAAATAAATAGCTGCAGCCGGTGTTTGTTAGTAATTGCAGCAATTCTTTATATGCGTTACGATTATTCTTACCATTTAATTTGGCTGCCAAGCAATTTAACAAATTAAATTTTTAAGAGGTGCTTGAACATTTGGGATAAATCTCACATTTATAGTTAATGATGCTAGATTCAATGAAAAGGATGAGTCAAGAAATAACAACATTGGCGATTATTTTACACATAATGTTCTGCAAATTAATGCCACACACAAAAAAAGTCGCATTTTCATCTGATTTAAATTACATGAGTTGAAAATGTAAGATTCAAATACAAAGTTTTAATGTTTCAAACATTTAGTTTCGTTAAAACTCAAAGTTAAAATTAGATGACTTATCATTTTATTTTTGGCTAATTCATTTACAAAAATATCTTTGTGATACAATTTTTTTTTTTTTTTTTTTTTTTTTCCTTTATCTCCATTTAGGAGCATAGGGCGTCTACTAGACTGGACCATCTGACTCTGTTCGGGGCAATCGCTTTCAATTCACCCCATGTCTTGCCGATTTGTTTTGCTTCAGCTAGCACCGTTTTCTTCCACGTCATGGGTGGTCTTCCAACTATCCTTTTTCCTTGTGGATTCCACTCTCGCGCTATCCTTGTTATATCTTTAGCTGATTTCCTCAGTGTATGTCCTATCCATCTCCATTTCCTTTGTTTTATCTCGGACTCAATGTCTAACTGCTCTGTCTGCCGTAGAAGTTCCTGGTTACTGATGGTGTTCGGCCAGAAGCATTTAGATGACTGTGATACAATTATATATTCCTTATTTTATCGATAGATTTTTATGATAATTACACGCTTAAATCATTTAATGATTCATCAAATTCATTAGGCGTTTCGTCTAATATGTTTAAAGAAAAAAGTAAAATCAATAATAAAATCAATGAATTGTTAAATGTTTAAAATTCTAAAACTACAATCATTTAATGTAAGATAAATGAATTCTAGTTACTTTATATGAATTAATGAATATTTAGATGAATTTGTAATTGCTTTTTTTTCTGTGCTCTAACAATATAGAGCAAGAGCCAGTGACGGTCAGACCTTCGTTATTTTATAAAAGCTGAAAATGTCTCTGCACACACTCCCTACTCAGGTAGGAACAATTAGCGACATATGAAGTTTGGATCATAGTGGCTTTGGCAGGGAACAGGTAACAAAGGTGCCTAAAGTTGCTTCAAAGTTTCGTGAAAGCATAAAGGCTAATTTTTTTATATTCTCTTTGAGATAGTATTAGAAATCACGTCATCCATTGCCAGACACTTACTATAGTGGCAACCCCTACCAGACACCTTTTTAATAATAATTTTTAATAATTTGTAATTAAACTATCGTCATAGTATAAAAGCTGAGTTTTATATATGTTACTTGGGAAACTATCAGAATATATTTTCTTAGGAGCCAGACAGTTTCGATGCTGTTTACATCTTGCCAGACAAGTTGAAAGTCTGACGAAGGTGCAAGAGCGAGGCAATATACATACAAACGGATGCGAGTGAAATACGTCTATTGAGATCTTTTTATCCCGAGTTTTTATTATAAATTTTTCTTTTGTTTATTTATAAACAACATTATTTACATAAAGCCATAGTAACGAATAACAATATCCTAGCACTAAAATTTGAAGTGAAAAATAACCAGTGGCGAAGCGTCGGTATAGACACACTAGACAGTGTCTACCCAAACATAATATAAATATGAAACTTTATTTTCATATTGTTCGCATAATGTCGACTTAATACTATTTTGTCAAACGTTCTAAGAAAATCATTAAGTTTTAATACAATAATTAGAACAAAAACAATTCAGCTATGTTCCCGAAACTTTAATACAAACGTTTCCCAGTTTCATGTACAAACAAACAAAAATGTTTTTCTCACTGCAGTAGACGTTTCAAATTATGACTACCAAAATAAGCAATAGCAACAACAACAAATTTTCAACTTTTGTTCCTTCTTGGATAGACAGTTTTGTTTATGTCTATTTCTGTTTATATATTTTGTTTCCAAATTTTTTGAGAAACATATTATGGGAAATATTTTTGACAAAAATTGTAATTATTAGTTAGATGTTTCTTGAGCAATTTTTTGTGTGATTGTGTGATTGTGAATTCGATTCTACGACTTCTGAATAACAGGAAAAGTTGGAAAATAAATTTGAATCTTTGATTCTGGATTAATTTTTGGAATATTTTTAGAATTTTGAAAAAAGTTTCAATCTTTGATTATGTTATAATTTTTGCAATATTTTTGGCATTTTGGGAAAAGATTGAATTTTTGATTTTGTTATAGTTCTTGCATTAATTTTGGAATTTGAAAATACTTTCAATTTTTGATTTTGTAATAATTTTTAGAAAATTTTTGGAATGTTGAAAAAGTTTAGATTTTGGATTTTGTTATAATTTTTGGAATATTTTTAGAATTTTGAAAAAATTTATTTATACTTTTACAAAGAATTTTATGTTTAATATTCATCGCTCCCTAAAACTTAAAACAATGTTTTTGTTAATCTACAATATCCTTTATCTTTTGTACAAAATATTTTTATTTCAAAATTTTTAAAATTTTTAATTTTGATTTAGATTGAACAATCTTTTTTTAAATATTTTGCTTGCCGCGAATAAAAAATATAGTATATGATGCACGGACGTAAGTCATTTTAAATGTGGGTGCAAATCTCGGTTGGCGCTTCGACTCACAAACTCCACATACGTCCAAAAACCTTAGCTTTCTGTACTCTCATCTTAATGTACTATAATTAGTTTCTACTGGCAAATTAATAAAACTTTTGAATATGTCTACCCTAGTTTCAGAAGCACGCTTCGCCACTGAAAATAACTAACTTGATCAATTAAAACGAAAAATCATGCTATTAAAATACTTGATAAAAATAAATGTTTTAGTTTAATATATGTAAAAGTAAAAAATAAAATTATCTATGTATCACGTTGAATTATTAGATGTGAATTACCTTGTGAAACTTACTAACCCTCGTAGTAAATGTTTCCCTCGGAAGTTAACTTCCTTATAATTTATGATTCATAAAAATCGAAGATCTGATCATTTCGAAAATGGACATAATGACGAGGTGGGGGACAACTTTAAGTTTGAATCTTCAATAAATTCTATTCTTTTCTGCCAATCTTATTGTGACTTGACATAAAAAGTTTTAGGACTCTTTCCAATACTTCTGCGCACCAACTTTCGGTTTGTCATTGCCGTTTAAAATGTTTTTTTTTAAGTGTTTATTTCTACTGTAGCTTACAGTAACAAATCGATTTTCATGAAACGTTTCTAAAAGATTTTAATCAATATAAGAAATATTTTATTAGCTTTCGGGGTACATAGAACTAAGGGTTGAGGGATCCACCATACAGCGGGTGGTTTTCCCACCATCTTTCTTTTATGTTTTTTGGGAGCATACAACATTCGTGTGTAGAAAAAGTTTGATGACACTTGAACAAAAGATGCAAATACGTTTTTTGGGAGCATACAACATTCGTGTGTAGAAAAAGTTTGATGACACTTGAACAAAAGATGCAAATATGTTTGGCAAGGAGCTAATTAAATTCTGAGCGACATTGAAGTAAGCGGTGGGGGGTCCCTCGAGCACATGTTTTTTTATAGCTCAATAATAAGTGTACCTGATAATCGAATTGGATGAAACTTTGCACATAAGCACCTAGTATGATTCACAACAGTTCCGCATCTCAACTTCCGGTTTTTCATTCCCGGTAACAATTTCTTTTTGCATTTGCAATTTTTTCAGTCACTTTATTCGCACTACATCCTACAATACTGAAGTGATTATGATGAAACTTTTGAAAAGGTTTCAATTAGTGTGAGAAGATCAACGATCAACTTATGGGGCACATTGATCAAAATGGCGAGGGATCCACCATACTTCTGCTGACTTTTCTCACTTAGTTTTTAAAGTTTGTTGGGAGCGTTGATGAACGTTGATGAGCGTTGAATGAACTTCGTTCAATAATCAATTTTGATGACCCTTTGACAAAAGATGGAGATTTGAATGACCAAGATCTGCTTAGTTCGATATTGGGATAAGTGGTGGTGGGTCTTCCGAGCACTAGATTTTTTGAAACTTCAATAATATCAGTTCCTGATAATTGATTTTGATTCAATTTGGTAAACATGCTTAGAGGATGATTTGTAACAGTTCTGCATTCCATTTTCCGGTTTCTCACTACCAGTAAAAATTTTTTTTTGGTTTGCTATTTGGACAGTAGAATTTATGTCGATAATGAGCAAAGTAATGGGGACCTCCGGAGCAAGCATTTTTTATAAGTAAAACTACGTGAAATGTATAACAAAAGATAGCCATTAATTGAAGTATTTGATGGATTTAGGTTCAATATGTATCTAAAACATTTTGTTTCCAGAGATGTAGTGCAATGAATGTAATAAATAAATTTACTAAAACTATTTTTTAATGCACTTCTTACCACTTAAACAATTGATTTCTCCTTTAGTCATGATAAACAAAAGAATGTAATGAAATGTCATGAATTAAATTAAATCTTTAAAAAAAAGTTTATAAAGTTATTAAACTGTAGTGGTTAATATATTTAAATCTAAATAATTAATCACTACAAAAACTTAAACGATCACACGATCAGCTAACGACAATACTCATGACATGAACCATCTGCTACTTAATCAGATTCACGCCACCCATATGATAAATTAATTAATTAATTTATTTAATCAATTCGAAATCGAAAATCCGATTTAGTTCAATGGAACTTTTTCCATCATTTTGGTTTGGCGGCAAGAAAAATAAAATATAATATAACACTTCACTTTTTATTCGGCCATTCGCGCGCAACAAACAAATTTGTTTTTACAATAACCTTTCGTTCAGTGCTTGTTAGAATAAATTATTAATCAATTAATTAGTTCTTGCATATGTTATTGTGATCTTAATATTATACAAAAACAAGATAAAATCGTTTGTCAATAAAGACAATTTATAATTAATGATAAAACTATAGTGTTTATTACTTCAAAATCTAATCAGTGGGATCCACAGCCGATCTCATCAAAACATTGTTTATTAAATTATTAGATTTACTTGGAAGTTTTGAGATCAATTAAACTCAAGTAAGTAAAGAAGTAATTGGATAAATATATAAATAAATTTATAAAAAAATAAATTTAAATCCCCTTAGTTTAATGTTAATACATATAGGACTACAAATTGATCAAGTGTCAGCCATTGATTTCACATTGATTGGAAACAATCAATAATGTGTATAGTCACTATCACTGGTGACTTAGGATGTCATCGTGACTTAGGATGTTAATTAGAATAGAAATGTCCCCCATTCTATGAATTCACACAAAGTATTGTCTAGAAATTTAATGCGAAAAATTCCATGTAATGTAAAAACATTTCCATAATATGGAGTCTAATGACAGTGGAAAAATTCAACTTAAGTAAAATAAATAAGTGATGGAGAAGTTTCAACTTCGAAATTGTCATCGCCTCAACGGCGTAATCGATAGCTTCGATATCTTCCAAGGATTCGAGCTGGGAACTGACGAGGAAGGTTCGAATTCATCCGAAACACGAAAAATGTGAAGTGGAGTTTTTTTCTGGGAAACTTCAAAACCAAACCTTTGAAATGAAAAAATTCCAATTACTTCTTTACTTACTTGAGTTTAATTGATCTCAAAAATCCCAAATAAATTTAAATTCCCTTAATGTAGTCTAATGTTAATACATATAGGACTACAAATTGACCAAGTGTCAGCCATTGATTTCACATTGATTGGAAACAATCAATAATGTCTATACAATCGTGACTTAGGATGTTAAATAGAATAGAAATGTTCCCCATTCTATGAATTCACACAAAGTATTGTCTAGAAGTTTAATGCAAAAAATTCCATTTATTAGATTTACTTTTTATTGATTTAATAACATAAAATTTAAGCTATCATAAACTATCTCACTCGCATTCGCTTGTATCTGTATTGCCTCGCGCTCGCACCTACGTCAACTTTCATTTTGTCTGGAAAGATGTAAGCAGTATCGATACTGTCTGGCTGTTAAGAAAATATCTTCTGATAGTTTCCCAAGTACCAAGTACACAAGCTTTCATACTATGACGTAAGTTTAATTTCAATTAACTCAAGGTTAAGGGAGTCTGGTAGGGGTTTGCCACTATAGTAAGTGTCTGGCAATGGATGACGTGATTTCTAATACTGTCCCAAAGAATATATAAAAAAAAAACCTTTAGACTTTCACGAAAGTTTGGAGGAATTTTATACCCCTTTGTTATCTGTTCCCTGCCAAAGCCACGATGATCCCAACTTCATATGTAATTGTTCCTAACTGAGTAAGGGGTATGATCAGAGAAACTTTCAGCTTTTATAAAATAACGAAGGTCTGGCCGTCGCGGGCTCTTAGTCTAATATATTTATAGAGGAGTCAAATCGAGTCTAATTAGCTCTTTTAACGAGACTTTCTATACCATGTTACTTTCAGTATGAGAATAATCGCATTCAATATGTGAATTATTGTTAGTTGTGTAATGAGAATTATTCTAATATTCAAAGTTATTATTCTCATTACTGAACTATTCTCATATTGAAAATTATTATTGTTATATTTATGGTTACTATTCTCAGTTGGAAAGTAAAATGGCTGGGTCGAATATTCTAAAAGCATTTTCTTTATGCGATGCAACAAATAAATCATATATTACGATTCGCCGCAGCTTAGTTCGTTGATTGCTAATAAATTACGGAACTTATCTTCTATCTGGGAACAGTCTGGGCTGATATTATGTCATCCTATATTCTGTAGAGAATTGGACTTTTATAAAAATTTATACTTGATCTAACATGGAAAATCTCTTATTTACACTTTTTTGCAACAAACAAGACACTATCGATAGTAATTCACAAACCAAACATTTAGCTAACAAAAAAATAATAATTTAGGACAAATTATGCAAGAGCAAAAAAATTATATAAAATAAATAAATAATAGTAGTTTAACCAATGAGTGTATAATGAAATAGTTTATTTCAAGCAAAAGTTTAAAATTTGAGCGAGGCACGAGCGAGAATTTTAATTTGCGAGAGAATAAAATTCATTAAACACGAATCGATTACAATACTTTATTCTCTGACAAAGAATTGTGTATTATAAAAAATAAAAACATTTTCTTCAATTAAAACAATAAATCTTTATTGTTTTAATTGATACATCAAATTTCTTATTAAAAAAACCCTGATGATAAAAAACGCCCATCTCATATAATCAACCAAGTTCAACTAAACGAAATAAGAGAATTTAACTTAAAATTTGTTTTTTGAACAAAACTTATCAAAGCAATTGTGATTATAATTTGAAAAATATGGAGGGGCTGAAATCTCACAGCTTTGAGATATCAAGACTTCGGTCTGGGTTAAGGATTTTGATATAGTTTTCGGCAAAAAAGTTTTATGAGGACATGGTTTTTAGTTTTGGGCAGCGATGTATATCAAACATAACTCTTTGTTAAAGTAAAAGTATTTTTTATCTCTGTTTAAAAATTTATTACAAAGCTAACACGAAACATCAATACGTTGCCGGAAAATTATAATCAAAATTCCAAAAATGTTGTTAAATTAAATAAAATCAAACTTTTTCAAAATTCCAAAAATATTCCAAAAATTAGAATAAAATCAAATATTTAAATATTTTCTAAATACCAATAATATTTCAAAAATTCTTAAAAATTCAAACTTTTTCCAAAATTCTAAAAATATTTTAAAAATTATTACAAAATCAAAAATTGAAACTTTTTTCAAAATTCCAAAAATTATAATAATATCAAAAATTAAAAATTTTTCAAAATTCTAAAAATATTTCAAAAATTCTTACAAAATCAAAAATTAAAACTTTTGCCGAAATTCTAAAAATAATACAAAAATTATTACAAAATCAAAAATACTTTCAAAAACTTTTTCAAAATTCCAAAAATATTTCAAAAACTATAACAAATTCAAAAATTTCCATGTCCAATTTCATTTTAAATTACATTTACGTCATAAAAACAGCTACTTTTTTTTCCCAAAAAAATTGGCTAAAAAATTAAATGAAATCATTTTTTGACACACTTGACATTATTTTTTGACAAACTTATAATGCCATAATTCTCTATAATAATAATAAAATATCATGTCA
Organism: Diogma glabrata; assembly: GCA_963693315.1. Lineage (NCBI taxonomy): Eukaryota > Metazoa > Arthropoda > Insecta > Diptera > Cylindrotomidae > Diogma > Diogma glabrata. The sequence goes on along the minus strand of OY856186.1, from coordinate 147,505,351 downwards.
TACGAACTATTAATTTTATTTTTTTCTAAAAAAATAGGGTATAAAATAAATAAAAACCTTTCTTTTGACACACTTGACAACATTTTTTGACAAACTTATAATGCCATAATTCTATATAATAATAATAAAATTTCATTTCAAACAAACACTTTTATTTTTTTTGCAAAAATTAGGTAAAAAACTAACTAAAAATCTTTTGACACACTTGACAACATTTTTTTGACAAACTTATAATGCCGTAATTCTCAATAATAATAATAAAACTTCATTTCAAACAAACAATTTTATTTTTTCCAAAAAATTGGGTAAAAAAATAAATAAAAATCTTTCTTTTGACACACTTGACAACACTTTTTTGACAAACTTATAATGCCATAATTCTCAATAATAATAAGAAAACTTCATTTCAAACAAACAATTAATTTTATTTTTTTTTCCAAAAAATTGTGTAAAAAAATAAATAAAAATCTTTCTTTTGACAAACTTGACAACTTTTTTTTGACAAACCTATAATGCAATAATCTAGTTTTTGATCTCACATACCAATCCCGACCATCAAGATTTCTCCAAATTTAATGTTCCTACTCGTAATCACTAAAAATGATCGTTTTTTAAGCCAAAAATATGAAAATTTGCTGTTTTTGACACACATAATGATTTTTTTGACACACTTGCGGTACAGTTATGGAACACAGCGTCCTTTCAGACCTGTCCCTTAAGTATACCTATTTATAGAAAAAAAAATTTTCGAAATCCCTCCAGCGGTTTTCCCTGCAGCGTAGGTAGTGACGGCCGGCCGGCCGGCAGACAGACATACATTTTTTTTTTTGCTTTTTTAGAATCAGGAGGTCCTAAAACGTCGAGAAATGTCAAAAAAAGTGGGGGTAAGAATTTCACTTTGAGCTCATGAATGTAATACTTAGGTCTTTCAGACCGAAGTAATAATTTTAATGAAATAAAAACAATTTGACCAATTGGAATCATACCAATTGAATAATGATAATTTTTTTATAGGAAAATTTTCATTAGACAATACGTTAAGCTCATTAGGCTATAGGTTAGAAAACAATACAATAATACATACTATTATTATCGAAAAACCACGCCAATCGCCAGTTGTTGTGGGGCCCAGGTCTAGACCTAGGTCTTAAAAGGTATTTATGTGTTATTGTGACACATATTCTAAACCCTATTACACAACACATTTTATTAAAAAAAAAAAAAATAAAGCTGATATAATTAAATCGAAGAGAATAAAATACATTATATTTTATTTTTTATTTTTTGTTTTTAATTGTAAAATATAAATTCACTCAAAATATTTTTAATAAATCAATTTTATTTAAAATAATCTTTACTACATGTTTCGAAATTCGAAATTTCATGGACAGGTTTATTTCTACGAAAATACCTGTGGATGAAATTTTGAATTTCGAAACATGTAGTAAAGATTATTTCAAATAAAATTGATTTATTAAAAATATTTTGAGTGATTTTGGATTTTACAATTAAAAACAAAAAATAAAAAAAAAATAATATGTTTTACTCTCAAGTCGCTCCGGAGAAAGTTTTATTTTAAAATATATTATTATTAAGCTTACAATTCTTATTTCACAATTCCTAACACTATCAAATATCTAAAAGAAAAGGTGTGATAATGCTATACAGAACAAACGATCTTCTTTGTAAAATAAAACACGTAAAGGTTACGCATCAATTAAGTAAAAATGACTAAAAAATTATTATTATAAACATAAAAATATATTTTTTATTAATAATTTATTTATTTTGTTATTGTTGTTGTTAAATAATTATGACAATATAACAACGAAAAACTAATAAAATACTTAAATTTATTGAATAATTTTTATTGTTTTACATCACACAATTTTTTTCGTTTATGATATCCTTAAATTTTTATTCGTTGATTTACCAACTGACTATTGATCCATTACATATAATTTCGTCATGCCCTTTTGAGCTGTTTAAATTTATTGATTTAAAATATTTGATTGATTTAATTTGGGCATATTAGTTTGGGCGAACTGACGAATAAACTTTGTGTCTTAATCTTTAAACGGTATTTTCAAGTAAAATATGTGTTTCAAGGAATACAAATTTATTATTTTTTTTTTGACCGAATACATAAAAAATAATTTATAATCGTAAAGGAATAACATCTGCTTCTCCAACAGAACTTATTATAACTATTATACGAAGGTGTGATGGTTTTAATGATGGTGATGATTTGATATTATTTTGTTCCTTATTCTATTATTTTCTTGTTAATCTAACAATAGAATGGTTATGAAAAGAAAAATCAACAAACCAAATTAAGATTCTGTTCTTTAGGAATTTGTGCTTAAAGATATTGAAAAGGAATTGATTTTTCTTTAGACTAAAAATTTGGTTTTCAGAAGTGGGTTGATGAACAAGATAAATGAAGAGTATAGTATCTTGACAAAAAAGGAGTTGGAGTTTTTGAGTATATGCTATAACCAGGAATGTGCGGACGGATGTGTTGGATATCGACAAGACAAACGTTAAACCTTTGTCTATAACCATTAGAGAAACTCGATCCAAACACTTTCGCAATTCCTCTATTTTTTTATTACTACGTTGTATTAAACTTATTTACACGAGAGTTAGAGATATAGTTTTGATAATGATGAAACTGCTACCCTCACAGCAGATCCTGAATTTTTTCACGCTTAGAAAACTACACCTGTTTGGTGTAGCAATACGAAATTGTTTTATTTAACATTGTTCACTTCTTTAAATGAATGCAATTGAACGCTTAGCACTGACAGTTTTGATTCAAAGAGTATGTTTTCGGTGGTAAGATATACTGACTTTCGTTAATAAGTTAATGGAATTTTTGCAAAATATGCTCCTCGATTCTCCATTGTTTAAGAGACATAAATTCAAATTTATTGAAACAATTGAAACAGTATAGTAACTGGCAAACATTATTAGATTTAAGTGTTCCAGGTAAGCATTAGAAGATATAAGGTGAAATGCCATTATCTCGAACTAAACATTCCCAAACTGAACACGACTGGCTTGAAACTTACCAAAATATTAATGGACTACAAACAGTACTTTGCTTAAATGTATTTTCTTTGCCAAATCCGAAGATACGTGGTGAGGTCGGAAGCAGATCAGAAAAGTTTATCCATGTATTTTTTATTCTAGAAAATTCAATAATCCCTGGCAAAATAAGGGCCAAAAAGGTGGATGTTATATGTTCCTGCAGGTGGGTTGATTCTTGAAGTATATATTGTCTATACAAGACCTTTAGTTTGTGAAACGGTTATATAGTGGGAAATGATGGATTTAATATATTTACAGAGAGTACAGAATATATTACAGAGAATACACAGAATAAATTGTGTGATAACCAAAGATCTCTGATACCACCACCGTTTTAGGAGTAAAAGAAATTGCCAGTCAACACAAAATGTTGTTCGACTGTTGATTTATTTGAAAGAGGTTTTCGATAGCATTGAATGGCGTAAACATTTTGTCTTTGTCGAGTGAGCGAAAGGTGGATAGATAAATAGAATGGGTAAAGAGAATGTTTTTACAAATATCTGATTTAAAGAATAAAATCAAATATTTGATCAATAGTTGTTATTGATATTTTTTTTAATCATACTTGGAATTTTAAAATTACATAAACGAATTTGTGTTTTCTTAGAAACCAACCAAACCTCAACGTCAAAGTTTGGTTTGAATATCATATACGTAAAATGATGATGAAGTGGATAATGTGTTGTAGCAAACAAAACAAACCAACTAGAGTAATGAGCGATACGCATAACAATGTTACTTCCCATATTTCCTCTCATAATGTTAATCCTTTGTCTATTTAGTGTATCCGTTATCTTTTTAATATCTATAATATATATATTTTACACTTGTCATTTAATCCTTACCCTGAATCCCCCACACAGAATTTGCATTAGATTAAGATTATTTTGTATGTATCACAAAACACAAAGTATTAAATTTCTCACAAACCATTATGTATATCTGCAAAAAATAATAATAAAATAATCTAAATAAATAAACATAACTACAAAAAACTATTAAATTGACTTGATTGTCACAAAAAAAATAATCGGATTTTAGCAAAAGAACAACAATAATATACAAATCAAACAAATAGGCCAGTCAGTCAATCACTTTGTCCACTGTCATCGTTACACATAAAATATTTGCAAATAATTTAAATTTATTTTATTTTTCTTTAATTTTCAAAAGGACTCAATAGTTTTTCTTTTCAAAACAATATTTAATTCTTTTTATGCTTTTTTTTTCAATTATATTTTCTACAAAAGAAAATTTAATGTTGGTTTCTCACCTTTTGTGAGTTGATAGAAATATTTTTTTTTTCATTATTCAAAAATACGAAATGGAATTAGAATACTAATCAGAGATGTTATTGTTCGATTATTATCTTATTAGTTCAGGCGTGATGGTAGGTCAAAATCGTTTGATTCAAAAAAAATATACACAGCTGAAATCAATAAACATCCTTTTTCGGTTCTTTATAAACAATTGAAACCGTTAATATAATCAACAAACAAATAAAAAACTATTCGATTGAACAACTTTATATGTGCTTAATCGAAAATTCTCATAACAAAATTACATCCAGATGTAATTGAACTTTCAGTTGACTAAATTCGCGACTATACTGGGTTTTGTTTTTGTTTTATTTTTTTATAAAACAAAAGAAAAACTATTGAAATATTATAAAAAAAACAAACATATTTTTCCTTTACGATAAGCACTTTTATGGTTTATTGTAAAAAAAACGAAAATATTTTCACAAAAGGAAGTTTAAGAACAGTACTCGAGGTTGCTACGTATTTCAACATATGGGCGTTTTGTGTAAGAAAATTGAGTTTAGCGGAAAAATGAGAAGTAAAAAAAATAATATTAAATAAATTGAAAATAAAACGCCTTGGAGGTAGATTAAGGCGGGATTTGAAATGTAAATATAGATATACATATTTTCAAAAGTTAATTTGGTTATATATTTAATTGAACGAAATTCACAAGAATAAAATAAAAGTTTATATATACAGGCCCGACAAGAGGGTGGTTGAATGGGGGTTTCACCTCGGGCCCGACTTTTTAAAAGGGCCCGAACTCTGACCAAAACGAAAATATTATATAGACGAAAAACAATTTTTAACCAAAACTAAAGTATATGTGGATTTGATCTTTCACTAAATTCTTACCATTAATAAAATACACGACTGAAAAAATACACGAATACATGATTTAATTAATTTGGCTTCAAGGTTTAAACAAGAAGTTTTTCTTTTCAAAGATGGGTCATATAATAGATGCCACATAAATGTGATTACAAATGTAAGGAAACGATAAAAACCGGTGAATTTTGCATAGTACGATTTTAAACAAATTAACAGTAATCAAAAAGTCAAAGTATTGAGATGAAATTTAAATTAATTGTTTTATGGAGGAAATGAAAAGACAACGTGAGTTAATCCAGTTTTGGCCGCTTGTATTCGCAACTGGTTTTTGAGCACCCAAGATAAATATTAATTTTTCTCTCACAAAAACAAAACAATTAACACAAACCATTCACGCTTTGAATTTCTAATATGGAGCAAGCATATTGAGTTTCACCATGGTTTTGATGTTGGTAGTTAGTTTAGAAGATAAAATAAAAAAGTCACCAATTAAAGAAAATGTGATTCGTCGAGGGTATATGTAAATGCCTACATTGTTTGCTGTGATCGTTTGAATAAACCACTTTCTAAGTTGCTCGTTTTCAAATTTTTACAAAAAGGAGAAAAAATTGAACGAGATTGGTAATTTTGAGATTCAAAAAGATCCCTTTTATTTCCTACCGTGTCGATTATTTAGCACGAATATTAAGTAAAATTGTTCTCATCTCTGTCGTCCTCAAGGATATTCTTAAGCTAAATTATACGACAGATTACCGGCTTATAATTATTTTGCGATCAAAACGAAGGCCAAACAAAAATATGGAGACACAATTAAGAATTTTGGATACTATATTTTGTTTTTAGGTGGAAGTAGCATGGCTTTGAGCAGAGACAGCCATATGGTTGATGAGCCTAATAACGGTAACTTCTTGGGAATTTTGGAATTTATTAGTCACTGTGATCCCTTGCTACGTTATCATTTAGAAAAAGTAAAAATTTTCAAGCAAGATTAGCATCGTTAACAAGTTCATTATTTATCATCGGAAATCCAAAATGAGCTCATTCAATTATGTGCAAGGCATGTAGAATAAGTAATTCAAGCTGAACGAAGAACAGGGGTATGATAACGCAGGCAATATGAAAAGTAAAAACAAAAGTAAGGAAAGAGAGATTTGTAGAAAAAACCTATATGCTGTGTATTCCCCATGTGGAACTCACAGTCTCAATTTCTGTGGAGTTGATTCTGCCGAATAATGTTCAATTGAGGTTACATTTTTTGGAAGAATTTAATAAATGCTATACCTTATTTAGCACCAGCCCTCAACGTTGAACAATTTTAAAGAAAGATATGTCGCAGTCACTATAACATAAGCTTTCTAACATGCGATGGTCAGGTAGAATTGATACTGTTGGATCTTTTGCAAAACGTCTTCCACTACTAAAAAATATGGCTGAATATCATAAAGGTCTTAATTTAACAGCATAAACTTATCTAGACATCAACGAAATTAAAAAAGTACATGAATAAATTTACCTGAAGACTAATGCTATCAATATGGCTAAAAATACTGAAAAATATCCATGACAGAAACATCATCCTTCAAACAAGACAAACAACAATAGATGTTGAGGTCTGCAATCTTGATAGTCTTCTCGCAGAACTGCAGATTCTAAGAAATAAATGTGACGTTATCTAGAAGAAAAGTAAATGGTGACAAACGGTTTAAATATTTCTTCTTTTTGTCAATGAGTAAAAAAAGAAAACGGTTCGGAGCATTTTTTGGAAATGCAAATGAAGATCCTGAAAACATTCGCATTTATGACCAAGAAACAGAATTCAAAAGAAGCACGATTTTAGTTATTGCAGATTTATAGTATTATCAAGCTTAATGTTTAAATTCTAAGGAAAGAGGAGGAAATAATAACGTGCACAAAGCAATTCGTTGCAATATGCAAGAGAGATATTTCAGAAGAATTGGCAAATGAGGGAGTTCACCTCAAACACGTAAATACAGAAAACTTCGAAGAAAATCTTTCGCTCTAGATTTATTGAATTGTCATGCTATCTTTCCAGCGCCAGTGCCGAACGTTCCTTTAGAGTATTATCACGAATCAAAAATTTCCACAGATCCTATTTCTTTCAAGAGCGTGTCTTGCGATTCTGTACTTAGAATTAAAATTAGAGAGGTAGTTAAATTTCGGTGACATTATAGGTGTTTTGTGCATCAACTAAAGCACTGAAACTTCAATTGCTATAAAAAAGTAAGAAACTCACAAAATTCGTACTTAAAAATTTACGCATGGAGCGATCATGTTTTTTTATTTTTAACTAGCTGGACTCGGCCACGCGTTGCAGTGGCTCAGTCTGGTAAAATATAAGAAATAAAGAAAACAGAACACACACGTTTCAAATATGATTATTATCATAATGCTTGAGGGTATACAATGTTTTTTGTTGTTCCATTGACTGTGGAGATATAGAGATTGTCTGGTTTGCCGGCTCTAAAACACGCAAAATATAATTCTCCATGTGGGAAACAATCGGAATCTAGATCTTAACCCCACACTTCTAATGTTTGGCCCTGAGCTTTGGCCCTGAGCTATTGTGCATCAATCCCAAATAATAAGTTTACATGTATGCAATATTTTACTTTGGATATGTTGAATGTGGGAGTTTCAATAAATTGCATATTCAATGGCAATTTCAAAGCGGAATGAGCAGTTTTTTCTCTTGGTAGCAATTTTGCAGCTATGTTATGCGCAAAAGCTTAACCTATGTTGTAATCGAATTGCTGCTAGAATTAGTCTGCTTAGGAAAGTTTTACCAGTTTCTCTCTGCCGATCCAAGAAATGATACCTCCAAAACCGTTATTAACATTTTGCATTAGTTTATCGTAAATGGCCTTTTGTTCAAACGTTAGCTTTTAAGAGATCATCCGTGTTGTAATTTTGTTCACGACGTAATTCTACTTCGAGAAATATGCAGCAGCAGATCGATTCGGCGATGCCATTCCTAATTGATTGAGAACTTTGTTTGCGATATCTAAGGACAAATCTTCAATCATTATCATCGCTTCGTTGTAAATTTCTGTTGTGAAATCTATGTATATATTAGAATGTTCCTTGGATATACGAAGTAAAATATCTTCAGCCACACTCAGAGAATTCTGTTATTAAAAACTATCAAAATAGCCATTAGATTAATAATTTGGTGATTATTATACAGCTAATCACAACTTGTGATTATTTTCACTCATTTCGTAATTACAGGCATTATTAAACTAATATTATTTGTTCGTAATATTTACTAACAAAAAAAATTTAAATTTTAAATCTAAAAACGATCGCTTTTATTTTTATAAAAATTCTTATTGAATTAATAACATAATGGATTACATTCATATTAGGTATCCATTGGATAAATGACATATATTATTAGAATAATAAAGTTGTTTTTAAAATAATATTATATTATCAGATTAATAATACAATCTAATTAGATTAATAAAAGGTTCTTATTAAATTAATAATAAGATGCTTTAAAATTAATAATAGAACTTATTAAATTAATAATTAGATGTTATTAAATTAATAATGGAACTTATAAAATTAATAATGGAAATTATATTTTACACTTTTAAATAAAAGAGAACATAAATTTTTTATGAACAATTTTATATACATATTTCAATTATTTTCATTTAATTTTAAAGTATTTATATTTCACAGTTTTAATTTTAAAATAATTCATAATTTTGTTTTAAAGTATTTTTTAATTTATATGTGACAAAAATTAAAAGAAAAAAAAAGAGAAACTATGTTCGTATATAAAATAAAAAATATAGTAAAATATATTATATTTTACTATATTTTTTATTAATTATTAATTAAAAAATAAATTTACATAGTTAAACTAATAATATATATTATTGATTTTAATTTAACCAATCAATCAACAAATTGATCGAATAATGTGCTATTTCTTTTTCGCCTTTCAATGTATAAAAATACTTTTGGATAAAATTCCAAAATTGGTTGCTGATTGCGGATATTTTAAGTTGAATAAATAAAATATTTTGAAGCACACATCAACTGCTTTCCATGATGTATAAACTTCATACCGTACATTATCAAAACATACTAGTATTGGCTTAGTTCTAGATCCAGTAATTAACAAAAGAGGCTGAATTGGTAATTTTTGATCCAAATACTTTTGTAATATCTCTTCAACATTTTTAAAAGTTTCACCTATAATGGCCAAACTGTTTTGAGAATCTCGAATCTCAAGCTTTGTTGGTTGGACGGAGAATCCTGTGCAGTAAATACATAGTTGATAGCAGAATACCATCTAAATAATATAAAACAGAAAAATAATTATATTATAACAGACTCTAACATTGAATAGGTTTAATTGTTTTCACTCAAAAAAAGTCAGACAAGTGCGAATAAAATTCGCTCGCCAAGGGTTCCGTGAATGTAAAAGAACACAGTATCAAAAATAAATGACATAAAGTTGTGTTGTAAAGTCTTTATATCGCCAGACTATTGACGCATAACAGAATAAATATTTAATCGTAGACGTCAATAGTAAATGTCAATCACATCTATTATTTATTTTGAGATAAATTTGTTTTCAAAACAATTATATTAGTTAAATTTTTACTTCTAGTTCGTACCATTTGTTTGTTGTGATATTTGATTCGATAGGCGTCGTTATTTTTATTATAATTATTTTTAATTATCAAAATTTTGTTACATTGCCTACAAAATCATTAATATTTTTACTAGTTTTTGGTTTTCTATTATAATTGGCTGAATTTCAATAGTAATTTATTATTTTATGTGTTTTTTTGTCCATTTCAATGGGACCGTAATAGATTTTTTCAATATTTTAATGGAGACACTGAATGTGCAAACAATATGCGCATGTGCAAACAATATGCGCATAACAAACAATTTCGTGTTCGCTGGCAAAAAAATTCTACTATACATTGATCAAAAATGACACAAAAATTGTTACTTTTAGCGCATTTACAGTGACATAGCAAACTAGTAGATAGTATATTAATTTGCATCTTGTCATATTTAATATGAGTTTACAGCGTAGATTGCAAAATAAATCTTTTAATCTCATAAACATATTTTAATTTAGTTTAGTTTAAATTGCTATCTGTCAAACTTTTAAAAAAGCAATAAAAATATAATAACTAGACCATTCCTCAAGTTCTTTCTCTGATTGTTGAAAAATATTTGACGGAGAAAAGAAATTTGATAATTTAAAATTTTTAGGAACAGGAAACGGTGTAGAAATCAAAATTGTTTATTTGCAATGGTGTTTACTACGTCAATATTAATTTGAAAATTATTTACTAGATAGTAAAACTAGATCTCAAATTAGTTGCAAGCTCTTAAATTAAAAAATGTTTATAGCACTGATTTAAATTACATCTACTAATTTGCTATGTCGCTGTAAATGCGGTATTAAGGTTAAAGCTTATCCATAGCTGTTAATGTTAACTAAAGAAAGATTTAGCCAGTTTTTAATGGTTTAAATTGAGAATATTTTTTCTATAAATCAGAGTCAAAACTAAGGGTAGTGGTGGTATACATATACTTAATATAAAACTTTTTTAACAATAACTAAAAAACTGTTTATCGCAAAATTCTAAAAAATATTGCAATGTTTCTTAAATTTGGTGCTCTTTCAAATGACATCCCACTCGCTGGGTCAAAAAAGTCTTTTTTACCCCCCTTTCACCCTTTCACCAAACACACAGAAGTATAATTATTTGAGAGTTCGCTATAATTTTCGTTCAAAATATAGCAAACTTCCTGTCTCTGTGAATTTTTTCAATTTTTTCTGTCTATCAGTGTCGAAACGTATGGGGGGAACGGCATGAAATTTGCACATTTTTTAGAATAACTCAAAAAATGTGCACCGCAAAATTCTAAAAAAAATTGCAATTGTTCTTATATTTGGTGCTCTTTCAAATGACACCCCACTTGCTTGGGTAGAAAAAGTTTTTTTCTTCCTTCCCCACCCCAATCCCTTAAAAGTTCAAAAAAATAATTATTTGAGACTTCGCTATAATTTTTGTTCAGAGTTTATCAAACTTCCTGTCTCTGTGAATTTTTTCAAATGTTTGTATTAATTAAGCTCGAAATGCAAGGGGGGGGAACCAACTTTTTGTGTCACTTTTTTGACAATAATTCAAAAACTGTGCATTGCAACATTCTAAAAAAAATGTCAATGTTTCTAAAATCAAGTGCTCTTTCAAATGACACCGCACTTGACCTGGTTCTAATTGATGTTTTTAGCCCTTATCATTCCCACCCGTTTAATAAATATAGTTATGAGTATCTGCCACTTTTCTATATTTTTCGTTAAAAACCTACACATTTTTCTATCATTCCAAATATATTTCAAGATTTTCGATGAAGTAGGGTCCGAGTTAATCGGGGCAATAAAACATAGAGAAAACGTCATTTTTCTGAATTATACAAAAAATGGTGAGGTTTAAAATTCCAAAATACATTTTTAAGGAATGCTGAAACGCGAAGCCCTTTCATATAATACCCTACTCGTCTCGATAAAAAAATGTATGTTCTCAAAGGCTTTACATCGTACCTCTGTAAAACAAACGAACACAACTTTATTTATTTTTAATCCGTTATCTTTTGTGGATAGGTTAGTTTTATAAGCACCTCAAATCTTAAGTTCATCGGATTGATGGTTTACGAGATAATCGACATAATGTGAAAAACACATTGTACTCTCACCAAGTGTTCCGTATCAAAACGGAACCCTAAAAATTACAAATGACATGTCCAAAAACAACTTTTCAGCTTACAGTTGGATATTCAAATACATCAGAAACAGAAACAGAATTTCATACAAATTTGACAGCAAAAAATTCTGTTGCTGTAAAATTTGAATGGAATTGTGTTTTTCAAGTTTTTGGAGCCAAAAAAAACAAATTTAAAAAACTTACTTTCTGTCGTATATTCTGTGTATTGCGAAGCTTTTCAACAATCTCTCTTAACTTTTCATCTTTAATTTGTTCTTAAAAAATGCGCTGAGTTTTCTAAATAAATGTTGGTAATTTACAACCAAAATCGCTGGCTTTCAATGTTTCCGCTTTGAAATAAATCTCTATCTGAAAATTTTAAAAGGAATATTATTATGATTAAAATGTTATTGAAATATACTAATATTGAATTATTAAGTACCAGTTTATAACCAAGCGGTAATTTAAATTGCTTCCATTAGGTTAAAATTTCCGAAGTTGATTTTAATTTTTAAATGTCGCTGAGTCTCAGTTGTTTAGTCCTGTCCCATGCAGACTCAATTTCAGCCCAACTACTCTGTTCATCGAACAAAATTTCTACATGTTCTGATGAATCTGCTTCAGGAACTGAAAAACCAATTTTTTTAAAAACGGAATAGACAGCACAAAAATTTACAAAGTTTCACATACCAAACGTATGAATTCGTTTACTTGTCAACTATTTGTTTTTGTTTTAAATCAAATTTCTTATCGTTTAATAAAAGAATCTTACTTTTTCAATTTTTTTAACAACACTTTTCACACAACTTTTAAATATTTTTTAAAGTTGTTTATTTAGCGTCTGTAAAACTGTGATTCTTACCAAGATTTTATTAATCTTTATTAAAAATAATAACCTAAAGTTACAGTAATGTATACTATTATTAATCTAATAACCTACGTTTTGAAAGTAAAAACGTCAATGATTAATCTAATAAAATGGTTATTAAAATTAACTACAAAAATAATAATTTATGTTTTTATTTTAATAGCTCTACGTTAATCACATGATTTTTTTTGACTGTCCGAATTCATTATTTTAATAAAAATTGGTTATTAGTTTAATCAACCGTTGTGATTTTTTTAATAATATTGACCGTATTTTTATTTTAATAAACATTTTTATGAAAATAATAACAAAATGTTTTAATCGAACGAATGTGGCAATTACTTTAATAAAAATCGTTATCAGATTGATAAAATAACTTATTACACATTTTTAAAACGGGCGGTTATTAAATTTACTAACAAAATTCTCTGAGTGCATATGTGATTTATATTTTTCAAATAACTCTGTTGGAGATGAAGGAGATCAGGCAGTCAATATGATAGCAAACAAAGCATAAACTGATTTAAATGTGGCGTGTTGCACGCGTCATTAATGCATACATCCCAGTGACGGCTGTTCTCCAATGAAATGGCAAAGATTGGCATGCATTGTGGAAAGTGCTATGTGTAACGCCGTTGACGACTCTCAATTGTTGAAAATACGTAAGACCGGGCATCTTTATCAATAACATCCCAAGAAAGAAGCATTCATCTTGTTCAGGATGCACGGTGTACTTCGTTTGAAATAAGTAAAGTTGCATTCACAATTACTTATTTTGCTGATTTCTTTTGATCAAATCTATATTGTTCAGAGTAAAATATTGTATCACAGTTTGCTTAAAGGAGGACATTTTAAAAGTATATGCGAGGAAGGAGGATATTCTTTCAGGAGAACACGTGGCAACCCTATTGGTTGATAAATTAAATAAAATCACTATACAAAACAAATCGATTAAATTAAGCCTGAAGTAGACCTCGACCATAAAATTGAAAGAATTGAGAATAAAACAGGTGAGACACTTGTACTTGTTGACAGCCTACGTTATGAAACATATACAGCTAAAAAAATTACAAAACCCGCCTGTATTCAAATGCAACATTGTGTCCAAATTTCAAAGGAATCGTCCAGTACTTTAGGAGATAACCTATTTTGACCTAGTTTCAACAATTAAAAGAACATTTTTATGACAGTATGTATAATATATATATATATATATATATATACATATATATATATATATATATATATATATATATATATATATATATTATATATATATATATATATATATATATATATATATATATATATATATATATATATATATATATATTATATATATGTATATATATATATATATATATATATATATATATATATATATATATATATATATATATAAATATATATATATATATATATATATATATATATATATATATATATATATATATATATATATATATATATATATATATATATACATATATATAAAATAATATATTATATATATATATATATATATATATTATATATATATATAATAT
>OY856186.1:147447136-147490741 GCA_963693315.1 Diogma glabrata | reverse complement strand
GTAGTCTTGTTGGGTACCAACTTATCAATCTCTCTATCAGTATCGCTTAAGTATAAAACACTAAATTAATTAAGAAAACAAATATGAAAAACAAATAGTGACTTTTTCAAGCTCAACATTTCTTGTATTGGGTAATTTAAATAATTATTTATTCCGCATTACAAAATACAAGAAGCAAAATGTTTTGTTTTTCATTTTGTTTATTTTCTAAAAACACAAAAAAATATTAAGTCGAAATGAATTATTTGTTAAAATAAAGTTAAACAAATAACATTTCTCATAACAATTTTTTTATTATAAATAAAGAAAATTACATGGATCGTGAGAGTTGTGCTGGAAAATTAAAATAGAGTTGTGCTGGAAAATTAAAATAGAATTGTGCTTGAAAATTTAAGTGGTGTTTGAAAATTTAAATATAAGAGTTGTGCCAAAAATTTAAATAGTTGTATTAATAAAATCAAAAGAATACAGTGAAGCTTATAAGTTTAAATGAAAACAGTTGAATTAATAAATTCAACGAATACAGCGAAGCTTATAATTTTAAATAAAAATAGTTGAATTAATAAATTCAACGAAAGCAGTGAAGGTTATAATTTTAAATAAAATAGTTGCATTTATAACTTTAACAGTGAAGCTTATAATTTAAAATAAGGGGAGTTGTGTTGATAAATTCAAAGAATTTGAAATTATAATTTTAAAAGAGTTGTGTTAATAAACTCAAAGACATTAGTTGAACTTGTAAATTCAAAGAAAACCTTTTGAGCTCATACTTTTAAATCAGAGAGTTGTATTAGTAAATTCAAAAGAAAATATGTAAGTTTATAATCTTAAATAAAAGGGTTTGTGTTGATAAACTAAAATAGAATAGGTGATTAAAAAATAGTATATTCTTCAACGATGCCGAAAACAGCATATTTTGAAACGAGAGGACGGTTTACCAGCCGAGGCGATAGCCGAGGTTGGTAATGGTCGAGAGATTAAAAAAAATATGATTTTTGGCGAGTAGAAGACTGTACTTTTTCTACTACTTTTTTTAAAAATTATTATTAATTTTTAAACATTTTCATTTATAATTACATACAACTCATTTTTTAAAACATACACTGTTACAAATTAAAATTGTATATATGTATTTATATTTCTGCTATTGAAAAATAGATGACTCGATATGAATAAATTATCCAATTTTTATGTATAGATGTCTTTAATTACAAGCCTTATTGTTTTTTTCGTTAATTTTTTACATATCCATACATATAGTTACTCATGATGTTTTTTTTTATTCTATTTACACTACAAAATCCTATATTATTATTCTACTTACTCTAAAGTTCTTAAAACCATTAAATGATACATCTTTGAAGGTTTATTATTTTTTGAATTTTGCGTCTAGTAGGCTTATAACTAAAGACGGTTTGTACTTTGTCATGAACAAAATAAAATTCAGATTTCAGATTTCTAAAATAAAAAGTCCAAGCGGCACGTATATCCGCTAGAAATAGGTAGATTTCGAGATCAGACAGTTTTGTGTGCCAGTAGAATCTGAAGTATCACATTAGTTTAAACAACACAAACTAATTTAAAACAGATATCGAACAAATTTTAAATAGAAAAATAGCTACATATATATGCAAAACTATATCTATCCAATTTTGCAACAAACAAATATCAAATCTACCACAGAACATGTGTGTGACAATTTATGACACAAACCTACGCTATATCATATGTCGTCCAATTACTGCAAAATATCAAAAAAGCTTATTTCTAAGAAAAAAAATTAATTTCTTCTATTCAAACCTTTTTATTTTTTTTTCATTGACTGTTATAAGGTTTTTGAAAATTGTAGTCATGGATTGTTGCAAACTTTTTTGTTGAAGCCAACAAGTCAAAAACCTCTAACTGCAGAGGTTTATATTTATACGAAAAAGATTAAAATGTTTCCACAGATTCTAAATTTATGAAGTTTTTAAAAATAATAGTATCCAAACGGCCGTTATAACGGATTAAAAAAACGAATTTTTTTCTAGTATAAAGCCTCTAGTTATTTAACCATGTGCCAGATTTTTCTGATTTACGAACTTGTCCAATATATCAATAAAACACACATGTTTCCGGATGGTTTTTTGATCTGGCTCCACAAATGCGACCGTGAGAGTGCCGGTTGATTCAAACGCATTTTGTGTTTTTCAAGCTTTTTTGTTGGATCCGCTCACTCAGAAACCTCCAACTCCAACGAGAAACCTTCTTTGAAAGAAACTGATTAAAAAGGTTTCAAAGATTCTAAATTTATGAAGTTTTTAAAAATATTAGAATTCACACGGCCGTTATAACGGATCTAAAAAACAGCATTTTTTTCTAGTATAAAGCCTCTAGTTTCTTAACCATGTGTCGGATTTGGCTGATTTACGAATTTGTTCAAGATATTAATAAAACGCACATTTTTAGAAAAAGTTTTTTGATCTGGCTTTACAAATGCGACCCTGAGAGTGCCGGTTGTTTCAAAAAAAATTTTTTTTGCAAAACTTTTTTGTTGGAGCCGCTCGCTCAGAAACCTCTAACGGCAGAGGTCTATTTTTAAAACAAATTGATAAAAAAGACTCCAAAAATTTTAAATTTGTTAATTGTTTTAAAATATTAGTGTCCAAACGGCCGTTATAACGGTTTTAAAAAATCAATTTTTTTTAGAAAAAAGGCTCTAGTTCCTTAACCACGTGTCGGATTTTGCTGATTCACGAACTCGTCCGAGATATTAATAGAACACACATGTACAGAAAATTTTTTTTATCTACCTCAACAAATGCGACCGTGAGAGTGCCGGTCGTTTTCGTTATATCTCATATCGTATATATATATATACATATATATATATATATATATATATATATATATATATATATATATATATATATATATATATATATATATATATATATATATATATATATATATATATATATAAATTTTTTTTTGTTTTTTCGTCTCCGCTTATCATTTGTCGTTTGGCACAAACATTTTTCCGAAATTCTGAGATGAAGCCCATTGCAATAGATAGATTTTTATATGAAATCTACCTAAAATATCAGTTTTGATTTAGTTTTTGAATGGGTATGACGTTACGTAAATTCTTGATATATTTTAACACAAGCTAAATTATTTTACGTAAAATAAATATTTTTTTTTCATTTTTGTTAAATAAATAGGTGAAATAATATTTTTTAAAAATATCTTAACACCAACTGTTTTTTATCATAGTATTTAAAAAGAATATATGAATATTATATATTTAACTATTATTATTTTTACAATTTTAATGTAAATTGTCCGTAAATAATTCAAAAATAAATTAACGTCATCCTCCAAAAAGAGACAAATTAACACTAACAAAATTATTTCATTCAATCAATTGATTGTCTTAACGGGTATTCTAGGATGGTTTATTCTAGTTAAGAAATTAGAAAATAGATGGCTTTTAAAAAATTACTTTCGTCACTAGGTACGAAAGTAATTCGTATAGGTTTTTTTATCACCGGTTACGAAAAAGAAGTTTTCGATTCAATGAACAAACATCGAAAGTAGATTTTTTATGTTGGGTAGTACAAAAACATATATTATGCTAGCAAAGTAGTTGTAAGAAAAATTAAGTGATTTGTAAATCATCAATATAATAAAAAGAAACGTTAAATTTGATTATGTTTTTATTTTTTCATCTCGACCACAACAGTCTGGTCCTTTCTCACGTCCAGGTAAAGTTCTGTTGTTTGGTCCGGTTCTGTTACTCTTTCTCTGTTTTCCTTTTAACAAAATAGTTTTTCCCCGGATTATTGTGTTAACCTTAGACCCAACCCAAAATGTCGTGAATGGGTCTGTTCTGCATCTTAAGGTTACCAGAAACTAATGTTGCCGCCAGAGCACCGCTGCACGTTGAATGAAGTTCTTAATTTATTGCATTATCATTCTCGTCATTCCATATATTTCCCGCAATGTGCGAATCTATTGACTGACCGTCGTATAAGACCGTTTCGAGATTATAATATCACTTTTAACCTTCTTCCATATTGTGGATTTTCTTTCTTATATTCAACAGAATATAACATGCATCAACACAATAAAATTCCCAGTTAGTATTATTATTTGTTAAGCAGCTGCACAAGACCAGCCGCAGCGATATTGTCGATATTTTAAATATATTAAATACGGGAATTCATCTCGAAGATGCTCTCTCTTATTTTTGTTATTTGTTCAGTTGTCATTCATTGATTGCTATAGTGTAGATGGAGAAACCCGAGTCGAACTTTAACTATGATTTAAGTAGTCGACATTCTCAAATGAACCTATTTTAGTCCTTTTCGTCCTTTATTGCCTGTAAATAAGAACTTTTTATTCTCGATAAACTTATTAACTCCTACAAAATCTAAAAACATACTATTTAACATCTAATTAGAATCTAAAAAAAACTATTTACAGTCTACTTATTCTTATGTCGTGCTATTTTGCAAAAAATAATTGACCGGAGATCAAAAAATTAGCTGTCAGATCAAATTAGCTGTCAGTTTGTGTTCATTGGCAAAAAAAGATTGATTTATATTTTGATCTAGATCAAGTTTTAAAAATCTAGATTTTTTGGTAGATTTTACAAATACATTGAAATATTAGTTTTAATTGTCAAATTTATGTAAAAAAACCGCCATTTTAATTATTATTATTATTTTGTTTAAAAATAATTTATTATTATTTAAATTATTTAAATTACTAATTAATAATAAAGTTATTACAAATAAAATGGTAAAACGTAAAATCTATCATTTTCAAATGTAAACATAACCAAACATATCAAGTGACAATACAATTTAAAAGACCAAAATTCAGAAATCAAAAAATTTAAATATTTGAATTATGTGTAGAAAATAATACTAATTTTCCATAATTTTCTCAATATTATGAAAAATTAAATCAAAATTTCGATAAATCGATATGAAACAAAACAATTAAAAAATATTAACAATATATAATATTTTTTTTAAATAACTAAAATTAATTATTAAGAGGGCCTAATTGTTTAGCGAGATTATTTATATTAGATTAACTGAAAAATTTCTTTCGCTCATAATTTTATATAACATTAAAATATTCAATTGAATTAAATGCATATAAATTATTTCCTAAAATGTTAAATAAAACCAGCCATGTTAGAATATATAAAAAATACGTTTTATTTTTCTATATTCTTATATTTCTTGTTCTTTCTTGTCTTTTGTTTATTTTTATTATCGCATCAAACAATTTTTTTTCTTTTCGTTTTTTGATATTACGGAAAAGACCGAAAGAAATTTTTTTTAAACGTCTATTTAACACCTTAAATGGGATTTTTTCCGGGAATGTAGACCTTGTAGGAGTTATGTAGATGTTATTTTTGTATTGAAAATAAGTGATACTTAAATACTCTAAATTCTAAATAGTAGAATTTGTAGGTTTTAAAGAGTAGTTAAATTTCGACTCGGGAAATGAAGAAGTTTCTTTTTGGAGTTCACGTTGACTTTTATTAAAGTTAAGTAGGTAATTTTATTAATAAATATTATTAGAACAATTTATAGAGTGCAATTTTAGTTAATTTAATATATAACCTGTAGTCCAATTTAAAGAAAAGTATTTGTGTTTAGTGCAACTAGTGTCGTTTAGTCAAATTTGAAAAACCTACATGGCCTTGGCTTATTATAATTCGTCGGTCAGTTCCGTAAATGCACTCAACTGTATTAGTTATAAATTTTGTTTATGTTGAAAATTCTCATCTAATGTTGTTATGTTCCTTAAGTGTTTTTTTTGAGTCCAAAATCTATTAGTTAAATTTATAGTTTTAATATAGATAAAAATTCTGTAGGTTTAGCGTAATTCGTGTTGTCTATAGTTAAAATAAAAACAAACAAAAAATAGTCTGTTAGTAAAATTTTCCAGTCAGTCGCGAATTTTTAAGAAAATAGCTCTTGAATAAGCTGGAAAATTGTGTTATATATTTAAAATGCATGACTAATGTGGAGAAGAGATAAAATTTTACACATTGAAAAAGCGGAATGCACGTGTTTTTTTATTTTTCACATAGATAGTTTCTCAACTTTTCTGGGTAAAGTGATTTGAAAGTGATTTGATCTTACATATAAATACATAATGTGGATTGTTTAAAGCAAAAGAAATTATGTGTGCTGATTATTAAAATTAAGTAAAAACGGAGATATTAATTTATAAATTTCCAAACGTTGAAATTTCTATATAAGTAGTTTTAAAAAAGAAAACTGTATATATTGGCGTTTTGGAAAAATTACAAAAAAATTAAACAATAGAATTTAATGGAAGTCGCGTTTATTCACTGGAAGTGTATAATCGTTAGCTTGTATAACAGTACATAATCGTAAACTTTTTTAACGGGAGTACATTTTTTTTTCGGATATCGTTCAATTCAAACGAAAATTAAAAATAAAAGCATTCGTATTAACGCAATTAAATAAAATAAATAATTTGGAAATCTTTTATTTATAGTTTTTTTTTATTCTACTTTTAAACCTTCTTATGACCTAAATTAGGTTAGTTTTGTACATGCACTCAAAAAAATTTGCCCGGTAAGATTCACAAAATCGTTTTGTAAAAGTGCTAACAAAATTTTTTTGTGAATTTGCCAAAAAATGCTAAACTTCATACAAAATTTTGTATAGTCTATTTGACTTTTTTAAATCTGAATAAAAAATTATAAACTAACCAATTATTTTTGTGATTTGGATTACAAATGTACAAAATCATAAACATTTCTAAATACAAATTTTTTTCATTCTTTTAACAAAAATATTGTTAAGGTTATGTGGATTTTTTTAAATTTTAAACCATATCTCACTTAGCCATACCAAATTAAAATTCAATTGTACAAAATTTTGTAAAATTTTGTCAACAGAAAAATGACATTCTACAATTTTTATTTTCAAACTTAATACGAATATTGTCGATTTTTTTTAAACTTTACAAAGAGACTTATGCAATTTAATAAAATAAACACATTTTTTACAAAAAAAACTCTGCTTTTACAAATGCTTTTATAAATTTTCATAAATTGAAATTATGTATAACCAAAATTGGTATTAAACAATTTCAGTTTCAATTTGGTTGTCTAAGTAAAAATTCGCAGATATTTTTTAAAATTGTGATTATTTAGCAATGTCTATTCATGATAAATAGTGATAGTGAAAATACACACAGGAGAAATTTAGAAGACATATTCTATGCACAGGTGAGAATATTTACATATATCGATATTAATAGGCCACTTACCGATTGCGTAGATATTGGAATTGACTCTTAGAGATAATGGATGAACTGAATTGGATCAGATCTATAACATATTTCAAAACCTACGTAATCGGTGACAGCCAGCATAAAGTAAAGAGATATCACAACTTTTTCATTGTATTTTTAGATTCTGAAATTGATTTTATAGTGCTACCTCAGTTGGGAAGCTTAGGCTGTGATACTATAACTGCGCATTAATATGTTTTAAATTTGATTAAAATAATGCAGATATTTCAAAATAAAAATATAACATAAAAAAATATAAGATAATAAAAAATAAAAATAAAATAAATGTAAGCAATAAATTGTGTTTTATTTATTAACGAAGAACTAAAAATATCAATGACTGTTTTACAAAAAAAATATTAAATCCATAAATGTCTTTTGTTGACCAAATAAAAAAATTTGTTGTATGTATTCTAAAATTTTGTGTAAACAAAAATTAATGTTGAAAATTTTACAAAACATTTAATAAAATCAAAAATGTTTCGGACATTTTTACAATTTAATTTATAAAGCTTACAATCTTTTGCTGGATGTTAGTAAAAGAATTTGTAGTGTTTACAAATAATTTTTTGTATATCAACAATATTTATTGTAAAAATGTAAATTTAACAAAAATTTTTGTGTGTTGTATATTTATAAAAAATTTGTAGAACGTATGCAGAATTTTGTTAGTTTCACTTAGTTTTTTTTTTGAGTGTGTAAGCATGTAAGTCTTAAATTCATATACCGTAAATTAACTAAAGTTTTCAAAAGAATTAAGTAAATTAATATACGTAATATGAAAAGCTTGATTTGGTGATTTACTTGAGTTTGAATTGAAATTAGTTTTCTGTTTATATAAAGCAATTATTATTACATAGAATTAAAATAAATAAGATGCCTTTTTTATGAATTTATTAATATTTTTTTTATATATTAAAATGTGCCATAACAAAAAAAAATTGTGGAGAAATTGATGATATAGGCTGAGAAATATAACGTACAGCAGCTGGTGATGCTTTTAGCGCATTTTATGGATTAAAATTCGTGTAATATTATGTGCGATGATATTACTTTATGGTACTGCGCTATTTTGCTTATTGTTTTTTTTTTTATTTTTATTCATTCGATCGTAAAGCTGAACAGTAATGTATATTGTTAGTCTGAAGATTACATGTTGTTTTTGATTGTCATCCAAACATTGTTTGTGCATTTGGGAATTATATATTTTATAATGTACTTCGTTTTGATTATTTAATGCGTTTACATTATTTTATTGATATTTATTAAAATCGATGAAGGTGTCATAATTTTTATTCCTGTTAATGATACATCTTGCATACCTGAAATGGTAGATAATTTTACATGCGTGTAGACGTCAATTACTATGGTAAAAGATAATACTATTAAATTTCAATGATCAAATCGATTCATGGAATGTAATTACAACATAATAAATAGTAATACAACTGGATGATTTAAATATGATGGTGATGATGGAAAACCATAAGATGAGTGAGGAGTGGGATCCGTTGCTAGCATGGGGTGAGTAAACTTTTATTTTATGAGATGGATGCGAGTGTGGGTGGGAAGATGTGAGGATGTGGATATGCATGTGCGTATATAGATGTGTGTGTGAGTATGTGTGTGTGTGTGAGTGAGTGGATGAAGTGCGAGAGCGTGTGAATGTGTTAGAATTATGGGATTGGACGTGGTGATCGTGGTTCTTTTCGTACACGGGGGTCGCCAGAGTCTATTTATTCCACTTTGCTTGATTAATTGTTCGACCCCACTTACTGAAGCTAGTTTGGAGAGTAAAAATGTCACTAGGTGCGCGGCCTGCTATGCCACTTCATTGATTTATCAATAAGGCAACGTTTCATTGCAATATAGCGAGCCGCTTGATCCAAGACAGACGCCCGCTCCCAGCCGCTACTAACATGGAGGAGACGCTTGGGTCGCATTGATTTTAAGGCACCAATTCGCCGTGATGTAGCGTCATTAATTAAGCAGTCTTTGCCCTGTTTGTCTCCGATACACCAACTTAATTCTGTCAACAATACCCAGGCAGCACGGCGTGGATGTCGTAATTTCGGATCTCGCTACCCGCTAATTAAATAATATACTACTTGGATTTTTAGGTAAAAAGTCAAACAAATGCGACTAAAATTCGCTCGCCAAGGGTTCCATGAATGTAAAAGAACACAATATCAAAAATAATTGACATAAAGTTGTGTTGTAAAATGTAAAGTCTTTGTATTGCCAGACCATAGACTCATAACAAAATAAATGCTTTAACGTAAATGTCAATTGTCAATAGTAAATGTCAATCACATCTACACGGATAAAAATGAAGCTATTATTGCAGGTCATAATTTTTGTATAAGATAATTATAAATGTTTATTCCTGATAAGCACTTTTTATAATATTATTGCAATATCCATAACTTTACGGCATACATTTTTATGAATATTTAGTTGTGCAATATAAAACGCTGGCGTAAAATATTGAAAGAAACGAAACTGTGATTACCAGTCACAAACAAATGAATAGCAAAATGATAATCTTCATGCCTGATAATCATTTTATATATCAAAATGTGCATGGAATAGATCTAGAAAGCATGAAATTTTATGAATAGTAAGGTATACAATATATCATCACCAAATAATAATTTTTATTTTCTAGTTATTTTATATTATTTGTAGGCATGGAGTATTCTTTAAAAGTACGGAATTTTTCTATTAGTTTTTCGACAGAAAATAGAATTAAAAAATAATAGACAAAAAACATTTTTTATAATTCACTAGACATTTTTGTGGATGGTGAGTGTTATACATATATACAAACATTGTGATATTTAAATATGATAGAAAAATATGAAAATATGTAATATAAACATAGGGTTTAGTATATAATAATATGACAAATCATGACCATGAGGTTTTCGATATCTCGACATTTCATCAAAATTCAAATGCTAGGAACATAACTACCTAGTTCTATAATTTATTATTACTAAGCGCCATAAATTTATGAATTAGAGGCATATTATTTTATGAAAAACAGTTATATTTTGTTCTCTAATAAGTATACAAATTTTTTCACAAAAAAGTTATTTCTCTGTTCCTAATTGGTCATGCTACGTACCCGATACTCATAAAATTCTATGATTAATATTGTAATAAACTTCGTCCAGAATGGGTTAATTTAATTTACTCATACATAACCAATACATTCTGCATGAATGTTTTCCACATTCAAACTATTGCAAAGATGGATTAAAGAATGAGCTAACTAATATATTTTGCATAAATTAATGCAAATTAAATTTGTTATAGAATGAGTTCGCTAATACAAATGTTTACATTTTGTTAACTAAAGATCAGTCTTTTTACTGTCGTATTTGCTCAATAATCAAAAAGAACCAACGCAGAGTCGTTACAGTGGTGTCAGAAGTGAGATTATTGAAACAATGGTCAAGACAGTAAATATTAGTGATCTAAGCCAGACCCAGCTGAAGGATGAGTTGAGGAAAAGGAATGCTCCAATCCATGGAACGAAGGCAGAACTTGCATTCCGGCTGCGTAAAGTTTTAGAAGAAGCAGGTGAAAACACAGAGGTCATAGAAATAGAGCCGGAGAAAGCTCCAGTTCAGAATGCCCCAACAATTGATCCGATGATGGTGTTGATGAAAGAAATAATGGCACAGCAACAACAACAACTTCCTGATATGATGGCCAAACAAGGAAACAACCAACAACAACAACTTGCTGATATGATGGCCAAACAAGGAAACAATCTGATGGCCCGACAAGAGAAACTGGCAGCTGATATGATGGCAAAGCAAGAAAGTCTACGTGAAGTAATCGAGTCACGTGTATCCAGTGCGGAGGTTCCGAATTCCGAATTCCGCCAAGAAATAGCACAAATGAAGTCAGGTAACATGATCAATCCATCAACTACTTCAGCTCCAGCAAGAGTGAAAACACCAGCATTTGATGGATCTACATCGTATCAGATATTTAAGATGCAATTTGAGATAGCAACAACTGGGGTTGATCACCAGCAAAAAGCAAATGCACTTATATTGGCATTGAAGGGACCTGCTGCTGAAATTTTGCAGACACTATCAGCGACAGAGCGTGATTACAGCAAGATAATGGAGGCCTTAGAAGTAAGATATGGGGAAAGTCGTATGCAAGCTCTCCATCGCATGCAGCTCAAAACACGAAAACAAGGAGTCAGCGAAGCGAAGATAGTGGAAGCCAACCATATTAATAAATAACCATATTAATTAATAAACCATATTAATAAACCATATTAATAAACCATATTAATAAATTAATAAATAAAGTTATTGATAAATAAAGAGATTTTGTTAACTAAAGATCAGTCTTTTTACTGTCGTATTTGCTCAATAATCAAAAAGAACCAACGCAGAGTCGTTACAATATTCATAATAAGCTCCTTAGTGATTTTTTGAACAAGCATTCCAAATAAGTGTATAATACACCTGGCTTATTCACGTTTGAAAATTAATGTAATTTAAGCATGGAATATACCCTGTTAAGCATAAAAAACCTAGATTTCTATCTGTGTACATTGATCGAAATGACATAAAAAATATTACTTGAGGTCAAATCTTATACATAGCTGTTTATAGTAACTAAAGAAAGATTCAATTACACCAGCTTGTAAATGGTTTAAATTGGAAATTTGGGAATGGTCTGACAGTTGAACTTTTTGGACAATAACTCAAGAACTGTGTAACGCAAAGTTCTAAAAAAATTTCAATATTTCTTAAATTAAATTAAATTATGTATACTCATTTGGGTTAAAAAATGTTTTTTTTAAATTTTAAAAAACTTACTAAATTCTCTACCATTCCAAATACGTTTTAAGATTTTCGATCGATTGGGTTCGAAGCTCCAGGAAAGAAAACATAAATAAAATCCAATTATTCAAAATTATACTAAAAATGGTGGGGTTTAAAATTCCAAAATAAATTTAAAAGGAAAACTGAAGTGGAGCCCTTGCATATGATCCCCTTCTTGACTCTAAAAAAATGTATTTTCTCAAAGGCCTTACATCGTAGCCCTGTAAAACAAGCGAAAACTTTAATTTTATTTGTATCCTTCATTTTGAGTGTACAGGTTAGTTTTATACGCATCTCAAACTTTAGGTCCATAGCATTTATAGGTTACGAGATAATCAATATCGACACGTTTTACTCCCACCAATAGGGTTCCTTACAAAAAACGGAACCTTAAAAATGGTAGTTTAACCAAAAATTTTTGTGTGAGATTTAAATTTACAAAAATTTTGTATAATTTTATTTACAAACATAATTCCTTACAGAGAAGACTGGACAGCGAAGTAAATTTGACTACAAGTACTGTTAACTTTAGCACAAATGGATCGAAAATAAATGAACAAATTAGTTCCCTGCTTAATTAATTATTTATTTATAATTATGATTTGACACTGATTATTTTTATAAAACATATCATTTTAAAACTTTAAAGCCGTTATGATTATATACTTAGTTTACATTTTCACTAAACAAATAGTTCATCATTTTAGACTTTTGTATAATTAATTTTCTTACAATATATCAAATAACATAACTGAATTTATAATTCAAAATATAAAGAAAAATATAAAAATCAAATCTTTTGTTTAAAAAAATTAAAACCATTTATAATTAATAACAGAAACACTTATAAATTCATAATGAAAGTTTTATTTAATAAACACTTCAATGGAATTTTGATGTTGAACTTTATAATCTTCGGTTTCAAATTTCATAATAACTATATGTTAAGAATTATAACGTCTGAGTTACAATTATATTTGAATAATCTTTTGTTATGGTGTATCTCACCAGATATAATCGGTTAGTTAGAGTGTGTGTATTAGAATGTGAATAGCAATAGGTAATTAATAGGCTTTTGCGGAAAGCAAAAGTTCTACGTTGTGTGTGTGCTAGCTCAGTTGATGAATGACCTACACCTACGTTGGTTTTTCATGAACCTTAATAATTTAAAATTTGTGATTAAACTTCTAGATTATTTCTTCCACCGGTATGAATGCCTCATTTACTATTAATAAAAACACTCCAAAGTATAAGACGAAAACTTTAAATTTGCGATATTAAAAAATTGAAAACAACTAAGCACTCAAAAAAAAAATTGTCTTTAAATTTATAACTTTTTGGGTACTTTTTGTAGCCTTAAAGACAAACCAAAAATATTCAGATGTAAATGAAGCTAGCGAATAAATAAAAACCACACATATTTCAAAATTCTTAAATCTTGTCTTACCGTTAATTTAACAAAAGATGATGATAAAACAATCAACTTTATTGTTAATCTAATAAACTAATTCGCTTTGCACAAAACGCGGTTGTAATGACTGAAATTTTTCTTGGTAAATGGCATATATAAACATAAAAACAGTAGTTAACAAAATTAGCAAAAGCGTTTTTTGGATGTCACATGGTAATTCTAAACAATGGCAACACTACCGATCACCAAAACCAATTTATAACGTGGATGGACATCTGTCAAATCGTATTTCTTTGTTTGTTTTTTTCTCTGAGAGAATAAAGGCTTTTTTCCCATAATGGTGCGTAACCTTTTTAGTTGATTCAAAATTGTAAAATTATTCCTAGTTTTTTTTTAAATCTATTTGACAAACAACCCTACCAAAAAATTAAAAGTTTCTACTGCCCAGAACAGTTACATTTTTGATTTTGTTATAACCAAACATAGTAGAATTTACTTCGGTTTTGAAAAAACAAAAGAATTGAATTCTCGAGCCAAAAATGAAATTCTTATCTCCACTTTTTTTGGCATTTCTCGACGTTTTAGTGGCGCTTTACTGAATCTAAAAAATCAAGACAAAATGTATGGCCGTCCGACCGGCCTTCACAACCGACGAAATCTAGAAAACAGCTGGATTTCAAAAATGTTTGTTTCTAAAAATAGGTATACTCAATGGCAAGAGTCGAAAGGACGATGTGTTTGATAGCTGTCCCGGAAGTGTGTTAAAAAATCGTCAAGTGTGTCAAAACAAGGAAATTTGCATATTTTTTTGCTTAAAAAACGTTAATTTTAAGTGATTACGAGTAGGAACATTAAATTTGGAGAAATCTAGATGGTCGGGATTGGTATGTGAGGCCAAAAACTAGATGTTTGTGAAAAAAAATATTGTAAAGTGTGTCAAAAGAATGATTTTAATTTTTTTAACCAATTTTTTGGCAAAAAGTGAAATTAATTATTTGTATGACATGAAATTTAATCGAACATGAAATTGGACACGGAAATTTTTGATTTTGTTATAATTTTCGGAAAATTTTTAAAAAAAAGTTTGTAGTTTTGATTTTGTTATAATTTTTGCAATATCTTACGAATATTGGGAAAAGTTCCAATTTTTGATTTAGTTATAATTTTTGCAATATTTTTAGAATTCTGAAAAAAGTTTCAATCTTCGATTTTGTTATAATTTTTGGAATTTTGAAAAAAGTTCCAATTTTTGATTTTGTAAGAATTTTCGGCATATTGTTAGAGTTTTGAAAAAGTTTAAATTTTTGATTTTATTATAATTCTTGGAATATTTTTGGAATTCGGAAAAAAGTTTGTATATTTGATTTTGTTATAATTTTTACGATATTTTTAGAATTTTGAAAAAAGTTTGTGTGTTTTAATTTTGTTATAGTTTTTGCAATAGTTTTAGAATTTTGAAAAAAGTTACTTCGATCTGAATTTGAATTTTTGGAATATTTTTAGAATTTTGAATGAGTTTAAATTTTTGATTTTATTATAATTTTTGGAGTTTTGAAAAAAGTTTTAATATTTGATTTTGTTATAATTTTCGCAATAATTTAAATTTTTTTAAATAAACTTAAATTTTTGATTTTGTAATAATTTTTGGAATATTTTTCGAATTTTGATAAAAAGTTTAGATTTGTAATTAATTTTATTATATATATTTTGGAATATTTTTGGATATCTAAAAGAAATCTGAATTTTTTATTTTGTAATATTTCTCGAAACCCTAAATGGAGAGCTTTTTGAGTAGTTTGCTGAGTGTATCATCTTTTCACTTAATTATGTTAATATATGATCTGTTATAATTTTTTCCGGCAACGAATTGATGTTTCGTGTTAGTTTTGTAATAAGTTTCTAAACAGAGATAAAATGCTTGTAAAATGCTTGTAAAATGCTTAGTTTTGTAATAAGTTTCTAAACAGAGATAAAATGCTTGTATTTTTACAAAGAGTTTTATGTTTAAAATACATCGCTGCCGATAACTAAAAACAATGTCCTCATAAAAGTTTTATTTATGCCGAAAAATTTATTCATATTACTTCCGTCTAAAAGACCTAAGTATTGCATTCATGAGCTCAAAGTGAAATTCTTTCCCCTACTTTTTTTAGCATTTCTCGACGTTTTAGGACCTACTGATTCCAAAAAGCAAAAAAAGCCGTCACAACCTATGAAATCTAGAAAACCGCTTGACGGATTTCGAAAATTTTTTTTTCTATAAATAGGTTTACTCAATGGAAAGAGCCGAAAGAACGATGTGTTCGATAAAGCCAGAAACACAACACGGACGAAATCGTCCGACAACGTTAGTAACATTAGAATACACAGAATACATACATTTCAAACACAGCTACAGCGATAAACGAAAAAGTTTTTTTCGTCGGAGAAAAATTAGATTCTATTTCTAATTTATCGTCGGCGATGATTATTGCCAGATATCAATTTTATTTTTATTTGGCTGCAGGGATAGTTTTTAATATTATTGTGACAGTGCCGCCAACTGAAAAATATGATTTTCTGATATTTTTCGCGTTTCTGAGGTTATAATCGTTTTGTTTTGAGCTGTCCAACTGAATTATCAGTTTATGTTCAAAATTCGGTTTCATTCATTTATATATTTTCATAATTTGTATTTTATATTTTATTTTTAAAATTAGTTATTAGTAGAAAAATTATTTTTATTTATTTATTAGCAAAAATTAGTGAAATTAGAAATTGAAATTAGTGAAATTCATTTTGACAAAGAACAAAGTATTTTAGTTTATGCAATTTTATTTTTGACTGTTTTTTACGCATACGTCTGTGTTGTGGTTACAACAGCGAAATTGTAGACGTTTTTTTAACGTCCGACGTTATCGTCCGTGTTGTGTTTCTACCTTAACTGTACCGGAAGCGTGTCAAAAAATTCGTCAAGTGTGTCAAAACAAGGAAATTTGCATATTTTTTTGCTTAAAAAACGTTCATTTTAAGTGATTACGAGTAGGAACATTGAATTTGGAGGGATCTTGATGGTCGGGATTGGTATGTGAGACCAAAATCTAGATTTTTGCATTATAAGTTTGTCAAAAAAATGTAGTCAAGTGTATCAAAAGAAAGATTTTTATTTATTTTTTTACCAAATTTTTTGGAAAAAATAAAATTAATTATTTGTTTGATATGAAATTTTATTATTATTATTGAGAATTATGGCATTATAAGTTTGTCAAAAAAATGTTGTCAAATGTGTCAAAAGAAAAATTTTTATTTATATTTTTACCAAATTTTTTGGAAAAAAAGAAAATTAATTATTTGTTTGAAATGAAATTTTATTATTACTATTGAGAATTATGGCATTCTAAGTTTGTCAAAAAAATGTTGTCAAGTAGGTCAAAAGAAAGATTTTTATTTACTTTTTTACCCAATTTTTTGGAAAAAATAAAATTAATTATTTGTTTGATATGAAATTTTATTATTATTATAGAGAATTATGGCATTATAACTTTGTCAAAAAAATAATGTCAAGTGTGTCAAAAAATGATATCATTTATTTTTTATTTATTTTTATACGTTCTCTCTATATTTATCTACTCTACACTGAAAAAAACATGTTCTATTTCCAATCGAAATGCAGTTTTCTTAACCTTGCCGTGGGGGCGGATATGGCCAATCGATCGCCGAAATTGATACAACAACTGTACACAACGTTGTTGAAAAACAACATCACGTAATTTTTATATGAAATAAAATAAGGTTCAATTAATTAATTAATTTTTTCTTTAATTTCAAATACTTCATTTAAAAAAAAAAACTCATGATATAAGGCCAAAGAAAATTTTTTTGATGGAAATATTTACTAACTTTATTTATTCACGAAAATCTGGGTTAACACCCTAACTCCGGAAAAAAAATTATTTGTTAAATTTGGAAACCAGAAAGAGAATATCAGGCCCGGACAAAACAACAAAATTTTACCTGTACGTGAAAAAGCACCAGTCTACCGAACAGAAACGTAGAACGTAGAACGCGCAGCCTGAGCGCTCCTGGTGCTTTTATAAGTTTAGAAATAGAGGCTGAGAGGTAAAGAATGGATATCACTGCTCTGCAAGAAATTAGACAGCTACAGAAGCTTTAAGACAGTCGATAAGAAGGATAATTTCTACAAAGCACTGGAAGAGGTTATGAAACAAACGCCAAAACACGACAGTATTATGGTTCTTGGTGACTTTAATGGGCAGGTTGGGAGATATCTCTTATGGAAGTGTGGTGGGCCCCAATAGCCTGCATTTGAATGATAATGGTGAGAGAATGAGTGAGTTTGCATTATCAAATAATTCACTCGAAATCAAATTAATCACGTGCTAGTAACAGCCCGTTTCTTTTCGAGCGTTCTGGATGTGCGATCCTACAGAGGTGCATACATTGAAAGAGAACACTTCCTTGTATGTGCTAAAATAAGCTTTCAGTTTCCAAATCCAAGTATTCCAAAATTCAATCAACGGAAACATTTTAACATCTCATCAAAAGAATGCTGAAACAGAAGAGAGATATCAAGACCATATTGTCGAAACATTGAAGAAATCAGGAACCATTAATGGAGACGTCGATAATCATGGTATTTGCTCAAAGATGCTGTTTTAAGCGTTGCTCAGGGAATATTTGGACGACCACACAACCACTCCCAGAAGCCATGAATGGATCAATCATGCTTAGACGCTATTCAATACAAAAAAGATTGCTATCTGAAATGTCTACAAGGACGCAGGGTGAACTATAAACTGGCAAGACAAGCCCTTACAAAGCAATGCAGACGAACTAAGAGAGAATGGTGAAAGAGATGGTTTTAAAGTTTAACAAAGTTTTAAAAAATGGCTACAAAATTTAAAATAATACAATTTTGGAAATATAAGTAATTTCATGTCACTGTCACTGGTCACATCCATGTTCCTGACCGCCTCCGATTTCGATACAATTTCATTCAAAGACAATAAAAATACCGTTTCTTTCAAAAAAAAATTCGCTCTGGGGATGACTCAGCCTCAGGGTGACGGCAAAGTTTTGACGGGTTGGCAAAACATGAGTAAATTGGGCATTTAATTGTACATTAGTCATTATAATGGACAAGCACTTATCTACTTAATCCTTCGTATGCAAAGCCTAAGTGGCAAACTTATTAAGATCAAACCTGATTCTCTCAAAATCTCAAACCATTTCCTCTACTATAAAACCTAATTAACAGCAAAACAAATCAAACAACATAAATGGTCAATACCCATAAAATAAAAAAGCAAACTGATGAGTTATTATTTGGAAATTGAATTTTATGACAACCCCAATTGAACGACAAACCACTTTAAATAATTTATAATTTTTAACCAAAAAGGGATCAATAGACCAGTAGAACTACAAATAATTAATAATGTATTTTTTTATGATAAACTTTTATATGTTTTTCTTCTATTTAATTTCAATTCAACATAATAATATTATTATTGTACAACTTGCATTTTAATGGACATACGGGTGGATACATATTATAAAATATTGTTTTTAAATTGAATCTCAGACTATGAATTATTGTGTGTGTTGTGGTCTAAAAAGTAAATTACATATTGTCATTGTTTAAGGGTTTTATTTGTTTTCCTTTAATTTAATTTTTGTTTAGTTCAATTTTAATTGGAAGACTATTGATTGAATTTATATTCTCAAATTAGGATGGTGAGACAGATTTTTTGTATAGATGCATGTATATCGGAATGCTGACCACCATGAAAAATTTGAAATTATGATATTGTGAGAAAATAATGCCAAAACTTTATTGTAGCAAATCATCGATTTAACTGATATAACACGTGCATAACAATACATGCATATATCGTTTTTTGGTCTGGAATCGAAAAAGGAATTTGTTACGCGTTGTATAAACCTGTACTAGTGATTTATAATAAGAAATAAATCACCCTAAATATTATTATTTGCAAGCACGCCAACACCATAATCTTAATCAAAACACGTACTATCTCGATCAATTTTGTTAGTAAATAAATACAAAAATAAACGTAAATTAAAACATTAAATAAAAAGAATGTTATGGCAGATTTTGATTTTTTAATTCAGAATTTATGATAAAAATTTTTTTGTTGAGCAAATTTATTCCAATTCATCATACTTGTCGTTTAATGATCTAGATTTCATGATTGGGGTTGCTTTTACAATCATAAGTGGAAGGTAATTGTTTTAATTTTTGCGCTTTCTTATTTGTATTGTATAATGCGTTAACGGTTTAGAAACAAAAAGCAAAAGGTATAATGTATTTTTTCTGTTTTTGAACTAGCTGCCAAATTGGATTTTAATAGCTAAGCTAAGGGCATACGATCCGGAATTACAACTCTTTACAACAACAGTTACAACTTTTAAATACAGAAAATTTAAATAATTCGTGACTACGCAAGGCTTCATTACACGCAGTCTAATACGCCACATAAGCGGTAATAAATCGTTTCATTCTTACAGCAATTTTCAAAAGAGTTGCACAAAATCTGTTACATAAAACTTCTTAAAGTTAGTTCTTCTGTAATGTGATACACAGTTCTTCAAAGTTATCTCCCCAGTTTTTAGTGTTCATAGTGCACATTTAATATTTTTTAAAATATATTTGCATTTTACTTCGGTCTGAAAGACCTAAGTATTACATTCATGAACCAAAAGTGAAATTCTTACCCCCACTTTTTTTTGGCATTTCTCGACGTTTCAGGACCTACTGATTCTAAAACAGCAAAAACAAAAAAATGGATGTCTGTCTGTCGGCCGGCCATCCGTCCGTCCGTCATTACCTACGCTGCAGGGAAAACGGCTGGAGGGATTTCGAAAATTTATTTTTCTAAAATTAGGTATTCACAAGGGACAGGTCCGAAAGGACGCTGTGTTCGAAGTGTGTATACTGTACCGGAAGTGTGTCAAAAAATCATTATGTGTATCAAAAATAGCAAATTTTCATATTTTTGGCTTAAAAGACGATCATTTTAAGTGATTACGAGTACATTAAATTTGGAGAAATCTTGATGGTCGGGATTGGTACGTGAGATCAAAAACTAGATTATTGCATTATAAGTTTGTCAAAAAATGTGGTCAAGTGTGTCAAAAGAAAGATTTTTATTTAATTTTAAACCTAATTTTTTGAAAAAAAATAAAATTAATTATTAGTTTGATATGAAGTTTTATTATTATTATTGAGAATTATGGCATTATAAGTTTGTCAAAAAAATGTTGTCAAGTGTGTCAAAAGATTTTTATTTATTTTTTTACCCATTTTTTGGAAAAAATAAAATTAATTATTTGTTTGAAATGAAATTTTATTATTATTATTGAGAATTATGGCATTATAAGTTTGTCAAA
The DNA here is from genome assembly GCA_963693315.1 of Diogma glabrata. Lineage (NCBI taxonomy): Eukaryota > Metazoa > Arthropoda > Insecta > Diptera > Cylindrotomidae > Diogma > Diogma glabrata. The sequence goes on along the minus strand of OY856186.1, from coordinate 147,469,723 downwards.
AAATGTTGTCAAGTGTGTCAAAAGAAAGGTTTTTATTTATTTTTAACCCAATTTTTTTAGAAAAAAATAAAATTAATAGTTTGTATGACATGATCTTTTATTATTATTATACAGAATTATGGCATTATAAGTTTGTCAAAAAATAATGTCAAGTATGTCAAAAAACGATTTCATTTATTGTTTTAGCCAATTTTTTGGAAAACAAAATGTAGCTGTTTTTATGACGTAAATGTAATTTAGAATGAAATTGGTGATGGAAATTTTTGAATTTGCTATAGTTTTTGAAATATTTTTGGAACTTTGAAAAAGTTTTAATTTTTGATTTTGTAATAATTTTTGGATTATTTTTAGAATTTTGAAAAATTTTTAATTTTTGATTTTATTATAATTTTTGGAAATCTGAAAAAATGTTCAATTTTCGATTTTGTAATAATTTTTGCAATATTTTTAGAATTTTGGAAAAAGTTTGAATTTTAAGAATTTTTGAAATATTATTGGAATTTAGAAAAAATTTAAATATTTGATTTTACTCTAATTTATTGAATATTTTTGGAATTTTGAAAATATTTGATTTTATTTAATTTAACAATATTTTTGGAATTTTGATTATAATTTTCCAGCAACGTATTGATGTTTCGTGTTTGTTTTGTAATAAATTTTTAAACAGAGATAAAAAATACTTGTACTTTAACAAAGAGTTATGTTTGATATACATCGCTGCCCAAAACTAAAAACCATGTCCTCATAAAAGTATTTTGCCGAAAACTATGTACAAATCCTTAACCCAGACCGAAGTCTTGATATCTCAGAGCTGCGAGATTTCAGCCCCTCCATATTTTCACTTTTAGTTTCTTTTATTTCTTCCACTCTACTATGAAATATTGGCCTATGCCTATGTAGCTGCTCTTCAGTTTGTACTGAGTAAGCTTTAAAATCAAGGCAGCCCATTAACTCACGAGTTGACGAATGCCTCAATAACTCGCATAATACAGAGGAAAACCGAAATATCTAGCGTATTAAAATATTTACAGAATGGAACGCTGCTTCTGTTGATGATACATGGGTAGTTCTACACACGAAGGAAGAAAATGGAGCTGATTACGGCACGATATGTTTTTTGCGTATAAGTTCTGGCAAATAGTTTTAGTTAAAGTTATTAACTCAAAATTATCTCAATACTATCTCAAAATACGAAATAAACATTTATCTAAGTCTACCCGCTTTTAAATCTTCCAGGGGACTGAGATCAGGGGACTGATAATTTATCAGTATTTCGCTTAAAAATGACAAAATCACGTCTAAAAAAAATAAACGGATTCTATACCAAGGCAATATATATTCACGACGTATAAAACTACAAAATTACCTGCAATTAAAATACTTTTTACGAAAATACTTGCCAGGGGACTGATAATTTGACTGGACAACACACGACCTTGCTAGTAATGATGACTGTTTTGATTGATAAATCCTTCGACTAAGTAAAACACTTGCAATATTATATTTATTGAACTTTAATTAATTCCTGTGACGAGCGATAACTTAATAGATGATATGAAGATAATAAGAATTTCCAATATTTTCAATGTGTTTTGATTGGGCAGGAGAATAATAACAAATTCGTGGGACAAACTTTAATAGGATATATCTTATAGGAAATATAGAGTAATGTTATGATTATTTACACATTATTAAAGCATCATTATTCAAAATTATTACTACAGAGTAAATTTTGCTCTACACACTTAGAATCATTGATTATTTAGTTTTCCAGCTTTGAATTTCAAGGTGGGACACGCCAGGGGACTGATAATTTGACGTTTTGAATAATTTTGTAAGAAATATATTTCGAAACGGGTTTATTTTGGGTGACCAGCTAGACATAGTTAAGGTTTACAAATTTCATTTGAAAAAAAAATTTTTTTTTTTTCATATTAATATACGATATAAGCAGAGCCGTCTAAAATTCCTATGTTTGTTGGAACCTACCCACATATCAAACACACTTCCAAGTCGACACTTCTAAAATGAACTCAAATTGAATATCGAAGTTGAACAGGCAAAAATTAAAAGATTATACTTTCATTTGGTGAACATAAAATAAATGTCGAGGGTGAAATAACAATTAAATGTCGAATTAATAAAAAATTAATGCCAATAAACGTAGTAAATGATAATGTACCGGCAATACTAAGTAGAAAATCCTGCACTGAATTGAGCTTTATCAAACGAATACATGAATTAAATTCATTGGAATTAGTTAAAAGTCAAAAATTATTTGATGGTTTATGTTGGTTGAACGATTTCGAATTTGATATAGATTTCATCGACTATGCAGGCCTCAAGATAATCTGCTTGTGGCTTATTCCTAAGATTAGAAATTAATAAGAAAAACGGATGACCAAAGCGAGGATCATTCTTGATCGTAGACAAAGGCCTTTTGATCTTTACTTATTAAAATCTTACCCACAAATAATGATGATGATGATAATGATGCGATGTCTCCAAAATAAAACAGCTTTTCTCCATGCACAAATCTTTTTAGGTTTCATTGTTTGTGGTTTGACCAGTGAATATGATTAGTAATGAAGCCAAAATTTTAGAGAAGGTAGTTAGTTTACAACTTATAGAATACTTAGAAAGCAACAATATTATTTTTCCTCATCAATCTGGTTTCCGTCAGTTTCACACCTGTGAATCTCTGGTAAACCTAGTTGTAACGAATTGGAAAATTGCTGTACACAATAAGAAAGTAATTATTTCAGTTTTCCTGGATCTTACCAGAGCATTTGAAATAATAGAAAGAGAAATATTGTTGTTGAAGCTTCAGGAATATGGAATTAAGGATACTGAGCTGCGTTGGTTTCAATCATATTAAAGTGGAAGAACACAGAGAACAATGGTTAACAACGTTCAATCGGATCCACGTAATGTGGATATAGGAGTTCCACAAGGTTCGGTACCGGGAGTGACATTGTTCCTTCTTTACATTAATGATATTCATAAAATCATTAAAGATTCAACTATTTTTTTGTTTGCGGATGATGCCTTGCTCTATGTAATCGGGGACTCTGTCGAGGAATGCGCCAGTAAAATTAGTGGGGACTTGAAGAATCTGGATCTGTGGTTTAAAATGAACAAATTGAAACTCAATACAGATAAAACTAAATGTATGTGTGTAAATGGGCAATTTAATGATAACATTTTCATTAATAATGATAAAATCGAGATTGTAAACAAAATTAAATACCTGGGGGTTATAATAGACAATAAGTTAGATTTTGATGAAAATTTGAACTACGTTTGTAAAAAAATTGCAAAAAAAGTATATTTTTTGAGAAATATTCGCAAGAATATTTCTAAAAGAACGGCTGTGCATATTTATAATGTATTGATAAAACCATACTTCGAATATTGCTCATCCATTTTATTTTTATGTAACAAACAAAATCTAAGTAGACTTCAAAAATTACAAAATAAAGCAATGCGTGCCATATTGAAGGCTAAAAGACGTACGAATAGAAATTTAATGCTGGAAAAATTAAATTGGCTTAATGTGGAACAGATAATATATATGGATGTGTTGATTTTAGTGTTTAAAATCAAAAACGGTTTATTACCTAATTATTTGAGAGATAAACTAAAATATGTGAATGAAGTCCACAATTATGATTTAAGAAATAAATTAGATTTTAGTTTGGAATTTATGAGAAATCAAAAAACATGCTCATGCATAAGGGATTAAAAATGTTTAATGATCTACCTAATGATCTAAAGGGGGAACAAGCATTAGCTAAATTTAAGAAAGGAGTCAAAATATACTGCAAAGAAAATTTTTTGATATAGATTATTTTATTTTTTGCTATGGATTATTTTATTTTATTTTTCTCTTTCTTTATTCTGTTTTAGTTTTTGGTTGTTTTGATTTTTTAGATATTTAATTTTTTGAATTTTTTTTTAATTACTTTAAACTTTTTCTTTAAATTTTATTTGGGATATTATAATGTTTGTAAACAAATAATAGATCTATGATCTAAATGAAAACATATAAATAAATAAATAAATTATTTACTTGGAAAAAATTATTCAGGCGATCACTCTTTCGAAGATTTTCGAAATAGAACTCAAGATTGATATGGGGCGATAATTGTTCGGGTCAAGCTTATTACCTTCTTTGAAGACTGGGATCACTTTAGCAGTTAGGGAAACAACCGTTAGTTAAACAACTGTTAATCAAATTTGATAGAATAGGTGATAACTCCGTAATGAAGTATTTCAAAACTTTTACAGGAATGTCATCAGAACCAGACGCAGATTTTAATCCTGTTATTAGTCAGATATTTCTTTTTATGATACAATAAAATAAAAATTCTAAAATTTCGTCAATTTGGATTTTAAATTGTGAATTTTCTTCGTATAAATTAGTAACTTTTTCTTCAATTATATCGAATTTACAATCCAAGCTTTCGTGAACTGTGATTATAGAAGTTAAGATATCATTCAATGACAGATCTTTTTTCTTATTCCAATTCTTTCATTTTATCCATGGGATTTTGGTTGGAATTCTTTCTTGGATCCATTATAAGAAATTCTCACAGACGATTAACCACTAGTAACAATAATAATAACTCACAGCAGTTCAAAAAAGAAAAACAAAAATATTGAATATTGAAAAATTGAATCGTTCGCCATATTGTATCACTCTATAAAATTGGTAACTGTCTAAATGAGGTTAATATTATTACGATATGACTAATTAATTCACTTAGAATCACTGTTTGTTTTAGAGATACGTGCACAGGCAACTTTAATTAATTAATAAATTGTTAATATAACACGATTGATTATTATGATTAGATTTAAATAGCACACCAAAAATAAAATGCATATATTCAGTCGCCATATTGTTTAGTAACCTTTCATTATTATTATGATTTAACATTAAATAAGCAAAAAATGTGAATTTGAAAAGACTTCTGTAAAATGTTTGGGTCACATATTTAGCGATTAGAGTGTAATGGTTGACCCAGATTGAAGCAATACAAAAACTGGAGCAACCAGAAAATAAGAAGGAAATTTAACGCCTACTTGGAATGGTAAACTATTTAAATAAATTTATTAATAACTTGTCTTCTATTACAAAGCCATTAAGAAAATTACTTCACAAATATACTGAATTGTTCTAGGATGCAGAGTAAAAGAAAACATTCGAAAAAATTAAGCAAATTTTGAGTACAACGTATTAAAATATTTCGACGTTAATCCGAGCTGGGAGCATGCTTTTTCTATGCAAGGAGATAAGCAAATTGGTTACGCTACAAAGGCGTTAAATGAGTCACAACAGGCATCGCCACAAATTGAGAAAGAGGCAAGTGCTATAAGAATGGGTTGTAATAAATTTATTGTAATAATAAATTTATTAATAAATTGAAACAATTGTGCCAAATTGAAAAAGAAAATTATAGTTATGGCATTTTGTTAACGACATATTTTTATTTATGACTTCATGTTGCTTATACTTGGGATCTATTAAAAAAAACAGTTAAAGCAAATGCACAAATATCATAGAATTACCAAGTATTAAGATTAATATAATTTCAACCAGGGAATGAGAATTTTGGAGAAAATAAAACAAAAAAGTTTAAAAACCTGCAGTATCACAGTTGTTGAAAATGTGGTTGGTACGAATTTTTTCTAGGGATCAACTCAAATTATTTTAGCAAAACGTGTATTGTTTTGTTATTGTTTAGTCGATCAATTAGTTAACAAAGGTAGATCTTGAAGTAAAGAGTAAAGGTTAGTTAATAGACAAGTCAAATCCGCTTACTTTGATTATCCGAAGAAGGTCGATAGGAAAATCTAACTGCATTGCGTTGGTTTGAAGAAAACAAGCATTGGCAGATAAAAAATAAAATGCTCACGCTATGTTATTTTTTGTCGACCAGGTAATTAGCAAAGGTAGATCTTAAAGTAAAGAGTAAAGGTTAATTAATAGACAAGTCAAATCCGCTTACTTTGATTATCCGAAGAAAGGAGAACATTCATTATTCATGTCTGACATTCCCATTAAGAATAGCATGCTTGACATGCTCCTAAAGCATCGTATTTGAAAAATCAGTAATATGTATTGAACATATACAGTATTTTTTATAATTTCAAATTGAAAAAATTTTGTATTATTATATATTTGATGGTATGGTAACAACTACTCCAAGCTAGCTAGTGTGTTCAAGATTGGATAAACAAAATTCTATTTTTAGAATTTTATAACTTATTCAGTATGAATTGCAGTTTTCAGTTTTGTGAGAACACCAATTCGTATTTTGACAAATAACTCAAACTTTGACATTTGAAGTCAAATACCATCATTACATATGAGCAAATAAATAGTAATTTGAGACAATTCGGTACCGTATCTAATAGTTTAATAAAAACTAAAGCTAAAATAATTATGCAAACAAAAGTCAACTCGACATGTTCTTTCCATTATTTTCATTATTATTGGCAATTTTTACTTAAAATATATTAACGAACAATAGAGACAAGAAAATACTCGAAAAATTAGAATTTTATTTTTAATTTCTGTGGAAAAATACATTTTGTGTTTTTTAAAAATCCAACTGAGTTAGTTTAGTCCTTTCTTTATTATACACTTCGACGTTTTTCTACAAACTTAGTGGTAGAACATAGTGCATAACAAAATTCTACTAGTTATATTGTAACTAGTAGATTTGTGTAACATTTAGAAATTCAGAAATATTATTTTATCCCTTCCTATCTCGTTTATTTGAAACAATTCTTAATATATTTACACGCATTTAACAATTTCAATAAGATAAATGAATAACGATAATAAAGTTTATGACTTGATTACACACCATAAATCATTCATTCACTAATTCTTATAAAATTTAAAAAGTTAAAAAAAAATATAAATTTTCCTTTATTCTTGGCACAAAAAAGTCGTATCCATAAATAAAATATTTAAAGAGATTCAGGATCATATATTCCAATCATCTTACAAACATAACACTGTTGGTTGCAGTTTTAAACATTTTATTGATTTTGTTTTGTTTCAAAATTTTAGAAAATTTTACAATCTGTTTTGTTTAAAAAAAAACATTTTAAAGTTTTGTTTGTAAAAAAAATTATATTGTTGTTAAATGTCCCGCAGTGGTTTTTTGAAAACAAAACAACAAATGAACATAAAAATAATAGAATATTTTAAAAGAATTTTGACGTTGTTATGTTACCTATTTAGAATTTAAAATCAAGATTTATAAGAAGATAACATGTAAAGTTGTTTGTTCCGTAAACTAATTTGTGGATATAAGAAGAACATCCATGTTTTTGATAAATAAATAAAGATGTCATGTGTTGTTTGTTGTTATATTTTAAAATATGTCTAGATGTATGTATCTGTATAAATGATTACCATAAACAAATCAATCATCAGCTTAATATAAATAATTTTGCAATGGGAACAAAAGAATAATAGAAAACTACAGATAACCTATTTCTGCTTCATATTTTGTGGAACCGCGATGTAAAACCAAAAATTTAAAAGAACAAATCTTTTTGCTCTTAATATGGCGGCTTTTCTAAATGGCTTCTTTTGTTGTATATCACGAGAAAGAATAAAACAAAGTGTATCGAACAACTAACCAGTAAAAATGTCGCCATACTATCAATTTTGTTTTTATGCGATTTATTTTTATGTGGGTTTTGATGTAAATTTTTTTATATTTCAATAATGAATGTAAAAAAATTCATTAAGCAACAAACAACGTATTAAATGCTACGTAAGCTACTTAGACAGCTCATCTACACTATTCTTTCAAAGCGGGTTATGACTTAAGGTACGACTTAAACAAATAAAATTCTAAATTATACATTCAAATAGCGTATATACCGAAGCATATTCAATCAAATTGAGAACAATACCAGCATTATAGTGGAAATTAAACCTATACGAGGAAAATAAACCAAAAGCGTTTAACAAAACCTTTTACTGAATATTCTTTGCCACTATAACATCAAATTTGGTTGTCAATTACTTTCAATAGAACCAAAAGAATTTAATGTTGCATAGAGAAAATTCAGTGGGCACAGTATAAAGACTGAGAGCTAGTGAACCCTTTGGGTAACGGTCGTTCTGTAAGGCTAAGTGGAAATGTCCCACATTTCATTGCGTTGTCCCATGGAGAAATTTGTCCCACGAAGCGTCCCACGAAACAAATATCTCCACCACATTTGCCCGCATTATCGAAATAACCAAAAAACCTTATATCTACCTACGTACAGATTGCGCAATATCCTAGTCAAAGCAATGGCTTCACAGTTTTTTCTTGCAGTTTGTATAATGTTATGTATATATATATGTTGATTTAACTATATTGGGAGAACAAACCAGTGCAATATTTTTTTTACTAAAATAGTGTTTTAACTATAATTTTCTTAGAAATACTAAACTCAGTTTTTTTCACTTCAATAATTTACATTTTATTTTTCAAATATATTTTGCTGTCTAACAGATGGCTTCTTTGTTTATAGAAACATCTCCCCAGTATATATTCGAGAGATCGATCGGGCGGTCGAACTGTCGAGATTACTCACTGTCATAGTAATAGAATGCAAAGAGATTTCTTTGTGCGTACATCGTACACATGGAATGCTTTGCCCGAATCAATAGTCTCGAGTGCTTTCAATCCACAAAGATTTAAAAAAAGCGTCCACCTATACCTCAAGACGCATGTTGTTGTGGGACCTACGTCTTAAAAGGTATCTATGTGTTGTTGTGACACATTTTGTAATTCCTACTACACAACACTTCTTATTAAAAAAAAAAAAAAAAAAAATATTATGAAAAATAAAATACAAAATAGTTTACTTAAAAAGACGCAGTTTTCCGTATAAATTCATAAACATTTAAATTTTCAAACCAGAGTTTACAATTTTACTTTATACGAGCACTCATTTCAATCCTTTGAAATAATATTCAAAAATTAAAATGTTCGTAATTTGAATATCGTTCTTACTCGTAAGAGTAAAATTTTTGTTTTTTCGATTTTACTCCTTTGGAGCAGATTACATTTTCCTATTCTTTCATTCGATTTGCAAAAGAACAAAATTAGTCCCTCTACGTCATCATATTTCTAGCAATATATTCATATTTCTAGCAATACATGAATAATTGAACGAATCATTCGAAGCATTTTACGTTGGAAAGCATCAAATTTGAAGCAAAAATAAAAGTTTTGAGTATTTGAAAGCAAATATTTATTTCAAGTAGCAAGAATGATATTTTATTATTTTCACTCCTGTATGTGGGAGTGTTATATTTTTTTTAAGCTACGCACTCTGAAAGAACAAAGTAAAGGAGTGATATAAGTAGCGTTACAAACTCTGTTTAAAACACACTTTAACTAGGTAGCTCAAAAGCAAAATTTTTATTTTCTAATTTATAATTTTTTTTCTCAATAAAGAACAAACAAAGTAAACAGCATAAAAATTTGATAAATGGTATAGATTTGCAAAAGATAGAACGACGAGTATACTGTATACCTCTTATACTTACAGAATACAGAAAAGATATTAATTATTTAGTAAAATTAAACTAAATTGTTGCAATTGTTTTGCAGTTTTTACTTGTGTAATAAAAGTTTTAAGCAACTATAAAAGGTAAATTTATACTAATTTTTAAAATTATATTTAAAAAGTTCTCCTGAAAATCAAGACGGATAGAAAACGTTTACGTAAATTCTCATACGATATTGAATTGGACTATCCTTTTATAAAAAAATCAAAATATAACGAGCAAAAGTTTATTGTATTACCAGTCGGATTGAATTTGCAAATTAACAGTGGACATTATGATATTAAAAGACATATAGATACAGATAAACATAAAAAAGTGTTGCTTTAAGCCGCTAGCTCCAGTAGCGTAAACAAGTTTTGTTGTTATTTTGTTTTCTTGTTGTTATTTAACATTGACAAAAAGTTAGTTGTAATTTGCGCTGATAACACGAACACCAATTTTAGTGGTGTCACGTCAAGGGGTGAAAATTTAAAAGCAAGCTAAACTCGAATTTGAACCTGAATGTATTGGGTATTGGATCCGTAGCCCATATTCTAAATAATGCAATAAGAATTGCTGCTGATTTAAATGGCAGGGTTAAAACAATTTGGATATTTTACTGTCTTTACTGGAGACGTTGAAGGAGTTCTGCGGCAAAAGTAATGTCGAACATAACCAACTTATTGGATAGAGTGAAACTCGCCGGCTGGCGGTAGTGCCAGCAGAACTACTAGAAAGAATTTTGAAAATGTACGAACCACTGCAAGCACATTTCCTCGGTTGAAAAATGTCCAATTAAAATAAAAGAATTTTTTGAAGAATTAAATAGTAAACAAATAGTAAAGGAATTTTTGAAGAATTAAATAGTAAACCGCAAAGAGTAAAGGAAAGTAAAAAATTATATAGTAAACTAGCAGGACCCGGTGTGCTTTGCTACGCTTGTAAATAAAGCTTGTGCACAGACATTTTGTTGACGTAGTAGCAACGATTTCAAAAAGTAATAATGAGAATGATAGTATAATTTTTAATTTATCTTTTTAAAAATATGGAAGAAAAATAATCAGCACTCTAGCTGATCAGTTCGGATATATGAAAAATTAGCGATCAAATAAGTTTTCAAGTAAGCAAAAAAAAAATTTAAGTAACGTGTTGTGTGAAGTTGTGTCATTTCTATATAGAACAGTATACAGAACAAAAATAGATTTACAAATGTTCCCAGTACCCATGTGTTCAATGTGCTTAGCGCTCACTTAGAAAAGAGAACCTACAGGTTTCTAATGTTCAATTTCATGAATGCTTCTGCAGGTTATACATTATTTGTTGTGGCTCCATTGTTGGTTCAGATATAGAGATTATCTAGTTTTATGCCTCTATTCTGTCTATGCAACATATAAATTGTCCATACGAAAATCAATCCGTTCTACATATAAAGCGCGCACTTTTCATTATTGAGCGTGATCTTTTTTATGGTGATTGCAAACACCAACTTAATTGACAATTGTGATCTTTTGAATTTAATGCTAATCAACCGTATTGTATTTATATTAAACCTAATCATCAGTAATCAGTATTGTATTTATATAAACGACGTAATTTCACATTGACCGACGGAGCAGATCGATTCGGCGGTAGCATTAATAATTGATTGAGAACTAAGCTCGCGAACACTACGCACAGATCTTCAATCATTTTGCTATATTGGACAGGAAATATCGTCAACCATGTGCGATTTATATTTTTTCCCATAACTTTCTTGTAGATGAAGAACAGTAAGCGGTCAGCATGATTTCAAACAAAGCCCGAACTTAGTTTGGAGGTACGTGCTGCACGTGTCATTGATGAATGATGCATACATTCCAGTGCTGCTTCACTGTAGCACACTAAAACTAAAATGTTGCCTTTATTAAAGTACTTTCTAACAAACGTATTTGACTGATTTGACGTATATACCGTATTCCAAGTTTATGTGCGATCTGTATGTCCATGTTTATGGAACTATTTCCATGTTCCCGTTTCGCATATCTATATGTTGTTGCCTTACCGCCATCTGCTGCGGCTCTTCTTTTATATAAAGGATATTCATCGTTTCATGGAACTGAATTTCCTGTAACTGACTGAATCCTTGATGATATCACTTTGCGTACTTTGGATTCAGTGGATTCAGTGTTCTGGAAAGCTCATGTTACATATTTATTGTCACAACTTCCTACAAATCTTTATCGAAGCTGGCATCGGATATTTGCCGTGTGCATTTGAGATGATTTTTTGTATGTGTGTTAGTTGTGAATAACCGTCATATATTAAATTGGCTCTCGCAAATAAACTGGTACTTCAGAGAAAAGCTTGGTTTGATTTAAACGAATGAATATTAAACGTTCTGTTTTTGCATACATATCTACCATGTATTGGTGAAACAATTTACGGCATTTTCATATGTGGAAATCGTCCCCTCGAATCATTAATCCTTCTTTTATTGACAAAAATATATCCCGGTTGAAATTTATTGCCGACTTTATTAATTGTCACTTCGTTTATTGTTCGAGCATTGAATCTTCTCACATGTCCTCTAGGAGGCGTTTTGTCAACCTGAACTATTGAAACTTATACATATATCACATACATCATGCCAACTGCTATTTTGAACAAATGCACTAAATCGTTTTATGAAATCTGCTTTTCAAACAAATTATCAAAATGCCTTTCCGTGTGGAAGTATTTGGTATAATATACAATAGAACCAATTTCCATGCAATGGGAAAAAATGAAATAGAACATTTTTATGACCGTATGTATATAAATGTATGTATATATGTATTGAATGGTCTAGTGGTTAGCACTACTTCCATTTAGGTCAAAGTGTTGTTATACAAAGTCATTAACAACCATCAACACACTGGTTATACAATAACACTGGACACTGGAGTGGTTATACAATTAACCGGTAATCAACCAATATGGTTGATAAATTGGACAAAACAATATATGGGTGATCACCCATGCATAACTAATCGATTAAATTAAGTCTTTAAGTGAAACCCGACCATAAAAAGATTGAATTGAGATTAATGCAGGTGAGGGACACTTGTGCTTGTTGACAGCTTACATTCCTATATGAAACACATTTCGCTGAAAAAAACACTATATAATAACCTTTCTATATTTGAATGCAACATTGTGTCCAAATTTCAAGAGAATCGATCCAGTACATTCCTAGATTGCCTATTTTGAACAAACTTACAACAAACTTACAACTTATAATGTCATAATTCTCAATAATAATAATAAAATTTCAGGTCGTACAAATAATTAATTTTATTTTTTTCCGAAAAATTGGGTAAAAAAATAAATAAAAATCTTTCTTTTGACACACTTGACAACATTTTTTTGACAAACTTATAATGCCATAATTCACAATATTAATAATAAAATTTCAGGTCGCACAAATAATTAATTTTATTTTTTCCCGAAAAATTGGGTAAAAAAATAAATAAAATTCTTTCTTTTGACACACTTGACAACATATGTTTGAGGAACTTATAATGCAATAATCTAGTTTTTGGTATCACATATCACTCCCGACCATCAAGATTTCTTCAAATTCAATGTTTATATCCGGAATACCTTAAAATGAACGTTTTTTAAGCAAAAAAAATGCAAATTTCCTTGTTTTGACACACTTGACGATTTTTTGACACACTTCCAGGTACAATAAATGAAATGAAGAAATATTTTTAACAGGGTTTAAAACGATCCTTTACTCCTATGTTTCAGTAAGACTAACTTCAAAAAATCTAACATTACCAAATACAGAAATGAAAATGGATGCTCACACACTTAATTTTTGTTTTAAATTTCATGCTTTTCCTAACGTATATAAATAAAAATAAATTATTTGTCTGAATGTTTTGATCAATTATGCAAATATGTATTATTATAAAAATAAATAAAAAGGATGACGAAAATGTACTAATTATTTTTTTCTGCATGAAAGAAAAAAATAGTAGATCGTAAACCAACAATGAGAGAAAAAATGTGGTAAAATCAATGAAATACTAAATAGAACATTATGATGCAAGGACGTAAGGCTAAAGATTTTGGACGTATGTGGAGTTTGCAAATCGAGGCGCTAGGCGACAGTAACAATTCTAAAGATGGAATTAATCTGAGGTTGATTCTGTTTTCCCTCTTTAAAGAAAAAAGACTTAACTAAGGTTATTAATTTACACATACAGTCTAAACCTTTAGATATTACAAGAGACTTTTTCAGAAATGAAAATTCTGAAAGCAACTTGCCGAGAAAATATTCTTATAATTATTTGCCAAATACGCTGTATTTATAATACACTCATGAGTGCAAAAATGCTTAGACTTGAAGAGCAACTTATAATTGACAAAGATAAACATTGATTAAAGGTAGGACATTATTTGAGGCTATGTCTATACGATAAAATAGACAGAGCCGTTTTTTCTGAAGTGATCAACTAAAAAAAAATTTAATGCACTTCATGAAAATTTTTTGGAATATATTACTGTCCACGTACGTCGGTCGTAGTCGTGTCTTTTATAACGCATTTTTTTTTTCATTTTCTTATGTGATGAACTTTTATTCTCAATTATTGCCAGATATAAAGTTAACCCCAGATATAGAGTTATATGAAGGGTTGTTTCTTTGACCAAGCAACAGAAGTACTGGAGTACGCGCGTTTGGCAAACCAACCGTAAATTAAAATTTTAAAAAAATTATCTATCAACAAAAACTGATCCCTTCATTAATACACATATCTATCGTATATAAAAAATAATAATTGACTATATCCAAGTTAGTACAAAAGTGAATGTAAAATTACGATTTGATATTATTTTTCTAATGATTCTTTTTTGTTGATAAAATTCAAAATAGAAACGATTCGAGGACCACCTTTATGTGTTATGGCTATCTTGTATTGTTAAATATTTGCACAATCATTTTTTAATAACAGAATTTAAAATCCAAACAGTTTGACGTAAAAGTTAAGAGGTGCATCTGATTGTGGTTTTATGAGCAATTTTGGTTTTTTATACAAAAGCTCTGATGAAATTCGAAAGTTTTCTTAATAAATAAATAATAAATTGATTTTCAAAATTGATATGAATCATGGAATATGGGACGACCCATGACTAAGATGACAACGGGAAAGCTTTTGTCGGTAGAAAGAACGAGCTTTTGAAATTTGTTAATCTTCGTGATCTTTAATCTTTAGACGAACATTTTATATAATTAGATGTTTTTGTTGGCGGCAATTGATCGATTTGGTTGAACAAGGCCAAGGATTTCAACTCCAAAAATAATAATATTGTTTATTTTAATGGCTACTATGGGTCTCAATATCACATAAATACCTTTTAAGAAATTCACCAGTCCGTTTTTAGTTTTATTTGTAACAGTTTTTATGTTGAATGAGCTCAAAAGCAACAATCGAGCAATGCTGTATAAATTTAAAATTTGTGTAAATTTGTTAGTGTAAATTTTCCTAGAAATCCGATCATAAAATATTGACCTATTCATAATTTATATGTGATAGGTTTATTTTAAAGTTCTTCATTCTTTAAAAAATTAAAAACGAACTTTACATTACAAATATATTGCGACGCTGATGCATAGGCTAACTTCACCAGCTAATAGCCATTAAATAATTCAAATAATGGCTCACCGATGTTATAGCGTAGTTCTAGTTATAAAAAGTCCAAGCAGCAGGTATATTCGCTAGAAATAGGTAGATTTCGGGCTCATACAGTTTTGTGTATATACAAGTAGAATTGAATGTGTAAGATTAGTTTAAATAAACAATTTAAGTAGAAACAGAATTACCCCAAAAAGTTATCAAACCAAACTGAATACATTAACGGAAACTACTTCATCAATGCAATTTCGGAACAGTTTTATTTAATTTGGTTAAAACTCCTTAATAACATATTAATACTGCATTTACAGCGACATAGTAAATTAGTAGATGTTATTTATATATGTGCTGTAAACACTTTTTATTTTAAAATCTTGCAACTAATTTGATATCTACGCTTACTACAATTACAAACGATTCAAATACTTACGATTCAAATTACAACCTACGTTTTAAACTCATTAAATATGCTAAGGTGCAAATTATAATATACTATCTACTAATTCGTTATGTCACTGTAAATGCGGTATAAATCATTTGATGGATTAACGTTCTAACTACGTTATACCTCCAATATAACAGTATCACCACACATAATTTATAATCAAAAATTATAAAACTACTTTTACACCTCAAAAAATTCAAATATCTATCAATTTAGGAAAACTTTGTAAATGTGTAATCAACATATGTATATTTATTGCCACTAAAACATTTCCAAATATTTCAAAATTTCCAAAGAAAATATTCCTTATTCAAAAGAATAATGACTCAACTTTGTTTTAATTACTTCGGTCTGAAAGACCTAAGTATTACATTCATGAGCTCAAAGTGAAATTCTTACCCCAACTTTTTTTGACATTTCTCGACGTTTTAGGACCTACTGATTCTAAAAAAGCAAAAAAAAAAAAATGTATGTCTGTCTGCCGGCCGTCCGGCCGGCCGTCCGGCTGTCATTACCTACGCTGCAGGGAAAACCGGTGGAGGGATTTCAAATTTTTTTTTTCTAAAAATAGGTATTCACAAGGGACAGGTCCGAAAGGACGCTGTGTTCGATAACTGTACCGGAAGTGTGTCAAAAAAATCATTATGTGTGTCAAAAATAGCAGATTTTCATATTTTTGGCTTAAAAAACGTTCATTTTAAGTGATTACGAGTAGGAACATTAAATTTGGAGAAATCCTGACGGTCGGGATTGGTATGTAAGATCAAAAACCAGATTATTGCATTATAAGTTTGTCAAAAAAATGTTGTCAAGTGTGTCAAAAGAAAGATTTTTATTTATTTTTTTACCTAATTTTTTGGAAAAAAAAATAAAATTAATTGTTTGTTTGAAATGAAGTTTTATTATTATTATTGAGAATTATGGCATTATAAGTTTGTCAAAAAATAATGTCAAGTGTGTCAAAAAATGATTTCATTTATTTTTTTAGCCAATTTTTTGGAAAAAAATGCAGCTGTTTTTATGACGTAAATGTAATTGAAAATGTAATTAGACATGGAAGTTTTTGAATTTGTTATAGTTTTTGAAATATTTTTGGAATTTTGAAAAAGTTTGTATTTTTGATTTTGTAATAATTTTTGCAATATTTTTCGAATATCGGCAAAAGTTTTAATTTTTGATTTTGTAAGAATTTTTGAAATATTTTTAGAATTTTGAAAAATTTTAAATTTTTGATATTATTATAATTTTTGGAATTTTGAAAAAATTTTCAATTTTTGATTTTGTAATAATTTTTGCAATATTTTTAGAATTTCGGAAAAAGTTTGAATTTTTAAGAATTTTTGAAATGTTGGAATTTAGAAAAAATTTAAATATTTGATTTTATTCTAATTTTTGGAATATTTTTGGAATTTGGAAAAAGTTTGACTTTATTTAATTTTTACAATATTTTTGGAATTTTGATTATAATTTTCTGGCAACGTATTGATGTTTCGTGTTAGTTGTGTAGTAAATTTTTAAACTGAGATAAAAAATGCTTGTACTTTAACAAAGAGTTATGTTTGATATACATCGCTGCCCAAAACTAAAAACCATGTCCTCATAAAAGTTTTTTGCCGAAAACTATATCAAAATCTTTAACCCAGACCGAAGTCTTGATATCTCAGAGCTGTGAGATTTCAGCCCCTCCATATTTTTTATTTAAATTTTTGCGAAAAAAAAAATAAAAACTCAAATAAATGAAACAAAAGCAAAAGAAATTGTTTTTAATATTTATTATGGGATTTGTTGTTGTGGTTGAATGGCGTGAGAGTGCTATGCATTACAAGGTAAAGAAATCCGAAATTCGACATCCACGCCGTGCTGTCTGGGTAATGCTGACAGAATTAGGTTCGTGTATCGGAGACAAGCAGGATAAAAATTGCTTAGTCCATGACGCTGCATCAGGGCAACTTGATGCCTTAAAACCAATGTGACCCAAGCGTCTGTTCTCAATGTTAGGGCAAATATCACATCATATAATATATATATATATATATATATATATATATATATATATATATATATATATATATATATATATATATATATATATATATATATATATATATATATATATATATATATATATATATATATATATATATATATATATATATATATATATATATATATATATATATATATATATATATATATATATATATATATATATATATATATATATATATATATATATATATATATGTATATTTTTATATTAATTCATTTGTTTTAGCTGAAGTTTTTATAGACGAATTGTAAGTTTTTTAAAATAAAACAATTATTTTTATTTTCAAAAATTACCTATATTTCGATTGTTAATGACAATCATCATCAGGATAAGTTTTACTACAAACAAAAACATATTAGAATATGCAATAATATAAACAATTGCAAAGAACGAAAATCAAAAACTTACATAATATCAAATGTTAAATTAATTTACGTGAACAAAAAATTTATCAAAGCTTTTAAAATTCAATAAACAATGAATAAGAAAAAATGCATACTAGAAAAACATTTTCTAATTGAAAATTGAAAGGAAAAAAAAACTACTATGTTTTTATTTTGTTAATTTTGAAGAAAAATGTTTTTTTAAAACGGGGACGTAAATATCACTGACTTTCTTTAAATCCGTTCTAATATTAATGCTGTTGTTGTTGTATTTAAGAATCTCAATAGATTCCAAAAATTCTCGTTTTTCTTTGTTTGATTCCGTAAATAATATTTCTATTTCATCAAAATTAAAATGATCATTGTCACCTTCTTTAAATTTTTCAAGACCATGTGTAACTAATGCAGTGTGTCCATGACTTGTATATAATTTATGATCAATGTATTTTAGCTGTTTTAAATTTAATGTCTTTCTTTTATTTTGTTTTTTTATATTTGGATTTTGGCAAAATTCAATTATCATATTCTGATAATCAGTTAGATGTTGTTCGGATCTGGTAATTAATTTCTTGCTTGTTTGTCCAATATAGCATCCATTACACGGTGGTTTGTAGGGCATGGTCGATTAATCGATTGGGACTAAATATCGATTAACGATTAATATGAAAATTTTAACATCGATTAATCGATTAAATAAAATTTTTACTAATTCTAACATTTTTATTAATTTTTTTAAACAAATACGCGCGTTATATCATATTTAAAAGTTCAACTTTTACAATGACACAAGAATAAACAAAAATATAATAGCTATCTATGTATTAAGGGCGTAAAGTAGGTCTGTTTTGCATAAGAGTGAAATCGTTGCTCTAGGCGTTAGCCTAGGATTTGTATCTTCCTCTCTGTCATTGGAGTTTTCAGACCTTACAAAATTATGTGTTTGAAAATATACTGTACTAATTGAAAATGATAAGAAAGAAGCTGTTTCCTTCAGAATGGAAAGTAATGGAGTTCAATATACTCCAAACCATAGTTTACTGGTTGGATTAATAATAAAAATATTACTTAAGGCATAGTAAAGATTTTTGTATTGGGATCAAATTTTGTTATTAATGTACTTTGTGTTATACCTATAACCACTAAAAAAGTAATTCGTAAGGAAAAGAGAATACATCTTCAGACAATAAACCTTTTCACAATTTAATACAAAATTCGTTAAATTAATTTGTAAATTTTAAACATTTTCGTAAATTTAGATTAATCGATTAATAATTTTTTGGTTCGATTAATCGAACAATTTGCGAAATGATCAATTAATCGAACAATCGATTAATCTAACCATGCCCTAGTGGTTTGCATTTAATTCTGTAAACTAAATTAGATTTATCCCAAATATTAATTGGATCTTTAATTTTGGAATAGATTTGTTGCAATTTATTTATAGGTTTAAAGGTTATTTGAATGTTAAATTGTTTAGCTATTGATTTAATTTTTTCCGACAAATTACATACATATCTTAAACTAAAATAATGTTGTGTTGTTTCATTTTGATCTTCTTCTACTATATTTTCTGTAGTTAGTCAATTATTTTCATGTTTTACTTTCTTAATTGCATTTTTAATAACCAAATCTGGGAAATTGTTATTTTTTAATATGTTACTAACAATTTTGATATTTTTTGAATGATACTTATTACTCAACATAAGTATCCTTTTGAAAAAATTAATAGCAATATTTTTCCTTCATGGAAAAAGGATGGTTTGAATTAAAATTTGGTATCCTACCGGTTGTAGTCGGTTTAAAATACCAATCTGTGGTTAATTTTTGATTTTCCCTCGAAATTAAAAATATAGGTAATTTTTGAAAATGAAAATAATTGTTTTATTTTAAAAAACTTACAATTCGACTATAAAAACTTCAGATAAAACAAATGAATTAATATAAAAATTTTTAAAAAATAAAATAAAATTTTTAATAAATATTGATTATTTAATCATAAATTTCACATATATATATACATATATACATATATATATATATATATATATATATATATATATATATATATATATATATATATATATATATATATATATATATATATATATATATATATATATATATATATATATAACGTTGATTTTCTTGGGTTATAGCCTTGTTTTAAAAATTTATAAATAATAACAAATTATTAATATAGATTAATAAATTTTATTATTATAAATGTTTTTAACATGTTTCGACGTCATTTACAAAACGTAAAATTCAATAAAATAAAATATACAATCTAGAAACATTGAATATAACAACAATAGCTTACCAAAAAAAAATAAATAGAAGTTAAAAAAAATATTTTTAAAAAAAAGTTTAGTAAAACTAATTATCGAAAAAAAGTTCAACATACAGAAAACGAATCCTTTGTAATAATTGAAATAAAACAAAATAATAATCATAGAATACTAAATATGAATAAATCAAAAAAATATAAAATGTGATGTTAATAACATTAAATTCGTATCTGTTCCATATATAAAAGATTTGCACGGTAAAATTAAAAATTTATTACAAAACTATAATATTAAAACAGTAGGTAGACCTTGTTCTAATTTAGGTGATATAATTTTTTCAAAATTAAAAGATAGAGATCCGATCGAATTACAGTCTAACGTAATTTACCAAGTAACTTGTGATTGTGGTGTCAATTATACAGGACAAACAAAACAACTTCTTAAAAATAGGATTTACCAACATTCCCATGACGCAAGATATCAAAATTGTAATGTTACTCCTAACGCTCAAGTTATTTCTTCACATAGTGCTCTTTCACGTCACCTTAATAATCATAATCATTCTATAAACTTGTCGAATGTAAAAATTCTACATAAAGAATCAAACTTCCGTAAACGCAGTGTCTTAGAAATGATTTACATAAAAAAATCAAAAATTCGATTAATAAACAAACAGATTCTGATTATTTAAAAAATTCATATGATCATTTATTGTCTTAAAATAATAATTTTTAGTTATTTTAATGAAACGTTTAATTAATGTTCTCATCGTTACTTAGTATAATACTAATTTACTATTTTGCAATAACAATAAAACAAATCTAATTAAATTTCTTCTTTTTTCGCTGACCTTTCATATAATAACGTAAAACCAACCTGTCTATCAAAATTGTATATCATCACATTTTATATTTTTTTGATTTATTCATATTTAGTATTCTATGATTATTGTTTTGTTTTATTTCAATTATTACAAAGGATTCGTTTTCTGTATGTTGAACTTTTTTTCAATAATTAGTTTTACTAAACTTTTTTTTAAAAATATTTTTTTTAACTTCTATTTGTTTTTTTTTTGGTAAGCTATTGTTGTTATATTCAATGTTTCTAGATTGTATATTTTATTTTATTGAATTTCAGTTCTGATGATGACGTTTTGTAAATAACGTCGAAACATGTTAAAAACATTTATAATAATAAAATTTATTAATCTATATTAATAATTTGTTATTATTTATAAATTTTTAAAACAAGGCTATAACCCAAGAAAATCAACGTTATATACAAGAATCAGCCTAAGAATTTTTTAGATTTCTTTGTTTCGTTTACAAAGACCTCTAAGTTAATATATATATATATATATATATATATATATATATATATATATATATATATATATATATATATATATATATATATATATATATATATATATATATACATATATATATATATATATATATATATATATATATATATATATATATATATATATATATATATATATATATACATATATATATATATATATATATATATATATATATATATATATATATATATATATATATATATATATATATATATATATATATATATATATATATATATATATATATATATATATATATATATATATATATATATATATATATATATAGTTATATATATATATATATATATATATATATATATATATATGTATATATATATATATATATATATATATATATATATATATATATATATATATATATATATATATATATATATATATATATCTGTAGGTGGGAAGTAGTTAACTACACCAAGTCCAATTTTTCAAAATACGTTTTTTTATACTGTTAGAATCAGGATTTTAATCTCTACCGAGAGGTTAAAAGCACTGAGTCCTAACTAGTGTAGTTTTCGAGATAGAACAATTTTAAATAGTCGAAGTCCATAGTAAATAGTCCATTTTCAAATAGTTTTTTGGCTTTCCTGTAAAATTTTAAAAATGTGACTTGGTGTAGTTTACCTCCCACCTACAGATATATATATATATATATATATATATATATATATATATATATATATATATATATATATATATATATATATATATATATATATATATATATATATATATATATATATATATATCTTATATATTAATACGCTAACCCAAAATTTTGTGGAGCCTAAGGC
>OY856186.1:147384917-147446936 GCA_963693315.1 Diogma glabrata | reverse complement strand
TAATCTGTCACAAACCGAATAAATTAAAATCTAAATAAATTATTAAAAATATGCATCACGAACACAAAGCTTTTATAACAGCGCACGAAATACTGTAAATTTTTCTTAAAAAAATGATAACAAGTGTAACAGATGATACCGGATATAAAAACTTAAAATCAGTAGATAAAAAAAAGAAATAAAAAAAAACTAAATTCCTTCAAAGATAATTAATTAATAATTTTTGATATGTGCAATCTCAAGGTGAACTTATTGTATATAGGAGAAACATTTTTAATCTCAAATTCTTTTTCGAATATTGTCGTAGGTATCCTTAAGATATTCACAATCTTTCTGGTTGTTGATGGAGTTTAAACATTTTTTAATCATTAAAATTTCTATAATACTTCTCTTTTAGGTAGATTTCATATAAAAATCTACCTATTGCAATGGGCTTCATCTCGGAATTTCGGAAAAATTTTGATGCCAAACGACTATATATGATAAGCGGAGACGGAAAAAAAAAATTATATATATATATATATATATATATATATATATATATATATATATATATATATATATATATATATATATATATATATATATATATATATATATATATATATATATATATATATATATATATATATATATATATATATATATATATATATATATATATATATATATATATATATATATATATATATATAACGATATGAGGTATAACGGAATTTAGCGGCACTCTCACGGTTGCATTTTTTGACCTACACCAACATAATTTTCTGTGTATGTTTTTGGCAAACAATGTCTTGGACAAGGTCGTGAACTGGCCATATCCGGGTATAGGTTAAGCGGCTAGTGCCTAAAAAGTCGAATAATCTAGGGCGCTATATCTTCCGTTTGAATCATAACATTTTAATAAAATTTAAAAATATTGAATATTTGAACCTTTTTTTATCATTTTAATCCAGATGACAACCTTGGCGGTTTCAGGTTCCTCAAAAATCAGCTGTTTTATTAATTTACTAAACTTTGCTGTCCTTGATCTAGCTGAAAATGCCAAGCTCATATTTGAAAACTTTTTCTCACGTATATAAAATATAAATCTTTCCAAATTTTTCAAAAAAAATAGTTCAAGTCTAAAGGTTGAGACCCTAGGTCTGTTAAAATGAAAACAAACGCAAAAGGCAATGCTTTCATCATGTTTCAGTTTATGTTATTTAAATTCATTTTACCTTTTAAGCATACTTTTAAACTATAGCCTCAAAAATTACAGCTTTCTAACCCAAAAGGTTCCATTTTTATAAGCATTATAATGCACCCCTTACAAGAAAAATATCAAGCCATTTAATACCATAGAAAAATTATCAAAATCTCTTTTGTTTTTATTTTTTTTTACTAAGTAACCGTTTGAAAAAAGATTAAATAAGAACAAAAAACACAACAACAAAAGATGATTTTGAATAGAGTGACCATTCGTACTGATTTTATCAGTACAGTACTGATTTTCTAGCTTCTGTACTGATAGACATACGCGGTACTGATTTTTACTGATTTTTAAAATTATGTACTGAAAGTACTGATTTTAAGAAAATTGTTGAATTTTACTTTAAGCTTCAATTTAAATAAGGAAATAAAACAATACGTATCATCGTTTGGTATAAACTTGTAATAAAAATTATTTGAAAAATAGTACATTTTGCTACAAGAGATGAAAACGCTGCTTTTTCGTGATTGAAAATTTATTCACGAGACGTGTTAGCGTCGAGTGGGGCAATTTCACGAACGTAAAATGTTTCTCGCGTAGGAAATACAATTTTTTCTATGATAACAATTGAAAAGTCTATTTTCATCACGCTTAATGACCTGTGAAAATGGGTTCTTTTACAACTATATAGTGTAAAAAGAATAACAAATTGCAGTTGCTATGGTTGCTCATATAATTTTACAAAGTTTTTTAAACAACGCAACCATAAAAAAACAGAATATGAATTTTTAATGTAATTTTGTCAATTTTTAATTTTATAATTTATAGTAAATATCGATTAAAAATATACTATCATAGAAAAAATTGCATTTCCTACGCGAGATAAAAACGTTTTTCGTTCGTAAACATGTCTCACTCGCCGCTAGCGCGTCTCGTGTACAACTGTTTACTCACGAAAAAACAATGTTTTCATCTCTTGTAGGAAAATATGCTATTTCAAGCAGGCTTGAGATAATAGATATTTCATTTGCTATCATAGAAAAAATACTTTTATTTTTAAAAGGTGGAGTTACCCACGGAAAAAAGATCAAAATTCTAACCCTGTGTTTCCCAAGCAATCGTGGCGGAAAATTGTATTTCATAAAATCCTGGTGTTGGTTTCAACAAAATTTTCTTAAACTAATTAAAAAAATTAAAACAGATTTGTCTACTTCGTTCACACTTTACTATTCGGCTTAGAAGTGTCATAGGGGAGACTAAGGAGACTAAGGATGCTACATATTTTAACTCTTAAAATTTTGTACTGATTTTACTTAGAAAAAAAATGGTCACCCTAATTTTGAAATAAAATTGTTTGATAATGTTTGATTATAAATTATGTGTGATGGTATAATTGTAGTTGTGACGTAGTTCATTTGATCTTTGGTGGATTTAATATGTTATTAAAAGTAGTTTAAACCAGGGTTGTAACGTATAAAACTTAATACGTGTTTAAACGTACGTATAAAACGTATAAAACGTACAGTATAAAACACACAATTATTTACGTTTTATACCGTATACAAGTAAAATCCTTAATAGATAAAAATACATTTATATAACATTATCGCGGGCGTATTATTCATCGTACTCTTGATATTTAATATTTATAAAGCCTAGATTTCTGGACCAATAGTAACAGTTGCTTTAGAAAATATAGCGTCGTCATGATAATTTCTTACCCAACTATTCCTATTAGTGCAGAAAACTTCCACATTTAACGTAAACGCTTCTTTTCAAAATATAATTATTTGTTTTCAAAACAAATTTAGTCTGCAATAATTTGACATTGCCAACCATACCTATTATTCATCAATGACCAAAATTGAATTTACTCAATCAACTTCTCACTAAACTTTTTCGTTTGACGTAAATACATATTTTAACTATTACATCTTTTGTATAAAAAGAAGATTTGATCTACAAGAACCTGTTATTTTCAAACTGTGTCTATTAATTGGAAGTGGTGCAACCCGGATTCACACAACAAAACTTTTTAAAAATATCTCTAATAGTCTCTAATAATTTCCCTAACTGCTATGAAAAAAAACGACATTTATTCTGCGACAACATAATATTTCCCAGCTGTTCTTATTAGATAGGAGGAGCTGAAGTTGGATTGAACCATATTTTATATATCATGAAATGTTGATGCCAAACAATTAAGTTCATGAGCCAAATGTTTCTAATCCAAAATGTTTCCCATTAAGTAAATGTTGGAATCAAAATGAAAGAAAATCATATACTTAGTATACATGTTGAAAAATTCAAAAATCATTTAATTGCTTGAGTTTAAGTGCTCAAAAAATTTCTAATATATAAATCAAAATTTTCAATATTCAAATCTAGTGAATTAAAAATTATTAACCAGTTTAATGTACAGTAACATAGTCTTTCGTATAAAGTATAAAAATATACACTCAAATAACATCTAGAATTTAAATAGTTTTTGTTATAAATTATAAAATATATAAATAATTTATAACTACGTAATTATATTTTTACTAAAATATATATATTTTTACTAAAAATATAATTAATATCTGAAGTAAGAAGTATTTTTAATTTTTTATGAATGAATTTTAAAAACAAAATCATATTATACGTTTTATACGTTATATACGTTATATACGTTTTATACGTTTTATACGTTACGTATTATACGTGTAACGTATAAAACGTTTTATACGTGTATATTAGCAACCCTGGTTTAAACCAACTTAAATAAAACTGTTCCGAAATTGTATTGATGGAGTTAGTTCGGATAATGTATTTAATTTGGTTCGATAATTTTTTTGAATTATTCTGTTTCAACTTATATTTTTTATTTAAACTAATCTGACTTATCTAATTTTATTTGGACACAAAACTGTCTGACCCCGAAATCTACCTTTTTCAAGCGGATATACCTGCCGCTGGGATTTTTTATAGTTTGGTTCTTTTTTAAGAACTTTAACGTTGTCCATCGTATATCCGATCGTATATGTGCAGATATGGAACTTTGGTTATCACTGGCAGGTCTCTTCGCATCATTTATATGTTGGCTAATACGAGTCTTGAGGTAACTTTTTGATTGCCCCGTATATTTTGCAGAACAGTTACATTTTATTTGATATACTACATTTGATAAAAGGTCTTTTGGTATTTTATCTTTTAGTTGTGAGAACAAACAGGTTCCCAAAGTGTTCACAGCTCTACCTACCGCTGTGATGTTGTATTTGGCTAAAAGCTTCTTTATCTTGTTGAACAAAACCGGTATATGTATGGCAAGGCCATATACTGTTTTGGATGTGAATCATTCGTCACAATTGCTGGTGGTGGATGCAAATATTTATTTTTTGCTATTATTTTCCCAGCTATCACAGATTTCGATTTGTAGCATAAATATGTTACAATTCGGTTGTAATTCGGTTTTTTAAAACAAATTTAGTCACATATAGGGATACATTCTCCATTCGGTCGCAAGCGTGTTAAGTAAGTTAACACCGCTGAAAAATGAAAATGACATTCTCGATACGAACGACAGTTGCAACTCGTTAAGTTTTTATTGTTTTTTTTGCGACCACACATTTTTGGTATTAAACTCGGTATTAAACTCGACATAACCTTAAATTGTTGAAAATTTTGACGTTTGAAATAATATTTAACAATACAAGTTTTATAACTTTGTTCGTGCTTGTGTTGTATGAAAGTTATTTTCTATTAAATTTATTATGGAATTAATTCGAAGACGCCGTATTTCAAGGAAAATATTTCGGGATCGTGATAATCCATTTGATTGCGATGATAATATATTTTTCATTCGATATCGTTTTACAAAAGATGGTGCATGGTTTATAATAAATGAGCTGGATGTTCATTTAAAAAGACCAACTAAACGAAGCAAATCGTTTCCTCCATATTTATTTGTAAGTATTTATATATTTTGATTAATATATGGACAAATAATAACTAAATTATATTATAGGTTTTGATATCTATGAACATTTTGGCAACAGGAAATTTCCAATTTGTAAGTGGTCAAATGCTCAATCATAGTTTGAGTCAGTCTACAGTTAGTAGAATTTTCGCAGAATTTTTATCTGTGCTTGTAACGAAAAGCAAAAAATTTATTATGTTTCCAAGAACTGCAGAGGAAATGGCTCGTGCAAAATATGGATTTTACAATAATTATGGGTTTCCTAATGTTATTGGTGCTATCGATGGAACCCACATCGCTATTCAAAAACCACCTGTACGAGATGCGTATGCGTTTTTTAACCGTAAAGCTTATTATTCGATTAACGTTCAAGTAGTAAGTTATATTAAAGCTATAGCTAAATATTTATATGTTAAGTGCAACTTGTATGTATTAATGTTTTCATTATGCTTTTAGGTGTGTGATTCAAACGCTATATTTACTGATGTCGTCGTTAAATGGCCTGGTTCAACTCATGACTCACATATTTATAAAAGCTCTTTAGTTTTTTTTTTTTTTTTTTTTTTTTTTATTCAAAGTAAGGCATGTTTAGTGTTAATTATAACAAATTATAAATTAACGTCTCTGAATATCCGAAGATACCATGCCAACTAGGGATAAGAATGGAATAAAAATTAAGATTCTCTGAGAAATTTATGAACGTTAACTTTAAAGCCTTGAGGATTAAATTCATCAGGAAAAACCCAGAAAGGTAAGGCATTCCAAAGATGAGAGACTCTGTTGAAAAAGTCACGTTGGAAGGCTACAGTTCTACACCTAATTATTTGAACTGTAAAGGGATGCGCTGCTACGTTTGCTCTGGTGTGACGCGAAAGGTTTGCTGATTTAGGTAAAATCGATTTGATCTCTTCAGAAGCTCGCTCATCCATAATATATTTATAAAATATAGTCAAATCAGCAACATTTCTTCTGTGCTGCAAGGAATCAAGACCGTTAGTAAGACTTGGGTTACCAATGAGTTTAATAGCTCTACGCTGTACAGAATCAAGGCAGTTGAGACTACTCAAGTAAACTCCACCCCATATGTGAGAACAGTATTCCATGCAGGGACGTATAAAAGATTTATAAACTAAAAGAAGTTGTTCGCTATCGAAAAACTTACGACATCGCCCCAAAAATCCTAACTTTTGAACAGCATTCTTAGCCAGATTAAAAATATGAGAATTCCACTTCATATTATTTTCAATCTCAACTCCTAGAAGTCTGACAGACTCATTCTCTAAAAGATTTTTGGGGCCAAACGTTAATGGAAAAGGATTGGGTGTCGTTATCCTAGAAAAATGACAAACCTGTGTTTTGCTTGTATTGAATTCAACACTGTTAGCAATACCCCAATCCATAATTGTTTTAAGATCAGTGTTAAGGGAATCTATCAACTTTGATCTACACTCACTAAGCGCTAAGGGTGTATATAATTTAGGTGCTTCATGAGACGCATGAAGCGTGCTGTCATCAGCAAAACTATGTATAGGATGAACCGTTGAGTCCAACAAATCATTAATATAGATAAGAAAAAGAGTTGGTGACAAAGCGGAACCCTGAGGAACTCCTGCATTAGTTGAAAAAGTATTCGATGATACACCGTCAACATTGACCCGAAATTTTCGATCAGATATAAAGCTCTGTGTCCAAGATATAAGCTGCTCGTCTAAACCATAGGATCTCAATTTGCATATAAGGTTGTTATGCCAAACTTTGTCAAATGCCTTGGAAATATCAAGAGCAACACCGAATGTTTCTCCAAAGTTTTCAAGCGACTTGTTCCAGATATGAGTGACAAAAGACAGCAAATCTCCCGTCGGTCTTCCTTTTCGAAATCCATATTGTCTCTCATTAATTAATTTGGAAGACTCTAAGAAGCTCATTAAATTAAAATTGACATATTTCTCAAAAATTTTAGCAACTACCGATAAAATTGAAATGGGTCTGTAATTCGTAGGATCAGTCTTACTGCCCTTTTTTGAAACTGGCTGTACACTAGCCATTTTCCAAATTTCAGGAAAAATTCCTTTCTTATATGACAAATAGAAGATTTTAGTGAGGATTGGTGCTAGCTCCCTAGCAAATGTTTTAAGTATAATCGGAGGAATAAAATCAGGGCCTGTTGCCTTGTTAGTATTGATTTTTAAAAGCATTTTTCGAACAATGTTTTTCCGAAAAATTATCCGCCTCATTTTATAAGAAACTTTAGAAATAGGTTTAGGTTGGAAATTAGGTTCTTTTAAAGTAGAATTTAAAGAGAAATAATGCCCAAGCAAATTAGCTTTCTCTTTTGGATCAATGATAGGGACATCTCTATTAACAAGAGGCGGTAGGGAAGATTTACAAAAGTTGCTTTGGACAGCCTTTGCGGCTTTATAGAAATTGCGTGAACCAGTCGGATGTTCTGCGAATTTAGATGCTTTTTTCCTATTAAATAGATGTTTCTCTTCATCTATTAACTTACGACATAAATTTCTCTCTTTACGGTACTGTCTAAGGTTTTCATCGGTTTTGTTTTGATTATACTTTCGAAAAGCCTTTTTTTTAACTTTTATAGCTTTTTTGCATTTACTAGAAAACCATAGATCAGTTTTTGGAATGATCGATTTATTAGGAATAAATCTGTGCATACCATCAATTACAGTTTCAGAAAAATTTGATGCAGCTATGTCTGGGTCTTGGCCGGTAAGGCAATAGCGTTTCCAAGGAAAACATCTAAAAAAACTTTTAAGTCCTTGCCAATCCGCAGCTTTGTAATCCCAAACATTGCGAGGATTCGCTTTAAATTGTTTTGGAATTTGTATATTTAGTTGTGTGGAGATCAAATTATGATCTGAACCACCCAATGGTTCTGATATTTTAAATTGAACCAGATATGGATCGTTTGTCAAAAATAAATCAAGTAAATTACTACTTTGACCAGGAATGTCAGGAACTCTGGTTGGCAGGTCTATTATTTGAGTAAAATTGTGATAAAGAGCAAACAACTCAGCCTGTCTACCAACCTCGTCAGTTTTAGAACTGTGTGTAAGCCATTCTTTATTGTGGACATTAAAATCTCCAAGAACTATAAACTTTGCATTAGGATACTCAACCAACCTATCTATCTTCTCAGATAAGTCATGAAATAAATTAGAGTTCTCAGGTGAATTAGGTGAACGGTAAAGTCCAAAGACAAACAGCGTTTGACTTGGGCAACTAATTTTTAGTGACACCATATTGTGAAATTTTGCATTTAATTCAAATTTATTTAATCTCACATATGGTATAGTATCCCTAATATAAGCACAAACTCCATGCTTAATGTAGAAAGAGGATTCAAGTTCATAATTGGGACAAAGGTATCTGTTTTTATCTAAGGTCACAGCACGCGCACTGATAATCGTTTCCGTTAAAAACAAAATATCAGGTTTCATGGTTTCAAGAAAAAGATGGACTGAATTAAGGTTTATATTCAATCCTCTTATGTTCGCATAGCTGATAGACAATTTTGCCATTTTAACTCAGAGAAATATCAATGAAAAACATACATACGAAAACCACAGTAATGCGAAAACAAACAAACTCAAATTGAAATTGAAATTGACTACTTCAACAGCTGGACAACCTGAATCTAAGTCTAGGTTCACTGTTAAAATCGACAATTAAAATTATGAAATTGTAAACAAAATATTATTTTAGAAACATCAAAACAAGATGTAACTCAAAGACAGGAAACTATACATAAAGTGTACTTAAAACCTGTTATTGAGTCAACAAGACCACAAGAAAACTAACAACGAAACTAATAAAATAACTACAATTCTACATAAGTCAACAATAAACAATTATTGTACCTTACCGTTCACGAATATTTCGAATTGCTTACTGTATTATGTTTACAATAAACAATTCCAATTTAATAGATTATGTACAACAATTGTACACTAAATTGTTAATAAATATGAATAAAAACTAAATATTATATTAAAACGCTTATCTTATTTTTATTTTCCTGAATTTCTTGAATCTATGGATCTAAATTTTTGTTGATGTTTTTCTTGTTAAATTCAGTTCATCAATTAATTTTTCCAAATAGATTATTTTCCTTACCTAAAATTAAAAAAGATAAATAGTAAGAATTAGTATTATTTACTAATAAAAAAAGTAATAAAAAAAATATAAAAGAAATATAAATGAATTATTAATGAAATTTAATTATTATTATTATTTTTTGAAAAAAATTGTTGATCGAAAAAATACACAGCCGTTTATAATTTTATGCACTCAGCAGATTTTCCAGAGGATAGTTGGTTATTAGGTGATAGTGGATATCCTCTAGAGCATTGTTTGATGACTCCTATTATAAGTCCATCAACACCTAGTGAAAAAAAGTATAACAAGATACACAAGCAAACTAGAAAAATTATTGAACAAGCTTTTAGTATATTGAAAAGCCGCTTTCGAATTTTGAGTAAAAGTGGTGGAATGATATGCTATGCCCTTAAAAAAAGTGTCCAAATTATAGTATGTTGTTTTATTTTACACAACATTGCAAAAAAATTGAATCTACAAAACAACTTTGAAATACTGGAAGAGGATAGCGACAATGAAATTGATGATGGTGATTTCGAAAATCACATTGTGTCATCTTCTAGAGCAAGAGGAGGAACGATCCGTAGTAATTTGATCAACAATACTTTTTATAGTGCAACAGATATATAAATCATAGATTATGGTACATACGTTCCTTTCGAAAAAATAAAATACGTTTTATCAATACTTTTAAATACTTTTTTATATATGTACAACTTGTTCAAGGTAGAGCAGATCAAAACAAATTTAAACAAGTTGTGTTGTAATGTTCAATGTAAAGCGCCTATTGATACCATTGTTCAATTAAAACATCAAATATTTTTAATTTAAATAAATTTATTGATAAAGATAAAATTGCTATATTCGTTTGAATTTTTTATTTCAGAATTAATATTACATTTTTTTTTCTAAAACTAATTCCAACTTTTTCTTTTCAATTTCCAGCCATTCTCTTTTTATTTGCAGCTCTTGCATTGCCATTTCCTTCTCGAACCGTAAACGTTTTTTATTTATTGACAGATTTTCTTGTGAAATTTTCAATTTCTTCCTATATATATCTAGCAGCTCCGCATCAATTTTGTCTAGGAACAAAAGAAAATGTAAAAATTAATTAAAAAACTAACAGTAATTAAAACACTGTGGAATTGCTCACCATTGTTGCTACGTATAACTAGCTGTTTTTCTTTTATATTCCGCTTTTTCATTTCACGGATACTTGATGGATACTTGTTTCTCGGTATATTTGACAACGGTGGTCCATGATTGTGATTCACCGACGTGACATCATTTTCATTAATCTGTGTAACATCATTAGCCGGTGGTTCGTGGATTTTTTCACTGATGATTTCTGGAGTTGCATTATCATCAATTTCTTGAATTGGTTCCTAGAAAAAAGTATATATTTTAGATTCCTTATTAATTATAATATTTCAAAAATTTACATCCGCAAAGTTATCGGCAGAATAACTTAATCCAGTCATAGAATTCTGTCCTGCCAGTTTCTCCACTAACTTGTCCACCTCCGACAGATGCTTAGGAGCATCACCTCCGGTGGCTCTTACATGTTGATTCAGTTCGCGTATTTTTTTCTTTGTCCTAGATTTCATGTCCTTAAATTTATGTCGCAGTTCCTCGCCTGTTCTTGGAACGACTGTCTGCGACGAAAATTCCACCGCAATTTTACTCCAAGCGCGAGCTAACTCCTCCCCGTATAAGTTGGAATCATCTTAAAAAATATTAAAAATATATTTGTTAGCATAGTCGCTCACTCACTTACCCACGCCTAGTAATCAAATATGTGGTACAAGCAATTTATAATATACTTACATGATAAAACTTCACTATTTTTTTCAAGTGATTGTAAAAAAATTAATAGTTCTCGTTCGGTGTAATTTGGCTTACGTCCTTTTTTTGTATTTGTTTCCATTTTTCGTATTTAAAATAACTTTTATTTAATTTAGCACTTTATTACAGCTTGGCAACAAAATTTAAAATAACAATCAAATAAACAAAAATGACAGTCGCAGTAGTATTCAGCACAATGCTGAATAAGTAAGTTGCGATTGTTTTCGAGAATGTCCATGTTAAGTAGCAAAATTAAGCGTCGCAAATTGTCTTTTTTGCGACGCTTAAGATAATACTTTGCGACCGAATGGAGAATATATCCCATAGATTATATTAAAGTTTCGAATAAGCGATTTGCAACAAACCATTCGGCTCAGTTACAATACTGTTTTAATTTTGTTCCGGAAAAATGCACTTGTTTTTAAAATGTTTCATAAAAGTTGCAAGAAAAGAAGTTATGTTTAAGTTAAATTAACAGTATTAAAACATTTCTTTTTGTAGCATATTTCAAAAATGTTATTTTATTGTAACTGCCACAAATGTTTTATGTTTGTTTATGTATGTTTTTGTGAAGTTACTGTAAGGTCATAACAACTACATATTTAAAATTTCAGGCTACTTTTGTTTTTATTGAGTTATAGTGAAATCACTACAATAAATTGCTTAAACTTCCGATAAGACGCTATAAAATGTCAAAATTAAAATTGAAATAATAGTATATGCTGTTGTTTGTTTTTTTTATGATAGATGAAATGAATGGTAATGTTGTGAAAAGTCGTTCTTTGTTTATAGTATTCTATATTTTTTTTTCAGTTTATGCAATGATTTGGTAGATTATAGACGTTATTTTTCTTTGTTTTTTTCGACAATTTTGTAATGTGTGGGTTTGGTATGATAGTTTGAGAGGTTGCTAGTATTTTTATTATAGTATTTTATATTTTCTTTTCAGTGTTTTTAAATTTCATTTCTTAAAGTTTATCGTATTCAAAGAGTTAGAGTTGTTTGTTTTTTTTATGATAGATGAAATGAATGGTAATGTTGTGAAAAGTCTTTCTTTGTTCATAGTATTTTATATTTTTTTTTCAGTTTATGCAATGATTTGGTAGAGTATAGACGTTATTTTTCTTTGTTTTTTTCGACAATTTTGTAATGTGTGTGTTTGGTATGATAGTTTGTTTGAATTTTTATTATAGTATTTTATATTTTCTTTTCAGTGTTTTTAAATTTCATTTCTTAAAGTTTATCGTATTCAAAGAGTTAGAGTTGTTTGTTTTTTTTATGATAGATGAAATGAATGGTAATGTTGTGAAAAGTCGTTCTTTGTTTATAGTATTTTATATTTTTTTTTCAGTTTATGCAATGATTTGTTAGAGTATAGACGTTATTTTTCTTTGTTTTTTTCGACAATTTTGTAATGTGTGTGTTTGGTATGATAGTTTGAGAGGTTGTTAGAATTTTTATTATAGTATTTTATATTTCTTTTCGGTGTTTTTAAATTTCATTTCTTAAAGTTTATCGTATTCAAAGAGTTAGAGTTCTTTGTTTTTTTATGATAGATGAAATGGATGGTAATTTTGTGAATGAATGTTGTGAATTAAGAAATGACTGATGATTTAGAATTGAATGTGGTGAATGATGAAATAGAAATTCCCTTAGTTGTTTTAATGTATTTACATTGTTGTGCGTGTGTTCAAAGTGAAACTTAAAGAGCTCATAGATTGTTTAATGAAAAAAAAAGATTTTCGGTTCTGTCAAAGCACTTATATATACCATTGAATTTCAAAAACGTGGTCTTCCGCATGCTCATATTATGTTAAATTTATCAGATGAAGATAGAATTGATGGAAATGAAATGATTAATAAATTTGTATGTACTGAAATCCCTGATCCCATTCTTTTTCCTAAATTACATGAATATGTGAAACGTTATATGATGCATGGACCATGTGGTGCTCTAAATCTCAATTCTGTTTGTATGAGAGATGGTAAATGTAGTAAGAATTTTCCAAAACCTTTTTCTGAAAATACTAAAGAATCTGTGAATGGTTATCCTTTGTACCGTCGACGTGATAATGGTATGAGTGTTGATGTACGTGGTGCATAGAGATGCACCACGTACATCAACACTCATACCATTATCACGTCGACGGTACAAAGGATAACCATTCACAGATTCTTCATTCAAATTTTTCAAGTGAGCTTATTTGATCTCTAATTTATTTGATCGCTAATTTTTCATATATCCGAACTGATCAGCTTGAGTTCTGATTATTTTTCATTCATTTATTTAAAAAGAAAAATTAAAAATTATATGCTAGCATTTCTCATTACCACTTTTTGAAATCATTGCTTCTACGTCAACAAAATGTCTACGCAAAAACTTTATTTATAAGCGTAGCGAAGCACGCCGAGCCCTCCTAGTCTTCTTATATATTAATACGCTAGATCAAAACTTTGTGGAGCCTAAGGCTTTTTTATTCGCAGATGGATTCACTTCAAATTTTCACAGCTAACTGATATTAGTGTAACCTATAATCGGATTCGGATTCACACAAATCGGATCATAAATAAAAAAGTTATTATATACGGAAAACTTTTTATATACATATGCATTATAAGTTTACATACATATAAAAACGAAATTAAAAATGTATTTTATTTTTTTATATTTTCTTTTTATATATTAGCGAACAACGAACAACAAAAACGAAACTTTTTTTTCTCATTCATTTCAGTCGTCTTTTGTCTTTGAACAAAGGATGGTTTTCAAGTCGTCGGAATAAAAGAGATTATATGCGTAATATGCGTAATAATGTTGATTTTATGAATGATATTTATGAAACGTACATTTTTTTGTTGATTTTTAAAAAATCTGAAATTTTGATGTTTTGTTGGTATTGACGAAAGGAAAAAAGTTGTTTCTGCTTTTATTTTTTGTGTACTCTCAATCGGCGTTATGCGCGGTTGAATTTTTGAGGCATTTTCACGTAGTTTTGGTAATGGTTTAAAACTTAAATTTTTTTTTCTTTTTTTATATTTATTTTCTCTTAGTTAGTTTATACATTTCCTTTGAAGTTTAGAGAATTTAGTTTATGAATTGATTTAGGGGTCGATAGACGTAATATTTTTCTTTGTTTTTTTATTATAGGAGGGCTATTATTTTAAAAACCTACATTTTTTTGTTGATTTTTAAATTTTTGATTTTTAAAAAATCTAAAATTTTGATATTTTGTTGGTATTGACGAAAGGAAAAAAGTTATTTCTGCTTTTATTTTTTGTGTACTCTGAATTTTTGAGGCTTTTTCACGTAGTTTTGGTATTGGTGTCAATGTTTTGTGAATAGGTGCCACAAATTTCATCCGACTTAAGTATATTTTTGCAAGTAAAAAGAAAAATAACTGAATAATTGAAACTAGGAGGGCCCGCGGCGTGCTTCGCTACGCTTATAAATAAAGTTTTTGCGTAGACATTTTGTTGACGTAGAAGCAATGATTTCAAAAAGTGGTAATGAGAAATGCTAGCATATAATTTTTAATTTTTCTTTTTAAATATATGAATGAAAAATAATCAAAACTCTAGCTGATCAGTTCGGATATATGAAAAATTAGCGATCAAATAAGTTTTCAAGTAAGCTTATTTGATCACTAACTTATTTGATCGCTAACTTATTTGATCGCTAATTTTTTATATATCCGAACTGATCAGCTAGAGTTTTGATTATTTTTCATTCATATATGTAAAAAGAAAAATTAAAAATTATATGCTAGCATTTCTCATTACCACTTTTTGAAATCATTGCTTCTACGTCAACAAAATGTCTACGCAAAAACTTTATTTATAAGCGTAGCGAAGCACCGCGGGCCCTCCTAGTATATATTATTAGACTTATAAAATTAGTTGTTTAGTTCATTAGTTATTTAATTATTGCTTTTAAAAATAGCTTTTTATATTTTTACATTTATAAAGAATATTTTCTTAAAATTTGGCTCAAATCTAATCATGTAGTTTAATCCCCACGCCACATGTTTTAATTATTTTCGACCTTATACAGATTTTTTTAAACACCGGGTTAAAACAATCTGTTAGTTAAGAAAAGGCACATAACTATAGGCGTTTTTAACGACTAAAATGTGCTCTTAATTTTTTCCAACTTACATTACTAACTAAAACTAAAATCGAATAATAGTGTTATCTAAATTATTATATTAACATTTTGTAGTATTGTAAACAATTGGAAAAAACAATAAATTTGTATTTATTTGTAATGGTCCGAATACATGTGCAGAATTCTGCATGCAGCGAAATTAGAACATGTGTTGTTATATGAGAGCAATTACATGTAAATGTAATGAGGCAGTGCTACCACAATAAAAAAAACAAAAACTACTTGAAAACTCAGATAAAAATGGATGATTTTGACATTTTGTTTATAAAGATATTCAAATTTTCTAAATAATCCAAATTATAAAATAATTAAAGCTAATATATTGTTAATAAATAAATTTTTGGGAAAGGATTATCGGAAACAGTGCACTGAAAAAAACATGTCCTATTTCCAATCGAAATGCAATTGTCTCAACCCCACCGTGCGGTCACATATGGCGAATCAAACTACGAAATTGCTTCAACAACTCTACAATTATAAATCGATAAAGTTGAGACAATCACACGAAATATTTGTGTGAAAATAAAATATAGTTCAATTAATCTCAAATACTTAAAATTTAAAATGAAAAGTTCATGATATAAGGCCAAAGAAAATTTTTTTCAGGGAAATAGTTATTATCTTTATTCAACTACTGTTATATTGGATATAACACTTTATATTTAAAATAAACCACATTCTGTTGTTAGGAAAATGTTATTGTGTAGTTGTCCCAATCACAGTGAAATTGTTTGCAAATAATTTTTCTTTGCATGAATAATCAACTGCCAACTTCGAGATGAGGTTGTTCAATATTTTTTTCAGTGTGGTATATGTAATTTGAATTTAAATTTTAATTTAGACATAAACGTTTTTACAGGCAACGATTCAATTATTTTCTTCTATCTTTTAATTAAAAAGACAGTTTTCTTTAAATTGCGACAACTTTCACTTATAACTATTTCATAATACGTAAGAACACGAACCGTCATTGCTACGAAAGTTCTGCACGTCAAATATATAAAAATTCTGCACATCTATTTTAGATGCAGATATGCATGCAGCACTGCGTGCAGACTTTCTGCACATGTATTTTGGGCATAATAGTATTATCTAAATTATTATATATTAACAATTTGTAGTATTGTAAACAATTGAAAAAAACAATAAATAATAATAATAATAATAATAATAGTTCCAGGTCAAGAAACGATATTTTTTGCTCAACTTCACTTTCTACGGTGAATTTGAGATGTTCATTAAAATTATTAAATGCATCTAATAATTCATCTATCTTTTCAGTGGGAACTGCTGTAATGATATCGTTGACGTATCTATAAAAGAAAGTTGGTGTGAACGAAAGTGACTTCAGGACTTCTTGTTCGACGTGCTCCATTACTAAATTAACCACAGCTGGACTAACTGGAGAGCCCATTTGAGAACCAAAAATTGGCTTGTATATTCTGTTATTAAACGTAAAAACGCAGTTCTTCAATACTAGTTCTAATCCATCTAAGAAGTGACTTTTATTGAGCTTAGTTTTACTAGCTTTTTTTATGCTCATCCAATTCTTCTTTACTAGGTTTATGACAAGTTCGTTGTCAACGTTTGTGAACAAGGAGACCACGTCTAAAGATAAAATAGTGTAGCCTGCTGGAACCACGACATTTTTTATTTTGACTTTAAACTCCTCAGCATTCTTTATTGCAGTGTTTGTCTTTCCAACATACATGTTAAGAAGTTTTGATAAAAATGGAAGTGGATGAAAGTGGATAGAGTGTAGTTCCAATTGAACTAACTATTGGTCTGTAAGGTGTGTTAGGCTTATGTATTTTTGGTAAACCATACATACGTCCTGGGACTCCATTATATAAGATCTTTAACATTTACCAATATCTTCATCAATCTTTCCTAACTTCTGTCATTCTATTGTGATTTCAGTTAGCCGATTTAAAATAACTGAATTTAAATTCAAAAAATTTTAACCACTGAAGTTCGAGAAAATAATGAATAATTAGAATTTTAATCGGACTAAAAATCTTTAAAATTAAATATCTCAAGAACACGAATTAACGCCTCGTTGTAAATTTGATATATTTTAAAGTAAGGTTAGAGCTATATTTAAAAAAAAAAGTTAAAATTTAATTGATTTTAAAATTTTTTGTTAATGGAAGTTGTTTGAAAAAGTGAAGAAAAATTCTAATTTCAGTCGTACTAAAAATCTTTAAAATTAAATATCTCAAGAACATAAATTAACGCATCTCAGTTAATTTGATATATTTTGGAGTAAGGATAGAACTATTTTCAGAAAAAAATTAATTAAATTCCAATTGATCTTCGACCATAGCGCCATCTTTAAAAAAGTTTTTTTAATATTTTTATTTAAAAATTAATTATAAAAACAATTAATTAATTTTTTCTCTAAGGACTAACTAATCATCCATCAGACAAAAAAAAGTTTGATGAAATCGGTATAGCCGTTCTTGAGCAATTTAATTTCAAAGTTACATCGGATTGGCAGAATTTTCATTTTTCATGCATGTTGGAGTGCCCCCTATGTTTGAAACTATGCACTTTAAAAAAATTTTAAAATAAGTAGTATTTTTTATTTTGTCCATACTATTTATATGCCAAGTTTCAGGAAAATCAAAAATGGTCAAGTTCAAATTTCGACTTTTTCACCTGCGTAGATCACGTTTTTCATCATAGTTATCAATTGATAACTTTGTTCAATTCATAAACTCCTTTTTATAAGATTAATAAATGGCGTTTATTAGCGCCAACTCATTAACAAATTCGTAGATTTAATTAAATTTTTAATACATATCATAACTTTTTTTTAGTGTGGTTATACTGAACTGAGATATAAACTAAAGCATATTATGGTGTATCGTGTAGAGAAACATATTTTACATTAATTTACTAAAAATATAATGTTTGGTACGCTAATCTGAATGCGCTTTCGGCCATTGTGTTGCGGTTGAATGAATGGATGGCGGTCTGAAAAT
Organism: Diogma glabrata; assembly: GCA_963693315.1. Taxonomy (NCBI): domain Eukaryota; kingdom Metazoa; phylum Arthropoda; class Insecta; order Diptera; family Cylindrotomidae; genus Diogma; species Diogma glabrata. Next base: position 147,428,673 of record OY856186.1, on the reverse strand, counting down.
AACTGAAACTATTTAAACCTATTCCGGATCAATAAAATTCCTCCACACATATTTTTATTTCTTTAAAAATTCATTCAAAAAATTCCATAAACCAAGTAAATTTTCATATATAATATCACGAGTCGTCAAATAATAGTCGATTATTTTTCATAATCATTATTACGAATGTCATTTGAGGTCCCGAGTGCGCGTAGCGCACGAGGGAAATTTTTGACCTCAAATGGCATGAGTGGTAATGTTGAAAAATAATCGACTAATAATTTGATGACGAGTTGTATTTAGCAGACAATTTAACGAACAGAAATAGTAACATTATTTCATACAACATAATCCTTTGTTGTCAAACAAAATTAAATATTATTTCATCTTAGTAGGCGCATAAATGTTATAAATTTGTAATTTATTTTGGACAAATAAACATAAACATGCAATCATTTATGAATGAAAACTGACATTTTTCCTATTTGCAAATTGCATTTTCACATAATTTTGTATGTGCAGTTTTGTTTTAAATTAATATATTAAGTAGGCGGAAAATATTCGAAAATATTCGCTGTTCCTTCCTACCAGAAAAAAATAATCGAAACAAATCGTTTTGATTTGCTAAAAAATAGTAAATGAAGCGTTTTCATTGGACCTAATTGAAACTTTATTTATTGAGTTGAATTGTCTTGGTTATAAATAAATAAATGTTTGGTTTTAATTATGGTTTCTAGTTTTTATTATTTATTTTTATAATTTTTAAGTTTTAAGGAAAATACCATAAATATTTTATTATTTATTTTGATTCCTTAATATTCGTTACGTTGCGTTAAAAAGGACCCAAAATTCTAAAGTCAATTACTTTATTGGTGTGTTAAAATTTGAACTTGACTTCTTTTGGTTGGTTTGGTTTCGTTTTCTTTTTAGTTATAAGTTTTTGTTGACATCATAAAATTAAATTACTTTATTGGGAAAGGTTAAGAAGATATTGATGAAATACAATTTTAAGATATAGAAAACAAATCGGTTACACTGGTCTGCAGAAACAAATTTTTTTTCTCCTCATTGTTTTCATGCATGATTACATCATATTTGGTGCTCCTACCACGGAATTTAACATGCAAAAAAATACAGCACATAGATTTTAAATATAATGTCCATTTAATTAAAGAACGATATTAGTTTAGTAACAACGATATTATTTTAGTAACATTGCAAAATCGTTTCCATCGAAGTTTCTCGGCGAATCGACCAACAAAAATCAGCAAGCATTGCTGCTGACCATTTTCCATTGTTTCGTCTTTCAATATGCATAATATCCTGATGAAACCTTTCACTAGGCTCATCTGATACGGCACCGAGATTTTCCGGAAAGAAATCTAAATGCGAGTCCAAAAAATGAATTTTAAGTGACATATTCACGCATGGAGGGATCAGTTTTTATTAATTTGTTAATTTTTTTCTATTTTTTGATCCACGGGTGTGACAACCCCGCGTACTCCAGTCCCTGCTATTGGCATATGAGTTAACGTGAGATATCACATACCACTGGCAATAGTAGTGAGATATCACTAGCCAAGGTGATATCTTAGGGGTGCTGGCGGATGAACTGTATTCAGTCAACGGTAGCACTCTCAGTCGTAGCTAATGAATATTCCTTGATGCTGGAACGCTGTAGCTTGCTCAAAGAAACGAGCCTTCATATAACTATATATCTGAGCTTTAATCATTGAAAAATATACTGCGTCCCATAATCAAGAATTATGCCATTAGCTGGACTATTGGCAAACCAATTTTAGTTTTGTTCCTGCAAATTTTTAAAACAAATTTGCTTTTTATCTCTTATTTTATTTTTATTTTCTCTATCCTATCACGAAATATTGGCCTATGTCATATTTTATATGTGATAGGATTTATGGTTTAGTTATCCATTATTGAACAAAAAAAAAATTAAAAAAAAAAACAGATTTGCGTCCATTAACATCCTTAGAACGCATGTTGTTGTGGGACCTTGGTCTTAAAAGGTTTTTATGTGTTGTTGTGACACATATTGTAATGCCTACTACACATCACATTTTATTAAAAAAAAAAAAAAAATATTGCATCCTAAAGCTTTATAAGCAGAAAGAAGCTCTCGAATGATTTGTCGGTAGTTGTCTGCTTTTGTATTACCTAGAAAATTATGACACACTTTTACAAAAGCCACCCAAGATTTTTTTTCAGCTTTGCTCAACTTCGAATTGAAAACTTCATCCCTCATAAGCTCTGGTATTTGCGGACCTACAAAAATCCCTTCTTTCAATTTCGCGTTACTGATTCGACGAACTTTTGTTTTGAGATATTGAAGGCCTGCACCATCCTTGTTCATAGCTTTCACTAAGTTTTTCAGGAGCCCCAGCTTTATATGAAGTGGTGGCAAAAAAATTGTGTCACTTGGCACTAGAGGTTCTTGAGATACATTTTTAAATCCAGGTCTCAAGCTTTTTCTTTGCGGCCAAGTTTTCACTTTGTAATGTTTGTCTCTTGCGCATCTGTCCCGCTCACATAAAAAACAGCAAAACTTGGTATATCCTCCTTGCAATCCAGTAAGTATAGCGACAACTTTTAAGTCAGCACAAATGTTCCATAGATATTGATAATATTTTATTTTTTCAAGTAATACCTCCAGATTTGCATAATTTTCTTTCATGTTTGTTGCATGTACTAGAGGCACTGATGGGTATTTATTTCCATTGTGAAGTAAAACGGCTTTCAAACTAATCTTCGACGCATCAATAAAAAGTCTTCATTCGTCAGAATTTTCTGAGAAACTCAGTTCTTCAAGAAGCCCTGCAGCATCATTACAATATACTAAATCATTTTTTTTGGAAAAGTAACTCGTAAAATCTTCTTGTCTTGTGCGAAAATACAAGACTCCTGCACTTTTATCCAACAAATTTCACTGTTTCAATCTTGATCCGAGTAATTGAGCCTTAGATTTTGATAGCCCCAAGTCTCTAACGAGAGATCAGGTTGTTTAATCAGGTTGTTTAAGAAAATAAGGTTCTTTTGATGGGCTTGAAGATCCAGATAAAGCGTATGATGATGAAGATGTACAGGAAGAAATAAAACTCGATTGAGACTGTAGACCAGAAGTATTTTTACTTTCCATCTTCTCGCTGGAGCTACTGCTGGAGGAACTGCCTTCACCACGAGGAAGTGGTCTCTCTGCAGAAACGATGTTTGGATATACAATCTTGTTTTTATTTTTTTCGAGAATCCTCGTGTTGATGTCATGAATTTTGTGCAAAACTCACTAGTTTTTGATACAGAACGTAAACAAAGTTTTTGATATAGAACGTAAACAATTAAAAGATAAGTTTTCAACTAACTGTTGTAAAGTCACAGTGTATACTGCTCAGGCGCATATGTACTACCACAGAAATCACTTTCGGCACTTTCCTTCTTTTTCTTATAACTAACAAAAACCTATTTCGTATGTATGTACATTGTTTATAATGTTAACGCATAAAACGAATTAAAAAAACCGAAATTTATGATATTTTGGAAAAAAATTCATATCGAAAAATCTAGACGTGATAGAAAAAATTGGCCATAGGGAACAGATTCAGAGCATCAAAATCTTCATATTTATGACATAATTTTTTGAATGAGGATTTTGTTGCAGACCAGTGTTATCGTTTCTATGTAAATCATATAGAAGTTGCAATATGTAGAAGTATGTATGCTCGTTTAATGGCGTTAAGTGGATGTTAGATCCAAATTACTCGGGTTTCTGTAAACATGGCAGTTAGGAGTCAAAATGAAATATGAAATATAAAAGAATAATAAATTATTATTAGAAAATGTTTCTTACTTTCAGGGGGAAGTGGGTTAAAATCAGCCACTTATAGAATAATTTTATTTTAATCATACTGTATAGTGTATATTATATTATGATAAACTATCTTGTGTTTTGTATGAGTAGTTCCTAAATTTTCTTTATGTTAGACATGAAATTGATCATATGAACTTTTTTTAGTGTTAAATCATTATTAGAATCTTGTTAACTGTTTTTCATTTCGTCTATTTAACCACAAGAAAATATTAAACAGATATTCCCATAATAACCCACCATAATGGTGGGTTATTATGGGTTCCGTATTTTCCAACAAAATTTCCACTTGATAAAAAATCATATCTTTTGTGTTCAAATCCTTATATTTACTTAAATAATAATAAAATCACGTGTTTTGTACCCCTTTTCGTTGTAACACCAAAAAAAACACGAAAACATTTCATCTATATTATTGTTAACTATCTCGATTTGAAGTTACAAAACTATCGTGATTTTTTTTGGTGAGGGTGCAACAATAAACAAATGACACGTGCAATATCCGTAACACCTAGGTTTGATATCCGAACAACAAAATCAATGAATATATACATATGAATGAATATATGAATATATTTGTTTCACTTTGATTCAAAAGTTTCTCTTTATGTTTTGTTACGATTATTATTGTTATTATTATTTATTTCCAATTTAACCCTTAACTACACAGTTGGTGATTAAATAAAATACTAAGTAAACATCAATTTAATAGGAGAAAAGAAACTGCTGGTCATCAAATGAAGTAGAAAAATATGATTGTGGGATTATTTTGGACAGACACAATTTTTAGTTTTTAATTGGAACTTGGTTTTGTTACATTTTAGAAGGGTTTTATTTATTATCAAATTTAAATTTGATCTACATCAATGACACACATAATTTATTGATATTAATGATTACCTTGTTTTTTGGTTTTATCAATATGTATTTTCATGTATGGTTGAATTTATGAAGCAAAATAAACTGTAAATAATTAATAGATGTTGTTATAGTAATTAACCTATTAAACATTTTTAAAAGAAACATGTAATTTTGTCGACAAACAAATCATGAGAACTAGTAAAATGCGGATCAGATGGTGAATTTATTATTTAAAACACAAAATTTAGTTCTTAAACTATTGCATTATTAATTGAAAACAAAGAAAATATAATTTCCTTGTATGGTTTCGGAAGTCTTGATTTTAACAAATTTTAATCGGTAAATATTGCGTGATTAGAAAATTCAATTAAAAAATATGGGAAAAATGAAGGATAATTATTTTTGAAGTATTTTGGGGGATTTCGGACTTTCCTAGAAATGTACGGGAATCCTGTCTGGAAAATCTCTTATTTCACACAAAAATAGCAACTAAAAATCTATCACACATAGGCGATTTAAACAAAATTTAACTAATAAATTAAAATATAGTAAAAAAACTATGTAAAGAAAAACATGAAGAAAATTATATTGATTAAATCAAAAGCTTATACATTAATTAATAGCTTACATTGAAGCTACATTTATGATGATTCACTTCCGATGATTAGCATCTTATAGTATTTTCATTGACAGTACACTGTATGATTCTTCCACAGAAACAAATAAATCCATAATAATTTTAGCTCCTCTCGATGTATCATGCTGTTGTTGTTCATTTCCAAAATGAAAACCGAAATCACCAGATAAACAGCCAAATGGATCAGAATTACACAGAATTTCTCTGGATCAGATAACCTTTCATAAACTGCACCCAAATATTGAAATTTAGTCGATGCATCATTTGGTTGCATTGATGAATATATGATACCAATCATTTTCTGAGTGAAATACGGTTCATTTGTATTTTCATCGGGATGTAATCGTCGAAATGCTTTTCCCATATCATTTGAATTTGCTGATTTTATAACAACTAAAATGACAACTGTTGTTAATATAGCAAATAGAAAATAAATTTAAAAATAAATTTAGCAAAAATGTTGACCACATTTTGAACTGTCTTTTTTTCACTATACATATTTTTTTTTTTTTTTTTTTTAATAAAATGTGATGTGTAGTAGGCATTACAATATGTGTCACAACAACACATAAAAACCTTTTAAGACCAAGGTCCCACAACAACATGCGTTCTAAGGATGTTAATGGACGCAAATCTGTTTTTTTTTTTTTTTTTTTAATATTTTTTTGTTAAGTAATGGATAACTAAACCATAAATCCTATCACATATAAAATATGACATAGGCCAACATTTCGTGATAAGATAGGGAAAATAAAAATAAAATAAGAGATAAAAAGCAAATTTGTTTTAAAAATTTGCAGGAACAAAACTAAAATTGGTTTGCCAATAGTCCAGCCAATGGCATAATCCCTGATTATGGGACGCAGTATATTTTTCAATGATTAAAGCTCAGATATGTAGTTATATGAAGGCTCGTTTCATCGAGCAAGCTACAGCGTTCCAGCATCAAGGAATATTCATTAGCTAAGATTGAGAGTGCTACCGTTGACTGAATACAGTTCATCCGCCAGCACCCCTAAGATATCACCTTGGCTAGTAATATCTCACTGCTTTTGCCAGTGGTATGTGATATCTCACGTTAACTCATATGCCAATAGCAGGAACTGGAGTAGGCGGGGTTGTCACACCCGTGGATCAAAAAAATAGAAAAAAATTAACAAATTAATAAAAACTGATCCCTCCATGCGAGCCCTCCATGCGTTTAGTAGCAAATTTTGATAAAACGGTTATTTTCTGTCACAATTATTATTTAGAAATATTTAATTATAATTTATTTTGAATTTAAAACATTTTCTTTTGAATGAAGTTGAAATAAATCCCAAAATTAACAAAAACTTTGATTTATGAAAGTCTGAACGAACATCTGAACGAGCATACATAGTCAGAATCTACCTTTCCTTCTTGTTTTTAATTGCACTCCTCATCGCACACAAATTTACAATTTTCCTGCATCATCTCAATAAAAAGCCAGCTTCCATGTATCATCTCACTAAACAACTTCTCTACAACTACATAAATTTGAATAACTTTATTACATCTCATCTCACTAAGCTTTACAAAACAAATATTCGTATTATTTATGTAGATAGTATTATTAATTAACATTGATTGACGCAAAAAATAATAACTGATAAAATGATAAAATTTGGGTTGATCAATCTGTAGCATACATAAACGCTTTGATGTTTGTTTGTTTTAATTTAAAGGCCAGCACCGAAACAAATTAGCAAATTATTAGCGGATTTCTTTGAATATGAATATTCTTATTTTCAGAGTAAAATTCGAAATAGTCTGTCGTTACAAGCACAACATTTGGTTTTGCTTTTTTTTTACATGACAATGATTAATATGGCTTGATGTAACTACATATATATGCAGCAAGACTACATTGGCTGACATCGTGGGATATTGCATTTGCATATGTCGTATCATGTAATGTCATGTCCTGACATTTTTGAAGATTCATATAAGCAGTCAGGCTGTCAATCTGAATATAAAATAAATCAGAACAGATGCAATTGGTCAGAGTTAAAAAAGATTGCCTTTTCAAGCTATATTAAAAAGCTTTCTGTAAGAATTGTTACTGATCACGTTGTCAACGATACTTTAATTTGCTAGAACGGTTAGTTTACTTGAATATAAAGTTAAAAGGACCAGTGCAGCAGTTACTTGACGAGGCAGGTACAAGGTGGTTCTCCAAATCCCGAAATAGCATAATCTGTATCGGATAGGTAATATCCCAATTCATAAAACAAAGCTTCGGATTGCAACAGAACCCTGTAACAAAACTATAGGGCGATTTTTCTGTTCCTGTGTTTACCGCAATGGCGCTGCAAAAAGGGGATAAGAGAAAAAATCACAAAAATTTTATATGGAATTCCATACAAAACACAATTTGAATAATTTTAAAAGTTTTCTATGAAATTTCTCATCTTACTACAATTAAATAATTTAAATTACTTTATGAAGTATCATTGACAATATATTAAGCATAATATATAAAATATTTTCTTTTCTTCTGTCTGTAAAACAAATATGAAAATAGGTTAAATTTTTCATACAACTTTGTATGGGAAATTTTGACAATTTTTATGTTTCTTTTTTGAGCGACTTAAGAATAATATTTTATATATTACGCTTAAAATATAGTCAATAATACTCCATAAGCAAATTAAAATTGTTCAATTGTGGTAAAATGAGAAATTTCATAGATAATTTTTAAAATTATTCAAGTTGTGTTTTGTATGAAATCCCATATAAAATTTTTGTGATTTTTTCTCTTATCCCCTTTTTGCAGCGCCATTGCGGTAAACACAGGAACAGAAAAATCGCCCTATAGTGTATCACCTTTATACTGTATTCAACCATATTTGCTCAATTGTTTTTTTTTTTGCCAATAAAATATAAATAAATAGAAAGAGATAAAAAAAAGCAATTGGTTCATAAAAGATTCGGTAATTTTTTAAAAAAATCGATAAAATCTTCAAGAGAAAATAAATTTTAATAATTAATTCGTCCATGATTTTTGATGAAAATTATCATCCAAAAAAAAATTAAATATTTATAAATATAATTAACTAGAAATCGAATAGAAGTTACAATAAGTTATTAAATATTGTGTACCTAAATTTAGTACCAAAAAAAAAATATTTAATCAAGTTATACATATTAGAATTTTTTTTAAATTAATTTGATTTGATAAACTTGATGTTAAGCAAATCACAAAAGAAAAAGAAATTGGAAGTAGTTGTAATTGTAATATAATAGTCAATATTGCAAAATCATAAGTTAAGAACACAAGAAGTTTTCTTTTGTTGGCAGCAGTACCGTTTATATTGAAGGCCTTAAAAAGTGGATGTTAACATAATTATAATTAATAAAATTTCAAGAAACAATTACAAAGGAAACTCAAATAATTTGTTTGGAGTATTAAATCAAAACCTGCAACTTGGAAATTTTTCAAATCAATCAAATGGGACAATCATCATCAAGAATGTCAACATATTGATTAAGATAAGTTTAAAACAATATTTTTTTTATGTAACACTAGAACAAATTATTAATTAGAAATAATTTTAAAAGTCCTTGAGTTTGAATGTTAGATTTTTATGTTTTCTAATAAATTCCTTTTTTTAAATAAACTATATTATTGGTATAAAATATATAAGTATTTGATATTTGATTTAAATTTTGTTAATTTTTAAAAAAGTTAGTGTTTCGATAATGTATTAATTTTTTTGATAACTTTGGTGTGTGTGATGATTCAAAAGGGTAAGTGTCGACTTATCCATATTTTTCAGTTATTTTTATGACACTTAAACTAATATTTATCTTAGTCTATTCGTGGGAGAATTTGCGAATCCCCCAAGCCGTGATCTTGCGGAATCGGTTAATAATAAGTGTCACTCCCACGTGACAATGTTACAACCCGGACAAACACAACAGAAATAATCCCCCCTTTAAACGGTAAAGTATCACACCAAGTAAACCCGAACATCAGCCACATTGGCTGAATATGCGGGTGATTAAAGTGACCTTCTAGCTGAGTATTAGAAACACACTGTTTTAAGCTGGGTTGTATTATGTATGTACGCTGGGTTGTATACTGTAATGACGAATAATCAACTTATAGCTCGAGGTTGTCCTACCAAAAGATTAGAATACGTGTTATTTTCATATGAAAAGCAACCAATCCCACCAGGCTTAGAGTATTTCTTTCTAGTTTGAAAGGCAATCTAAAAATGGTTTGCTTTGTTAGATGCCCTAAATGATGGAGTAAACAACATTGGAATGAAGGGAAAAGCAAGCGCAGATGAACAACAAAAAATGGAACTAGGGTTGAAATTATTTCTGTAATAATTTTGTCGCCACATCCCCTTCGAAAGAGCGCACTAGCAGTTCTTTTTCTTCCCACTTCGCATCCAACATGTTTTATTGGCATTGATCTAGAAAGTGTTCTTATCAACGGTTATCCTTATGTTCGCACTCTTTGACACTTAACGTTTCTTCGGCTTCCTTTACATTTATAGATGAAAATGTATCCGAGAGTATTAGAAGATCAGTCAAAGGTACAACTTGAAAGCAGTTTTTTCTCTAGACGTTTTTTTAAACGCGTTTTGACATTTTTGGGGTTAAAAAATGGCTTTAACAGGTTTGAACTTTAACTTAAACTTTAACATGTTTGCAGGAATTGAAAAACTGGATTCAATCTGTCAATCCGGAATTCAATAAAATACATCCAATTGTTCCTCGACTAACAATTGATTTAATAGAATCAATAGGGGATACAATAAAGAGGTTTTAAGTATAGTTTTGACGTTTTAAACACTAGGTACAAACTTTGGTATAGGTACTGCGGAATGAAAAATATATGCAACGAGCTATTACAACCCTTATATAAAACTAAGCGCTCTAATCTGTACTAGTTTGTCTATTACGAGTTAAAAAAGTCACTATAAAACATATCACCTTACATCATTTGTGACTTTACAGATTGACAAAATGGTCTTTGAACGAAAATGGTACGATATACATTATCCAGTTCACATCGAAAACAAAAGTTGTGTCGCCTTTCGCTTGTCGATTTTGTCGCCTCTTTCCTAATTTGGTTTTAAAAATAAGAGATTTTTGTTAATGTTTTAGAAGGACAAAGGGCTTAAGTATGCAATGCACATATCAATAACCATCATATAAAAGATAATTCTCTGAAGAAAAAGTTTGGACACATGTTTTAAAGGGTGGAAGGAGAATTTCTGGAAGATTCAAATTGTTTTTCTCGGTCACTCAAAAGCCCACGACGATGATCAACGCTGTAAACCTTTGCAAACATCAAATCTTCCTAACATAGAGTCAACAAGTCTCGAACACTCAGGGACACATTAAAATTTTTTATCAACAAAAGATTATAATGAAGAAAATCGCCGTGAATTGTATAATTCATTTTGTTGCCTGCTCTCACTTCCTTATAAACTCTATCATCAAATCGATGATCTTCAAACTCAACCCAAAAATCTACAAACACATCGAATCAATCAGTTTGTTGGGTTTATCTATTGTATCTTCAAAACCATTCGGAGGTACGATTGACAAAAATAGGTGATTTCTGCAAAAGGAACGAACTTTTGCTGAGCTCTCGTACTTTGAATATTTCTCTGCCTCGAGCCTGTCTGGTATATCGGTAACAATTACATTTCAAGTTATAGTGTGTCTGTTTTTGGTGCTACAACATGGGAACATTAAAATCAAGGCAACATACACTAGGAGGTCACCTTATATCAAGGAGGCTCCGTTTGTGACTGTGGTATTTGAATAAAAACCCAGACAGGCTGATCATGTATAAAAATCCTTAACTCAGACTCTTGATATCTCAGAGCCGTGAGCTTTCAGTCCTTTCATATTTTTCACTTTAAAATTTTTAAAGGAAATCCAGGACCCCGATTATGGATTGTGATTTAAGTTGAAAGGACGGTGCTTTTAAAATATATTGTGTACGAAGACAAAAACTTACGACAATGTATTAATGATTAGAGTAAACAAATTTCTTGTGGATATTTTGAAGTGTTCATTAATTCTCAATGTACTCTGTCAAATAAACTTCTATACTTTTGTGCTATTATATTAGTTCCAAAGTTGAACGACACGTGGACAAAGCAGATTAAATCCTCAAACTTCTAGTGCAATTAAATTGTATTGATTCGACTATGATCTATCGTAGATCGATTTAAAAATCTAGATTTTTGGGTTGATTATGTTAAACAAATCACAAAACATACATAAAATTATGGAGGGGCTAAAATCTTAAGCTCTGAGATATCAAGACTTTGGTTTTGGTCAAGGATTTTGATATAGTTTTCAGTATAAAACTTTTATGCGGACATTGTTTTTAGTTTTGGGCAGCAATGTATATCAAACATAACTCTTTGTTAAAGTACATGTAGTTTTTTATCTCTGTTTAGAAATTTATTACAAAACTAACACGAAACATCTATACGTTGCCGGAAAATCATAACAGATCATAAATTAACATAATTTAGAGAAAAGATGATACACTCAGCCTCAGCAAACTACTCAAAAACCTCTCCATTTAGCGTTTCGAGAAAATATTACAAAATCACAAATTCATATGTAAAAATTAAAAAAAATCAAACTTTTTTCAAAATTCTAAAAATATTGCAAAAATTATAACCAAATCAAAAATTAAAACTTTTTCCAAAATTCTAAAAATATTGCAAAAATTATAAAAAAATCAAAAATACAAACTTTTTTCAAAATTCTAAAAATATTTCAAAAACTATAACAAATTCAAAAATTTCCATGTCACATTTACGTCATACGAGTACAACAGCTAAATTTTTTTTTCCAAAATATTGGCTAAAAAAATAAATGAAATCATTTTTATGACATACTTGACAATAGTTTTTTGACACACTTATAATGCAATAAAATTCGCAATAATAATAAAATTATTTTCATTTCATACAAATAACTAATTTTATTATTTTCTAAAAATATAAATGAAAATCATTCTTTTGACACACTTGACATTATTTTTTTGACAAACTTATAATGCCATAATTCTGTATATTAATAATAAAATTTCATGTCATACAAATAATTTATTTTATTTTTCCCAAAAAATTGGGTAAAAAGTAAATAAATCGAAGTAAAATCTTTCTTTTGACACACTTGACAACATTTTTTTGACAAACTTATAATGCCATAATTCTCAATAATAATAATAAAAGTTCATGTCATACAAGAACTTAATTCTATTTTTTTTTCACAAAAATTGGGTAAAAAAATAAATTAAAATCTTACTTACTTGACAACATTTTTTTGACAAACTTATAATGCAATAATATAGATTTTGGTGTCACATGCCATTTTTTTGACAAACTTATAATGCAATAATCTAGATTTTGGTGTCACATGCCAACCTATCATGTTTCTCCAAAGGTTTCTCCAAATTCTATGTTCCTACTCGTAATCACTTAAAATGAACGTTTTTTAAGCAAAAAATATACGAATTTGCTTTGACAATTGACACACTTGACGATTTTTTTGACACACTTACGGGACAGCTATCGAACACATCGTCCTTTCGGCTCTTCCCATTTAGTGAAATTTTTTTGAAATCCGTCCAGTCGTTTTTTAGATTTCGTCGGTTGTGACCGACAGACAGACAGACATTTTTTTTTGCTTTTTTAGAATCAGTAGGTCCTAAAACGTCGAGAAATGCCAAAAAAGTTGGGGTTAGAATTTCACTTTTGGCTCATGAATGCAATGCAATACTTAAGTTTTTTCAAAACCGAAGCAATTTTTTCAAAACCGATATAATTTTTCAAAACCGAAGTAAATATTATTTTTGGTTGTGACATATGCTTAAACTAATGTCGAATTCTTTTTGTCTAGAGCAAAAGGGATCGCAGGAGGGATCGATTTTGATCGATTATGATCAATGTTGATCTACGGGTCTGACTACCCTGCGTACTCCAGTCCCTGCCATCGACATATGAGTTAGCGTGAGATATCACATACCACTGGCAATGGCAGGAGATGTCATTAGCCAAGATGATATCTTAGGGTGCTGGCGGACGAACTTTAATTAGTCAACGGCAGCACTTCCAGTCTTAGCTGGGCAGCGTTCCCTAGCGGTACCGGTCATTAGCTCTTCCGTGGAATCGAACCAACACGTAGTTATGTGTGGGCTTTGTGCCTCGATTAAGGTGGTGGGCGGTGCGTCTGGGGTGCGCTGCATCAGCTGGATTATTGGCATTTAGTTTTGTTTTGTTTTCTGCAAATTTCTCACAATTTGTTTTTCACTTATTATTTTGTTATTATTTCTTCATCTTATCATGAAATATTGGCATATGTCATATTTTGTAGTATGATAGGATTTTTTACTTAGTTATGCATTTTAAAATAAACCACAAAAAAATAAAATAAACATTTTGATATATATATGGCAGTACAACCGAAAAAAAATAAGTCTGCAAGTGGTAAAGCAAATTTGCGCAATCCACCCGCCCATAAAGCGGCATGTCCACGGAATTTGCAGGGACAAAACATATATGAATCAATAAAAAATTTTAAAATACATGTTCAAAACATCTGCGGATTGAACGCTAACCATGACCACGTGCAACATCATCTTGAGCACGACAAACCGAACATTCTATTCCTTACAGAAACACAAGTTTCTGAAAATTTTCTCTTTATAGAATCGCATAATTCCAAATATAGGCTCGAATCAGCTTTCAAACTCCATCAGGGCGTATGCGCATTCATTCATGAGAGTGTTGCGTACACGCGCTTTCCAAATTTTGAACTACACGGTGACGGCTTCAATACAATGGTTTTAAAGATTTGTCTTCCAGAAATGACTTTTTTTACAATAGCTTTATACCGGTCCCCCAACAAACGTAACCCAAACTTTTTTAATATACTGACAAAAATTGTGGACAAGATTAGAGCAAAGTCCCCTAATTGTGAAGTTATCGTTACCGGTGACTTCAACGTCCACAACAAATCATGGTTGGAATTCTCCAAATCGACCGACGATGTTGACAATAGTGGAAAACTGGCAGAAATTTTTGCCGCGTCTCAGGGCCTATTCCAAATTGTTGAAAGCCCGACTTTCACTCCCCGTAATGGCGGTGATAATAGTTTTCTACTAGATCTCTATCTTACCACAATGCCAGATATTACGAGTGTCGATGTTGCGAAAGGTAGCATTGGAAATTCTGATCATTATTTAATCTCATCAGTTATCAAAACTGATTTACTTAAAACTACAGCTCCCAAACCCCGTAAAATATTTCACTACTCAAAAATGGATAAGAGTGGTCTTCAAAATTTTTTCCATGGTTTCCCTTTCGACCGTCATTGTTTTTACACTGACAATGTAAATGTTTCTGCTCAAAACTTTACAGAAACCATCCAATTTGCTATCAATAAATTTGTCCCTTTCTCCATAGTAAAACCCAAACAAAAATACTTGTATTCGAAAGCTGCCAAAACGGCACTTAGAAACAAACGTAGATCATTTAATATTTGGATTCATAACAAAACTCCCACTAATCGATCCCAATATCTAAAGGCCAACAAAATATCTAATCAGATTATCTCAAACGAAAAGTCCGAAATTGACAGAGCGAAAGCCTCAAAACTTACGTCAATGTCTGTTTCTGACAAGAGTTTCTACAGTGCCATTAATTCTTTAAATTCTGGTACAAAATTTTCTATTCCCCCTATTATTGATGGTGATTTAATCGTCAATGATCCCGCAAGAAAAGCTAACTTGTTCGCTGAACGCTTTGCTCTGAACTCCACTGTTTTGGAAACTCCTAAAGAAATACCCCAAATCCAGTCTTCAGGAGTTAATATGAATGAACTTCACTTCAAACCCAAAATAGTCGCTAAACTTTTAAAGGGGTTAAACATCAACAAAGCATCAGGAATGGACAATATTCCACCCATTATTTTAAAAACCTTTTCCAAAGAACTTGCACCAACTTTAACTAAAATATTCTACCAATCCTACAAATCTGGTATATTTCCCTCGTGCTGGAAGTTGGCAAATGTCCAGCCCGTCCCCAAAAAGGGACCAAAATCCGATATCTCAAATTATAGGCCAATAGCTTTACTATCGGTCCTATCCAAAGTATATGAGCATTATATTAATACACATATTTCAAAATTTCTGGAAGAAAATCATTTAATATCCGACAGCCAATACGGTTTTCGAAACAAAAGATCAACTACCGATCTATTAAACTATGTAGCGCATTGTTGGAACAGCATACTTGATAAAGGTGGTGAAACATACGTTATCGCTTTAGACATCTCCAAGGCATTCGATCGAGTCTGGCATGCCAACTTAATCAACAAGCTCGTTGCGTACGGTTTTCATCCCAATGTTGTGAAGCTGATTCAAAATTTTCTATCCGACCGATACATTTCGGTAACCTTAGACGGATATTCTTCTGAGTCTAAACTAATTAACGCTGGTGTACCCCAAGGCTCAGTATTGTCCCCAACCCTATTTTTGATTTATATCAACGAATTGTTGAAAATCACCAGCAACCCAATAAATAGTTTTGCAGATGATAGTACTCTGCACAAGTCGTTCGAGCCCCTTCCTTCAAAAGGTAAAATGCACGAACGAATTAATCCTGCCCGGAGAGACGCTGCCATAAACGTGAACAAAGACCTGAAAAAGTCGCCGACGGCGATGGCAAAAAGCGCGTCTAAAAAACTCGGTCTCCTAAATAGAAGCAAAAAATTTTTCACTCCATACCAATTGCTCCATGTTTATAAGTCCTATATTCGTCCCTGTATGGAGTACTGCTGTCAAGTTTGGGGTGCTGCCTCTGATTCTATCTTGGCCCTCTTGGACTCTGTTCAAAAGCGAGCTATACGAATTATAGGTGATCGAACTTTGACATCAAAACTTGATTCCCTACAACATCGTCGCACTGTTGCTGACCTCGTTGTTTTTTACAAATATCGTCATCAGCAGTGCTCAGATGAAATCAGCGGCATCATGCCTCAAACTTATTCTTACCCCCGTTCCTCTCGGCAATCGGCTGCCGCAACCAGTGAAACGGTAAAGATCCCGCGCTGTCATACTGGCAGATCGCAGAGAGACTTCTTTGTCCGAACTGCGTACAAATGGAATAGTTTGCCGGAACACTTAGTCTCAGGTGGCTTCAACCCACAGATGTTTAAAAAAAGCGTTAATCTACACCTCAGAACGCCAGTTGTTGTGGGACCCAGGTCTAGACCTAGGTCTTAAAAGGTATTTATGTGTTGTTGTGACACATATTCTAAACCCTATTACACAACACATTTTATTAAAAAAAAAAAAAAAAAAGAGTGATTTTTTATTTCACAAAAAGAATATGAAAATATATGATGCATTTTGTAGTTGTGTTTGTGAACTGTCTTTGAATGTTTTTGTAATTAATTGTATATAATTAATGAATTTTTTATTGTAAAACACGATTTAAACAATACTGTTATTAAAACAATAACTAGTTCACTAAAACAAAAATATATAATAAGTAAATGGCGTCTTGTCTTACTAATTTTGACAGCTATATACATAAATGTATTACTATTTTGTATTTACCAGCTTGATCTACAAAAAATATCTAGATTCAAAAAAATCTTTTTAGAGCAAAAAAGATCACTTTTTGACCAAATAGAACTCGTTGTAATATCAAAAAAATTGATGTGAGACAAAAAGGAGCTTGTCAGAGCACTTTTTTGGACAAAAAGAACTCGACATAAAACAATTAATCGTTTTCTTTAGAGTATGTATTTACAAAGTTTTACAATACATATTTGTTTTCTTTAGTAAGTTGACAGTAAGCGTATTTCGGCATTTCCCTGCGAATTAGGAATTGAGAAAAAAGTTCAATAAATAAAGAAATATTTTCTAATAATAATTTGTTATTGTTCACGACACATAATATTATGTACATATATGAACAAACATGAACAAATTTGCTATATTATTTTTTTCAATTCCTATTTCACGATGCACCGGGCCGAGTACGACTACACAATCAAATTAATTTTTCACCACAACTTTTACAAAAGCATACGCAAAACCTCCTTAATCATAGCCCTACTGATTCACGCCTTTTGCAATAAACAATGAACATTGCCATATGCAAAAAATTGGATTAGTGTTTTTGATTAAATTTTTTGGAATTTTTTTTATATGGAGTTTTATTTTTCTAGATGGTGTATGGCAATTTTTTAAATTGTTTTTATATTGAGTTTTAATTTCAAAATGGCGCTACAAGTTCACGATTTTTACTGTGCTAAAAAATTAATCAGACTTCTAAATAGGGGGTTTTGGCATACGTAACGTTGTTCTTTGAACACAAAATCAGTTTTTGGCAGTTTAGAATGACGCATTAGATCAATTTAAACACAGTTTATATGCACAACAAAACTGTGTGACGCTATTACGAAGTAAAATTTAGAATGCATTTAGGGGATTTTTACGACACCTGTAAAGGTTTCTTCAGTTTTTTAATTGAAGAAATGTTTCGTGGTTATTTATGTCTTTTTCTTTTTGTCAGAGCCGAAAGAGTGATTTTTCTCACAAAAAGAATATGAAAAAATTTGATCTAATTTTGTAATTGTGTTTGTGAACTGTCATTAAATGTTTTTGTATTTAATTAAATAATTTTTTATTAAGTTTTAATTTAAACAATAAATATTTCACTTAAAACAAATAATAATAAGTAAATGGCGTCTTGTTTGTTTATCAATTTTGACAGCTGCATAAATGTTTTTGTGTTATTCTATTGTACATATTTACAACTTGATCTACGAAAAAATCTAGATTCAGAAAAATATTTTCAGGCCAAAAAAAGAGCAATCATTTTGTACAAAAAGAGTAAGAAATGCAAAAAAAAGTGATTTGACTGTTGCTTTTTTTACTTTTAGATCACTTATTTGTTAAAAAGAAAACGGCTTCAGTTTTTTTATACTTTTTGTTGTTGTTTTCAATTTTTTCATTATACATATTCTATTTTCTGTCGGTTGTACCATTTTTTGTATTTTTTTTAAGAAGAAATAATAGCTATTTATGTATTAAGAGCTTAAAGTATGTCTTTTCCGCATGAGAGTTAGCCGAGAGCAACAATCACTCGATAGCAAAAAAGATACTTTATGCCCGAATTGCATACAAGATTTTGTTTATGAGAAAAGTTCTGTATTATTTGCATAAATAAAAACGCATATATTTACACAAGAAAGTAAAATATTTTTTTAGAAAATTATTTTTTCCAAGTAGTTTTTCGAAATAATAGTAGTAATAATAATTTTAGGCAGTGGTGGATTACCATAGAGGCGGAAGAGGCGGCCGCCTCGGGCCCCACATGCACAGGGGCCCCCTCGCTACAAATAGTATTGATATTTTATAGGTATTCAAATATCAGATGACTGCGTTCATTCAACCAAAGTTTTTAAACCTAAAGATTTTTTTAATATTATCCCACATGTAAAAGTGTTAGGTTGTCAATTTGTATTACGTTTTTTCATGTATGTATTTATTTTAATAATTCTAATTTGATAGTTTTATAATTTTTTAATGTACAAATTCGTTTTCCAATTTGTATAGTAAAAAAACATTTTGTTTTGAAAAGTTCCACTGTTACGAATGAATATTAATACTAAAACTTTATTTGCAATGGGCTGTTATTATATTAATCGCAAAATTATTGATAAAAACAAAATCCAGATAAGTATTTTTTGGATATTTGAAGTATATTTGAGTTTTATGTTTTCATCAATGATTTTGGATTTCTTTTAAGACCTACAATTTATTGAAAGCATTAAACTGAAAACCTCAATTTTAAGCATATAATTGTACATATTTTAGATTAATTTCATATATAACTAAATAAATGAAAACTTTTTAACGGGTAGAATTGAAATCTATTAATGTATGCTTAAAATCCATGTATTTTTTATACAATACATGCTAAATTCATCATTTGGATTAACGTTTGAAAAGGGTTTCCATATGATATGATTGATATAGTATAGGTGTTTTAGCTTTAGTTGTATATTTCGTTTTATCAACGTTAATTGGAAAAAAGATTGTCTAAAAAATTTGTTTGAAAAATTTGAAAAAAAGATTGTTTGTAACTGGACGTATTGATACTCAAATAGCTCGTGAAATTGAAGTACAACAAAAATGCTGGCGGAAGTTTTAAAAAGAGTTGCAGCTACAGTAAAGCTATTAGTTACTTTGGGTTTAGCATTTCGTTGTCATCGAGAAGATATTGATTCGAACAGAAAAGGCAATTTTATGACATGCAATGAGTACCTATCCCAATTTGATGATTTTCTTAAAAATCATTTGGAGAGGTACAGCCATCCAGGAAAAGGTAATGTAAGTTATTTATCACATACCACATGCGATGAATTTATAAATTTAATGGGAACTGAAGTAAAAGAACACCTAATTCAAGAAATTCAGGACTCTTTATATTATTCAATTATTGTTGATTCTACGCCAGACGTGAACCACACTGACCAACTAAGTTTTATATTAAGGTACATTGATAAAGTGGGCGATGCGAGAGAACGATTTTTGGATTTTTACAAATTGAAAATCACAATTCAGAATATCTTGCACAACTAATTTTGAAAACTTTAAACAATTTGTCTTTGGATATTAAAAATTGTCGCGGTCAAACATATATGGGCGGAAAATATAATGGTTTACCAGCCAGAATTAAAACTCTAAGTGAGACCGCCATTTTTATTCCTTGTACAAGTCATACGCTTAATTTAATTGGAAATTATGCTGCAGATGCCTATTCTACTGCGGTGTATTATTTTAACTTTATCCAAAATATATATGTATTCTTTTCTTCATCTACTCACAGATGGAAGTTGCTTATTGATAATTTTTCCGATCCTAATTCCAAACATATTAAAACATTAAGTGACACAAGTGACAAGATGGTCTGCAAGAGCTGATGCAGTATCCGCCTTGCGGTTTAATTACAAAAATATTAAAAGCATTCTTATCCAAATTAGCGAAAATGAAGTCATAAAACCGATTACTAAAGTTGAGGTTAAAAAATTAGCTAGCTCTGTCGATGAATATGAATTGCCTTATTAACCGTTCTATGGGATATATTATTGCAAAGAATCAATAGTACTAGAAAATCATTTCAAAATATTCAAACGAACTTATTACAAGGAGTAAAACTGTTTAATTCTTTGTCACAATTTATAAGGGATGTTCGGAATGATTTTGAGAGCATAGAAAAGCAAGCAAACTTATTAACAGACAATATTAGCTACAAAGAAGGACGAAAAAGAAAACGCAAAATTATGTATGATGAATCATCTGCAAATGATACACAGTTAGTAGGACGAGAATTGTTTATTATACACTCAGAGAATTTTGTTAGTAAATTTAATAACCGCCCGTTTCAAAAATGCGTAATAAGTTATTTTATCAATCTGATAACGATTTTATTAAAGTAATTGCCACATTCGTTCGATTAAAACATTTTGTTATTATTTTCATAAAAATGTTTATTAAAATAAAAATACGGTCAATATTATTAAAAAAATCACAACGGTTGATTAAACTAATAACCAATTTTTATTAAAATAATGAATTCGGACAGTCAAAAAAAAAAATCATGTGATTAATGTAGAGCTATTAAAATAAAAACATCAATTATTATTTTTGTAGTTAATTTTAATAACCATTTTATTAGATTAATCATTGACGTTTTTACTTTCAAAACGTAGGTTATTAGATTAATAATAGTATACATTACTCTAACTTTAGGTTATTATTTTTAATAAAGATTAATAAAATCTTGGTAAGAATCACAGTTTATATACAGACTCTAAATAAACAACTTTAAAAAATATTTAAAAGTTTTGTGAAAAGTTAAAAGTGTTGTTAAAAAAATTGAAAAAGTAAGATTCTTTTATTAAACGATAAGAAATTTGATTTAAAACAAAAACAAATAGTTGGCAGGTAAACGAATTCATACGTTTGGTATGTGAAACTTTGTAAATTTTTGTGCTGTCTATTTCGTTTTTAAAAAAATTGGTTTTTCAGTTCCTGAAGCAGATTCATCAGAACATGTAGAAATTTTGTTCGATGAACAGAGTAGTTGGGCTGAAATTGAGTCTGCATGGGACAGGACTAAACAACTGAGACTCAGCGACATTTAAAAATTAAAATCAACTTCGGAAATTTTAACCTAATGGAAGCAATTTAAATTACCGCTTGGTTATAAACTGGTAATTAATAATTCAATATTAGTATATTTCAATAACATTTTAATTATAATAATATTCCTTTTAAAATTTTCAGATAGAGATTTATTTCAAAGCGGAAACATTAAAAGCCAGCGATTTTGGTTGTAAATTACCAACATTTATTTAGAAAACTCAGCCCATTTTTTAAGAACAAATTAAAGATGAAAAGCTAAGAGAGATTGTTGAAAAGCTTCGCAATACACAGAATATACGACAGAAAGTAAGTTTTTTAAATTTGTTTTTTTTGGCTCCAAAAACTTGAAAAACAGAATTCCATTCAAATTTTACAGCAACAGAATTTTTTGCGGTCAAATTTGTATGAAATTCTGTTTCTGTTTCTGATGTATTTGAATATCCAACTGTAAGTTAAAAAGTTGTTTTTGGACATGTCATTTGTAATTTTTAGGGTTCCGTTTTTTATACGGAACACATGGTGAGAGTACAATGTGTTTTTCACATTATGTCGATTATCTCGTGAACCATTGATCCGATGAACTTAAGATTTGAGGTGCTTATAAAACTAACCTATCCACACAAGATAACGGGTTAAAAATAAATAAAGTTGTATTCGTTTGTTTTACAGAGGTACGATGTAAAGCCTTTGAGAACATACATTTTTTTATCGAGACGAGTAGGGTATTATATGAAAGGGCTTCGCGTTTCAGCATTCCTTAAAAATGTATTTTGGAATTTTACACCTCACCATTTTTCGTATAATTTTGAAAAATGACGTTTTCTCTATGTTTTATTGCCCCGATTAACTCTGACCCTACTTAATCGAAAATCGTGAAATATATTTGGAATGATAGAAAAATGTGTAGGTTTTTAATGAAAAATATAGAAAAGTGGCAGATACTCATAACTATATTTATTAAAGGGGTGGGAATGTTAAGGGGTAAAAACATCATTTAGAACCAGGTCAAGTGCGGTGTCATTTGAAAGAGCACTTGATTTTAGAAACATTGACATTTTTTTTAGAATGTTGCAATGCACAGTTTTTGAATTATTGTCAAAAAAGTGACACAAAAAGTTGGTCCCCCCCCTTGCATTTCGAGCTTTATTAACACAAACATTTGAAAAAATTCACAGAGACAGGAAGTTTGATAAACACTGAACGAAAATTATAGCGAAGTCTCAAATAATTATTTTTTTGAACTTTTAAGGGATTGGGGTGGGGAAGGAAGAAAAAAACTTTTTCTACCCAAGCAAGTGGGGTGTCATTTGAAAGAGCACCAAATATAAGAACAATTGCAATTTTTTTTAGAATTTTGCGGTGCACATTTTTTGAGTTATTCTAAGAAATGTGCAAATTTCATGCCGTTCCCCCCATACGTTTCGACACTGATAGACAGAAAAAATTGAAAAAATTCACAGAGACAGGAAGTTTGTTATATTTTGAACGAAGATTATAGCGAACTCTCAAATAATTATATTTCTGTGTGTTTGGTGAAAGGGTGAAAGGGGGGTAAAAAAAACTTTTTTGACCCAGCGAGTGTATTGTCATTTGAAAGAAGACCAAATTTAAGAAACATTGCAATATTTTTTAGAATTTTGCGATAAACAGTTTTTTAAGTTATTGTTAAAAAAGTTTTATTTTAAGTATATGTATACCACCACTACCCTAAGTTTTGACTCTGATTTATAGAAAAAATATTCTCAATTTAAACCATTTAAACTGGCTAAACTGGCTAAATCTTTCTTTAGTTAACATAAACAATTGATAATTAAAAATAACTATAATAAAAATAACGACGCACGCCTATGGAAACAAATATCACAACAAACAAATGGTACGAACTAGAAGTAAAAATTTAACTAATATAATTGTTTTGAAAACAAATTTATCCCAAAATAAATAATACATATCTGTTTTACTTTTTGTCTCATCTTTTATCTCTTGCTGCGTCGTATCTGTCAAAAATTCGCGGGCAAAAAAATTCTACATAGATGTGATTGACATTTACTATTGACGTCTACGATTAAATATTTATTCTGTTATGCGTCAATAGTCTGGCGATATAAAGACTTTACAACACAACTTTATGTCATTTATTTTTGATATTGTGTTCTTTTACATTCACGGAACCCTTTGGCGAGCGAATTTTATTCGCACTTGTCCGACTTTTTTTGAGTGAAAACAATTACACCTATTCAATGTTAGAGTCTGTTATAATATAATTATTTTTCTGTTTTATATTATTTAGATGGTATTCTGCTATCAACTATGTATTTACTGCACAGGGTTCTCCGTCCAACCAACAAAGCTTGAGATTCGAGATTCTCAAAACAGTTTGGCCATTATAGGTGAAACTTTTAAAAATGTTGAAGAGATATTACAAAAGTATTTGGATCAAAAATTACCAATTCAGCCTCTTTTGTTAATTACTGGATCTAGAACTAAGCCAATACTAGTATGTTTTGATAATGTACGGTATGAAGTTTATACATCATGGAAAGCAGTTGATGTGCGCTTCAAAATATTTTATTTATTCAACTTAAAATATCCGCAATCAGCAACCAATTTTGGAATTTTATCCAAAAGTATTTTTATACATTGAAAGGCGAAAAAGAAATAGCACATTATTCGATCAATTTGTTGATTGATTGGCTAAATTAAAATCAATAATATATATTATTAGTTTAACTATTTTTTCTTTTAATTTTTGTCACATATAAATTTAAAAATACTTTAAAACAAAATTATGAATTATTTTAAAATTAAAACTGTGATATATAAATACTTTAAAATTAAATGAAAATAATTGAAATATGTATATAAAATTGTTAATAAAAAATTTATGTTCTCTTTTATTTAAAAGTGTAAAATATAATTTCCATTATTAATTTAATAAGTTCCATTATTAATTTAATAACATCTAATTATTAATTTAATAAGTTCTATTATTAATTTTAAAGCATCTTATTATTAATTTAATAAGAACCTTTTATTAATCTAATTAGATTGTATTATTAATCTGATAATATAATATTATTTTAAAAACAACTTTATTATTCTAATAATATATGTCATTTATCCAATGGATACATAATATGATTGTAATCCATTATGTTAATAATTCAATAAGAATTTTTCAACTTAATCATTTTTTCGTAAACATTGCTATCGACCTACAATCTGAGTCGCAAGAAAACATATCACAATCCGTAAATAATAATGATTCGATATCCATATCTACAAATAATCTACTTGAAAATTTTTTTTCTATCTCCAACCAAGATGTAAAAGATATGATATCACATCTGGACTCGAACTCGGCTTGTGGCTATGATCAAATTTCAGCAAAATTTATAAAAAAACATTGTGACACAATTGCTCCACCGTTAACTATTGCCATTAATCACTGTTTCGAAACAGGAATATTTCCAGATAAACTCAAACTCGCCAGAGTTGTACCGATTTTCAAAAAGGGAGATAAGTTTGATAAAAACAATTACCGACCGATATCCGTACTTCCTACAATATCAAAACTTTTTGAAAGGGCCATTCATAATCAAATTTTAAACTTTCTGAATATACATTCTCTAATACATAAAAATCAATTTGGCTTCCTAAAGCGCAGTAGCACACTTTCAGCATCGTTACAGCTCGTTGAAACTATTTATAAACATATGGAACAAAAAAAAGCTACTTCGTGTCTCTTTATCGATTTGGTTAAAGCGTTCGATTGTGTAGATCATGAAATTTTAATTCAGAAACTGATTGATATTGGAATCCGTGGAAAAGCCCTCGCGTTAATTACCAATTATTTATCAGATCGTGCGCAGTTTGTACAAATAGGAAACACCAAGTCAGATATTTTGGGAATTAGGTGTGGGGTTCCCCAAGGGTCAATTTTGGGTCCTCTACTATTCCTAATTTATGTAAACGACATATTCAAACTAGATTTAAATGGTTTATTGCAACTGTTTGCCGATGACGCTGTCTTATCATATGGCTGTCCAAACAATATTGAACTTAAAAGAAATTTGGAAGACGATCTTCTAATTCTAAATGGCTGGCTAAATAAAAATAAACTACATCTTAATATATCAAAAACATTTTTTATCAACTTCTTTATAAGGAATCCAATCGACAATAGAAATAGTTTTGACAATATTATGCTCCATGATGATCCAATCTTTAGAAAAGAAAGTGGTTGTTATCTCGGGTTATTTCTTAGTTCAAAATTTAACTGGTCTCATCATGTGAACATGGTTAAGGCTAAGATATCTCCAATAATAGGATTATTAAAAAGAGTTGGTAAATATCTAATAACAAACGTGGCACTTAATGTATATTATAGCTTTATTCATTCTCACTTGGTCTATTTATTACCAATATGGGGTAGCTTAACGGAATCAAGATTACAGGAACTACAGATTTTACAAAACAAAGCATTGAAATCTGTGTATAAACTTCCCCGTCTAACGCCAACCATAAATTTATATAACAATAAAATCTTACCTATTTCCAAGTTGATTCATTATGAGTACATGCTAACAATTTACAAAATGCAAAACAATACAATTAAATTTAACAATCAATTGATAACAAATTCCTCAATCACAGGGCGAGCAGGTAGATTTGCAAATCACTTAAGACCACCAAGATATACTCTAAACATAACTCAAAACAGCATCTTCTATAAAGGTATCAATCTCACAAATGATTTACCCTCTGAGATTAAATGTTGCAATGTGGGTTCCTTCAAAAGCAAACTTAAACAAAAACTTTTTGAAAGCTATAAAGTGGATTACTATAATGTTCATCATTGAAAAAGTAAAAAAGAAAAAAAGAAATATTTTATCTAATTAAAAATAATTTTACTAATCATTATAATTTAATCAATGTAATTGTTTGTCGTTGTTGTCGACTTGATATTTATTAGGGACGTTTTTGTTTTTTCTCTTTTTTTTCTTTCTTAGAGTTCACAATTCTAGATTTATATTTAAATTTAACTTAATAGTTTGTAAGAATAATAATGAGTAGAATGTAATAGTATTTGAAACAAAATAATAATATATATTGATAATAATTGTTGTACTAGAATTAATAGTTTTCCTGTAATGTAAATTTAATTTTATTTTGGAAAATAAAAAAAAAAAAAAAAAAAAAAAAAAAAAAAAAAAAATCACAAGTTGTGATTAGCTGTATAATAATCACCAAATTATTAATCTAATGGCTATTTTGATAGTTTTTAATAACAGAATTCTTTGAGTGTATGATCTGTGTCTCATATCTCACAGTATGATCTATGATAGACTTGCCACTGAAATGTCTACCAGAACGTCCATATATGAAACTGTTTTAAATAATTTTAAATTATTTTTTGATCAAAATATATCCAGTGATGAAGTTGACAAGTGTATTTTAGAATTGTCATATACATATGCGAGAGATATAGGAGTACAATATTTTAAAGACGAAGTACATCATTTTTTAAAATATATAAAAGAAGAGAACATCACTTGTCCATTTAAGATGCACAAGGTAATCATTGATGGCCTGCAATCTTCATTTCCCAATGTGGAAACTATTTTAAAAATATTTCTTACATTGCCGATATGCAACGCAAGTGGGGAACGATCTTTCTCCGTTCTGAAGCGGATAAAAAATTATTTAAGAAATAGTCTTAATCAAACTCATTTGCAAAATTTTTGGTAAAATCTTAGGCCCGTAATAATAATTTTAGGCATTGTTATTTTAATTTTAGGTATTGTTATTTCAATAGGAATAAAGGTCTGCTTTACGCACAATTTTTGTATCGTAAAAGTGCATTTTAAGGTTTACTCGTACAAAAGTACGAGTACATTATATAACAAGGTTGAGAAGTAAGCTATTATTGACCTAGAACTTTTAGATCCTGAGGCGCGTAGCGCCGAGGGATATAATGTTCGAGGTCTATATTAGTCTTCTCAACCGAGGTATATATAGAATTTTTTTATCTACTAACACTAATTATCATATTTGCTTTGATTAGATTTTGGTATTAGTCATTTTCCATTTCATTTTTTAAATATCTTAAAATATCAAGTAGCCTGGAAGTTTAGTTTCATACAAATAAAACGAAACAATCCTTTGCAATTATTATTTGTTTGTGGTTTTTTGTTCATTTCAATTAAAAATGAAAGAAAATTTGTCATTATTAACCTAGGTAATTTTTTGTTATTATCATTGACCTAGGTTGAGCAAAATTACTTCTCATTGGGGCATTCGAGTAAATAATGACGATTTCTCAAGTTAGTAGTTAAAAAATATCTTTTTTGTACGAGTAAACCGTAAAATTAACTTTTGCCATTCAAAAATTGTACATAGAGCAGGCCTTTTTTCCTATTGAAATAACAATGCTGAAAGTGAAATAACAATACCTAAAATGGAAAAACCAATGCTTAAAGTTATTATATTAGGCGCGTTCCATTGAAAATCAAACTTACTCAAATTTGCTTTGATCTACTCTACCTCGAACAAGTTGTGTAGTTGAAAAGCAGATTATTTTTCGATTTTATTTAGATCGTTTATAAGCTTGTTTTTGGTATTTTTAATACTAAAATAGACCAGTCAGATTTAAACATCAGCCCAAAATAAAAATTTTTGAAAATAATAAAATTGTGTGGCAATATTTGAAAATTTTTCCAATTTTCGGCGTTCCATTGGTGATCTACTCAAAAGCAGCTTTGAGCAGCTATTTCGTTCCAAAGGAACGCATGTATTATAATTATTTCGAAAAACTACTTTGATAAAATAATTTTCGAAAAAATATTTTACTATTTTGTGTAAGTATATGTATTTTTATTTATGCAAATAATACAGAATCTTACTCGTACAAAAAATCTTTTATGCAATTCAGGCATAAAGTATCTTTTTTGTTTTCGAGTGATTGTTTCTCTCGGCTAAAGCCTCGAGCAACAACTTCACTCTCAAGCGGAAAAGACATACTTTATGCCCTTAATACATAAATAGCTATTTTGTCAATTTTGTTTTGTTTTTGAATGGAAATACATTTTTTGCTGTAAAAATTAAAAGACAATTTTTTTTAAAATATTTTTGATTTTGAATAAAAATCACACGATATAATATTTATTATTAACAATAGTTTGAATTTCTAAAGTTTCGTAGAACATACTATTTTTTATGAATCGTTTTTACATTAAATATATATAGTTATATTAGTAATTAGATAAAATATTCTAAATAAATTAATAAATATAGTTAACAATTAATTCAGCAAATTATTTGTAATATAACATCTACCCCGATGGAAAATATTCCATCAAGAATAATATAAGAACTGAATCTAAAAAATTATGGTGCAAATTATGAAACTTTTTGCAATCCATACAATTTTCGACCGATCTAGTTTCGAACCAATGAGAAAATTTTAAGCTTTAAAAAAGTTTATCATTCTCATCAGGGCTAGCCGACTAGATAAACTACCAAAAAATGTCAACGCTAAATATAAACCAAAAATTAGGTTACAACTGTAGCGAAGTATAAAAAATCAAAAAATTTACATAAACATATATTTAATAGATTCAGGTTTAGTCAAATAATTTCTCTGGTGATCACTGTTTTGTTATACTCTAGACATACTAGTATTGAATAACAAACTCATATCGGTGAGAAGAAGATGACTAGTCTTCACTTGTGTCTATTGACACATAATCAACAATTAGAGTGGCCAAATTGTGGAACTCAATGCCTCCCTCTGTATTTCCCGATGAATTTTCCCCTCAGGAATTTAAAGAAAATGTCCATAATCATTTAAAACAATTAGTATAGTTATCCCTATATCCCCATTCCTTCCATTTTCCTCATCTCCTTCCTTTATAGTTGACATGGTATCTTCGGATATTCAAAGAGTCTAAATAATGAATATTTCATATTTAGTGTGCTAAACATGTCTAAAAATATAGATATTCTTTTCAGTTGTTTCTTTTATTTGTACATATTACAGAATGTTTTTTTTAGTTTATTTAATTAAAAAATATTTAAAATAAAAAGATTAATAAAAATTATGTAGTAGAACTAAATAGTTGCAAATTATTCAAATTAACTATATTTTATAAGAACTGAATCTAAAAAATTATGGTGCAAATTATGAAACTTTTTGCAATCCATACAATTTTCGACCGATCTAGTTTCGAACCAATGAGAAAATTTTAAACTTTAAAAAAGTTGTAAAAAACCCTGAATCTATTAAATAAATGTTTATCTAGTAGGCTAGCCTTGATGAGAATGATAAACTATTTTAAAGTTTAAAATTTTCTCATTGGTTGGAAACTAGATCGGTCGAAAATTGTATGGATTGCAAAAAGTTTCATAATTTGCACCATAATTTTTTAGATTCAGTTCTTATATTATTCTTGATGGGATATTTTCCATCGGGGTGATGTTATATCACAAATAATTTACTGAATTAATTGTTGAATATGTGTCAATAGACACAAGTGAAGACTAGTCATCTTCTTCTCACCGATATGAGTTTGTTATTCAATAGAAATTAATTGACTAAACCTGAATCTAATAAATATATGTTTATGTAAATTTTTTGATTTTTTGTACTTCGCTAAAGTTGTAACTTAATTTTTGGTTTATATTTAGCGTTGACATTTTTTGGTAGTTTATCTAGTCGGCTAGCCCTGATGAGAATGATAAACTCTTTTAAAGTTTAAAATTTTCTAATTGGTTCGAAACTAGATCGGTCGAAAATTGTATGGATTGCAAAAAGTTTCATAATTTGCACCATAATTTTTTAGATTCAGTTCTTATAAAATATAGTTAATTTGAATAATTTGCAACTATTTAGTTCTACTACATAATTTTTATTAATCTTTTTGTTTTAAATATTTTTTAATTAAATAAACTAAAAAATCATTAAATTACATATGTAATATGTACAAATAAAAGAAACAACTGAAAAGAATATCTACTTATGTTCCATTCAATAGGTTTCAATATAAATAAGAAAAGTGAAATAAATATAATCTAAATATAATCTTCAATTAAATTGTACAATTTCACTGAAGGTCTGTAGTATGTCATAGGTTAAAATTGTTTTATTTTTTATATCGTTCTTACTCTAAGAGTGAAATTATTATTTCACTCCTATGACGACGATCATATTTTTCATTTGATATCCAGATGAAGGAAATTAGTACTTTTTCGTCATTCTTTTTATTTACTTTTATAACAATACTTGCATTATTGCACAAAACACAATTGGATATTTTTTTCAGAACATATTTTTTTTTTTTTTTAATAAAATGTGATGTGTAGTAGGCATTACAATATGTGTCACAACAACACATAAAAACCTTTTAAGACCAAGGTCCCACAACAACATGCGTTCTTAGGATGTTAATGGACGCAAATCTGTTTTTTTTTATTTTTTTTTTAATTTTTTTTGTTCAATAATGGATAACTAAACCATAAATTCTATCACATATAAAATATGACATAGGCCAATATTTCGTGATAGGATAGAGAAATTAAAAATAAAATAAGAGATAAAAAGCAAATTTGATTTAAAAATTTGCAGGAACAAAACTAAAATTGGTTTGCCAATAGTCCAGCTAATGGCATAATCTTTGATTATGGGACGCAGTATATTTTTCAATGATTAAAGCTCAGATATATAGTTATATGAAGGCTCGTTTCTTCGAGCAAGCTACAGCGTTCCAGCATCAAGGAATATTCATTAGCTACGACTGAGAGTGCAACCGTTGACTGAATACAGTTCATCCGCCAGCACCCCTAAGATATCACCTTGGCGAGTGATATCTCACTACTATTGCCAGTGGTATGTGATATTTCACGTTAACTCATATGCCAATAGCAGGGACTGGAGTACGCGGGGTTGTCACACCCGTGGATTAAAAAAAAGAAAAAAATTAACAAATTAATAAAAACTGATCCCTCCATGCGTGAGATTGTTGGATAAAATTGGATAAAAAAAATTGGATAAAATTGGATATTTTTTGTGCATGTGTTACAGAATACAATTTTTGCCCGATCAGGCGATTTTGCATGTTTATACTGATTCGTAAAAAAACATCGTTTCGTTTACAAATCACAGGTCGGTAAGTAATTATACTTACCGACCATACAGGCGGTATGTAATTACTTACCGATAAGGGAGACCCCAGTCAGCGTGTGAATAAAATTGATTTTTATTTAAATAATTATGCAGGTCAATTTATAGTAGCTTAAACTTTAAATAATATTTTTTGCAAAATATTGCAATTATAGTTATTGAAGTATAAGGGCAGTAAGAGTGTTTTACCGATTGAGGATATATGTTTTGAGATCGAGACGAAGTCGAGATCTCTAATATATCCGAATACTCTTAATGCCCAAAATGCTTATTACATTTTTTGCACGATCAATAAAAGTTTAATTAAAATTATTTAAATAATAAAATTCATTCACAAAATTCAAGTTTTAAAGAAAATTTCTTAAAATGTCATTTTAAAATAGTAAGCTTTGCGTTTCATCATAATTCTATAGGTTTCTTTGTTGCAAAACTTAATTTCATCGAATATTTTTTCAAAATAAATTGCTTTTAAATCTTTTAATTGCAATATTATTTTTAAATGAATATTATTTAAATTTGAAGCTAGTGAATAGACGTACACAATTATTTGACTAAAAACCGTTTTTATTCACACCCTGAGGTCTCCCTTACCGCAGTGGCGGTTTTAAGCACAGGCAAACCAGGCATTTGCCGGTGGCCTCGCGCTCAGGTGGCCTCGCATTTTTTTTTCTTAGTACAAGTAATATAAAAAATTTTTCTTAGTACAATAATATAAACAACGAAACTCATTTATTGAAATTCATTATAATGTATGCGTACAGTATTTTTATAAACAGTATTTTTATAAAATATTTAACTGTACATATACATCTATTATTATGTATGTAGCAATTTTCTTGCGTTATACATAATGCCTGGCAACCATATGAAAGAGTATGCGGTTTCTAGTCTCATATACATAAACGAAATTTGAAATTTTTTCTAAGCCTACTAGATTTTTTTTTAACATTTCACAGTTATTATATTTTTGTGAATATATGATTGCTATAGCTATAGTATGATTGTTATTGGTATAAAAAATGTTGTGTTATGATTGTGTGCGAGTTACAATTTTTTGGTATAATGTAAGTAATAAATTATGTAAAAATAGAAATTATTTGTTTTCCATTTCACTCTTAAATTATAATTCTTATAGTTCAGACGTTCTTTTTTGGTGTTCTTAGTAATTAATGCGATTTTAGTATTGACGATTTTTGCTTTTCTCCTGGTTATTCTTCTGATTATGCATTTTATATTGACGACATCTGCTCTTTCCTTGGCTATTCTTCTGATTATTCGCTTTTATATTAATATTATATAAGTTAGAATATATATTTATAAATAAATATCAAACTTTAGAAAAAGTTTAAATTTATATTCATCGTTATTTAACTATGAATCCTCATTGTGATCGAGACACTGGAAGAGCTTCGGGTGCCGAAAAAAAAAAGAAATAAGAAAAAACATACAGATATGTTAAAGAAAATTAAACCATTGACAAGTTTTTTTAATATATCATCAGGTACTAACACAACTTTTGATGCAGGTGCTAGTACTTCGCAAGATGTTTCAGAAAAATTGGTAGATATTTTATCTGACCAGTCTGAAACATCTTTAGGGTCTTTATCTTTTGTTGTTTCAAATTCTGAAGTTTCTGCTGTCCTACTACCGGACACCCATGAAAAAGATTTTGAAATGAATTTGTCTCAAGAGTCTTTGTTAGCTTCCAATGATTTTGTTTTAGCTTCGAATCCCAAATTGCACGAGCACAACAAGACATAACTGATGTGGTTATTGTTTCCGACGACCCGGCGTTATGGCCCATTTCGTTTAATGAACGAGAAAGAGTCGATATTGTTAAAAAAGGACCGAGTCAGGTTAAACAAATAAATTTTAAAGCCGATAAACCGGGTCGCAGATTTAATACTAGTTTCTACACGAGAGTTTTTGCTAACGGTGAAGAAGTTTCTAGAAGCTGGCTAGTGTATTCTATACAAAATAATTCGGTATTTTGCTTTTGTTGCAAAATTTTTTTACCTAAATTTTTTTAAATTTTTTTATATGTTTATCGTCGACTGAAGGTTATTCAGATTGGAAAAATATAGGTTCTAGCTTAAAACAACATGATAAATCTGAGGATCACATTAGCTGTATGCAAAAATGGATGAATATGTCAGTTAATTTAAAATCAAATGCCACAAATGAACAAAATTTGCAGAGAATGATAGAAAATGAGAAGAAACATTGGCGCTTGGTACTTGAACGTCTTTTTACTATAGTGTTAATGTTAGCTGAAAGATCATTACCTTTTCATGGACACCGTGAGCAACTTTATCAGCCTAATAATGAACACTTCTTGGCACAAGTAGAACTTATTGCAAAATTTGATCCAGTTATGTTAGAGCATCTCAAACGAATAAAAAATAAAGAATGCTTTGACACTTATCTTAGAAAAGATGTGCAGAATGAAATAATTGGACTTATATCGAGAAGAATACTGAAAACTATCGTATCTTCTGTACAGTCATCAAAATCTTTTTCTGTTATCATGGATTGCACTCCTGATGTAAGTCATAAGGAACAGCTTTCAATTCTTTTGAGATGCGTTAAAATTAATCAGGAAGAAGTACAAATAGAAGAATTTTTTGTGGTTTTTTTCACATAACTGATAGCACTGGTTCAGGTTTAGTTGAAATTTTTTTAAATTTATTTGCTGAGTATAATTTGGATCAAATGAATTGTCGCGGGCAATCGTATGATAATGGTGCTAACATGCGAGGGCAATACAACGGGGTTCAAGCTTTAATCAAAGAAAAAAATCCCAGAGCTCTTTACGTTCCATGTGCTAAGCATACATTTAATCTAATGGTATGTCATGCTGCAACATCAGTATCGATTGCAATTAACTTTTTTGGTACTGTTCAACGAATTTTTACATTTTTTGCTGCATCAACCGTTCGATGGGACATACTGCAAAGTGTTTGTAAAATGACTGTTAAATCATTATCAGATACGCGTTAGGAAAGCTGTATAAATAGTATAAAGTTGTAAAAGATAATTTGGTTCAAATTATAGAAGCTTTATAGAAAGTTGCAGATTCAAGTTCAATTGGAGTTGCTGTTTCTGAAGCTAATGGTCTTGCGAATGAGATATCCTCATATCAGTTTATACTTTCACTTACAATTTGGCATGATATATTGTATGAAATTAACAAAGTAATTAAAGTTATGCAGAATCCCTCGGCAGATATTTCTATTATAATAAAATTGGCTGAAACTACGAACAAATTTTTAGAATCATTCAGAAGTGATGAATCATTTGAAGCGATTATTAAAAAATCTGAAGAAATAGCTATAAAATTAGGTACTAAGCCAGTATTCCCTCAAGTGCGGCTTAGCCGAAAACGACGTTTTTTTGAATATGAAGGAACCGATACACCTCTAAATGGAAAGTCTAAATATAAAGTAGATTTTTTAATGCAATAATTGATGTTGCATTAGTAAGCTTAAATGAAAGATTCAAAATGCTTGATTCATACAACAAAATATTTGGTTTTTTAACCCGTACCGAAAAAATACGTAGTTTAGATGCAAATGAATTATTGAATGATTGTAAAAATTAAGAAATATCACTGAGAAATCCTAGTACAGAAGAATCGGACGTGAACCATGAAGAGTTATACTCGGAAATAAATACATTTTTAAGAATGGAAGCTTCGGCGGAATCGAAAGATGCACTGGAAATTTTGAAGTATATTACGGCAAATTCTTTAATCGAAATTTTTCCAAATTTATTTATTGTCCTACGAATTTTACTAACTTCCCCTATTTAAGTGGCAAGCGTAGAGAGGTCATTTTCCAAATTAAAACTCATAAAAAACTATTTACGTTCCACTATGGGTCAAGACCGCTTATCTGCATTAGCTTT
Organism: Diogma glabrata; assembly: GCA_963693315.1. Classification (NCBI taxonomy): domain Eukaryota; kingdom Metazoa; phylum Arthropoda; class Insecta; order Diptera; family Cylindrotomidae; genus Diogma; species Diogma glabrata. The sequence goes on along the minus strand of OY856186.1, from coordinate 147,392,996 downwards.
AATTTCCATTGAAAATAAAATAAGTCGGTCCTTGGACTGTTCTGATTCAATTGATGAGTTTGCGTCTTTAAAAGTCCGAAAGGTTAGGTTTTAAGTCAATGTAATCGATCCTCTTAAAATCTGCGAAAAAAATATATGGTACCGCATTTTGAGTAGTCTTATTAGTGCATCTTCATCCAAAATAAAAAAAATACTTTATGTACATTTATGTACATTATGTACATCATGTATGTACATTATGTACATCACGCACATAGGTAGCGTTTTTTTGTTTCGTTACGTTCTAATAAATATCCAAAACACAATAGAACACAAGAATTAAAAACTCAACTAAAGCCGCAATTAGACTATTGCAAAACTCTGCAATATTCGTGCAATATTCGTGCAAGGGTGGTGTAAACGGTTCACAATATCATTGTCGATCAGAAACAATGAACATTGCAATACTCATGGCAGTCATTGCACGTTTCATTGCATTCCCAATGTAAACTCTTTGCAATGAAATATTGGCAATGATTTTGGCAATGAAAAATATTGCTAACAGGTTTACAATATTATTGCTGTCATTGCAGACAATTTTGATGAACATTCTTAAGTTTTGTTGTTGTGTCAATTACAAAATAATTGTGTGTCACTCAACTAAAAATTATTATACATAAAAATAATTTTAAAATAATTGTATTTTGTAGCTATATTTTAATTTTATTATAAATATATTAGGAATATGGTGTATTTGTTATTAAAACAAATTAAGTTATATTTAGTTACAAATTAAGCTATTAAAATATCGCACCCCAAATTAAATATCGCACCCCATTAAAATATCGCACCCCAAATTTGCATTCTAATAGAAATAAATCTGGCATACCAAATCTGGTATGCCAACTTGATCAACAAGCTCGTTGCGTACGGTTTTCATCCCGCAGTCGTGAAGTTGATTCAAAATTTTCTGTCTAACCGATACATCTCGGTATCTATAGATGGCTTTTCTTCTGAGTCTAAATTAGTAACCGCTGGTGTACCCAAAGGCTCAGTTTTGTCTCCCACTTTATTTTTGATTTATATCAACGAACTGTTGCAAATCACTAGTAACCCAATAAATGGTTTTGCAGATGATAGTACACTGCACAAGTCATTCGTCCCCCTATCTTCAAAGGGTAAAATGCATGAACGAATAAATCCTGCCCGGAGAGACGCTGCCATAAATGTAAACGAGGAGCTAAAAAAAGTAGCTGGGGGACAAAAATTTGGTCAATTTTAATTCCTCCAAAACACAACTATTGATTGTTTCCAGATCAAAGACCGAGTTTCCCACCGGTATTTCAATTAATATGTGTGACGACCAAATAGACGAATGTGAAAGCATTCGTTTATTGGGAGTCACAATATCCAATGACTTACTCTGGAACGATCATATAATGCCCATGGCAAAGAGCGCGTCAAGAAAACTCGGCCTCCTCAATAGATGTAAAAAATATTTTACTTCGCATCAATTACTCCACATTTATAAGTCCTATATTCGTCCCTGTATGAAGTATTGTTGTCAAGTTTGGGGCGCTGCATCTGTTACTATCCTAGCTCTTTTGGACTCTTCAAAAGCGTGCTATACGAATCGTTGGTGATCAAAATTTAACACTAGATCTTGATTCCCTACAACATCGTCGCACTGTTGCTGATCTCGTTGTTTTTTATAAATATCGTCACCAGCAGTGCTCGGATGAAATCAGGTCCATAATGCCTCAGACATATGTTTTTCCCCGTTTGACTCGTCAATCGGTTTGTGCAGCCGGTCGGACTGTCGAGATTACTCACTGTCATAGTAATAAAATGCAAAGGGATTTCTTTGTGCGTACATCGTACAAATGGAATGCTTTGCCCAAATCAATAGTCTCGAGTGCTTCCAATCCACAAAGATTTAAAAAAAAGCGTCCACCTATACCTCAAGACGCATGTTGTTGTGGGACCTGAGTCTTAAAAGGTATCTATGTGTAGTTGTGACACATTTTGTAATTCCTACTACACAACACTTTATTAAAAAAAAAATAAAATTTATTTTTTTGTAATTTTACTAGCAACTTTTGTTTTAATACCTACCCTGCCGAATATTCTTGCAGAAAAATTATATAGGAACTTACATGATCATGATTATTTCTTGTAGAGAATTGAGACAAGAAGTTTACAAGATCATACAAGATTCACATTTGATCTTTTATAGTTCATGTAAGATCCTAATAAAAATTCCTACAAGAATTTTTGCCAGGGTATTTTATTTCAGGCTCTAATCCGAGTAACAAAGGAGGTACTTCGAATTATATAGAACCTATAATTATTTTAAAAAGTTTAGTTTTACACTCGTTTCTGCTAGACACAGGATATCACTCCTTTTTTAAGTGAGCTAATAGTATTGACTATTAAGCTGTAAACTATACGATTTCACGAACTAACATTTATCTTTGTGTTTTTTTTTTAAGAAAATGTCGTGATTTTGTATTTAATAGAAAATTTTATATAAATATTTGAAATTAGTTAAATTTATATTTTTTATAGTTTTAAATTTGAAAAAAAAAATTATACATATATACTTGAATAAAAATTGAAATAAATATTTATCTACCTACAAGTACTCGTCTTTCATTTTTTCATAGATCGGATCTAGGGTATTCAAATTACTCGACTTTGCAAGTACCCGGGTAGTCGAGTATTTAATTTCTGAAATACCTGTGTTACCCGGGTACTCGGGAATTTGAAAAACAAACAAAATATATCAAGAAAGGTTAAGGTATGGTTAGGGGGCAGCTGTGTATAGGTTTAATACATTTAAGTCTTTTGTTAATTAGCTCTTACGCAGCCAATTAAAATAATTTGAAGCTTGTTCAACGCAAAAATTAGTTTTGGGAAATTTGTTTTATAAATAATTGAATTTCAGCCAGTACAGAGACTAAAGTATTCAATACGTGTTTATTACACTATAACATGTTATAGGATGTTATCAGATTTATGTTAGAACCAAAAGAAAATACTATAACTTCTTTTTAAGATATGTTTTTGTTTCATGTAAAGAAGCTCTTAAGAAATGGCACCAATGCCCAGTCATCAACAAGAATAATTCCAATTTCTTAAGATCACGAAATTAAAGAAATTTTGTCATTGGTAGTTCTTTTATTCTATTTATCATACAAATTTAAGCTACTGTTTTCAGGTGTCTGGGAGGAAAGAATTCTCATTAACGATAATTCCATATAGTTTTGTCTACCAACATCTTCCGCATGATCATTTTTATCATTCCCTTCAATATCCGAAACAACATATTATATATTTCCTTACAATATCAGACCCACAGGTACAAGATATTGGTTAAAAATATTAAAATTTAGCTTATTGCTCAAATGCTGTTCATTCGATATGAATTTCATGAATTTACTTTTGACTGGTACTTTTTTTTAATAAAATGTGTTGTGTAATAAGACTTACGATATGAGTCACAACAGCACATAGAGTCCTCTTAAGACCTAGGTCCTATTAATTCTTAAAAGGTCCTAGACTCTACGTCCCAATCAATATATTAATTCAAGCTTAGAAATCTTTTGATTGCTTGTTGAAAATAAAAATTTTATAGTCGATCAAATTACCCGGGTAGTTAATCGAGATACCCGGGTAGTCAAGTATGTTGAAAAAACCAAAACTACCCGGGTACCCGGGTACTCGACGTTGGATACCCTAATCGCATCGCATATTTCCTCAATTATATGCTGAATGAACACTTTGGACATTTAAAAAAGGTACATGAGAGTACTGTATGAATCACCGGTGGCCAGAAAACGGAGGGTCACTGCCAATCTTTCGGCAGCAGTAATTGCCTTTCGGAGATGCGTGTCTTTTTTTCGATGAGTGGGGGAACCAAGTAGAGCAAATTATCAAAGTATAGCACTCATTCGCAAAAAGTTGTTGAATAACTCAGGGTCATTTTCCCGCAACCATCAACATTGTGTTCAATTTCCAGAAAAATCTAGACCCTCGATCCGCATACAATTCACGAACCCATTTTGTTCTGCATTTTTTTGGTTTTGGTTCTTCTTCGTCCATTAACACAATTCATAACCACACGTAATAAAAGCACAAGCTAAACAACACATTATTGTATTTCCATCACAATATTTCATCAAATAATTAAAATTGTGAAAATGGCATAAGAACAATTTATTGTTTTTTTAAATGCGTACACACTAAATAATGACAGCACGACAATTGAACATATTTTTAATTTTTGTAGTTGAAAAAACAATACAGTTTACAGATATCCATCTATATGAAAACAATGACAACTGCAATGATGTTTGCAATGAGTTTTTGACAAAAATATTTCAATAGTGTAAACAGTAAAAAATTCATTGCAGAAAAGTTTAGCAATGAAGTGGTTGCAAACCATTGCAATGAATTCGCAATAATATTGTACTAAAATGCGTATAGTGTAAACCATTGCATGTTTCATTGCTCATTGCAGTCATTGCACAATTCTGCAATAGTGTAAAGGCGGCTTAATATAATAGAAAGCTTGCCTATGGCCTCGCATATGGTAAATCCGCCACTGCCTTACCGGTATAAAATTACTTACAGCCTGCATGATCGGTGATTTGTAAACGAAACTTACTATGTTTATTTACGGATCAGTAAACATGTAAAATCGCCTAATCGCGCAAAAAAAGATTTAAAAGCAATTTATTTTGAAAAAATATTCGATGAAAGTGAGTTTTGCAACAAAAAAATATTTAGATTTATGATGAAACGCAAAGCTTACTACATATTTTGAAATGAAGTTTTAAGAAATTTTCTTGAAAACATTAAAACTTATAAATGATTTTTATTATTTAAATAATTTTAATTGAATTGATCGTGCAAATTATATAATAAACAATTTGGGCATTAAGAGTATTACCGATCTGGACTTCGTCTCTATTTCAAAACATATATCCTCATTCGGTAAAACACTCTTACTGCACTTAATACTTAAATAACTATTAAGTTTCATAACAACCAAATAAAAATTTAAAATACATATTTTGAATTTATCAATAAAAAAGAAAGAAATTTACAAAAGTGACATCTGCGATAAGGTAGTGTAAGCTTCACACATTTTCATATTGGATTGGATATTATACCATTTAAAGCAGAATTAATGCTAACTTCATACATATGTTAATAATACTAGTTTCCCACCGTAGCAATTTGCTAGCTAGTATAGTTTAATAAAGTATAATAGCAACGGTGTGAAAGCAAACTATCACAACAATTATTTTAAATTTGCTATTTTCATTTGCTAGCTAGTAAATATAATACTTATCAAATAAAGTATAATATCCACGATGTGAAACGTAATTATTATTTTATAGGTGAAATGTCATTTTATGAAATTTGTAAACATTGTGTTTTCTTGCGATTTTTAGCTTGTAAGATTCATTTCTGATATTTAATAAATTAAAGTGTATGTATTAATTGTTGATTATGATATGGATATGTTTAGTATAGCATTATAAAGGAATAGGACATGAAAAACGTAGTCAATGTAGACGTTTGGCTTTCGTGAGAGAATTATTTAAAACAGACGTTATAGAATGAAACTTATATGTATTTTATGCTGTTCAAAAACAGTGGCAGGGCTGGTCTAAATCTAGTTTGATTTTCTCTGGGTTGTAAATTTCATTTTAAAAACTATAACGCTAATATCAAATATAAAATTGACAGTACGGTATTTTGATATATCAATTTTATTCTATAGTGTCAAGTTAGATTTGGTTTCCCACCGAAACATTATCTTAATATTATATGAACGGTGAGAAATCAAACTAATATCAAATATTTGCTATACTACATAGTAAATTTCTGCGGTGGGAAACTAGTGTAAGTTTGAATAAAATTTATTAAATTTAAAATTGTGATATGATTGTCTATAATAAGCTTATGTTGCTCCTAATCAAAACATATGAAATGATTTAGTTTTAAATTCTGTATACAATAAGTACATATATGAATATTTTAAACATTCCGGTTGGTCAATCAATCAACATGGTAACGATGTTGTTGATATAATTTTAACGGTTGAAATTTTGTTCATACTTCATAAATAACAAACATACTTATAATCTTGTGTATGTATGTCCATAAACAAACAAAAAATAAACAATAATCGGATTGTTTTTAAGAAAATAATTTTGACGTTAATCCATTGTAAAATTATACAAATTTTATAATATGATGTAAACGAGAAATATATGCCACATAATCCTAATTCAGTTTAAATCCAACACAAAAGCAAAAAGTCCGAGCGGCAGGTATATCCGCTAGAAATAGGTAGATTTCAGGATCAGACAGTTATGTGTGCAATTAGAATCGGATTTATCAGATTACTTTATAAAAAACACTAATTAAAAACAGAAGTATTAAACAAACTTTAAAAATAAACATTATTTTATACAGCTTTTGGACTGTAACCAGTAGCCAAATTCTGTAATTGTGAAGCGGTGAAGTGATAAAAATTTCTTCGTTTCTTTTCATTAAAAAACTTATCACTTCACCGCTTCACAATTACAGAATTTGGCTGCTGTACCCTGATACGGCCAATTATCAAACGTATTCAAGAGACTGTTTGCCGCAACATACTCAGAAAATACTTTTAGCGTAAGTGAAAAAATGCGACCCTGAGAGTGCCACTAAATGCCGTTGTGCTTCACACAGTTTATTGCAAATAGCTAAAGAAACTTTTATTGCAGATGTTTGGCTTTTTAAAAAATGATAGAAATATGTTCAAATAATTAATATTTATAGATTTTGTTTACATATTTTGCCCCAAACGGCCGTTATAACGCTTTGCTTTTGACAGTTTTAAGGCTCTAGACTCTTAACCTGTACCCGGATATGGCCAGTTGTCGAATTTATCCAAGAGATTGTTTGCCGCAACACGCTCAGAAAAATATTTTGGTCTAGGTCGAAAAATGCGACCGTGATAGTGCCGCTAAATTCCGTTATACCTCATATCGTTATATATATATATATATATATATATATATATATATATATATATATATATATATATATATATATATATATATATATATATATACATATATATATATATATATATATATATATATATATATAATATATATATATATATATATATATATATATATATATATATATATATATATATATATATATATATATATATATATATATATATATATATATATATATATGTATATATATATATATATATATATATATATATATATATCTCAAGTTAGGTCAAACAGGCTTAAGTCAAGTTTTTTGACAAATCGATGTTTTTAAGCCATTTTGATCAAAAAAATCTGCTCTTTTTATGGTACAAAAAACTTGACGGACATTGCAAAAGGTAGATTTTTATATGAAATCTACCTAAAATATAACTTACAAATAATATAAAATAAACAAACGAAATGGATAATTCAAAATTTTTTCGTTTGACATTATGGCAAAATAAAAATTTATAATTTTACCGTCTACATATTTTCCAATCATGATTTAAAATATTTAAAGAATAATCGATATTATTTATACAAAATCATAAAATTATTTTCATTAACAAATCACACTGGGCATTATCAAGTTATGTTGAAGAATAGTTGAAAAATAACTTACCATTATGAATTTTCTAAGCTATAGTTTTTATCTCTTTTCCAACCAGAGAGTAATTTTACCATGATTCAATCGTTCTAAATTATGTTAAATTCATTGAAAATTTTAGTTTGAATATTTAAGATTCCCTTATAAACTCACCCTTTTGAATGACGGATTAAAAAAATTTACCTATGTAACAAGATTTACGTTTTTTGTTTTTATTTTGCTGTATATTATATAATCAACCCAGTCTATAAAAGAAAGCTTATAACAAAAAATAAATTTAGTTAAAAAATTTCTGTTCAAGCGAAGAATTGTGAAACATTAAGTAAAATGCCCACCCTAATAACACAAGCATTAAATCTTCGAATAGTGAAAACCAAAGGACGCAAATGGATATTAGTGAAACAAAAAAAATTTCAAACC
>OY856186.1:147325636-147384717 GCA_963693315.1 Diogma glabrata | reverse complement strand
AAAAAACATCGTTTTGGTTTTAGGGCTTAAGGTTAGAGCATGTTGATCGAGCCACTTCCTTAATAAAGATAGATCATGCGTTATATCTGCCTCAAGATCGTAGCAGTTGGAGGCTGAATACGTGAAGGCTAGGTCATCTGCAAAAGCCACAACGGAACCTTTGAAATTAATATCAAATATTGAATTTAAATATATAAGGAACAAGAGTGGTCCCAAAGTAGAGCCCTGTGGAACACCGACATGTATACCAAGAGGATCACTGACAAAACCATTAACTCTAACCTTTTGTGATCTTCCTGTTAAATATGATTTAAACCAATCATGCGCAACACCACGAATACCCATTGCCCAAAGTTTCATCAATAATATATTGTGAAGAACAGTGTCAAATGCTTTTTTAATGTCGACAAATAATACGGCAACATATAAATTATTATTTAAAGCTGTATGTATGAAACTCAAAAACTTAAGCAGTGCATTTTCAGTGGACAACCCTGGTCTAAAACCAAACTGATTATCACTAATAAACAAAGACCGCCTGAAAAAACATTGCAGCCTTTTTTTAACTGCTTTTTCAGCTATTTTTGAAAATGTATTCAAAAGTGAGATCGGTCTATAGTTATTAACATCATTACGACAGCCTTTTTTATGTAATGGAATTACAATTGCTTGTTTAAGATTGTCTGGAAATATACCTAGCTCAAATGACAAATTAATTATATACGTAAGGACATCAACTATTTGATGACTAACTTTTTTCAGCACTTTGGAAGATATTTGATCCTCTCCTTTAGAATGACTATTCTTTAATGAATTGATTATCTTCGATAATTCATCAGGAGTAACATGGAATAAAAAGAAATTATTGATATAGTTATCTTTAAATAACAATTCATTTTGGAACACATTGGAAAGCTTTGGTGAAGAATATTTGGTGAAAGTATCGTTGAAAGTATTTGCTATACCCAATGAATCGAACACTTTAGTATTATTACAGGGATCAACTACATTACTTATAAATTCCTTAGACGTACCTTCATTCAAAATTTCATTTACTAATGTCCATTGTTTTTTAGGATTTCCAGAATTGACTTGAAACTGATTTTTATAGTACAGTATTTTTATATATATATATATAACAGGTCGTTCAATAAGTCCGTAGGATAAGGAAAAAAACAACATTTTGACAAAACTCGATTTTTTTATTCAACATAGTTGCCTTCGAGGGCGATACAACGAGTATAGCGATTTTCCAACTTTTCTATATCACTTTTATAGTACGTTTTTTCTTTCTCGCCAAAATAGGCCTCAGTTTCAGCGATTACTTCATCATTGGACTTAAATTTCTTTCCAGCAAGCATTCTCTTGAGATCTGAAAACAGGAAAAAGACGCTGGGGGCTAAATCTGGAGAATATGGTGGGTGGGTAAGCAATTCAAAGCCCAATTCATTCAATTTTGCCATCGTTTTCATCGATCTGTGACACGGTGAAACAACACTTTTTTCTTTTCCAAATGTGGCCGTTTCTTTGCGATTTCAGCCTTCAATCGATCCAAAAGTTCACAGTAATACTCGCTGTTGATGGTGGTTCCTTTTTGGAGATAGTCGATGAATATTATTCCGTTCATATCCCAAAATACAGACGCCATCACCTTACCGGCCGTCTGTTGCGTCTTTGCTCGCTTTGGATTCGGTTCGTCGACTGCTGTCCACTCAGCTGACTGTCTTTTGGATTCTGGTGTGTAATTGTGAAGCCATGTCTCATCCATTGTCACATATCTACGATAGAATTCCTTTTTATTGCGGTTTAACAGTGCCAAAGACTCCTCCGAAGCATCGATTCGTTGTTGTTTTTGGTCGACTGTGAGCTCACGCGGCACCCAATTTGCACAGAGCTTTCGCATACCCAAATGTTCATGTAAAATGGTAAAAACACTACCATCTGCTACCTTTACAATGTCAGCTATTTCGTGCACCTTCAATTTGCGATCGTTCATAACCAATTTTAGGATTTTTTTATGTTTTCTGGAATAACAGCCTCATTTGGGCGTCCACTGCGCTCTGCATCTTTTGTGCTGGTACGACCACATTTAAATTCAGCCATCCACTTCTCTACCATTTGTCTCGATGGAGCAGGGTTTGGATAATGTTTATCAAGCCATTGTTTGGTTTCCACTGTATTTTTTTTCATCAAAAAGCAATGCTTTATTAAGATTCGAAATTCACTTTTTTCCATTTTTTTTCAAAAACAAAAGTTGCTTCACACAAAATGCTATAACTCACGAATAAATAGTCAGATTGCTGTCAAATTTATACACGTATCGTTTGAAGGTTAGTACTAAATAAAAATCATATGGAAAAAATTCTAGTAACACCATCTATGTGTCATCCTGCGGACTTATTGAATGACCTAGTATATATATATATATATATATATATATATATATATATATATATATATATATATATATATATATATATATATATATATATATATATTTATATATATATATATATATATATATATATATATATATATATATATATATATATATATATATATATATATATATATATATATATATATATATATATATATATATATATATATATATATATGTATATATATATATATATATATATATATATATATATATATATATATATATATATATATATATATATATATATATATATATATATATATATATATATTCTAGTAGTCAATGAAAACGGTTGATATTTTTTCTTTTCGTTTCTCAAAAAATTTTATAAAATAATTTATTTAATATATTTCTTTATAAAAAGATAAATAATATTAGTTATTTAATGTTGGAAGTTGTGCACCTTTGCTGATTCCATGTTCTTATATCGTAAAATTAGAGTTTTTTTGATCAATTATTCTGTTAACTTTAATCGAGAATATAATAAAAATGGTAAAATGCCATAAATGTAATAAATTAGTTGCAAGTACAAGTCGTGATGGGCTACGCTGCTATGGTGGATGTAAACGAGTATTTCATACACACTGCATTGACCCTGATATGAATAAATGAATAACACTTTTTAGAGATTGTGTGTATGCAAAATTTGTTTGTTTAAAATGTCAAAAAGATAATGAAGAAAAGCTTTTTGATAATATGGCATTACTGATAGAAAAAGAAAATTCTGTAATGGAAGCTACGAGTGATGTTAATGCAGCCATCAAAAATCAATATATACAAATAAAAGCCCAATTGCATGAAAAAGATGAGTTAATAAAAAATCAAACAAACAGTATTGTTGAGGTATTGGATAAACAGGAGAATGAAAATGAATCATCTACGAAACATTTAACGAATAAAATTAACGATGTAGTTATTGAAAAACCAATAACAAATCAGATAAATTTGGAAACAATTGAAAAAATAGACAATGCGAATGTTCCAGCTATTGAACCTTTAGCTACTCAAAATAATATTTGTAACGGGAGAGTAGTTCTCCAAGACAGTAGTAAAGATTGTGAAAAATTGATGGACCCGGCTGCAGAAAAATTAGATGAGAGGTATGTTGTTAAAAATCTAAATAGTAAAAACCCGCGTTTAAAGATTTTACGCGTAACAAAAAATTTTAATCCTGATATATTTAAAAAATCAAAATCATTATATTAGAGATAGTGAAATAAGGGTTATAGTTGTAGTTAAACGAAAACTAGATAACCTTTATGATGTAGTAATTGAAGTAGATATCGATAGTTTTATAAAAATTAAAGAGGTTGGAAAATTAAATTTACTATATATGAAAGGTATAATGTAGTTGAATATAACCATATAACTAGGTGTTATAATTGTAATGGTTTTTCGCATCAAGCGAAGAATTGTACCAATCAAGAAAGCTGTCCAAAATATGCAAAGAAGCATAAACTAAGAGAATGTCAAGAAACCATTAAATGCTGTATTAATTGTGTTACTATGAATATGAAAGTAAGCTTAAATTTGAACACAGAGCATGAAGCATGGCATCATAGCTGTCCCATATTCCAAAGAAAAATGTTACAAATGAAGCAAAAAATTACATATCAATAGCAATCATCGCTAATCGAAGAAACAAGTTGTGAAATTTTTTAAACAAATATACAAAGCCTTTTATCAAATTGTTTGGGGTTGAAAACTTTATTACCAAAATTGAAGCCTAAATTGATCGTTCTTTCTGAAACAAGAATTACCGAGAATATATTAGACAATGAATATTATCTTAAAGGTTACAAAAGTATAAGTTGTATTTCGCATTCCAGGCATACAGGCGGTATTGTTGTTTACTTCAGGGAATCTATTAAATTTGTTGAAAAAATAAATACATTCATTGATGGTACTTGGTTTTTAACTGTCGATGTATTTTTCAAAAACAGAAGATTTCGTCTTGGCGTTTTATATAGATCTCCATCTAGTATTGCTACATTTGAAAATTGGGCTGAGGAAACTATTGGGTATAAAAATTAACCTCGGTATAAAAATTAACTAAATAGACACGATTGACATCTTTGACGCCTGACACACAGGCGTTTACGTAAAAATTAATTTTTTTCATATTTCGTTTCGTTTGTTTTCGTAAAAAAAACTTTTATGCTTCATTTATTTTTTTGGTTGTTGTTTCAAATTTCAATAAAATCTGAGTTGTCGTTTAAACGTACGTTACTTAATAATTTAGCAAATCATATATATATAACTTAACACATTAAATTCTAATTGATTATCAATTTATAAGTGTTGTATCAGAATTCTTTATTTGTTACGCTTCTAATTTCTAAACATATATTTGTTGTTGTATTGGTTACATTCTTTCGCTTAATAAATTTGTTGGGCTTATATAATACTTTGGTTCTATTAACATATATTTATTGTTGTATTGTATACATTTTCCGCATAATAAATTCGTTGGGGTTATATAATACTTTAGATCTATTACCGCAGCGCAGCCGTTGACAATATGCCTATCAAAAAAATTTCTATAAATTCCGATAACCAATCGGTTATTGTGGATGCAATAGCAAAGCATGTGTGTTTGTTTGAAGATATAAAGTTTGGGTCAACAAGCGCTAATTCTCTATTTTGTAAGGTTTGTCAAAGTATTGATGGTCTTAAGTGTACGGAGGCTGACAAATTAAAATTGAAGCGGTACTTTGAGACTAATGAGAAGTTTCACAATATTCTCAAGATAAAGCTTGCGGATAATTCTAAAGAAATTTTTATTGATACAAACCTTGAAGAAGGTACTCCCTATGAACCTGTTTTTGTTAACTATATAGAACCTAAGGAAGGTTTTACCAAAAATGATAAAATAAATATTATTAATATCGAAGTGTTAAATAGTGGAAATTCTTACTTATATTATTTAAATAATAATGCCTAGTGTTCGGTCGAGACAACGTTATAAAAAAAATCATGATTTTTCGAAGTACTATACGCAGCCATTTATTATGAAAAAAATCAGATTTTTTGCTGGTTTTAAATGTTAAAATGTTTTGAATTTAGGTGAGAATAAAAATATTTTATTTAACGCTTTTTGTTTTGTTTTGTTTAAGGTTACATTTTTGTGAAAACTATTCTTGATAAAATTGATTTGTGGTTTTCGGAAATTTTGAAAATAGTAGTATTGTTGAAGAGAGATTGGTGTCACCTGAAGAAAATGTTCAATATGGAGACTTCTCAAACAGTATGAACTTAAGTGTACTACGAGAAAATAATACTGATAATGAGTCAAGCGACTTAGATGATTTTGAAGAAAAAAAAGCAGTCACTAAAAAATGTGTGAAAAAGGACAACGTGGTTTCAAATTTCAAAGTAAATGCTAGGAAACAACTTATTGTTACCGACAGTTTTATTCAACTTTATTGACTGCCAAATAGCACTATACAGTTTTGGATCGATTATATTTTTTTTGCAATTCCGAATCACAATTCAACGTATTTCGATATTGTCAACAATATCAAAAAGTGAGATTTTTCCGCACTGTTTTATTTTTCCACACTGTTTTATTTATCATAGAAAATTGTCTCATGCTGAGTTGATAATAGAAATGTATACTTAAATTTTAATATGAATGTTGATTGTAAAAAATTTGGTTGCAGAATAATTTTGTTTAATTGTGTTTTCGGAATTGCAAAAAACGTTCTGTGCAACTCGTTGCACAAACTGATTTTGAAATCACGACGAAATCACGACGCGTGCGGAAAAAATCAACTTTGTGAAACTAGATACACAAAGTACTATTTCCGATCATAAATCAGACGATTTAAAAAATATAGCCGAAAATTTCAATTTGGAAAAGCGATATTTGTTGATGCCGATTTTTGATGAGAAGAAAAGGCACTTCCTTTTGGTTGTTGTAGAATGTAATATAAGACAATTTATAGTGTATGACTCTATTAAGCTGAATACTGATTTAAAACAAAGTGCAAAGCTATATTATGCCAAATGTTTCAATAATTATTTAAGTTTTATTTGTCAATATAATGCATTAAACAAAACTACTTACTTGCCTACTGATTTAAAACCAGTTTACTTTCCCACTTGCTATAAACAAGAAGGAAATAATGACTGTGGAGTGTATATGATGATACACGCAGAACGGTATATGGAAAATAAAAATATTCCAAAGAATAATAATATTAATATTCCCCAGAAAAGGAAACAAATCCAAAAAGAAATTTTAAAGAAAAGCCAATATATGCAAGACCTTTGTCTTATGTGTTGTGAAAATATAAATTTAAGTGGCAACTCTATAAGATGTTCGAAATGCCACAGATACACACACGATATAGAAGTAGGGGTGGATATTAATGAATATGATACAACAAAACCATTCTATTGTCCATTATGCTATTCCAATTAAAAATTTCGAATTTTTCAAATAAAATATTTAAAGTTAAACTGAATTTGACTCAAATTGAGCGTGGAGGGATCAATTTTTTTTTGTTCAAAGTTTTTTTTGTTGTACATAATTTTTATGAAATTAAAAATAACGAAAGAAAGATAGTATAACCTGAAACAATTACATTTGTATATCAAAATTATATGTATTGGAATTCAACACATGTTACAAATTTTATCATCTGCACCAAATATGTTGTTGGTTTGGAATTGTATGTAATACATGTTTCTAAAACTAAGTGAAGACTTAATACTTGTAACTTGATACTTCATAACATCGATTTAAAGCTCACAATTAAGAGACGGAAATCGCATAAATTCTATACAAAGGAGCATAGCTTATGTATGATTAAACATGTATGGCATCCATGATAAATAAAATAATTAAAAATGGTGACACTTAGCCGATAGTGATTTGCAAACGGCAACAATGCGCATTAATACCAATGAATTTACTGAGCTTTCCGCAGGAAGATTTGTAAAATTTAAAATTGTTGATCTATGTGTGTGACAACCACGCGTACTTTAGTCCTTGCTATTGGCATATAAGTTATATTGAAACATCGTATACCACTGGCAATAGCAGTCAAATCTCATTAGCCAAAGTGATATCTTAGGGGTGCTGGCGGATGAAGTATTTTTAATCAACGATACCATCCCTTACTCTAAGTTATGGATTATTCTTTGATGATACGCTATTTTTTTAAAAATAAAATGTGTTTGGTAGTAGAAATTACAAGGTGTGTCACAATAACACCTAAAAACTTTTAAGAACAAGGTCCCACAACAACATGCTATAAGGTGTTGATAGCAAATTTTTATATGATATCTTTTGATTATTTTAAATATAAAAATGTATATAATTGTTGCTTGGAATGCTGATAGATGTAAAACCCAGAATAATTTAAATTATTTTAATTTAAACATTCTGAAATTTTAATTTGCGATGCTACAATAATATGAAGATACAAAAAAACACAGCTATTTCAAACATTTAAGTTTCTGTCGGCAGTCCTTAACACTGCCTTTTTTTTAATTTCTTTTACAACCTCGCGTACTTCAGTCCCTGCTATTGACATACGAGCTAACGTGAGATATCACATACCACTGGCAATAACAGCGAGGTATCACTACTGCCGTGCTAAGCACAAAGGTGGTAACTTGGATTTTTGTCAAAAATGAGTTATGAATCTAAGATGATATAATAACAGTCGGTGAATATTTTTATTATATCATTAAAACATTTAATTTCTTTTTCCATTCAAAAATTACTCTATTAAATATGCCGTATCTTCTTTACGATTATCCATTACTACAGCAATTTGCCGTATCTATCAATTACTAAGCTATTTCAGTCGTAACTTAGAAAGTTACGATAAAATGCCTTAGTGTATGATGTATAAAGTATGACGCTCGACTTAACTAAGGCCAAATAGACGTATCTCGTTATTAAATGGTAAATAATTAATTTCGATTATTTTCGTTATTATTTTAATACTTAGATATTAAATCTGTGTTCCTAAGTATATTTGGGTAGTTCTACACACGAAGGAAGAAAATGGAGCTAATTACGGCACGACGTTTTTTTGCGTATAAGTTCTGGCAAATAGTTTTAGTTAAAGTTGATGACGTTCTTTCAACATTTCTGAATGTGGGTCATTCCAAAGTGACTAACGTAATATTTATACCGAAATTCACAACTTTGTTTCCTTATAACTAAAATAGTAAAGATTATTTTAAGCACTTGTTGACTTTTTAAAATGTAAATCGAGTTTATTTATCTAAATCAGAAAGCTTTTTTAATTAAATTAAATTTTTTAGATATTTTTTTAAATAAAAATGTAAATGTGACTAACGTAAGATTTTTTATACCATTAAATTAACACCTAAATTATGAACCGAAATTCTCTAGATGTTGAAAATGTACATAAAATTTATTGATAAGTTTCTTCAATGTAATCAATGTATTTTTTAAAAAAGCCAATAACTTTTTAAAAAATTTGTTAGTTTTTCATAAATTGACGCTTTTGATTTAAATGATGTGTGACTAACGTAACACAAAAGAATTCATGTATTTAGATTGCTTACCTCATTTATTTGGAAAGCAAAGCAGTCCAATTCAGACACTCCAAACTTTAGCTTTCAGAAAATAAAAAGTCTAAAACAATTCGGTTTATTATATTTGTGCTATGCTATATTCTTTTTAGATATATTTTAATTCGTATATTAAGCCTTTTTCACAACCATGCGCTTAATTGCATTCTAAACAATATAACAATATTGGAATTTTCACAGTTGTTGCCATATCTTATAGTAAAATATATGAAAAAAAAATTATAGGTCACAGTTACAGTTTTATGAAGAAAAAAATTTAGCTTGAAGGTTGACCTTAAAATGGAATGACCCATGTGGCCAGTCAAAAAAAAAAATAAAACAAAAACAAAAAAAACAAAAAAAAAATACAAGAGTCAAAATTTATCAATATTATCTCAAAATACGAAATAAACATTTATCTAAGTCTACCCGCTTTTAAATCTTCTAGGGGACTGAGAACAGGGGACTGATAATTTATCAGTATTTCGCTTAAAATTGACAAAATTAGGTCTAAAAAAAAAAAAAACGGATTCTATACCAAGGCAATACATATTCACGACGTATAAAATTACAAAATTACCTGTAATTAAAATACTCTTTACGAAAATACTTGCCAGGGGACTGATAATTTGACTGGACAACACACGATCTTGCTAGTAATGATGATTGTTTTGAATGTTAAAACCTCGGACTAAGTAAAACTCTTGCAATATTATATTTATTGAACTTTAATTAATTCCTGTGACGATCGATAACTTGATAGATAACTTGATATGAATTTTCGATATTTCCAATGTGTTTTGATTGGGCAGGAGAATAATAACAAATTGGTGGGACAAACTTTAATAGGATATATCTTATATGAAATATAGAGTAATGTTATGATTATTTACACATTATTAAAGCATCATTATTCAAAATTATTACTACAGAGTAAATTTGTCTCTACACACTCAGAATCATTGATTATTTAGTTTACCAGCTTTGAATTTCAAGGTGGGACACGCCAGGGGACTGATAATTTGACGTTTTGAATATTTTTTTTCTAAGAAATATATTTCGAAACGGGTTTATTTTGGGTGACCAGCTAGACATAGTTAAGGTTTACAAATTTCATGTGAAAAAAAAAAATTTTTTTTTCATATTAATATACGAAATAAGCAGAGCCGTCAAAAATTCCTATGTTTGTAGAACTACCCATTTATCATTTGCTGGATATTTACAGTGATAATAAAAAATTAAGAAAATCAAATTTTCCGAGATTTCCCACATGAAACTTGACCCAATACCTTTTCCAGAGATTGCTATAGACCATTAACATCAATTCCATCTACCTCCAGGCATAACACTTTAAGGGTAAGAATTTTACAGTGCTAATACCAAATTTAAAAAATCGGATTTTCCGAGATTTCCCACATGAAGCTTGATCCAACATTTTTCCAAGAGATTGCTTTAGATCATTGCCATCAATTCCATCTATCTCCAGACATAACACTTTAAAGGCAAGAATTTTAAAGTGCTCATACAAAATTTAGAAAATCAAATTTTCCGAGATTTCCCACATGAAACTTGATCCAATATTTTTCCAAAAGATTGCTATAGAGTATAGACCATTGTCATCAATTCGACCTATCTCCAGACATAACACTTTAAAGGCAATATTTTACAGTGCTAATACAAATTTAGAAAATCGAATTTTCCGAGATTTCGCACATGAAACTTGACCCAATATTTTTCCAAGAGATAACTATAAGCCATTTCCAAGAATTTTACAGTGCTAATACAAAATTTAGAAAATCGAATTTTCCGAGATTTCCCACATGAAACTTGACCAAATATTTCTCCACGCAATTGCTATTTATTATTGTCATCAATTTGATCCATCTGCAGACATAACGCTTTAAAGGCAGGATTTTTACAGTGCTAATACAAAATATAGAAAATCGAATTTTCCGAGATTTCCCACATGAAACTTGACCCAATATTTTTCCAAGAGATTGCTATAGGCCATTTCCATCAATTCGACCTATTTCCAGACATAACACTTTAAAGGCAAGATTTTTACAGTGCTAATACAAAATTTAGAAAAGCCAATTTTTCGAGATTTCCCACATGAAACTTGATCCAATATTTTTCCAAGAGATTGCTATAGACCATTGCCATCAATTCAATCAATCTTTAGACATAACACTTTAAAGGCAAGAATTTTACAGTGCTAATACAAAATTTGGAAAATTGAATTTTTTCGAGATTTCCCACATGAAACTTGACCCAATATTTTTCCAAGAGATTGCTATAGATCATTGTCATCAATTCAATCAATCTCCAGACATAACACTTTAAAGGCAAGTTTTTTACAGTGCTAATACAAAATTTAGAAAATCGGATTTTCCGAGATTTCCCACATGAAACTTGACCCAATATTTTTCCAAAAGATTGCTATTTACCCTTGTCATCAATTCAATCAATCTCCAGACATAACACTTTAAAGGCAAGATTTTTACAGTGCTAATACAAAATTTAGAAAATCCAATTTACTGAAATTTTCCACATGAAACATCAATTCGATCTATCTCCAGACATAACACTTTAAAGGCACGATTTTTACAGAGCTAATACAAAATTTAGGAAATCGAATTTTCCGAGATTTCTTACATGAAATTTGACCCAATATTTTTCCAAGAGATAGCTATAAACCATTGTCATCAATTCGATTTATCCCCAGACATAACACTTTAAAGGCCAGATTTTTACAGTGCTAATACAAAATTTAGAAAATCGAATTTGCTGAGATTTCTCACATGAAACTTGAACCAATATTTTTCCAAAAGATTGCTATAGACCATTGCCACTAATTTCATCTATCTCCAGACATAACACTTTAAAGACAAGAATTTTACAGTGCTAATACAAAATTCAGCAAATCAAATTTTCCGAGATTTGCCACATGAAACTTGACCCAATATTTTTTTCAGAGGTTGCTATAGCCCATTGTCATCAATTCAATAGATTTCCAGACATAACACTTTAAAGGCAGGACCTTTACAGTCCTAATTGAAAATTCAGAAAATCAAATTTTCCGAGATTTCCCACATGAAACTTGACCAAATTCTTTTTCAAGATTTCTCTATAGACCATTGTCATCAATTCGATCCATCTCCAGATATAACACTTTAAAGGCTGGATTTTTACAGTCCTAATAGGATATTAAGAAAATCGAATTTTCCGAGATTTTTCACATGATACTTGATCCAATATTTTTTCCAGAGATTGCTATAGACCATTGTCATCAATTCGATCCATCAGCAGATATTACACTTTAAAGGCAGGATTTTTACAATCCTATTAGAAAATTAAGAAAATCGAATTTTCCGAGATTTCCCACATGAAACTTGACCCAATATTTTTTCCATAGATTGCTTTAGACCATTGTCATCATTCAATTTTTCGGCTGATATTGGGAGTTTTATTTGACGCAAGTAATCTAATCTGCATTATCGACTTACGGCTGAGATCGTAAGAATGAGATCTGTGATGCCGATTTTTTTATTTTCGGCTGGAAACTTTCGGCTAACTTTAACAGTATTTGCATCAGATTGCTTATTAATTTGTGTGGGTATCCATTCATTTTATGATATCTGTATACTTCAGTTTTTACCTCATCTTTGTGCATATCCGATGTTAAATCAAGCATTCTTGCGATAGTACCATGCCAGTTTTCTGTCCTATTGAGTGTTCAGAATGATAGTTTAATATTCTATTATGGGATGTTAGTTTTTGGTAATGTCTGATTGTTATTTTTCTGTTTGTATTCCTGTTAAGTTTCATATCCAAGTATGCAATAGATCCCATGTCTTCCATTTCATATGTGAACTTTATGGATTCGTGCTCTGCATTTAAAATATTGTAGAAATTCTCTACCTCTTCCTTTGGTATAAAAGCCAATATGTCGGATTGTGTGTAAAAGCATCCCACTACGTCCTATTGTTACCACCGTCAATACACCAGGCTACAAAATCTCAAAGTTTTTAGCAAATATCTTGAAAAACATTTCAGATAAAGATAAATACAATATAAAAAACTCGTTAAATTTTAAGAATTTTAGAGATAACTGCGGACCAGATAAGAATGATATTTTAGTATCTTTTGATGTCGTATCATTATTTACTAGTATTCTGTTAGATATAGCAATAGAAATAGTTGAAAAGCGCTGGGATGCCATACAAACATACACTGACATTCCAAAAATTCAATTTTTGAATTTACTTAAATTCTGTATAGACGAATGTGCTGTTTTAATCTATGACAATATAATATATAAGCAAATCAAAAATCTCCAAATGGGCTCACCACTAGCTCCAATCTTGGCGGATTTGATATTAGAGGATCTATTGGATGAATCCATAACAAAATTAAATATTACACCATCTTTTATAAAAAAAAAAATATGTAGATGACCTGATTTGTCTTGTCTGTTTTCAACGTAGGGCTGCCACGTGTCCTACTTTCGGTAGGACAGTCCTCCTTTGGAGCAAGAATGTCCTACGTCCTACTTTACTATAAAAATGTCCTACTTTAAGCAAACTGCAATACAAAATCTTTAAAAAACCGATTTTTTTCTACCTATTTCTCTCAATAAATGCGTTAGCAAAATAAGTAATCTGATTGTACCTTTACTTATATTAAATTTGTAGCTGATTATTTCATTTATTGTAGATTGGTTAGTAACAATAGCAAATAATTTACATCGCTGTGACATATGTGAATATCTATGCTTTATTGCACGATTTATTCAGGTGGTAAACCACCATTGTTTAAATAATTTTGAATTAAATCCACCGTTAAACCTCTGTTTTTTTAAATAACTTTTGTAACAAATTAGCTGTTCTTAGTATTATTAGTAAAATAAAATGACCTTAACTGAGTTTTGTTATAAAGTAAAACATTTGACAACAGAAAGCTAACGATTTTGAAGAAAAATGTATATATACAAAACAGAACTATTTATGAGTAACTGGCTTACAACATAAGTTTATTGATTTTTATGAAAGCTCCAATGAATCAGTATCTTTAGCTGTATTTCTGAGTTCTTAAAAACTTTAAATTTAAGTTTTTCGAGTGTTACCGCATTGGAGCCTGATAACATCAATGGGAATTTGGATGCCATAATTCATTATAAATAAATAAATTAGCATTACAGAAATAACGCCCATACATTCATACTTACACCAAACCGAAACATATTTTTTTTTTAAATTTATTTTTTAACTGAAAAATAAAGTGGCACAAATCCAACGAGTTTTTTAGTTTTGAGACCATAGGGGTAGTGTGTCCTACTTTGAAACTTTAAAAACGTAGCAACCCTGTTTCAACGCATACAACACAAACATAAAAATTACATTCGAAAAAGCAACTAATAACCAAATACCGTATCTAGATATGCTTTTAATCAAAAATGAAAACAAAATAATCACAAAGTGGTATTCAAAAGAAACGTCGTCTAATCGAATACTTAATTACCAATCATCACACATCCACATTCTCACAAAATAAATGTAGCAAAAAATCTTGCCAACAGAATCTTCAATTTGAGTAACAAAATGTTCATTTCGGAAAGCATAAACAAAACAACCGAAACCGAAACTCTCACTAAAAATAATTATCCCAATCAAATAATAAACGATTCCTATCTGAGCGTTCACGGTTATAAGACGTTCAGATGAGCTTAGGGGCTTACATATAATACTATACACATTACAACATTACAACATCACAATTTATACTATACACTGACACATTTACATTACTCTAACATTAAACTTTGGTGGCGGGTAGCTGTAAGAGGTAAATACACCCAATTCTGTTTTTACACGGTCTTTTTTTAGACGGTTTTGAAATAACACGGTCTAGAAAAAAAAATTAAATTCGTTTTTACACGGTTTTATTCGAAATAGCACGGTTTAAATTTTGAAGAAAATATATATTTTTTTTTTCTATATACAAAGTTATAGGCATGCTTAGTGTTAATTATAATAAGTTATAAATTAACGTCTCTTAATATCCGAAGATACCATATCCAACTAGGGATTAGGATTAAGTTTGAATAAATTAAGTTTCTTTAAGAAGTTTATGAACGTTATCTTTAAAATTTTGAGGATTAAAGGTATCAGGGAAAACCTTTGCTGGTGAGACATTCCATAGATGAGAGACTCTGCTGAAAAAATCACGCTGAAAAGGAACACTTCTGAACCTTTTTATATGAAGTGTAAAAGGATGGGCTACAAAATTTCCTCTGGTGTTACGCGATAGGTTGCTAGTTCAGGTAAAATTGATTTTATCTCAGTGGAAGTTTGTTTATCCACAATGTATTAATAGAAAATTCTCATATCAGCAACATTCCTTCTGTGTTGCAAGGAATCTAACTCATTAATAAGAGTTGAGTTAGTTGAGAGTTAGTTTAACAGCTCTGCGCTGAACAAACTCAATTTATTTCAAACTACTAAAATCAGATACACCCCATTTGTGAGAACAATACTCCATGCAGAGAGTATAAATGATTAAAAGAAGCTGTTCGCTATTGAAAAGCTTACGAAATCGTCCCCAAACCTCAATTTTTAAACAGAGTTCTTAGCTAGGTTAAAAATATGAGAATTTCATTTCATATTGTTTTCAACTTCTATTCCTAGAAGTATGTATGTACAATTGATCAATTTTCTTTGAAGATTTTTAAACGCTAATCTTAAAGTTTGGAGGAAGAAAATTATTTTATCTTATTATACTCTTATTGATACTCTGGTGTTACGTGTCCAGTTGTCACCTAAGCCTGCAAGGTAAAATCAATTTGATTTAGATAGAAGCCCGTTTATCCAATATGTAAAATACCGTCAAATCAGCGACATACCAGGAATCAAGCTCATTAGTAAGATTTGAATTGCTGATCAATTTAACAGCCCTCTGTTGTATAAAATCAATCAAGACCTTTATGGTACACTCCATATGTAACAACAATAATCCATGCAGGGGCGATTACAAAACTTCTCCATTAAAAGAAGCATTTTGCTATTAAAAACCTAACCCAAAAATATTAGTTTTTGAACAACTTTCTTAGTTAGGCTAAAAATATGAGAATTCCACTTAATATTATTTTTAATCTCAACTCGTAGAAGTCTAACGAATTCTTTCTCTTCAAGATCATTTTTCTTCAAAAATCAAACTTTAATGGAAATGGATTAGATGTTGATAACCTAGAAAAATAGCAAGCTTGAGTTTTTCTCGCGTTGAACTTAACATTTTTAGCAATACCCGATTCCATTAATGTTTTTAAATCAATATTTAATGACTCAATCACATTTGACCTAGTGTCATTAAACGCTGAGTATATATTAGCTATTTCAGGAGAAGCATTAAGCGTGCATCATTAGCAAAACTATGGATTTAATGAATCGTTGAGTGCAACAAGTCAATATAGATAAGAGCAGGAGTTGGGGATAGAGTGTAACTTTGAATAAGGCCTTTGAATAAGTTGAAAAGATATCTAATGAAAAACCGTCGACATTGACTTGAAATTTACGCTCAGACATAAAGATCTAAACTCAGTAAATAATTTGCTCGTCTAAGTCATAGCATCTCAATTTGCATATAAGATTGTTGAGCTATACTTTGCCAAATGTTATGACTATATCAATTAAACAGCACTGAAAGTCTCACTATGATTTTCAAGTGACTCGTTCCAGATATGTTTGACAAAGAAAGTAAATTTTTCGTCACTCTTTCTTTCGGTGAAAACCTCATTGTCTTTAAGTATTTTTGACCAATTAACTAAGAACCTCATATTTTTAAAATTAATGTTTTTTTTTTTTTCAAATATTTTAGCCACAATCGACCAGTTTGATATGGGTTTGTAATTTGTTGGATCCGTTTTCGTACCTTTTTTGGAACTGGCTGTACACTAGCCATTTCCCAAAAAAACTAATATTTTAAATTATATACAAAAAGCCTTACTAATATAAACAACCGATCCATATTGAACTATGTAGTCCGCCGTTGGAACAGCATGCTTGATCGAGGTGGTGAAACGTACGTTATCGCATTAGACATCTGAAAAGCATTTGATCGAATCTGGCATGCCAACTTCATGTAGACGTAAAGCATATTCAAAATTGTCTCACCGATCAAAACATTTCGATATCTATCGATAGTTTTTCTTCTGAGTCTAAATTAATTATATCTGGTGTTCTCAGTTTTATTCCCCACTCTTTTTAATTTATATCAACGACCTGTTGAAAATTATCAGTAACACGACAAATAGTTTTGCAGATGATATACAGTACATTGCACAGGTCATTCGTTCACCCATCTTCAAAGGTAAAATGAATGAAAAAATAAATCTCGCTCGGAGAAACGTTGTTATAAATGTAAACGAGGTCCTTGAAGAAGAAAAGGACCGAGGACCGAGAAAAAGTCGCCGATTGGGGTAAAAAATTTAGTCAATTCTAATTCCACCAAAACACAGCTATTGATTGTTTTCAGATCATAGACCGAGTTCCCAATGATACACCCATTAATATCTATGACGAACAAATAGCCTCCTAAATAGATGTGAAAAATATTTCATTCCGTATAATTTACTCCACATTTATAAGTTCTACATTCGTCCATGCATGGAATATTGTTGTCAAGTCTTGTGTGGTTCATCTATTTCGATCTAGGCTCTTTTAGATTATGTTCAAAAGCATGCTTTACGAATTGTTGGCGACCGAAATTTAACATAAAATCTTGATTTCCTACAACATTGTCGCACTGTTGCTAATCTCTGATTTAGTTTTTGTTTTTTTATCAAACGAACTGTGCATACATGCACAAAACATTTAATTTGGCTTTTATATAGACTCTTAATAGTTTTTTGTACAAATCATTTTATTCTACCTATTTGTTACAGAAATAAAGGGTATGGAACCTATCCCCTTTTTTTCTATGTGCTGCATGTCTTTTTATGCACGGTTTTTTTTTACACGTCTTTTTCTGGAACGTATCTACCGTGTAAAAACAGAATTGGGTGTATATTATAAAATATAAAAATGTGGTTTAACCTAACCTAAAAGAAATAATATTAGTATCACAAGTTCTTTCTTATTTTAAACTTCTTTGTGGTCATAATATATATAATTGTACTTGAAAACACCTTTAAATTCTTTTATTTAAAGGATAATTAAAGGAATGTATCAAAGCTCAAGATATTTATAATAATTAAATTGTTGATGATTAACTAAAAATAATCAATTATCTTATTTAAAATGAATATAAAATATCATTCTTATTGAGTATACAATTTATATTAGACCGAGAGCCAGCGACGGCCAGACCTTCGTTATTTTATAAAAGCTGAAAGTTTTCCTGCACATGACCCATACATAGGTAGGAACGATCCTCAACTATGAAGTTTGGATCACCGTGGCTTTGGCAGGTAAAAGGTAGCAAAGGTGCATAAAATGACTCCAAAGTTTCGTGAAAGTATAAAGTGTAATTTTTTTATGTTTGCTTCAGGATAGTATTAGAAATCTCATCGTCCATTGCCAGACACTTACTATAGAGGCAACCCCCTGCCAGACACCCTTTAACTTCAATAAATTGTAATTAAACTTTCGTCATAGTATAAAAGCTGAATTTTATATATGTTACTTGGGAATCTATCAGAAGATATTTTCTTAGCAGCCAGACAGTTTCGATACTGTTTACATCTTGCCAGACAAGTTGAAAGTGTGCCGTACTTCAATAAATGGTAATTAAACTTACGTTAAAGTATAAAAGCTGAATTTTATATATGTTACTTGGGAAACTATCAGAAGATATTTTCTTAGCAGCCAGACAGTTTCGATACTGTTTACATCTTGCCAGACAAGTTGAAAGTGTGCAATAAATTGTAATTAAACTTACGTTAAAGTATAAAAGCTTAATTTCATATATGTTACTTAGGAAGCTTTCAGAAAATATTTTCTTGACAGCCAGACAGTTTCGATACTGTTTACATCTTGCCAGACAAGTTGAAAGTGTGCCGTACTTCAATAAATGGTAATTAAACTTACGTTAAAGTATAAAAGCTGAATTTTATATATGTTACTTAGGAAACTATCAGAAGATATTTTCTTAGCAGCCAGACAGTTTCGATTCTGTTTACATCTTGCCAGACAAGTTGAAAGTGTGCCGTATGTACATGCAAGCCGATGCAAAGAAGATGCAGATTGCTATCTGTGTACACCGAGTTTACTAGAAAAGAAAATATGTTTGTCTTTTGAAACGTCGATTAATTTTTTAAACATGTTTTAGTTAAAAAAAAATTATTCATACTATGGTACTTTTCTTAAATATATTTTGTTTTCTAGGTCTACTGATTGTGTCATATAGAAAGAAACTAAGAATCGGTCACTGGTTAATTCAATTAGAGGGTACAATTTTGAAATGTTAGTGTAAATGCACTCTTTTCACTATCTATATCGATAATTATTATTTTTATGAACGATTCTCATAAAAGTATGCTGTCTACAACAGCATATAAAAAGAATCCTAAGCGAACTTCATCCTAAGCGAACTATTTCATCCACGACTACAAATAATTCAAATAATTTCATTCATGTTTTCCTTTCAAGTTTGTATCGCCGTATTGAATGAAATGAAAAACAAAACCAAACATGTTTGTTTATTTTAGATTTTATATATGTATTGTTTTTGTTTTAACTGGTTTATATTACTATACTCTACCAACAAATCAAGTTTTTAATTTGTTAGGGGAATTTTGAATAAATAAAGCGTAATAAAAGAAATAAAAAAGAATTTGATATATAGAAAAGGAATGAATACAATTACAATGAAAGATATACGCATGGAAAGTATATATTCTTTAGTAGTCGTGGGTAAAAAATTGTATTTCCTACGTGAAATTAAAGATAAAAACATTAATTACATAAAAAATTAATTAACTAAAAACATCTAAAAAAATTAAATTAAAATATACATCTAAAAAAATTAATCTAATTAAATTAATTAGATAAAAACATCTCGTTCGGAAAACAATCAGACCACGGACTGGAGTAGTAGTGACGAAGATATAAGCAGCAACGATGAAAACTATTAAAATCCTTAAATATTTTTTTAAATAATACATTTAATAAAACCATATTTTTTTATTTTGTGTACGATGGCTGCTATATGCATATAATAAAACTATTTTTTTATTGAACTTCTGAACTCTAAAACAATTGTTTAAAATATCGTGAATTAAATTAAATTTTAAAAACAAAGTTTATAAAGCTATAAAACATTATTTATTAAATTATTAGATTTACTTTTTATTGATTTATTAACATGAAAGTTATACTATTATAAACTATCTCACTCGCATCAGCTTGTATGTGTATTGCCTCGCGCTCGCACCTACAACACACTTTTAGCTTTAGCTAAGAAAATATTTTCTGATAGTTTCCTAAGTAACATATATAAAATTCAGCTTTTATACTTTAACGTAAGTTTAATTACCATTTATTGAAATACGGCACACTTTCAACTTGTCTGACAAGATGTAAACAGTATCGAAACTGTCTGGCTGCTAAGAAAATATCTTCTGATAGCTTCCCAAGTAACATATATAAAACTCAGCTTTTATACTTCAACGTTAGCTTAATTACAATTTATTGCACACTTTCAACTGGTCTGGCAAGATGCAAACAGTATCGAAACTGTCTGGCTGCTAAGAAATATCTTCTGATAGTTTCCCAAGTAACATATATAAAATTCAGCTTTTATACTATGACGAAAGTTTAATTACAATTTATTGAAGTTAAAGGGTGTCTGGCCGGGGGATGCCACTATAGTAAGTGTCTGGCAATGGACGACGAAATTTATAATACTATCCTGAAGCAAATATAAAAAAATTACACTTTATACTTTCACGAAACTTTGGAGTCATTTTATGCACCTTTGCTACCTTTTACCTGCCAAAGCCACGATGATCCAAACTTCATAGTTGAGGACCGTTCCTACCTATGTATGGGTCATGCGCAGGAAAACTTTCAGCTTTTATAAAATAACGAAGGTCTGGCCGTCGCTGGCTCTTAGTCTATATCAATTATTAACAAAAATTCAAATTTGTTTGACTATACAACAAAATGGTCGCTGCAATGATTTGTTAAGCTACACAAATTAAATAGCTTTTTTCATTAAATAATGTAAGGTTTGATATTACATATAGTTCAATATCAATTAAAAAATAAAATTTATCTTTAAAAATACATATATATCATTATATATTAACAAACATTTAAAAATTGTTTGACCACACAATATAATGGTCTGATAAAAATTTGTTCAGCTATATAGACAATGGCTTCAAATAAAATTTATTATTATTCTCAATATAAAATATAATTTAAAACTAAAAATTTGTTTGACCACACAACATAATGGTCTTTATAACAATTTGTTAAAATAATTATCATAATTAATATAAAATATATTTCATTAAAAAATAATATAAATAAAACAGTTTATTCATAAATAAAAATTAATAACAAAATTTAAGTATGTTAATTTAAAAGCAATTTAAAATTAATTAAAATGTTATTATACTTTTATTCATTTGTCTGATTGTTAAAAATCTTATTTCAAATAATTCAAATTCACTTATAAATTGAATTGTATAAAATCTTTTATATTAACCGACCTTAAGATGAAGGGTCATAATTCTCTTGCATTAGGCTCTGGTCAGATAATAACTTTATGTTAAACTTAAAGTCTGAATCGTCGTTGATGCGAGAGTTACGAAGTTTCATCTTGAGTTAGGGCTTGTTAAATCATTCATTGTTTTACAAAAGAATTTTCAATTTTATATTATCATTTTTTATGTAATTACGTCCTGTCAAGACGGTAAAAGGACATCAGTTTTTACCAATTATTGTTAAATTTACTAATTATGTTCAAATTAATTATACTTACTATAGTTAGGAGGAACAATTTTTTATCTTCTTTTTGTAAATGATGAGGATACTCAACACAGTCCTGTCTAATTTTCAGGAACTGCCTTGTAGAGTCCAACACTCAATCATGGAAACATGATATCTGATTGTTCATCCTAACCTTGGGCTCCTTTATCTTGTAATATTGGTGATGTAGACCTAACAGTCTAAGCCATTATCTGAAAATAAAAAAAAAAAAAAAATAATAAACAAAATCATACATCAAATCAAACACAAATTTCTCAATAAAAATAATCCAAATCCTAATCACTCTACAGTACCTATCCACACTAATACATCACAAAATCAGGCTACTACAAAAATTAATTCTCCACAAAATAACATTTACACTAGTCTACAATATATCCCGAGAATCACCGAAAATATCAAACGAACGATTACTAATTCTAATCCAAACATCAAAATATGCTTTAAAACCACACAAAACACTAAATAAAACAACTTTTAATAATAACAAACAAAAACTTGACAACATGCAAAAATCTAACGTCATATATAAATTGCAATTTGAACAATGTCCGATCTCATATATTGGTGAGACTAGTAAGAGACTTGAAAAAAGAATCTCTGGGAATACATATCACTTAAATAATGCACACAAAGACACCGGAAAAACAGGATTACTACTACACACAATAGACACGGGACACATTTTTAATTATGACAATCCATCAATAGAGAAAAGAGAAGACATTTAGAATCAACATATATTCTTTTAAATAGCCCCAATACATGCAATTTTAAAAGTGACGTAAACTCGGTAAATACATTAAATTATAATACAGTAGATATCTATAGAGCAAATTCTCCTAAATTCAAATCTCGCACAAATCAACTCAATAGCCCACGATCATAATATTTCTATCAAATCAATCATTGTTTCCCTTAAATTTTTCCAATTTTTATTTCGCGTTAGTCTATCATATACATAAACCTCACATTCTATTAAACATGTAATTTATATATAGGTGCGCACACCATTATAACATTTACAATTACAACATTTTCCCGCCGTTTTGTCATAGTTTTTATTATAATAATAATTGGTAATTTTTATACATGAATGATTTATGTCTCATGTATTGTGTATGCAACTCACATTTAGAACTTTTTATATATATAGCATAGGTAATTAAGCAGTATATATTTTCCATGGATATAAATACCATGGAGAATCGTTTTTAAATTTTAAAAATTTTTAATCGCATTTCATAATTTGATAATGATCGCTCATGATCTAAAATTTATTGAAATTTTTATTTTTTTTCCAAAAAATTGGGTACAAAAATAAATAAAAATCTTTCTTTTGACACACTTGACAACATTTTTTTGACAAACTTATAATGCAATAATAATAATAAAATCTCATTTCAAACAAACAATTAATTTTATTTTTTTTCCAAAAAATTAGGTAAAAAAATAAATAAAAATCTTTCTTTTGACACACTTGACAACATTTTTTTGACAAACTTATAATGCAATAATCTAGTTTTTGATCTCACATACCAATCCCAACCATCAAGATTTCTCCAAATTTAATGTTCCTACTCGTAATTACTTAAAATGAACGTTTTTTAAGCCAAAAATATGAAAATTTGCTATTTTTGACACACATAATGATTTTTTTGATACACTTCGATACAGTTATCGAACACAGCGTCCTTTCGGACCTGTCCCTTAAGTATACCTATTTTTAGAAAAAAAATGTTTGAAATCCCTCCAACGGTTTTCCCTGCAGCGTAGGTAATGACGGCGGCCGGCAGACAGACATACATTTTTTTTTTTGCTTTTTTAGAATCAGGAGGTCCTAAAACGTCGAGAAATGTCAAAAAAGTGGGGGTAAGAATTTCACTTTGAGCTCATGAATGTAATACTTAGGTCTTTCAGACGAACTTTCAGATGTAGTCGTTGGCTAGACGTGAAGACAATTCTTATTTTAAAATTACCAGACGAAATAAATGCAGTTCCATTTAAAACGAGTATGAAAATTAAAATTAAATTGAAAATTAATATTCATTTCGAAAATGTGTATTTATTTCGGAACGTAATTTAACATCTACTTAGTAATTTAACATCTAAAAACTTCACATATCTGGAGTTTTTATTATGAATACACTCTTAAAAAATCAATGCTATCAACAAATCTGCAATACCAAATTTTCAAACTATCAACTTATTTTGAATACGTACGAAATAAATGAAGCTACGCTGGCTGCATTACACAGCGTTGTCACACCCGTCGGTCAAAAATAAAAACCAATTTATTTTTTTTTTAAATAAAAAGTGTTGTGTTATAGGATTTAGAATATGTGTCACAACAACACATAAATACCTTTTAAGACCTAGGTCCCACAACAACTTGCGCTTCAAGGTATTGATGAACGCTTTTTTTAAACCTCTGCGGATTGAAGCCACCTGAGACTATGGATTCCGGCAAACTATTCCATTTGTATGCAGTTTGGACAAAGAAGTCCCTTTGCGATCTGCCAGTATGACAGCGTGGTATCTCGACCGTTTGACTAGTTGCGGTAGGCGATTGCCGAGTGGAACGGGGGTAAGAAGAAGTTTAAAGCATGCTGCTGCTGATCTCATCTGAGCACTGTTGATGACGATATTTGTAAAAAAATACGAGGTCAGCAACAGTGCGACGATGTAGTAGGGAATCAAGTTTTGATGTCAAAGCTCGATCACCCACAATTCGAATAGCCCGCTTTTGAACAGAGTCCAAGAGTGCCAAGATGGAAACAGAAGCAGCACCCCAAACTTGACAGCAGTACTCCATACAGGGACGAATATAGGACTTATAAACATGGAGCGATCGGTATGGAGTGAAAAAATGTTTGCATCTATTTAGGAGGCCGAGTTTTTTAGACGCGCTGTTTGCCATCGCCATTACATGATCGTTCCAGAGTAAGTCATTTGAAACTGTGACACCCAATAAACAAATGTTTTTACATTCACCTATTGGTTTATCACACGTTCTGAATAAAATATCTTTGGGGAACTCGGTCTTTGATCTGGAAACAATCAACAGCTGTGTTTTGGTAGAGTTGAAATTGACCAGGTTTTGGTCACCCCAATCGGCGATTTTTTAGGTCTTTATTCACGTTTATGGCAGCGTCTCTCCGGGCAGGATTAATTCGTTGGTGTATTTAACCTTTTGAAGAAAGGGGCTCAAACGACTTGTGCAGAGTATTATCATCTGCAAAACTATTTATTGGGTTGTTGGTGATTTTCAACAATCCGTTGATATAAATCAAAAATAGGGTTGGGGACAATGCTGAGTCTTGGGGTACAAAATCCGTCTAAGGAGACCGAAATGTATCGGTTGGATAGAAAATTTTGAATCAGCTTCACAACATTGGGATGAAAACCATACGCCACGAGCTTGTTGATTAAGTTGGCATGCCAGACTCGATCGAATGACTTGGAGATGTCTAAAGCGATAACGTATGTTTCACCACCTTTATCAAGTATGCTGTTCCAACAATGTGCTACATAGTTTAATAGATCGGTAGTTGATCTTTTGTTTCGAAAACCGTATTGGCTGTCGGCTAATAAATGATTTGCTTCCAGAAATTTTGAAATGTGTGCATTAATATAATGCTCGTAGAATTTGGATAGGACCGATAGTAAAGTTATTGGCCTATAATTTGAGATATCGGATTTTGGTCCCGTTTTGGGGATGGGCTGGACATTTGCACGAAGGAAATATACCAGATTTGTAGGATTGGTAGAATATTTTAGTCAAAGTTGGTGGAAGCTCTTTAGAAAAGGGTTTAAAAATAATGGGTGGAATATTGTCCATTCCTGAGGCTTTGTTGATGTTTAACCCCTTTAAAAGTTTAGCGAATATTTTGGGTTTGAAGTGAAATTCGTTCATATTAACAGGTCGTTCAATAAGTCCGTAGGATAAGTAAGAAAAAAACAACATTTTGACAAAACTCGATTTTTTTATTCAACATAGTTGCCTTCGAGGGCGATACAACGAGTATAGCGATTTTCCAACTTTTCTATACCACTTTTATAGTACGATTTCTCTTTCTCGCCAAAATAGGCCTCAGTTTCAGCGATTACTTCATCATTGGACTTAAATTTCTTTCCAGCAAGCATTCTCTTGAGATCTGAAAACAGGAAAAAGTCGCTGGGGGCTAAATCTGGAGAATATGGTGGGTGGGTAAGCAATTCAAAGCCCAATTCATTCAATTTTGCCATCGTTTTCATCGATCTGTGACACGGTGAAACAACACTTTTTTCTTTTGCAAATGTGGCCGTTTCTTTGCGATTTCAGCCTTCAATGGATCCAAAAGTTCACAGTAATACTCGCTGTTGATGGTGGTTCCTTTTTGGAGATAGTCGATGAATATTATTCCGTTCGTATCCCAAAATACAGACGCCATCACCTTACCGGCCGACTGTTGCGTCTTTGCTCGCTTTGGATTCGGTTTGTCGACTGCTGTCCACTCAGCTGACTGTCTTTTGGATTCTGGTGTGTAATTGTGAAGCCATGTCTCATCCATTGTCACATATCTACGATAGAATTCCCTTTTATTGCGGTTTAACAGTGCCAAAGACTCCTCCGAAGCATCGATTCGTTGTTGTTTTTGGTCGACTGTGAGCTCACGCGGCACCCCATTTGCACAGAGCTTTCGCATACCCAAATGTTCATGTAAAATGGTAAAAACACTACCATCTGCTACCTTTACAATGTCAGCTATTTCGTGCACCTTCAATTTTTTATGTTTTCTGGAATAACAGCCTCATTTTGGCGTCCACTGCGCTCTGCATCTTTTGTGCTGGTACGACCACATTTAAATTCAGCCATCCACTTCTCTACCATTTGTCTCGATGGAGCAGAGTTTGGATAATGTTTATCAAGCCATTGTTTGGTTTCCACTGTATTTTTTTTCATCAAAAAGCAATGCTTTATTAAAATTCGAAATTCACTTTTTTCCATTTTTTATCAAAAACAAAAGTTGCTTCACACAAAATGCTATAACTCACGAATAAATAGTCAGATTGCTGTCAAATTTATACACGTATCGTTTGAAGGTTAGTACTAAATAAAAATTATATGGAAAAAATTCTAGTAACGCCATCTATGTGTCATCCTACGGACTTATTGAATGACCTAGTAACTCCTGAAGATTGGATTTGGGGTATTTCTTTAGGAGTTTCCAAAACATTGGTGTTCAGAGCAAAGCGTTCAACGAATAAGTTAGCTTTTCTTGCGGGATCATAGACGATTAAATCACCATCAATAATAGGGGGAACAGGAAACTTTGTTCCAGAATTTAAGGAATTGATGGCACTGTAGAAACTCTTGTCAGACATAGACATAGACGTAAGTTTTTTTTTTTTTTTTTTTTTATTAATTAGTAAGACATGTTTAGCACACTAAATATAAAATATTCATTATTTAGACTCTTTGAATATCCGAAGATACCATGTCAACTATAAAGGAAGGAGATGAGGAAAATGGAAGGAATGGGGATGTAGGGATAACTATACTAATTTTTTTAAATGATGATGGACATTTTCTTTAAATGCCTGAGGGGAAAATTCATCGGGAAATACAGAGGAAGGCATTGAGTTCCACCATTTGGCCACTCTATTAAAATAGTCGTTTTGGAAGGACACAGTTCTACAACGAGGTATTTGTACAACAAATGGATGGGATAACTCGGCAGCTCTTGTTTGTCGATTATACTGCGCACACGATGGAAGGATATTTTGAATTTCCTTAGAGGAGAATTCGCTAAAGTTATATTTATAGTAGATTGACAATTCAGCCACATTTCTTCTGTGCTGGAGTGAATCAAGCTGGTCCGTTAGTTCGGTATTACCAATCAACCGTATTGCTTTTCTCTGTACAGAGTCTAGACATTTTATTGTTGACTGACAAGCACCTCCCCAAACATGACAGCAGTACTCCATACATGGACGAATAAAGGACTTGAAGATTAGCAAAATTTGCTCGGGATTGAAATACTTTTTACATCGACTCAAGAATCCTAATTTTTGCATTGCAGATTTAGCGAGGTTGAACACATGTTTATTCCATTTCAGGTTATTTTGAATATCCACTCCAAGAAGTCTAACTGATTCAACCTCATGCAATTCCTCATGGTTTATTTTAATAGGAAAATTTTTATGTCGCTCTATTCGTGAAAGACGGCATAATTTGGTTTTGGTTGGATTAAATGAAACAAGATTACGATCACCTCATTCCATTATACGCTCCAGATCTTTGTTGATGGAATCAATTAGCAGCTCTCTATCAGTGGTAACTGCAGTATGAGATCGAAATTTAGGAGATGCATGTGATGCATGTAATGTGCTGTCATCAGCAAAACTATGGATTGGGTGCACTGTGGAAATAAGTAAGTCATTAATGTATAGAAGAAACAAGGTTGGTGAGAGTGCCGAACCTTGGGGAACCCCAGCATTGGTTGTGAAAATATTGGATGTGATACCATCTATATTAACATGAAATTGGCGACCGGTAAGAAAACTATGAATCCATGAGACAGTAAGATGGTCTATGCCATAAGATTTTAATTTAGCTATAAGATTTTTATGCCACACTTTATCAAATGCTTTAGAAATGTCAAGTGAAATACTGAATGTTTCACCATGGTTTTCCAGCGATTTGTTCCAGAGATGGGATACGTAGGCTAACAGATCACCTGTTGCATGACTTCTACGAAAACCATACTGCTTATCATCAATAATTCGCGACATTTCCAAATAATCTATCAAATTGTAGTTAACATATTTTTCAAATATTTTAGCTAAAACCGACAGAATTGCAATTGGTCTATAATTGTTAGGGTCTATCTTACTGCCTTTCTTTGATATGGGTTGAACGCTGGCCAGCTTCCAAGAATCGGGAAATATTCCGGTTTTATAAGATAAATAGAAAATTTTTGTTAAAATTGGAGCTAGTTGTCTAGCAAAGTTTTTAAGAATGAGGGGTGGAATACCGTCGGGGCCAGTGGATTTGTTGATATTGAGAGAAAGAAGCATTTTCCGTACAATGTTGCAACGAAAAATAATTGGTTTCATTTTCGTTACAACTGGGGGAATGAGTGTAGGAGAATGGGGGGGTTCAACTATGTTTGGGTTCTCTGCGAAAATACGACCCAAAAGATCCGCTTTTTCTTTTGAGTCGCTCACGGGAATGTCATTCAGAACTAAGGTTGGAATAGAGGATCGAGTAAAATTGCTCTGGACTGATTTAACTGCCTGAAAGAAACTACGTGAGCCAGATGGGTGCTCGGCGAATTTCTTTGCTTTCTTCTGGATAAACGCGTCTTTGTCTAAGTCTATTTTGAATTTACTAATATTTCTGGCTTTCTTATAGGCGCTATGGGTTTCAGGTGTTTTATTAGCGTTATACGTCTTGAATGCTTTGCGTTTATTCCTCACTGCCTCATCAACATCCCGTGTGAACCAAGGCTCAGTTTTAGGAGTGATTAATCGATTTGGAATAAACCGCCGCATTCCTTCTTTTATGATTTCAGAAATTCTTATTGCCGATGTGCTAGGATCTTGATCAACACAACAAATAGTTTTCCAAGGTGTTTCATCATAAAAGTTTCTCAGTCCCTCCCAGTCAGCGCGTTTATAGTTCCAAACCCGACGAGGATTTGCTTTAATTTGTGTCGGTGATGTAAATTGCACTATTGCTGATATTAGTAAATGGTCCGATGTTCCGAGGGGTTGTTCAACTTTTGTCTTCGTAGTATCTGGTTCGTTTGTCAAAAACAGATCCAGCAAATTATTGTTATGATGTGAATTGTCTGCGATTCTAGTGGGACACTCTATCATTTGCGTCAAGCCGTGATAATCTGCGAGTATCAGTTCGGCTTGCCTTCCTACGTCGTCAGTGCGCGATGAATACTTAAGCCATTCTTTATTATGAATATTAAAGTCTCCAAGAATGGCCAGTCTTGCGTTGGGGTAGTCCGTGGTAATCTTGTCTAGATTAGCCGATATTTGATCGAAAAAGGGACATCCTGGGGGAGAATTTGGGGATCTGTATAATCCTATTACAAACATAGTTTCATCAACACCTGAGATCTTCAGTGCTATAGAATTATGGTGCTTAGAGTTCAACTCGTAGGCCTTAATTCTCATACATGAAAGTGAATCTCGAACAAATACACAGACACCATACTTGTTATAAAAGGAATGTTCCAATTCGTAACTAGGTATCCGGTATTTATCGAGATCCAATTTCGATGCTTTGCCACTAACAATTATTTCGGTAAGAAACAATATGTCAGGTCTATTTTTTTCAATGTAGTGATGAACCTCGTTTAGATTCGAATTGAGTCCTCTTATGTTGGTGAAGTCAATGCTAAGCTGTTGGTTCACTCTGCGGCCATTCTGTTGAGACAAAGACTTACCCTTTGACATTGCAGGCAACGCTACTGAAATTCGGCCAGGCCTAAATTTCAACACTAAACAGTACAAAAGAAACTGGGTATCTCTGTCACAAAAACACGATAGCAGATTTCATGCAACAGTAGCACGATAAGAGAAAAGCAAAAAAAAAAAAAAAAGTGGGGCACAAAAGACACTAACAAAATTGAAGAGTACAAATAAAGGGTTAAATTCTAAATTCCTAACTTTTGTCAAAAAAAGACATTTCATAATCAACTAACTGATATTTTCCAACTCCTAAAATAAGTCCGAGGTGGGAGGAGCCAGATCATGTAGAAAACTTCACAAAAAATATCTCAATCAATCCAAAAAAAAGTCATTAACCACTAAAACGAAATTTTTTGCTTTCTGTTACCTAGGCAAATTTACGCTTTAAAATAATAAATAAATTTATTACATCAAAGCAATAAAAGTAAAATTTTACCTGCCTACCCCTTAATAACAGTAAACACAAAATTCCAAATAATTTTTTAATAAGGAACAATCTCACCAATTATATAATTGTCTCCGCCTCCGTCCTTCAACACTTCTATTTTTATAAATACTAGCACAGCACTATAACACTTATTAGCTACTTATAAACACTTATCAACACTTATACCACTTATTTTCGATTACTTTTGTTTTTTTTTTTGTTTTGTTTTTCTTTTAATTTAGGAGACTACCTTCCTCGTCCGACTCCGAAATATGAATGAGTTTTTGAAGCTTTCGCTCTGTCAATTTCAGACTTTTTGTTTGAGATAATCTGGTTAGATATTTTGTTGCCCTTTAGATATTGGGATCGATTGGCGGGAGTTTTGTTATGAATCCATATATTAAATGATCTATATGTTTGTTTCTGCCGTGCCGCTTTGGCAGCCTTCGAGTACAAGTATTTTTGTTTGGGTTTTACAATGGAAAAAGGAACGAATTTATTGATAGCAAATTGGATGGTTTCTGTAAAGTTTTGAGCAGAAACATTTACATTGTCAGTGTAAATTATAAAAATTATCCTATCCTTGGCGGTCTTATCTCCTGAATAAAACAAATTGAATATCCTATCCTAAACAAAAGCAATGAAAACCAAATTCCATGCATGGATTCAAAGTACCGAATCGTTTTGTTTTCAATGTTTCCAAATCATCTCAAACAGCTTCAGATATGTAATTGTGAATTCAATAAGGAACGTACAAATTATTTAATTTAATGACAGTATTAATGACTGATTAAAAATTTGATTTTAATATTTCAAATGATGAACTTGATAACAGAAGACTTTGAACACGATCCTTCTGATAAATAATATAATTATTGCCCATGACGACACTTTGTTTAAATTGAGGAAGTTTGGAACTCGATTTGGAAAAGGATTTTCCACAATGGGCAATAAAATAAATATGTAAACCATAATCTAAAGAAACTCTTTTATGCAAATAGTATAAGAACAATTCAAGATTTTATTAAGAGTTTAGCAATGGATCTAACCATTTTGTAGTTTAGAATTCTAAGACACTAGAAATGAATGTATTCAATTGAATAGAATGAAAAATTGCTTTGAAAAGTGAAAGATCCGTAACAAAAGTTTTATCTCAATTCCGGTCGGTTCGGGGAATCGAACCGGCGTCCCTCTGATCAAAGTTTATATGGTTAACCATTTAACCAACTGAACCAACGACGAGATAAAAATTTTGTTTTTGGACGATCGACTTAACATCACAATTATTTAATTCATTTTTAATGTCAAGTTTTTTTGTCTTATTTATTTATTCTACGAACACGTTTTACCGTTCTTCATACCACAACTAAGTTGACATTGAATGAAGAACATTATGGATCTTCGAATATGGGAGACAAATCCCAACTAGTGGAGAATGGCCCACTAACCAATTTAAATTCAAGATTTTATTAAGAGTTTAGCAATGTATCTAACCATTATGTAGTTTAGAATTCTAAGACACTAGAAATGAATGTATGCAATTGAATAGAATGAAAAATTGCTTTGAAAAGTGAAAGATCCGTAACAAAAGTTTTATCTCAATTCCGGTCGGGTTCGGGGAATCGAACCGGCGTCCCTCTGATCAAAGTTTATATGGTTAACCATTTAACCAACTCGACCAGCGACGAGATAAAAATTTTGTTTTTGGACGATCGACTTAACATCACAATTATTTAATTCATTTTTAATGTCAATTTTTTTTGTAAGACAAAAAAAAAAAAAATTGACATTAAAAATGAATTAAATAATTGTATGTTAAGTCGATCGTCCAAAAACAAAATTTTTATCTCGTCGCTGGTCGAGTTGGTTAAATGGTTAACCATATAAACTTTGATCAGAGGGACGACGGTTCGATTCCCCGAACCCGACCGGAATTGAGATAAAACTTTTGTTACGGATCTTTCACTTTTCAAAGCAATTTTTCATTCTATTCAATTGAATACATTCATTTCTAGTGTCTTAGAATTCTAAAGTATAAGAACAACCAAAGAAATTTTATTAATAGATTTTGATAAAAGCATTAAATTCTTTGCAATTATTTAGATCAAATATCTTGATTTAGCCAAATAAATAGTTGACTATATTGGTTTTATATTATGACTAAAATCAACATGTTAAGCATTGAATTTTAATACTTAACTCAATAGATCTGAATATCCTCAGATACCATGTTGTGCATGTTTC
Source organism: Diogma glabrata (assembly GCA_963693315.1). Classification (NCBI taxonomy): domain Eukaryota; kingdom Metazoa; phylum Arthropoda; class Insecta; order Diptera; family Cylindrotomidae; genus Diogma; species Diogma glabrata. The sequence goes on along the minus strand of OY856186.1, from coordinate 147,351,581 downwards.
TTTTTTCATACATTCATAATGATTATTTAACGACCAGTTCTGAAAAATGTAGGTTTAGCAGGTAACATTAGCTGACTGTCGATTTAAAAAGTAGATATTTCTTAAATGTTTTTCGTATAGGCTTATGGACATAAGTTTGGTTCTTTGTTGCCGATAAACGGCAATGTTGTCTTCTTCCAATTCCAGTCAAAGTACTGGTGTTGACGCCGTCGTAAATATAGCAGTCGGAATAGTGGATCAAGGCACCTTTGCAAATCTTTATTACATGAGGGTTCAAGTTTGAAGGCGGCAATTTTGGGGGCAATTTTGTTATAGTTTTGCAAACATAATATGTCAATTGTTTTAAAATGAATATTATATTATTTTATAGTGAGTATCATGACAGCGAGAATATTTTATCATAAGGGGGCCGCGATTGCCAAAAACTTATTTTAAAGAGGCCGTGACTGCGAAAAGGTTAAGAACCACTGCTGTAGAATATCAATATACTATAATATAATCCAATGAAAATTTTCAAAAATATTTTTGAAATCGAGTGAATAAAACCAAGAATATTCTAATTTTTGACATTAATGTACTTGATATTTCCAATCTCTATTTGTGCAAGTTATTTATGAAAATAATTAATTTTAAACATTATTTAAGTTATATAAATTAAGTGTTAGTAATATTTTGCGAATGAATTTTTGTCTGCTAGTGATTTCAAATTAATTGTCAAGTGTCAACTCAAAGAACTTTTCTGTTATTAACTGAAAGGTTTATTAAGCGAAGTTCAACAAAGATTTTGATCTGAAATTATGTGCACGCTTAAATAAAACCATTATTTTAAAACAACCACAAATAATTAAAAGAAATTTAAGATTACGGTAGCATATTTTTGTAAATAACTAAATTTAAATACAGTATTTAATTTATGATTTATAGAAGATTGTTTGGGTTTTTTTTTAAATTGAGGAAACAGGCGAAAATTTTTAAGAAAGTGGTTCTTCCAATTCTTTACACCACGGTTGCCGCATTTTAGGTAGATTTCATATAGAAATCTACCTTTTGTAATGTGGCTCATCTCGGAATTTCGGAAAAATTTTTGTGCCAAACGACTAAATATGATAAGCGAAGACGAAAAAACAAAAAAATAATATATACATGTATATATAAACGATATGAGATATAACGAAAACGACCGGCACTCTCACGGTGGTATTTTTTGAGGTAGATCAAAAAAAATTTCTGTACATGTGTGTTCTATTAATATCTTAGACAAGTTCGTGAATCAGCAAAATCCAACACGTGGTTAAGACACTAGAGGCTTTTGTCTAAAAAATTTTGATTTTTTAAAACCGTTATAACGGCCGTTTGGATACTAATATTTTAAGAAAATTAGCAAATTTAAAATTTTTAGAATCTTTTTTATCAATTTGTTTTAAAAATAGACCTCTGCAGTTATTTTTTTGATTTCAAAAATTTTTTTTTGGAAACAACTGGCACTCTCACGGTCGCATTTGTAAGGCCAGATCAAAAATCTTTTTTATTTAAAAATGTGAGTTTTATTAATATCTTGGACGGGTTCGTAAATCAGCCAAATCCGACACATGGTTAAACTAGAGGCTTTATACTAGAAAAAAAGGGTTTTTTATATCCGTTATAACGGCCGTTTGGATATTTTTAAAAACTTCATAAATTAAGAATCTTTGAAACCTTTTTAATCAATTTCTTTCAAAAAATGGACCTCTGCAATTGGAGGATTCTGAGTGAGCGGCTCCAACAAAAAAGCTTGTAAAACACAAAATGCGTTTGAATCAACCGGGACTCTCACGGTCGCATTTGTGGATTTGTGGAGCCAGATCAAAAAACCTTTCTTAAAAATGTGTGTTTTATTAATATCTTGGACAGGTTCGTAAATCAGACAAATCTAACACATGGTTAAGGAATAGAGGCTTTATACTAGAAAAAAAATTGTTTTTTTAAATCCGTTATAACGTCCGTTTGGATACTCTTATTTTTAAAAACTTCATAAATTTAGAATCTGTGGTAACATTTTAATCCGTTTCTTATACATATAAACCTCGGCAGTAAGAGATTTTTGACTTGTTAGCTTCAACAAAAAAGTTTGCAACAATCCCCAACTACAATTTCCAAAAACCTTATAACAGTCAATGAAAAAAAAAATAAAAAGATTTGATTAGAACAAATTAATTTTTTTTTCTTAGAAATAAACTATTTTGATATTTTGCAGTAATTGCACGACATATGATATAGAGCAGGTTTGTGTCATAAATTGTCACACATATGTTCTGTGGTAGATTTGACATTTGTTTGTTGCAAAATTGGATAGATATAGTTTTGCTTATATGTAGCTAATTTTTTTTAAATTTGTTCGATATCTGTTTGTAATAAGTTTGTTTTGCTCAAACTAATCTGATACATCAGATTCTACTGGCACACAAAACTGTCTGATCTCGAAATCTACCTATTTCTAGCGGATATACTTGGACTTTTTTTGAATTCATTCCTAGTTACCGGTTATACTCATAATTTATTCCATTGATTAAGTATTATACTTAACGTAATATACTTAATCAATATACTCATAATTATAGAAAACTTTTTTAAAACATTAATAAATATCTTCAAATTTGTATTCAAATCTGCAGAAATCGTATCTTTTTTCAGACATTTTGATGTTATTTTCGACTTTGACATTTACAATTTTCAGCATATTCTACAATTTTCTAGCAAATAAAAAAAATGATTAGCATATTCTTATTCACTCGAAATAAGGAATATGCTAATGCTAAAGCCGCAAGTAGACTATTGCAGAACTCTGCAATATTTCTGCAATAGTCGTGCAATGGTAGTGTGTAAAATATTCATTGCAGAAAAGTTTGGCAATGAACTCATTGCAATGAGTCATTGCAATGTTTTGCAATGAGTTCATTGCCAAACTTTTCTGCAATGAATATTTTACACACTATCATTGCAGAAATATTGCAGAGTTCTGCAATAGTCTAATTGCGGCTTTACTAGTTTATACTTTTAGTTTATTCTAGTTTTCATTCACTCTGCCCATTATGTATACATACAAATAAAAACATATAACTGCAGGTATGATTATAATATGTAAAAAATCAAATCAAATACAATACAAACATGTAAAAAATATTAAAAATATAAATGTGTAAACAGTAAACACGTATACTATATTTATACTTAACGTTACATCTCTAGCATTACTTAAATTTCAAAACGATACGTCGCTAAAGAAGTTTCACTTAAAAAAAATAAAAAAAGACTACAATCTTCTTAAAAACAAATTCAACTTCTCATATGACACCTATCTGAATGCCATAAAAAGCGGTAAGATTTTTTTATACGAAGCTGCTTAAAAAAGAACAAAAGAGAATTGGAATTAATAGCTACAGCAAGCCTTTTTATGACCGATCCAACACCTTAGGTCAATACGACTTATAGATGCCCAGAAAATCGATTGTGAAGGTCGGGCGAACCCCAAAGTCTCAGCACTGGTGTCCCATTTTTAAAATACGGAATCGTAAATATGCAGGGATCGGATAGTAAAAAATACCCAATTTTTCGAAGTACACGTTTTTGTCCATATTGTCAACACCAAATCTAGAAAAAATATTTTATGTGAAAATATGCAAAAATATAAACTTTTGGTGAAACATGCACTAATATGCCTTCCTTCCGGAGTAATATATGCAAAATTATGCTCTAAAAATATGTATTAATGCTAAAGAAATTCAAAATTATGCAAAAATTTGCACTTTTGTTGTAATATGCACTTATATGCATTTTGGAGTAAAAAATGCTCTAACAAATAGGGCTTAAAAGTCGTAGTTTTACCTGAAACAGATTTGAAGCTTAATCATTTTTTAATTATACGTGCTGTATAAAAAACATGCTAGTGCATTTTTTTGGTTGCCCTATTTATTATTATATAGGAATACCAGTTTTTTAATTTTATCTTAATGAACAATATCCCGAGCAGAAATTTGTCAGGGCTCAAGTAAGGCCCTGCTTAGGTTTGCCCTACCCCGGATCAGGCTTTGGTAGGGCTGCCTGATTGGGCCCTGATCACGAGTGTAACGCTTTTGCCCTATCAGGTCCTGATAGGGATTACCGGATCAGACCCTGATTGGGATAATCGGATCAGGCCCTGATTGGGGTATCCGGACCAGACCCTGATATATATTTATATATTATATTCATAAATTTATCAAATTAAAATAAAAAAATTTCGATCGAAAAAATTAAAACATACATACCACTTTAATCACTATTATTATAGTCTTTCAGCCGAGAAGCGATAACTAAAATATACATGAAACGATTTTAACTATATATTTCTGAAATGGATAATACTCTAGTGAATTTTAACCAATTGAAATTTCAGGTAGGGGTCAAATACGAAAAACCTGATCAGGGCCGGATATATTCAAATAAGGTTAACCCTAAAAGGGTATTCTAAATCAGGCCCGGAACAGGCCCACATCAGATTGCCCTAATAGGGATTGCCCTTGTAGGACTGACCAGGCCCTGATCACGCCCTGACTATATTCAGGTTTTCCCTAACTAATTTCTGCTCGGGATGATATGATGAACAATATTTTTTGCCCCTGAGCTAAAAATAAGAGATAAATATAAATATATATTAATATTTACAGGGTAAAAACATATCCAGTAATATTGATCTAAAAAACGGCTTCCTTTACTTTTCGGTTGAAGAAAATAGTAAGATATTAACATCTTTCGTGACACCTAGTGGTGTCATATTCAGTACTATTGATCTTGTTAGACCCAGAAAACATAAAATAATTTTTAAAATTTAAAACTGTTATAATAAGTAATAAGATATCGATATTACTATGTAAGTTCGTTGATTTTAATAAGATATCCAGTGGCGGTTTTAAGCACAGGCAAACCAGGCATTTGCCGGTGGCCTCGCATTTTTTTCTTAGTACAAGTAATATAAAAAATTTTTCTTAGTACAATAAATATAAACAACGAAACTCATTTATTAAAATTCAATATAATGTATGCGTACAGTATTTTTATAAACAGCATTTTTATAAAATATTTAACTTTACATATACATCTATTATTATGTATGTAGCAATTTTTTTTGCGTTATACATAATGCCTGGCAACTAGGGTTTCTAATCCGGATATCCGGATATCGAACTATCCGGATTATTCGACCCAATTTTGACTATTCGATTATCCGGATAATTTTTTGTAACTATCCGGATATTAAAAAACCCTATATTTTGTAAATAAATAGTTGAATGCGTTGCAAAGTTCAAATAAATACAGTGCTTCTCAGATTTGCGATATTGTTTTTAGATTCTACACAACTTTGGCATTTCAGAATAAGAATTTTACAAGATTGTCTAAATTGACAATATTGTGAATTGTGATTACATTTATGTTTTCGGGAATAGGGCTCCAGTTTAAAACTATCATTTGTTGTTTGTACGTTGCTATGTAAATCAATTCTCCAAAATTTTGTAGCGTAGACAAAAACATTGTATGACGTTTAAAATAATCTGCTAGTTTTAGATTATATGAACATTTAATAACGAAAATATTGCTTTAAAAAATTTCAACAACTGTAAAACCAACCTGTCCTCTACAAACCAAAATTTAATAAGAATTATTTACATTTTACAGACAAAACTAGAGTAAAATAATTTTATTTAGTTTTTTAGCTTCTTATGGGCGTTACGAATTCATTATGCCGTCTCATAACGCCCCGGTTTTTATGGATGAGTTTATATATCGCGTATTCTAGACTTTGTAATAATTTTATATTAAGGTATAAATACATATTTTGGTTTTCGTTTGTGTGCTCAAATTTTGTATTTATTTTAATATTTTCTATTAATGAGGCCAGTCCAGAAATTTTTTCCTAGGCTAAATGCATTGAGTTTTCGACAACCCAAACACTTATCCAATTTGAAGACTTCTTTTTATCGACTTTCGCCAAAATGTTCTTCATTTGTCTTTTAGTTTGATTTGGAGCCATTGCATACCTATAGCAGTTTCATAAAAACATGTAAGCATTAAATATTATGAACTAATTAACAAGTATTTTCTCAAAACTTACTTGCCAATTAACACACGAACCACTACTTTTCTTTTTAGATTTATAATTGTAGGAACACAGTAATAAGTAATAACAATCGATATTAAATAATATCTGAAGTATTTTTCAAGCAGTCAATACTGCAAAGCATAAGGAGAATTCAAAAATAGGAAAGAGATGCCTTTCTTAGGAAAAAATATTGTAAAAACGGTAATACACCGAAAACTTGCGAGTGATTTTGTTTATTTTTTTATTATTAGTTTCTATTCGTACTTTATAAACAGTGCAAATTTAAAAGAAAAATAGTTCCCGGGAGTAAACGTGTACGTTATAATATAACCTTAAGAAGGATAATTGGTTCGTAAAATCTGAAATAAAATCTGAAGTGTGTTATTTTTTTAAAAGTTTATGAGAGCAGCGGATTATTTTCAATAATTAAATTTTGCACCTGCTGCAAGAATTACGGTAAATTATAATTTATAACTATATTAGTAAATTTATTTAAAAAACATAATTTTTTCAAAGCACTGCAGCCATGTCAAAACGCTCTGAAGTGTGGAATCATTTTAAAAAACATGGAAAAGTAGAGATGTTGCCTTCTGTAAGCATTGCAGTAAGCAATTAGGATGTAAAGGATCATCAACGACGCCACTTTTAAATCATTTAAAAGTTCATAAAATAAATATAAATTCAGCTTCAACTTCAACGTCGATCGATAAAATTCATGAACCATCTACATCAAAAAAAATTAAAAGGGATTCCGGTGATGGAGAAATTACAAAATTTTTTAAAAATGAAACCCTGGACGAAATTTTGTCTCGATGTGTGGCAGAAGATGGTTTTTCAATGAATTCTATAGTGAAATCACAAGCCATCATCGGATATGTCCGAAGTAAAGGCTTTGTCATGCCTAAAAATCCCTCTACTGTAACAAAAAGTATTTTAAACTTTTATGCTATAAAAAAAGAAGAAACTATTGGTGTTCTCAATGAATTAAAAAAAATGCACGTTAAATTTTCAATAACAGTAGACGAATGGACCGATAATTCAATGAATAGAGATCTTAATATTTCACTTCATGCCATTGTCGGCAATTTGATGAACAAATTTGAAATGTTTGTTTGAGGATTAGTTCATATAAAAGGTACATGCAATGCTGATCAAACCAAACTTTATGTAGAAAATAAATTAAAAGAATTTGAAATTAATATAAAAAGAGACATAATATCATCAACACATGATGCCGCCGCAGTTATGGTAAAATATGGAAAAATCCTTGGCATTCCATCTCAACTTTGTTATAATCACGGCCTTCATTTAGCAATAACCGATATATTGTACAATAAGAAACCAACAACTTCTTTTTGTGAAGCAGATGAAGAAATACCAGCCTATTTTGAACACGAAATCGAAGATGACGTTGTCGAAAACAGTAAAGATTTCACTATAAACAGTTTTGAAGATGCTAACATAGTCTTCGAACAAGACGAAGGAGATGATTTTCTAGATTTGACCGAAGAAGTTGATGACGTTGTCAAAAACATCAGAAAAATTATAAGAACGATCAAATCCTCTTCAGTCAAAAACAATGTTTTACAAGGATATGTTAAAGATAAAGAGGGCAAGTTGTTGCAGTTGATGTTGGATATAAAAATCCGTTGGAATTCCTTGATAACGATGATAAAACGCTTTCTTCAAATTAAAGATCCTGTAAATAAAACTTTAAGTGATTTAAGCCAACAAAAAATTTCGGACAGGCATATTGCTATTTTAAAAGAGTTGTTGGTTGTCTTATTACCATTGGAAACAGCTGTAAAGGAATTAAGCAAAAATTCAGCGACGCTTTTGACTGCTGAAGGCGTTTACAAATTCGTTTTCGAAAAGTTAGAAGAATGTGGAACGAATCTTTCAAAAAAATTATTGAAACAGATAAAACATCGAATGGATGAACGTCGTGATAAAATCCTAATGACTCTGATAATCTTTTTAGAAACAGGCAATATTCCACATTCTAATAAATATTTTGATTATGGTACAAAAGGTGCCTCATTGCATTGGCGGTAGAAATTTTTAAAAGAATACATCCAACTGTGATTCGAAATGATAACTCTGAGGAAATCAGTGAAGATATTACCATTGAAAAGGAAGATGAAGAAAGTCTAAGTAATAAAGATTGTAAAACATCGTCACTGCAGAAAGAACTAAATAATGCAATTGCTTCAATTACGCATGTTGAGAAGCAGAACGAAGAATGTTCTACATTTCTGAAAAAAGATTTCATTTATTTAAAAAATTATAAAAAAAGGACAGATAATTTAAATTTTTTATATCGCGCATTATTAACAATAAAACCTACATCAACTGCAACGGAGCGCGTATTTTCCATTGCTGGTCTCACCAGGACAAAAATTAGAACTCGACTCAATTTCGAGACATTTAATGCAATAATTTTTCTAAAATATGCATTTTTAAAAATGAATCAATAACTGCATTAATTTAATTAAATTTATTAATAATGCTATTTATTATAATTATTTTATGATTTGTTACTATTTTTGTTATTTTGTATAAAAATGAATTAATATAGATACAGGAAAAATATATACATAAATGAATTAAGTACCACAAAATAAAAAACATGTCTTTTTTTGTTTTAATTATCCGGATATCCGGATTATCCGGATAATTTATGTTTTATGTATTCGATATCCGGATAGTCAAAAAAGTCGAATATTTAGAAACCCTACTGGCAACCATATGAAAGAGTATGCGGTTTCTAGTCTCATATACATAAACGAAATTTGAAATTTTTTCTAAGCCTACTAGATTTTTTTTAACATTTCAGTTATTATATTTTTGTGAATATATGATTGCTATAGCTATAGTATGATTGTTATTGGTATAAAAAATGTTGTGTTATGATTGTGTGCGAGTTACAATTTTTTGGTATAATGTAAGTAATGAATGATGTAAAAATAGAGATTATTTGTTTTCCATTTCACTTCTAAATTATAATTCTTATAGTTCAGACGTTTTTTTTTTGGTGTTCTTAGTAATTTATGCGATTTTAATATTTACGATTTTTGCTTTTCTCTTGGTTATTCTTCTGATTATACATTTTATATTGACGACTTCTGCTCTTTCCTTGGCTATTCTTCTGATTATTCGCTTTTATATTAATATTATATAAATTATATTATATATTTATAAATAAATATCAAACTTTAGAAAAAGTTTAAATTTATATTCATCGTTATTTAACTATGAATCCTCATCGTGATCGAGACACTGGAAGAAAATGGGCTTCGGGTGCCGAAAAAAAAAGAAATAAGAAAAAACATACAGATATGTTAAAGAAAATTAAACCATTGACAAGTTTTTTTAATATATCATCAGGTACTAACACACCTTTTGATGCAGGTGCTAGTATTTCGCAAGATGTTTCAGAAAAATTGGTAGATATTTTATCTGACCAGTCTGAAATATCTTTAGGGTCTTTATCTTTTGTTGCTTCAAATTCTGAAGTTTCTGCTGTCCTATTACCGGGCACCCATGAAAAAGATTTTGAAATGAATTTGTCTCAAGAGTCTTCGTTAGCTTCCAATGATTTTGTTTTAGCTTCGAATCCCAAATTGCATGAAGCACAACAAGACATAACTGATGTGGTTATTGTTTCCAACGACCCAGCGTTATGGCCCATTTCGTTTAATGGACGAGAAAGAGTCGACATTGTTAAAAAAAGGACCGAGTTAGGTTAAACAAATAAATTTTAAAGCCGATAAATCAGGTCGCAGATTTAATACTAGTTCCTACACGAGAGTTTTTGCTAACGGTGAAGAAGTTTCTAGAAGCTGGCTAGTGTATTCTATACAAAATAATTCGGTATTTTGCTTTTGTTGCAAAATTTTTTCTACCCGAAAAATATGTTAATCGTCGACTGAAGGTTATTCAGATTGGAAAAATATAGGTTCTAGCTTAAAACAACATGATAAATCTCAGGATCACAATAGCTGTATGCAAAAATGGATGAATATGTATGTCAGTTAATTTAAAATCAAATGCAACCATTGATCAAAATTTGCAGAGAATGATAGAAAATGAGAAAAAACATTGGCGCTTGGTACTCTAACGTCTTTTTACTATAGTGCTAATGTTAGCTGAAAGATCAATACCTTTTCGTGGACACCGTGAGCAATTTTATCAGCCTAATAATGGACACTTCTTGGCACAAGTAGAACTTATTGCAAAATTTGATCCAGTTATGTTAGAGCATCTCAAACGAGTAACAAATAAAGAATGCTTTGACACTTATCTTGGAAAAGATGTGCAGAATGAAATAATTGGACTTATATCGAGAAGAATACTGTAAACTATCGTATCTTCTGTACAGCCATCAAAATATTTTTCTGTTATCATGGATTGCACTCCTGATGTAAGTCATAAGGAACAGTTTTCAATTCTTTTGAGATGCGTTAAAATTAATCAGGAAGAAGTACAAATTGAAGAATTTTTTTGTAGTTTTTTTCACATAACTGATAGCACTGGTTCAGGTTTAGTTGAAATTTTTTTAAATTTATTAGCTGAGTATAATTTGGATCTAATGAATTGTCGCGGGCAATCGTATGATAATGGTGCTAACATACGCGGGCAATACAAAGGGGTTCAAGCTTTAATCAAAGAAAAAAATCCCAGAGCTCTTTACGTTCCATGTGCTAACCACACATTTAATCTAATGGTATGTCATGCTGCGAAATCAGTATCAATTGCAATTAACTTTTTTGGTACTGTTCACAAATTTTTACATTTTTTGCTGCATCAACCGTTCGATGGAACATACTGCAAAGTGTTTGTAAAATGACTGTTAAATCATTATCAGATACGCGTTGGGAAAGCCGTATTAATAGTATAAAAGTTGTAAAAGATAATTTGGTTCAAATTATAGAAGCTTTATACAAAGTTGCAGATTCAAGTTCAATTGCAGTTGCTGTTTCTAAAGCTAACGGTCTTGCGAATGAGATATCCTCATATCAGTTTATACTTTCACTTACAATTTGGCATGATATATTGTATGAAATTAACAAAGTAAGTAAAGTTATGCAGAATCCCTCGGCAGATATTTCTATTATGATAAAATTGGTGGAAACTACGAACAAATTTTTAGAATCATTCAGAAGTGATGAATCATTTGAAGCGATTATTAAAAAATCTGAAGAAATAGCTATAAAATTAGGTACTAAGCCAGTATTCCCTCAAGTGCGGCTTAGCCGAAAACGACGTTTTTTTGAATATGAAGGAACTGAGACACCTCTAAATGGAAAGTCTAAATAGTAAGTAAATTTTTTTAATGCAATAATTGATGTTGCATTAGTAAGCTTAAATAAAAGATTCAAAATGCTTGATTCATACAACAAAATATTTGGTTTTTTAACCCGTACCGAAAAAATGCGAAGTTTAGATGCAAATGAATTGTTGAATGATTCTAAAAATTTAGGAATATCACTGAGAAATCCTAGTACAGAAGAATCGGACGTGAACCATGAAGAGTTATACTCGGAAATAAATACATTTTTAAGAATGAAAGTTTCGGCGGAATCGAAAGATGCACTGGAAATTTTGAAGTATATTACGGGAAATTCTTTAATCGAAATTTTTCCAAATTTATTTATTGCCCTACGAATTTTACTAACTTCCCCTATTTCAGTGGCAAGCGCAGAGAGGTCATTTTCCAAATTAAAACTCATAAAAAACTATTTACGTTCCACTATGGGTCAAGACTGCTTATCTGCATTAGCTTGAATTTCCATTGAAAATAAAATAAGTCGGTCCTTGGACTGTTCTGGTTTAATTGATGAATTTGCGTCTTTAAAAGTCCGAAAGGTTAAGTTTTAAGTCAATGTAATCGATCCTCCTAAAATCTGCGAAAAAAATAAATGGTACCGCATTTTGAGTAGTCTTATTAGTGCATCTTCATCCAAAATAAAAAAAATGCTTTATGTACATTTAAAACCTATGTGCGTTTTTTGTTTCGTTACGTTCTAATAAATATCTAAAACACAATAGAACACAAGAATTAAAAACTCAACTAATATAATAGAAAACTTCTCATGGCCTCGCATATGGTAAATCCGCCACTGAAGATATCTATATTAATATGTAAGTTCTATGATTATTGTCATATTGCCTTTTGTTAGATAATATGTATAAGCATTTTTGCCTCGAGTTCTAGAACAAAATGTGAAGGAAGAAAGATAGTTCAATGAAATAAAAAATAAACGCTCGTGAAAGAATTTAATAGTTTTATTGAAAGAAGAAGGAACTTTAAAGATCAGAAAAGTGGGATATTGGGTCATATCGATATGACCCAACGGGACGACGGAGACAACGTCGATATAGTGCGCTATAGTTTTATAAAGCTTTAGTAGAAAAAAAATTGAAAGTTATCCCGACATAAGTGACCATAGTTTGAAAGTTTTACCGTCTGAAAGTTATTTGAAAAAAAAAAGTGAAAGCTTTACTACAAGAAAAGGAAAGAAAAATTGAAAGTTGTATTAAAAAAAAAATAAAACGTCCGTTAGTCCAGGTAAAGTCAATGAACGTAGCTGAGCTGAAGGAGGAACTAAGTAATAGAGTATCTAAGTAAGTATCTAAGTAATAGCGTGTCTGCCAAAACGGATTCGAACCATTGGCACTGATGAGGATAGTTCGAATCCCAATCCGAAACACGTATAAGAGAAATGGAGTTTTTCTCTAAGAAAAATCCAAAATATCCTTTCGAATTGAAAAATTCAAAAAATAACTTCATTGCTTGGGTTTAAGTGCTCAAAAATCTATAATATATAATTCAAAATTTTCAATATTCAAATCTAGTGAATTACAAATTGTTCTTCTTCCTAACAGTTGAAATAGTGTTGTTCAAATTGTTAGTGGATAAAAAAATAAATTATCTGAAGATAATTTAAACAAAATAAAAACTTTTTAAGAAAGTTTACGGCACAACAAAACACATAATTGGCACAGTTGATAATTGAACCAGCACATTTTATCCAAAGATAATAGCAAAATTAATTCAAAACGAAACGATCAATTTTTTAAAATTCGATTCAACAACATGGAGCACGTTGAAGCTTTAATCACGCAAGTTCAAAACCTGACTCAACAAGTGGAGCAGCATGAACATAATTTAAAAACGATGCAAATAACAAGATTTGATTTAACAAAAGATCAAATCATTCGCAATTTTAATGAAATTACACCATTCAACGGTGAAGGCAACTATAAATTAAAATCATTTTTGAGAACTGTAGAAGATGTGGAAAGTTTATGTGGAGAAAACAACATTGAGTTAAAACATTATTGCTTGAAAAAACTAATTCACAACAAAATAAATGGTAAAGCGAAGGGGGCAATTCATGAAATACCTGAATAAAACAGAACCTGGGATACAATCGTCTCACAATTAAAAACAAGATTTCGACCAAAAGAAACCATACATCAACTAACATTTTCAGCAAAGGAATTAAAGGTATTTAATTTTAAAGATTTATTTAATAAACTAAACACTATAAAAAGTAACTGTAATGAAATTTGTGATTTTAATTAATTAGACTATTACACTTATGATTAAATTAATAAAGATTTATTTAATATTCTAAAGAGTAAATTAATACCAACATTTTTGGTTCATATTGATGAAAACAAAAGTTTATTTGAATTAGATTATTTTTATTCTAAATCAGAAGTATATTACAGTAGCGATATCATAAAAAATGAATATAAAATTAATAAATATAATAATAATTTAAATACAAAATTTTATTTAAAACCAAGTTTTCAAAATCAATTTAATAGAAACTAAATTATGTAATTCCAAATATTTCAAACAATAATCATGTTAATAAATATGATAACAACATTCCACGTATTCATAATAATAACAATAATTTTTCGGGAAAATATCGAAATAATACGGGAAAATATCGAAACAATTCGGGAAATTTTCAAAATAATATAAATAATTCGAGACAATTTAGAAATTTTAATTACTCAAAACAATATAGACATCCTAATTTACAAGAAAATTATCATCATATTAATAGAAATCAACAAAGATTTGGTCTTTTGAATAATAATAATAATAATTTACAACATACACAAATGTATAATCCATATACAAATTGATACTATTAATCAAAGTAATAATGATGTAAATTTTATCGACGTACCACCGATAATTAACTCCCCTTAGTAAAATTGACAATTGACAAAATTTAAATTATATGTTTAATAGACACTGGATCAGGCACTAGTATAATAAAATCAAATGTTCTTAACTATGTATAAAATTTATAAAATAAATAATCCAATCCAATTTAATTCACTAGGTGGAACTAATTTCTTAGCTCATACAATGATTACACCAAAACCCTTAGAATTTAAAAAACTAGGAACTCCAAAAAGGAAAATATTTCCCTTACAAAGTTATAAATATGACGCTATTATAGGTCTTAATTTTCTCAAACCATTCGAAGCCATAGTCAATATAACTAATGAATATTTAGAAATTTTTAATCAATACAAAATCGCATTTGAAAATAAATATTATCCAGTTCAACTTATAAATGAAATAAATCATCTTGAACCTATTTACTAGTCCTAAAGATGAACTTTTTAATAAAATAAATGAAAAACATTTAAATGAAGAAGAAAAAGAAATTTTAAAAAATCTACTAGCTAATAATAAGGTTTTATTTTTTAATGAAGGTGAAAATTTGACCTTTACACATGAGATTACTCATGAGATAAAATTAAAAAACGAGAATCCTATATATAATAAAATTTATAGATATCCCTTAATTCACGAAAAAGAAATAGAAAATCAAATCAATAAAATGTTAAACCAAGATATAATTCGAGAATCTAACTCACCTTACAACTCACCTTTATGAATTATTCCAAAAAAAATGGACAATTCAAAAATAAAAAAGTATAGAATTGTAATCGACTATAGAAAACTTAACGAACAAACGATAGATGACAAATTTCCAATCCCAAATATAGAAAATATATTAAATAAATTAGGACGAGCTCAATACTTTACAACTTTGGATTTAAACAAAGGTTTTCATCAAATTCTAATGCGAGAGAAAGATCAGAAAAAAATAGCTTTCTCAACCCCATTTGGACACTATGAATATTTAAGGATGCCATTCAGATTAAAGAATGCACCTGCCACTTTTCAAAGATTAATGAACTCAGTTCTTCGTAAATATATCAATAAAATATGTATAGTATATCTTGATGACATACTTATCTTCAGTTCTTCATTACAAGAGCACATTGATAATATTAATAAAATCTTTAATAAATTAAGAGAAGCTAATCTTAAAATTCAAATAGACAAATGTAATTTTTTCTGTAAAGAAACAGAATATTTAGGACATGTTTTAGCAACAGAAGATATTAAACCTAACCCCAATAAAATTGGGGGTAAAACCCAAACACAAATAAAATCATTTTTAGGCATCACCGATTTTTATCGCAAATTTATTAAAGATTATGCAAAAATTGCACAACAAATGACCAAATATCTTAAGAAACAAACAAAAATAAATGTACATATATACATATAAGTTCTTTCTAACAATTAAAAACTCTAATAATAACCCATCCAATTTTAAAATATCCAGATTTTAATAAATCATTTAAAATCAATACAGACGCAAGTCAATATGCACTTGGAGCTGCATTACTTCAAGATAATCATCCCATAGCTTATGCAAGTAGAACCCTTAACGAACATGAAATTAGATACAGTACGACAGAAAAAGAATTATTAGCAGTAGTGTGGGGAATAAAATACTTTAGACCATACTTTTATGGACGTGAATTAGAATTAAAAACAGATCATCAACCTTTTAAATGGTTACATACAAAATTTTTAGGAAAAGATCTAAAAGCTAGATTACAACGATGGATTTTATCACTAGGTGAATATAATATTAAACTTGAATATATAAAAGGTAAAGAAAATAGAATTGCAGATTTTTTAAGTAGAATTAATGCAGATAATTGCGAAATAAATAAATAGAAATTGAATTTAAAAATGAAAATAAAAATGAAATATTTTATAATAAAAATGATGAAGTAATAATTAATGAAAATAAAAATGATATGCAGAAATCGAAATAAATAATATAGATAATAAATAATAATGATATGGATACAAAAATAAATAATGAATTCGATATATATAATTTAAACAATTTGTTTAAAGAAAATGAAAGGAATATTAAAAGAAATGAAGATGATAATATATTACAAATAAATGAAACTAATAATATAGATTATATAAATCATTGGAAATTTAGAAATGAAATAAATAAATTAAAAGGTAATCCCAAAACGAACGAAGGGAGACAAAACAAATTTTTAGAAATAAACATTAATCAAAATTTAGATAACAAATCACTCATACCAACTGTTCATTCTCAAGTAGAACAACAAAATGATCATATACCAGTTTTAAAAACATTTGTAAACCGATTCAAAACTCAATTAATCTTTAGTGAAAATTTTACAAATGAATATGAACATATTTTAGAAAATAGACGTATAAACATTAATCCTTTTTTAAGTGATTCAGAACTAATTAATAAATTAAAATTATACATTTCAAATAGTAGAATTGCAATATATACAGACATAACTGACAGAGAATTCAATGTTATTCAACAAAAATTAATAACAGAACTTCCAAATACTAAATTTATGAAATGCTTTAGATATTATTAGAAGATAGACTTATAAAAATTTTATCGACG
The DNA here is from genome assembly GCA_963693315.1 of Diogma glabrata. Taxonomy (NCBI): domain Eukaryota; kingdom Metazoa; phylum Arthropoda; class Insecta; order Diptera; family Cylindrotomidae; genus Diogma; species Diogma glabrata. Next base: position 147,334,658 of record OY856186.1, on the reverse strand, counting down.
GAACATAAAAAACATCCAGAAATTACAAAAAAACTTAAAATATATATATATCATAAGAAACCAATTAAATTAATAGCAGATAATGAATTCAAACATGTTAATATTAAAGAATTTTTAAAACTAGAAAATATAGATTTACACTTTGTAAAACCAAATAGTCATTAGCCAAATAGTCACAGGTAACGCAGTTGCAATAGCCAATAGCCAGAAATAGCCAGAAATTTGGCAATAGCCAAATAGTCACAGGTAACGCAAACATAGAACGCTTAAATAATACAATTACAGAAAAATTGAGAATCTTAACTATAGATCAACCGAGCCCTATTCGACTTCAAATGCTTGAAGCAATTAAATGTTATAATTAGGGTTTGCAAATTTACAGACATTTTTATTTACCGGTAATACGGTAAAAAACTTTTACAAAACAGTTAACCGGTAACTTACCGGTTATTTACAGAAGTTTTGAACTTTGTTCAAATTTTTTTTAATTATCAGTTCAAGCAAACTATTTATAACTTAAATTGGCGTGTAATAATAAATAATAACACTTTTGAAGAAGAAAATTTAAAAATAATTTAAATCTTGAAATTTTTCAAGGTTTTGGTTATTAAAATATTGGCGTAAAAACACGTTGTCTCTAAAGTATTATTATTATTCAAGTTCGACCTTAGTTTAATACAAATCAGACCAGCTGCTGCAAACATAGGCTTGAATTCGTCACTTGTTATTCGTATGGTAAGTATTTTATTTTCTGAATGCTTTCTCTAAACATTTGCCACGAATGTTTTGTTCTTGGAACAAGTCAATTTAATTTTTAATAATATTTGTGAATGCCTTACATCATTCTTCAGTATTGCTTTCCACAAAATGTTTATTAATTTTCTGTTCATTCAGCTCTTCTTTTATTGTTAATTCTGACAATGCTAATATGAACGCAGATAATCGATCCCTGGAAGTGCATACTTCTGAATCTGAGCTCCCGGTTTCAGATCAATCATTTAAAGTAAAGCGTTCAATTAATTCAACAACTTTTTTTATCAATACTTTTTTTGCTTTATTAAATATTTCAGAGAATACGTTGCATACTTTAATAGCAATTAAATCGGGGAGATGGCGCAAAATATTCGAAAAATATATGTCCTTTCTTTAATACGTATATATACCGAGAACTCCTTTAAATTCTTTACTTATGAATGTTTTTTTAATATTGTTACGATTACAGAAAAATCTTGACGATTACAGAAAAAATCTAGACGATTACGGTCACTTCCAGGAAAATCAAATCAACAAAATACTACAACAAATTAATGAAATAAATAGTGTTGTTGTTGTACTTCTTAGAACTTGGGTCGACAATGAATAAAATTGAATGATTTTATGAATCAAATCAACATAACGTAAAATAATCGAATATTCTAGTGTTTTCTCAAGGTTTCTAAAAAGTGACCTCGAATGATCGAGATCATGCAAAATCGTATATAAAGAGGTATGTCTTGCAAGACAAAATTAGTTTAATTTTAAACGTGTGACGGTAAAGTTAAAATTACAAAAGTGATATTTTTTTTTTAATTAATTAGTTAGACATGTTTAGCACACTAAATATGAAATATTCATTATTCAGATTTTTTTAATATCCGAAGATACCACGTTAACTATAAAGGAAGGAGATGAGGAAAATGGAAGGAAAGAGGATATAGGGACAACTATACTAATTGTTTTAATTTTTAAATGATGATGTACATTCTCTTTAAATGATTGAGGGGAAAATTCATCGGGAAATACAGAGGAAGGCATTGAGTTCCACCATTTGGCCACTCTATTAAAATAGTCGTTCTGGAAGGACACAGTTCTACAACGAGGTATTTGTACAACAAATTGATGAGATAACTCGACAGCTCTTATTTGTCGATTATACTGAGCATACGATGGAAGGATATTTTGAATTTCCTTAGAGGAGAATTTGCTAAAGTTATATTTATAGTAGATTGCCAATTCAGCCACATTTCTTCTGTGCTGGAGTGAATTAAGCTGGTCCGTTAGTTTGGTATTACCAATCAACCGTATTGCTTTTCTCTGAACAGAGTCTAGACATTTTATTGTTGACTGACAAGCACCTCCCCAAACATGACAGCAGTATTCCATACATGGACGAATAAAGGACTTGAATATTAGCAAAATTTGATCGGGATTAAAATATTTTTTACATCGACTCAAGAATCCTAATTTTTGCATAGTAGATTTAGCGAGGTTGAACACATGTTTATTCCATTTCAGGTTATTTTGAATATCCACTCCAAGAAGTCTAACTGATTCAACCTCACGCAGTTCCTCATGATTTATCTTAATAGGGAAATTTTTATGTCGCTCTATTCGTGAAAGACGGCAAAGTTTGGTTTTGGTAAGATTAAATGAAACAAGATTACGATCTCCCCATTCCATTATACGATCTAGGTCTTTGTTGATAGAATCAATTAGCAGCTCTCTATCAGTGGTAACTGCAGTATGAGATCGAAATTTAGGAGATGCATGTGATGCATGCAATGTGGTCATCAGCAAAACTATGTATTGGGTGCACTGTGGAAATAATTAAGTCATTAATGTATAGAGGAAACAAGGTTGGTGAGAGTGCAGAACCTTGGGGAACCCCAGCATTAGTTGTGAAAATATTGGATGTGATACCATCTAAATTAACATGAAATTGGCGACCTGTAAGAAAACTATGAATGCATGAGACAGTAAGATGGTCTATGCCATAAGAGTTTAATTTAGCTATGAGATTTTTATACCACACTTTATCAAATGCTTTAGAAATGTCAAGTGAAATGCTGAATGTTTCACCATGGTTTTCCAGCGGTTTGTTCCAGAGATGGGATACGTAGGCTAACAGATCACCTGTTGCATGACTTCTACGAAAACCATACTGCTTATCATCAATAATTCGCGACATTTCCAAATAATCTATAAGATTGTAGTTAACATATTTTTCAAATATTTTAGCTAAAACAGACAGAATTGCAATTGGTCTAAAATTGTTAGGGTCTATCTTACTGCCTTTCTTTGATATGGGTTGAACGCTGGCCAGTTTCCAAGAATCCGAAAATATTCCGGTTTTATAAGATAAATAGAAAATGTTTGTTAAAATTGGAGCTAGTTGCCTAGCAAAGTTTTTAAGAATGAGGGGTGAAATACCGTCGGGGCCAGCAGATTTGTTGATATTGATAGAAAGAAGCATTTTCCGTACACTATTGAAACGAAAAATAATTGGTTTCATTTTCGTTACAACTGGGGAAAGAGTGTGGGAGAATGGGGAGGTTCAACTATGATTGAGTTTTCTGCGAAAATATGACCAAAAAGATCCGCCTTTTCTTTTGAGTCGCTCACGAGAAAGTCATTCAGAACTAAGGTTGGAATAGAGGATCGAGTAAAATTGCTCTAGACTGATTTAACTGCATGAAAGAAACTACGTGAGCCAGATGGGTGTTCGGCGAATTTCATTGCTTTCTTCTGGATAAACGCGTCTTGTCCAAGTCTATTTTGTATTTACTAATATTTCTGGCTTTCTTATAGGCGCTATGGCTTTCAGGTGTTTTATTTGAGTTATACGTCTTAAATGCTTTGCGTTTATTCCTCACTGTCTCATCAACATCCCGGGTGAACCAAGGCCCAGTTTTAGGAGTGATTAACCGATTTGGAATAAACCGCGGCATTCTGTCCTTCATGATGTCAAAAATTCTTATTGCCGATGCGCTAGGATCTTGATCAACACAACAAATAGTTTTCCAAGGTGTTTCATCATAAAAGTTTCTCAGTCCCTCCCAGTCAGCGCGTTTATAATTCCAAACGCGACGAGGATTTGCTTTAATTTCAGTCGGTGATGTAAATTGCACTATTGCTGATATTAGTAAATGGTCCGATGTTCCGAGGGGTTGTTCAACTTTTGTCTTCGTAGTATCTGGTTCGTTTGTCAAAAACAGATCCAGCAAATTATTGTTATGATGTGAATTATCTGGGATTCTAGTGGGACACTCTATCATTTGCGTCAAACCGTGATAATCTGCGAGTATCAGTTCGGCTTGCCTTCCTACGTCGTCAGTACGCGATGAATACTTAAGCCATTCTTTATTATGAATATTAAAGTATCCAAGAATTGCCAGTCTTGCTTTGGAGTAGTCCGTGGTAATCTTGTCTAGATTAGCCGATATATGATCGAAAAATGGACATCCTGGGAATTTGGGGATCTGTATACAATTATAAACATAGTTTCATCAACACCTGAGATCTTCAGTGCTACAGAATTATGGTGCTTAGAGTTCAACTCGTAGGCCTTAATTCTAATGCATGAAAGAGAATTTCGAACAAATACACAGACACCATACTTGTTATAAAAGGAATGTTTCAATTCGTAACTAGGTATCCGGTATTTATCGAGATCCAATTTCGATGCTTTGCCACTGACAATTGTTTCGGTAAGAAACAATATGTCAGGTTTTTTTTTCGATGCATCACTACCCCGTTTAGATTCGAATTGAAACCTCTTATGTTGGTGAAGTGAATGCTAAGCTGTTGGTTCACTCTGTTCCCATTTTTTGAGACCTAGACTTGCCCTTTGCCATTGCAGGTATAGATACTGAAATTCGGCCAGGGTTAAATTTCAGCACTAAACAGTACAAAAAAAACTGGGTATCTCTATCTCAAAAATACGATAGCAGGTTTCATGCAACAGTTGCACGAAAAAAAATGGATACTCAAAAGACACTAAATTACATTAGTTTTGTGAATAAAGTTTTAAGTGTTATTGAATAGAAATATTTTGTGTATTATTTTGAACGTTGTGCTACTGGAAATTTCTACAATCAACCGTTGGAGTTTCTGAAGCTGTTAAAGTATATTCTAGTTAGGAATATTGTTTGCTGTATTGTTTTCCTGTTGTTGTGAAACAACTAAGGTGTTGAATACTTAATAAAACCTGGTGTTTGTGCTTACTAATCAGTGATCGAACTCTAAAGAGATTTGGGAATTACGTTTATCGAATTGTGAGTTAGGCCAATTCGAAGGCGGTTTGGAAAAAACGTAACAATATCAATAATATCAAAATTAATCGTAAAGTAGAATCACAAACAAATAACAAGTCAGATATTTCACAAAAGGAAAGTATGAATCAGACGGAATTTGATATGGATATGATGAAAGGAGTTTTTAAGTGTGAAGCAATTATTTTGAATGAAAATAAAGCAGTTGGTCTAGATATAGAGGATAGTTATGAAACAAAATCGTACGAAGGTATTGTTACTAAAAATTTTAATGAGTCTTATGTTGAAAGAGCGAAACCGAAAGAACCGATAGTTAAATTTGAAGTTAGGATAAAATTGAAAGAGGATAAGACATTTAACGTTAGTCCTAAACGATATAGTATGTTTGAAAGGACCGAATTGAATAAAATTGTTAGCAATTTGATAGAAAGTAAGGTAATAGGTATATAGGGAAAGTCAATCAAATTACAGTAGCCGCGTAGTATTAACTAAAAAGAAAGATTGATCTTTTCGAATGTGCGTAAATTTTAAACCTCTTAATCGTCTGATGGAGCAAAATTATTTTCCTTTACCGGTTATCGAGGATATTATCGCAAAATTGAAAGGTAGAAAAGATCAAAAATGATCATCTCAAAAATGGATTTTACCACATCGATATTGGGGAAGATTCCAAAAAGTATGCATCGTTCGTAACTGTAGATGGGCAATACGAATTTAATAAATTACCATTTGGGTATAAAAATTCCCCGTCGTTGTTTGCACATTATATAGATAAAGTTCTCTATGATTTGGTTAAATCAGGAAAGATTGTAGTTTTTATGGATGACATTTTAGTAGCACAATTCAGTGTTGAAAGAATTATTTCAAGTTTTGTCGGATAATCTTATAACGTTACAGTTAAAGAAGTGTCAGTTTTTGAAAACCAATATTGAATATTTAGGACACAGTTTATCACGAGATGAGATAAGTATTACAGACAAACACGTTGAGTCTATTAAAAATTATCCCATTCACACGGATAATAAAATCTTTTATAGATTTATAGGGGTTAGCTATTTTAGAAAATTCGTGAATGGATTTAATGAAATCGCTTCACCACTGTAAAAGTTATTAAAGAAGGACAGTTTATTTGTTTTTGATGCAGAACATTATGATGCATTTGAAAAACTGAAAGAGGCATTAATCAGGAAACCAATATTAAGTATTTATTCCACGTCAGCAGAGACACAATTGCACACAGATGCTACGTCAGGGGGTTTTGGTAGCATCTTAATGCAGAAGCAAGAAAGTGATGGGAAATTTCACCCAGTAATGTTTTTTAGTCGGCTGAGACAATTGAGGCTGAGTCTAAACTTCATAGTTTTGAACTAGAGACATTAGCAGTTGTATACAGTTTGAAAAGTTTCAGAACGTACCTTTTTGGTTTGCATTTTACCATTATAACGGATTGCAATTCGCAAAAAACAAACAACATCTCGTAGAGATATAAATCCGAAAATTAAAAGATGGGCTTTATATTTAGAACAGTTTGATTATGAAATTGTTCACTGATCATCGGAAAGAATGCGTCACGTAGATTCATTAAGTCGCATGAATGTTTATATGAGGAAAGATTATTTTTTGGAAAGGATTTATGTTAGTTAATAACACGACGAGAATATACGAAAGATGAAAGACAAAGTGGACCAATTGCAATTGAAAGGTTACGAAATCAGAGATAGAATCTTGTATAGGGTAGATAAATAACGGTTACAATTAGTCATTCCCGAAGCGACGGTTGAAAGTGTTATATATAAATACCACAATGACTTAGGACACTTTGGTATTAATAGGGTATGTAGTCTTGTTAGGAAGAGTTTTTATTTCTCTTATATGAAAGACAAAGTTAGTAATCATATAAAAAATGGTGTAACGTGTGTTATATGTATAACCCCAAACCATTGAAGCCGAGTTACATAACATAGAGAAGTTGAAGGTCCCATTTGAAACAATACAAGTGGAACATTTAGGTCCTTTAGAAAGAACAACGAAAGGTAAAAATATGTATATTTTGGCAGTGATAGATTCTTTTACCAAGTAAAGTTATACGCAACAGAAACTGCAAATACGAAGCAGGTAATCAAACATTTAAAAGGTTCGCCTAATAGCCGATCGAGGTTCTACGTTTAAGTCCAATGATTTTGAGAAATTCACTGCGAGTTTTGGTATAAAGCACATAGCTATAGCAACAGCTTGTCCACAAGCAAACGGTCAAATTGAACGATATAATCGAACATTAGTTCTATTATTAGCAAAACTCGTTGAGGAATTGAAGGTTGAATGGGATGTAGCGTTAGGTCAAGCGGAATACATGTTGAATAATCTATCGAATGCAGCGTTGAATGAAAGGCCCGCAAAACTATTATTCGGGATGGTTCAAAAAAACAAAATTCGGTCGAATTCAGTCAAATTTTTGAAAAGATTAAATATTGAGGACGCATCTAGTTTAGAGTAATTCGGGACAAGGGTAATAATAATATAGTTATGCAACAATAGTATAATAAAAGATATCATGATGCGAAGTTAAGAAAGACAGTGGAAATTAAGGAAGGAGATTTGGTGGTTGTGAGAGATTTTCATACGCTAGGAGGGAATTCTAAACTAGGCAATAAATTTCGAAGACCGTATTAAAAAAAATTAGATTTAGATAGATATGTTGTAGGAGATATTGAAGGATATCAAGTGACCGGGAGAAAGTTTGAAGGCATCTTTGATTCGCGAAATTTAAAACTTTATCCTAGTTTTAGGGACCATTGTGATTTAGAGGGGCAACATGAAAATGAAAGCTTTTATGGAAGTGTGAAATTCTTGGATTTGGTGCAATTCTGCTGCAAAAAAACAGTGAAGATCAGAAGCTGCACCCAATTCATTTTTATTGTCATAAAACAAGGATAATTATATTTTTATTTTATTTTATTTTATTCAATAATAATAAAAATTATAAATAAATACGTCACTTGACGAAAAAAAAAATTTAATATTTGTATTTTATAAAAAATCATAAAACAAGTCAAGAAGAATCGAAGTATACTAACTATGAAATAGAAGTCCTGGCCGTTATTTATGCTCTTAAAAAATTCAGAGTTTATTTAATCGGAATACCTTTCAAACTCATAAGTGATTGTAAGGCGTTTAAACAAACCATGAACAAGAAAGAGCTTCTACCTAGAGTTGCTAGATGGATCATGTTTCTAGAAGAATTCGACTATAAAGTTGAACATCGAGCAGGTAGCAGAACGAAACACGTAGATTGTTTAAGTCGAGCGATTTATATTATTGATCAGGGTATTATACAAAAGTTCAAATACGCTCAAATGCGTGATGAACAGTTAAAAGCAATTTCGAAGTTTTAGAAGTACAACCATACGAAGATTTCGTTAAGCATAATTAACTCGTCTATAAAGCAATTAAGGAAGAAAAGTTAATAGTAGGGCCCAAAACGATGCAAGTTGAATTAATTCGAAACGCGCATGAAAATAGACATTTTGGTTATAAAAAAACTGCAGAAATATTGTTAACCCTGGCAAAAATTCTTGTAGGAATTTTTGTTAGGATCTTACATGAACTTTAAAAGATCCTATGTGAATCTTGTATGATCTTGTAAACTTCTTGTACCAATTCTCTACAAGAAATGATCATGACCATGTAAGTTCCTACCCTGGCAAAGTTTGTCAGTTTGTCGTTTACCAATATGTAATTAAGTTTTTCTGAAGTTTCGTTAAAAACTTTTTGACTTTTTTCGAGAACATTTGTGCGATAATATTTCAATATTTTCAGCTACAAAAATTTATTTCGGTTTTATTTGTCTGCAAAACATCCCATAAGTTTGAATTAAAATATTTGTGTGTACGCGAACAAGCGAAATAATAATGTCGTTTTCGATTGAAGAACTAGTTAATAACTAGTTCTTAACGAGTTCTTTTTTTCAATCGAACATGCAAACATTCAGTGTT
>OY856186.1:147289101-147325436 GCA_963693315.1 Diogma glabrata | reverse complement strand
ATAAAAGATTATATAGACAGACACCAGCGGTATACTTTAATGATGTTTAAATATAAGTTCATTTACTCGTTTACCTTTCGAATGGTAAAGACCTCAAAAAATAAAAAATTATTCAATTAGCTAACCAAACTCTGTTGTTAAAATATAATATATTGTTTAAGTCTAATAAATTCACATAAAAGTTAAAATTATATCAAGTGATACTGTTACAAATAGTCAAAACCCCATTATGGGGTCAATTGACGATAACATAATGATCACGGATCCAGCAGAGACTAATTCAGTCAAAAAAAGGAAACAAACCTACGAAGAATTTTACAATGTTCCAGTTAGCAAAAGGTTTAGTATTCTCAATACTATGAAAGAATCGCAAATAAAACCTAAAAGTTCTATTATTAAAACTAATAAATTACCACCTATAATAACTACAGCAAATGCCGCATCTATACACAAATTAATGGAAAGTAACGGTATAAGTCAATATTATATAAAAAATTTATCATCAGGTAGTAAAATTATTGTTGATAAAATTAATGACTACAATAAAATCAAACAAGGTTTAACAGCAAGTAAAACTGAATTTTATTCATTTACTATGGAAGAACAAAAAGTTACAAAATTTGTTTTATATGGTCTTCATGCAATGGAACAAGAAGAAATTTTTAAATATTTATATGAAGTCAACCTTAAACCAATAGCCATTCGTAAGATTGATACTAAACGCGGCACAGTAATTTATTTTGTATCTTTCAAAAAAGGGGAATTCAATTTAACTCAATTGAGAAATTGTAAATTTATTGCTCACACTGTAGTGCGATGGGATATTGCTAAACAAACAACTCAACGAATCACTCAGTGCAGACGATGTCTACGATTTGGCCATGGTGAAGCAAATTGTCAAATGAACCTAAAATGTAACTTCTGCTGCAGTGTTCATCCAGAAGCTGAAGAGTGTCCATTAAAAAATGAAACTGTGAAACATATTTGCGTCAACTGTCAAGGAAACCATCCCGCAAATTCCATAATTTGCTCCAAGCGCCAGGAATATCTACAATACAGGCTACATCAAGCAACCAAAAATAAACTGAAACAAACTCAGGTAATGGATAGTTCTAATAATTTTAATTTTAATTTACATAGATCTGACTTTCCTAGTTTATCTAAAGAGGTGATAAATAATTCTAACTTCGTTAATTTAAGTAACTCTAACAAATCTTATACCGCAGCACTGCAAACAAGTTCTACAAGTAACTCTAATCTCTTCAGTTCAAATGAACTCTTAAACATTTTTAAGGAGATAGTTTGTAGCATTAAAAATTGTAATACTAGAGAAGAGCAATTTTATAGCATTGCAGAAATAGCATTGAAATATGCGATTAAATAATTCATTAATTATCGCCACTTGGAATGCACAAACCATTCGTCCGAAAAAACATGAGTTAATAAATTTTTTAGATAAGTATAATGTAGATATTATGTTATTGACAGAAACTCATCTTAAACCGCATCTCAACTGTTCATTTCCCAGTTATATTTTTTACAGAAACGACAGAGATAATAGGTCGTTTGGCGGTGTTGGGATTCTAGTCAAATCCAATATTCAGCACTCTCTGCTACCAGATTATAACCTGACAACCATTGAGACTCTTACTATCGTTGTGAAACAAGTTAATGGAACTGACATTCGAATTTCGGTATGCTATTGTCCAAAAACAAATGGGCCCAATTTTAAAAATAATATTCAGAAACTTACTCAAAATCGAAGTCCCTTTATATTAGGTGGGGATTTTAACTGTCGCCATCCTGCATGGAATTGTGCAAGGACCAATGAAGGTGGCCGCCAGCTACATAATTTTTTAAGCAACTCATCCAATTGCTCTATCGTAGCTCCATTAGATCCAACTTTTGTTAGATCTAATTCTACCCCGAGCATCATTGATTTTTTCTTAACAAATCAACTAGAACACACACTTGAAGTTAAAAGTTTGCAAGAATTATCTTCTGATCACTTTCCAGTCCTCTGTGTTTACAACTTCGATGCGACTTACATTAATCCGTACCACTACCGATTTAATTACGCCGACAGTAATTGGGAAAACTACAAACAATATATTCAGAGCTCTCTAAATTGTTTTGATCAAACAAATCTTCTAAATAGTTCTCCTGAAATTGATTCGGCTGTTAAAACTTTTACTGAAACCATTGAAATAGCAAGAGATAGTTCCATTCCTCAAGTTCCCTTATCAAAAATTAACAAAGTAATTTTAACAGAAGAAATCCTTGCTCTAATTAGATTCAGAAACAGTCTAAGGCGATCATGGCTAAGAAACAGAAACAGATCAGTAAAAGGTTTTGTTAATATGTTAACAAGAATGATCAAACAAAATATATTAGAATTGCTCAACAACTCATGGCAAGCTCAGCTAGAAACCCTTGAAAAAGGATCTAAAAAATATTGGAATACTGCTATGTTTGTAAAAACCAAAAGAAGGCCTATTCCTCCTCTTCATTTACAAGACGGTGGAACTACAACTAAACTGTTATTAACGTCGCAAAAGTGCAATGCTCTTGCAAAATCGTTTCATCAAGTACATATGTCTACCAATTATCAAGTGTCTCCCTTTGAAAATGATGTACATAGAAGTTGTCAAGAACTATTAAATAACCACGATGTAGTAAATATTGAACAAATTCAACTAGATGAACTATGTGCAATTATAAAAACATTACGTCCTTACAAAGCTTCTGGAATGGATAACATCCCCAACGTCTTACTAAAACAGCTGCCAGTTAGTGGTTTTAAGAATCTTTTGCTTATTTTTAACAGCTGCCTTAAGCTTTGTTATTTCCCAAATAACTGGAAAATAGCCAAAGTTACTCCCATATCCAAACCCAATAAGGATCCTAGCAATCCCGAACACTATAGGCCTATAAGTCTTTTGAGCTGTATTAGTAAAGTTTTTGAAAAACTGATAAAGATCAGATTACAAGCATTTTTAGAAGATAATAATATCACAATAAAAGAGCAATTTGGCTTTAGATCTGGGCACTGCGCCGTACACCAAGTACATAGAATTGTTCAGCATGTTCTTCAAAACCGTGATAGAAAACTTTCCACGGGTCTTACGTTACTGGATCTTTATTGCGCGTTTGATACAGTTTGGCCGAACGGACTTATCCACAAAATGACGCAGTATAAATTTCCGCAGTATTTGATTAAAATAATAGATTCATACCTTAAAAACAGGAAATTTTATGTTCAGATATATAACGAAAAGTCCGATCTTTTGGATATCGCCGCTGGTCTACCTCAAGGGTCGGTCCTAGCACCCTTGTTATTTAATATTTATATAAATGATATTCCTCGAACTGAAAGCTGTGAATTGGCTTTATTCGCTGATGATACTGCGATATTCTATTCTGATGTTTTAGCCAATAACATAATAACTAGATTAGATGACTATCTGGCAATACTAAGCTCGTACTTTGACAATTGGAAGCTAAAACTAAATCCAAGCAAATGTGAAAGTATTTATTTTACAAGATGTCGCGCCCCACAAAAAATTCCGCAATCGAATCTGACACTAAACAACACACAACTTCAGTGGAAATCAGAGGTACGATATTTAGGCGTAACTCTGGATCAAAAGCTAACATTTAAAAATCACCTTAATTATATTAAAGTTAAATGTGAAAAACTATTAAAGGCTCTTTATCCGTTACTGAATAAAAAAAGCCAACTAAATTTTAATAATAAAATGCTACTTTATAAAGCAATGGTTTTGAGTGTTATTTTATTTGGCTGTCCCATTTGGTCCAACGCCAAAACCACAAATAAAAAACAGATACAAATACTTCAGAACAAATTCTTAAAATTGATTTTAAAAGTCCCTTCTCGATATAGTACAATAAGATTACATAACAAAACCAACATGTTGAGAATATATGAATTAATAAACGAAGTTAAGGAAAAATACTTTTATCACCTATTGTATATTGAAAATGATTTAATTAGAAATCTTTGTGAATTAAGATAGTTAAATTAGCTAATGTAAAAGAAAATTTTAATAAATTATAGTTAAGATCTAGATTAAGTATGTAGGTTAGGGTAGGTTAAGATGGCAACTCGTTCTTTTATAAAAAAAAAAAAAATCGAATATTATAAATAATGTTATAAACATTTTTTTTCCATATTTTAAACAAGCATATAATTTTAATTGTTGTAAAGCCAAATAGGTTAAACTCAATATTACATACGTCAAAAATGTAACTTTAAAAATAATATTATGCCAATAAATAAAGTTAAAAAAAAAAAAAAAATATAAGTTAAAGTCGTTATCTATATTAAGTAAACAAGCAAAACAGTCCGTTCTCAGACAATTTCAAGATGAATATGTGGAATAGTAATTAAAGAATAGGTTTCTAATTCTTTTGAAACAGAACCTTATGGTCAGCAGTCGGCAAGTTGATACAAATGCGCCTGATATTATCCAATTTGACGCTTGAATACGTGATACGAAAAAGCAGTATAGCGTCAAAAGACCTTATCTATAACAAATCTAAATCATTGACCGTCCAGATGATATGCAGGTTGACCAAGCGGTGTTTGGTATGTAGTGAGGCATTTGTAGAACCTCACTCTGTCCGAGGTTAAGAAGATGCATCAATTCCAACAAAACTCAATGTATAACAACATCCAAGAACACATCCTGCAGAAATCTAGATACAAGCAAATATAAAATCGAACGTGTCCCAAACTTAAAGCACCTTGGGTCTATTATAACCTCGTCAAACGACAACTCAACGTCAAAACCCATGTTGCTGCGACATTAAATGTTCTACGTATAGAACTTCAGCGAATAAATCGTATGTTGTAAACATGATAACTCACATTCAACATAGCATTAATACAAGCTGTGCTAACCTAAAAATTCGAGTTCTGTCAAGATCCCAGAGGTGGGTCATTTGTGATTCATATGTATTTTCTGAAAATTAGATTCGAATGAATCACAAAATTATCTAAATTCTATAATTAATGGGTTTATTAACTACAGCCGTATTTGAAGGTTAGGCCTTGTGGCAAGATATACATCATAAAGAATAATAAAAACTTCTTAACAATAGGAGTGGTAGACCAGTTCTGATAAGTGTTTTGTCTTTATTTAATTCAGAATTTTCTACAAATTCCTAATAAAGGTTTACCTAAAAATATCTCAAGAAAACATGATGTTAAATAAAATCAAAGATAAATAAAATGCTAGTTAATGAATAGTAAACGTAATTTAAATAACGTAAATTAATGTATTAAACCCATTAATGAAATACTAGTTTTTAAATTTACTCAAATTGTTGGAATTAACTGAATTAAATATATACTATTAAAGTACAAATATTCAAGTTTAGGAATATTACTGATGTTTTGGTGTTGAACAAAGTCATTTTAAAACTATAAAAGTTTAATATTTGTTTGCTGTATTACTAATCATTGTCATTCATTTTTTCCAAAAATACTAAATAATAAAAATTAATAGCTGATATTTTCTAACATTTCAAAAAAGATAATTATCGCAAAACTAACATAATATCATTTAATTATTTTATAGTTTACATTCATAATTATAATTCGTTTCAGTAATAGTATTTTTTTCTTAGAAAGACTATTATTATATCCTTATATTGATATTAAGATTGTATTTAATTATAACTAATAATAATTCTAAAAATGTGTTAAAAATATTTTTATTTATTTGTCTTACAAAACAAACACAAATTATTTAATTTAATTTGATACTCAGCTAATATAATTATGATATATAATGATTTAAAATAGTTCGTTAATTTTCAATAAATAATGTTTATAAATTATTAATAGATACAACTAACATCCGTTCAAATCTGTCAAAACCAATTTTCACAACAATCGTTTTACACACATACTATTTTTGTTTATAAAATACCTGTACGGATATAATATCAATCACAATTCTGATTCTTATATGATAAATTAAAATAAAATAAAAATTAATCTTATAAATAATCAATTAACTAACATAGAATAAAATCAGTTTTAAATAATTAAAACTGAATACAACGCACTTGGGAAACTATTTATATTTTTTCATACAAAAGATTTTTTGTTTTTAGGAAAATTTATATTAAATATTTGTGTCATGATATGCTGAATGTTTTTGTATTTTATATCTTAAATGAAACTTTTGTAATTTCCATTTTCATGAAAATGGAAATGTTAGTAATGGATTAAAATTTATATCTAATTCATTTTCAGTTTCTGCTTTTTTATATCCCCACACTTTCATTGCTTCCTCACAACTACGTTGAATATAATCAACTTCATAATATGTTAAATCTTTGATCCAATGAAATGGTGCTGACTTTGAATCACGAAACGTTGAACTTACATCACCAATATTGGTTTTTGTATGTGAATCTAGAAATTCTTCAACAAGTGGATCAAATGGTAAGCCATAAAATTGTAGAATATCTTGTGTCATTTCATACGGGTTTATTGATAAGTCTTCATATCGAACTGCTCTGAAAGTAAAGAATAAAAATGTTGAAATTATTGAATTTACTTTTTATATTTAAAAAAAAATTTCTGTCTCATTTACGACAAATAAAGATCATCTAACTAAATTCGCTGCAAGCAAATTACGTAAAACATTAAGGGAAGGGGAACTCTTTAGTTTTGTGACACTGTGATAAGTGGGAGGTGTTTAAATATTTTTGTCACGTCCAATTCACCATATGGAGGAATCCATTTTTGATGATGTTTATATTGTATATTTTTGATCTACAGGTTCCTAAAACCCACGTACTCTACTCAATCCCTGTTTTTGACACACGACTTAACGGGATATATCACTTACAAATGGCAAGAGCAGTTAGATAGCACTAGCCGAAATTATATCTTGGGGGTGCTGGCGGATAAAATGTATTCAAAGAGCGGTAGCACCCTAAAGTTGTGAAATATTCCTTCTTCATGGCACGCTATTGCTTGCTCGAGAAAACGAGCCTTCATATAACTTTATATCTGAGTTTTAATCATTGAAGAAGCTAGTGTGTCACATGATAAACACAGAAAAAAATGGCTTACATTTAGAAATGCATTTCTCAATACAAGTATCGCCTAAATATTAAATAAAAAGCAGTTCTTGCTTTAACCAATAAATTGAATCATTGAATTAAACAAGTTTTTCTTCATGAAAGTTATTATAACATTTCTTAAAATAAGAATTCGATATTCAAAACAAGCATAGTAATAGAATTAATGTAATTTGTAAAAAATATGGAGGGGCTGAAATCTCAAGGCTCTGAGATATTAAGACTTTGGTTTTATTGCAGAACTAATTTATTAATTTATTGCAGAACTAACACGAAACATCAATACGTTGCCGGAAAATTATAACAGATTATAAATTAACATAATTTAGTGAAAAGATGATAACAATCAGGAAACTACTCAAAAACCTCTCCATTTAGCGTTTCGAGAAAATATTCAAAATCAAAAATTCATATTTTTTTCAAAATTCCAAGCATATTGTAAAAATATAATATAAAATCAAACTTTTTTCAATATTCTAAAAATATTCCAATAATTATTACAAAATCAAATATTTCAACTTTTTCTAAATTCTAATAATATTCCAAAAATTCTTAAAAATTCAAAAATTCAAACTTTTTTCAAAAATTGCAAAAATAATAACAAAATCAAAAATTGAAACTTTTTTCAAAATTCTAAAAATATTCCAAAAATTAGAATAAAATCAAATATTTAAACTTTTTCTAAATTCTAATAATATTCCAAAAATTGTTAAGAATTCAAACTTTTTCCATAATTCTAAATATATTGCAAAAATTATAACAATATCAAAAATTGAAACTTTTTCCAAAATTCTAAAAATATTGCAAAAATTGAAACTTTTTTCAAAATTCTAAAAATTTAATTTAAAATTTTTCAAAATTTTAAAAATATCCCAAAAATCCTTACAAAATCAAAACTTGAAACTTTTTTCAAAATTCTAAAAATATATATACAAAATTCACAAATTCAAAAATTCTATTTCGTTCCAAAATTCCAAAAATATTGCAAAAATTATAACAAAATCAAAAATTAAAACTTTTTCCAAAATTCTAAAAATCATTTTTTTGACACACTTTACAATACTTTTTTGACAGACTTATAATGCAATAAAATTCTCAATAATAATAATTTAGTTATGATATAAACATTGAATATATATATTTTTCATGGACAGGGTTGCATAAAAATCCGATTTTTTTAAAAAAAAATCGGATTTATTTGATTTAAATCAGTTTTTTTGATTTAAATCGGATTTTTTTGATTTTTAAAACAAATTTAGTTTGATTTGTATAATTTTTGAAGAATATACTCTTTTGAAGAAGTGGTCCTATGTCTATAGACTTTATTCCTATGCTACGTTATCTACTATTATAAATCATTAGCTTCGGTTGTATAAAAGTAAAGTAACAGTTTTTAGTTACTAGATTTTTACACTGAAATACTGATTGTTGTTCTAGCGACATGAAAATGGTGTCTTGTCAAACGCCGATGCCAAACTAAGATACTTTTTTTACTGCTTGCTTTAGAATGATGTCATCTCTCATGAATGGTGAGCGCATTTGGCATTTCGATAATCCTTATCTGAGGTCTTTTAAGTTTGAAGAAAAATCAAAGAACATTTGATAGTACCTGTGGTAGCTGTACAACCAAGGCTTGAATATATCCGGAATTCTGATGTTTGGGACAATGCCAAAAAGTAGCTTTTCGCATTCAATGCTTTCGGTAAAAAAGCAACTATGGTTGTTCTTATACTTGTCAGTTTTTAGCTCAATAAATCACATGGTTGTATTCTTTACTATTCAAAAGTTATGTTGAATCACCTCTCAGTTAACAATCTCGAGAGCCAGATTTGAAAAGGATTTAAAATAAAATTAAATTTTTTAATTTATTTTGAATTTGCCCAAATTTTCTAAAGGATTTCTAAAGGGGAATGAGTTTTTGTTGATTTGTAAATTTTTTTATTTTTGATCTACGTATGTGACAACCTCGCGTACTCCATTCCCTGCTATTACCATAAGAGTTTATATGTCAATAGAAGTGAGATATTACTAGCCAAAGTGATATCTAAAGGAGGTTGGGCGGATGAGTTGTATTCAGTCAATGCTAGTGTTTTCAATGTCAGTTATGGACTATTCCTTCAAGATGGCACGGTATTGCTTGCTCAAAAAAACGAGCTTATATAGATCGCTATATCTAGTCTTTTATGATTAAGGAAGACAGGGCGTCACATGCTCATGGACTATACCAATGCCACTTATTATGTCTTATTGGGAATACAATTTTAGTTTTGTTCGTACAAATTTGTCTAAGCAATTTGTTTTTTGCTCTTTTTATTTTCTTTTTCCTATCTTGAAATATTGGCATAAGTCATATTTTATTATGTGATAGGATTTATTGTTTAGTTGTCAATTCTTTAAGAAACGCTTAAAAAACAACAAAAAAAATTGCGTCCATCATCACCTTAGCACGCATGTTATTATGGGACTTTGCTCTTAAAAGGTTTCCATTTATTGTTGTGAAACATATTGAAATTTCTACCACACAATACATTTTGATTAAAAAAAAAAATTGTTTTAAAATTACTTAAAATTTTTTAGAAATTTCTTCAATTGATTTAAATCAATGATTTTTTTAAGAAAATCAAGTTGATTTAAATCTGATTTAAATCACTGATTTAAATCAAATGATTTAAATCAATGCAACCCTGGTCATGGATAGTATGATGTAATTGATAATTTACTATGCTAGGAGGAGAAAAACAATATAACATAACGCTTTGGTTGTACGGAATCGCAACGAAATACATAACAAAATTGTATTTAACATTAATTTATCCTGAACAAAATTTTAATAATAAAAAAACTAAAATGTTCATTTGATCACATATCAAAGGAACAAAGTAGTATATGGATCTTTCAAGAATTTATTTTTTTTTAAATAAAATTGTTAACTACTAAGTTTAGGCTATATTAGCTCTCAAAATGTTACAGTCTTATAACCTAAATATCAAAATCAACACATGAATGAATGTGAAATAAAATTCCTAGTTCCAAGTTGTTCATCAGACAGCGTGAATTTTAAATTAGGATTTTTATTGCAACAATTTGCCTAATTAATATTTTCCCTAATAGTAGCAAAATTTTATTTTATTTTATTTATTTGTACATAAACAGATATTTCTAACCTAATTTGATTTATATAAGATAATGATTGTTGGTTGATTAAAATTTTTTCCACGAATCAATTGATTTATTGTATACATCAGAAGAAAAAGTTATTGTTCAAGAATATGATTATGTGAAACGGAAATCAAACACACTTTTTTGTATATGTAAATTTTTTTATTTTCATCACGGATTAACCCTATTACATGTCATAATATCTTTGTTATTTGTAATCCAATTATGAATTGTTTCCACAAAAACAAAAAAATAAATATTTTAATAATTTTAAGAACTGCGAAAGCATATTTTTTTTAGTTTGAATATTTGTGGTTTATGATTCGCGTGTTTACAATATGTTGTTTGTTTGTTATTCATACAATATCAATTTAAAACAAAAATTGGAATTATAGAATTATAAAAAAAATATTTAAAAAAATCTAAATGTTAACAAACATATTCTGCAAAATTAGAGCACACGTAACAATCAAACTATGAGACTGTTCGTTCATAAAGCTCTGGATATTATGAACTCAACTCTCACCTCTGTCTCAATTTATCACACAATCCTTATCCTCCTGTATAAATGACGCCACAAATACATGACTCCGTCCCTAATATTTTCTTGAAAAAAGATACGTTAAGGTCAAACGATCACCACAACGAATATTTAGCGTGTATCCACAACTGTCAAATCGTTTTTATTTTGTTTGTTTTCTCTATGAGAAACAGTTATGTCTTCCCATAGACGTGCGTAAATTTTTCATTTGATTCAAAATTGTACAATTTTTGCCAGTTTTTTAAATCTATAAGAAAAAAACCCTACCACAAAAAATAAGATTTCCCTGTATAGATTCAGACTGTATAAAAAGAAATGAAAAAAAACTGACGTTTTGGCTTTTATTGTAACCAAACATATAATTTTTGATATTTTATGAATGAAAAATAAATTTAACCATTATGAAAAACGTTTGCCAGCCAATTTCCATAGTATACTTTGAGAATATTTACATAACTTAAATATTGTCGTGCCGTTAGAAAATATTACTTGCCCTTTATAAAATATTTGAGTTAAATAATCACTGGAAAAAACACAATAGATTTTGCAAATTTTTGTGAATTTTTTATCTAAGGGTGTGACAATACCGCAAGTCGGCATACACGAAATGTATCAATTAAAGGTGGTAGAAGCAGACGTCATAGAAGTAATTTTATAAATGTACCCGAATGGGTTCATGTTGATTCTGATTCATTTTCATGCAGAGATTCATGTCGATTCTGTTTTATCTTTGATTCTGAATATGGGATCCTTACTCTGTTTAATGTGGAGGTATGATATTGAATGAAGTAGACTAAAAGGACAATGCCAGCAACAAGTATAGAAATTGACAATCTATTGAAGTAAGCAGCGCAAATAACATGAGTTTGGCCAACATAAAGCATCACTGTTAAATTAAAAATTTGTACCTACAACGCGACTGTATAAGCACATGTGTAAGTACAGCAACTCGAGGAACTATTAGCGATATGTAAGTAAGGATAATTCGATACAATTAGGAGTTAATGATGATGAACAACGTGATTTAAAAAGAGTCAGCAAACGTTCTTATGGCGCTATTACACACAAATTAAATTCAGTTGCTATTGTAATAAACTTCGTGCAGAATGGGTTATTCTAATTTACTCATTCATCCATAGCCAATACATTCTGCATAAATATTTTCCACATTCATGAATTTAAAAAAAGGAGTTAACTAATACATTTTTCATAAATTAATTCGCTAATGTTTACATTTATGCAAGTATGAATGAAAATAGGTGTGGCCTATTCAAGATGTACGTACTACGTAATATTGATTTCTAGAAAGTAAATTAGAGAAGTTTCGACTTATTTATTTTTGAATATAAATAAGCGAACAAAATATCAGATGGTCAGTTTTACTTTTGCAATTAAAAGTGTTTATAAATATTCGCAAGTATAAGGAATAATTGGTGCTACCTTAACCTGGGTACTAATAGTGAAAGAATTTGAACTTAGTGGAATAGTAAATACAGATTTAACGATTCCGAATATTATTGATTCATATTGTGGAAAAGCGGTGAAGTTTATCGTACATAAATTGGAGACCCTGGAATTTATTGTAATTAAAATCGGAAGTTGCTGTAACTGGTTGATAAATAAAGTTTGAGATTTTGTTAACTAAAGATCTGTCTTTTTACTGTCGTATTTGCTCAATAATCGAAAAGAACTAACGAAGAGTCGTTAAATGGTGTCAAAAATGGGATTATTGAAACAATGGTCAAGACAGTAAATATTAGTGATCTCAGCCAGACCCAGCTGAAGGACGAGTTGAGGAAAAGGAATGCTCCAATCCATGGAACGATGGCAGAACTTGCATTCCGGCTGCGTAAAGTTTTAGAAGAAGCAAGTGAAAACACAGAGATCATAGAAATAGAGCCGGAGGAAGCTCTGGCTCAGAACGCCCCAGCAATTGATCCGATGATGGCGTTAATGAAAGAAATGATGGCACAGCAGCAACAACAACTTGCTGATATGATGGCCCGACAAGAGAAACTGGCAGCGGAGCAAAAAGTAGATCAACAACAACAACTTGCTGATATGATGGCCAAACAAGGAAACAACCAACAACAACCATTTGCTGATATGATCGCCAAACAAGGAAACAATCTGATGGCCCGACAAGAGAAACTGGCAGCTGATATGATGGCGAAGCAAGAAAGTCTACGTGAAGTAATCGAGTCACGTGTATCCAGTGCGGAGGTTAAAATCAACCACATGGAAAGGGAGCTGCGGAAAGTGACCGAAGAACATGAAGAGAAATTACGCAATCTTTCGAGTGAATTTCGCCAAGAAATAGCACAATTGAAGTCAGGTAACATGATCAATCCATCAACTAGTTCAGCTCCGGCTAGAGTGAAAATCCTGCATTTGATGGATCTACATCGTATCAGATATTTAAGATGCAATTTGAGATAGCAACAACTGGGGTTGATCACCAGCAAAAAGCAAATGCGCTTATATTGGCATTGAAGGGACCTGCTGCTGAAATTTTGCAGACATTATCAGCGACAGAGCGTGATTACAGCAAGCTAATGGAGGCCTTAGAAGTAAGATATGAGGAAAGTCATATGCAAGCTCTCCATCGCATGCAGCTCAGAACACGAAAACAAGGAGTCAGCGAAACTTTGCAAGAATTAGAGGCTGACATTGTGAGACTGGTTAATCTGTCATATCCGAACTATAACGCTGAACACCGAGACGAACTGGCAGCTGATACATTCATTAATGCTCTTCGAGATGTACAAATGAGAAAACAGCTGTATCTAAGCGGGAAGAAACTACCTGCGGAAGTCTTAGCATTGGCCCTACAAATGGAAGCTGGAAAAAGAGCGCATGACTCAGGTAGAGTACGTAAGATGGAAGATGCTGAAGAGCCACTAAAAGCAGCGCTTGATGAAGTGATCATGCGTGTCAAATGTTTAGAAGATAAGCCTGAACGAAATCAACGAAGAAGATCTAGCAGAGTAAGATGCTGGAATTGTGGACAGTTAGGGCACATCAGACGGGAATGCAAAACACTAGTAGCAGCAAAAGAAGGAGTAGTTCCAGTCCAGATGATGAACCTCCCAAACAAGCAAGTGGATGTCAAAAACGAAATGGATTTCCATGTTGTACACCGTAAGGGAGGGATAAATTGTAACGCTGATGATCTTTCAAGAAGACCCTGTATAGAGGAGCGCAAGTCATGTAGCAGGACTGAGAGAAATCAAGCAATGAAAGTGAAACAAATTAAGTTCCAAACTCCTGACGATTGGTGTACCGAGGCATTTAAAAGAGAGCAGCTTGAAGATCCAGCTATGGCTCCAATATTGAAATGGAAAACCGAGGGAAGGCGACCGGAGTGGAAAGAGGTAGCACCTTTAAGTACGGAGGTGAAATGCTACTGGGCGCAATGGGACTCACTATTTATGGACAACGGGATACTAAAAAGAAAATGGGAGTCCGCTGATGGAAAGAAAGTGTTAGAACAACTGGTGTTGCCATCAAGTCGAGTAGAAGAGGTACTGGGAAAGCTGCATGGAAGTATTTCTGGAGGACACCTTGGAGTCAATAAAACTCTAGCCAAAGTAAGGGAGAGGTTTTATTGGGTAAGGTACCGAACAGACGTGGAGCAATGGTGTCGGCGATGCGGTACTTGTGCAGCGAGCAAAGGACCAAATACTAGAACTCGAGGAGAGATGCAACAGTACAATGTGGGCGCCCCAATGGAGAGAATTGCTATAGACATCGCGGGGCCATTTCCGGAAACAACAAAAGGTAACAAATACATCATGGTGGTCATTGATTACTTTACAAAATGGCCGGAAGCTTATGCAATACCGAACCAGGAAGCAGTTACGGTCGCGGAAACATTAGTCAATGAATGGGTTTGCAGATATGGAACACCGCTCGAGTTGCATACGGACCAGGGAAGGAATTTCGAATCTCAACTGATGGAAGAGCTGTGCAGAACACTGGACATTAGAAAAACACGAACTACACCTATGAACCCACAATCGGATGGCATGGTAGAACGATTCAACCGAACCATGGAAGAACATTTGTCGAAGGTAGTGGAAGCCAACCAAAGAAATTGGGACAAGGATCTTCCGTTATTCTTGATGGCCTATCGTAGCGCAGTGCACGATACGACAAGTGAAACGCCAGCGAATATCATGTTCGGAAGAGAACTACATCTTCCTAGTGACATCGAGTTTGGCATCCCTGGAGGTCTGGTATCCACGAAAACAGATTATGTGGGACAACTAAGGGAGAAGATGAATAAAATCCATCAACAGGTTCGAGACCACATTAAGATTGCCAGTGACAAAATGAAAACCAGGTACGACATAAATGCAAATAGTGGCGGTTTTCAAGAAGGAGAATTGGTATGGCTATACAACCCCAGTAGAACTAAGGGAAGATCACCCAAGCTGCAGCCAGATTGGGAAGGTCCATATAAAATAATCAAACGAATTAATGATGTTATCTACCGCACCCAAAAGGGAACCCGTACCAAGATGGAAGTGATACATCTGCAAAGGTTGGCACCGTACCAAGGTAACAGTACCAATGCGATAGCTGATATTGTTCGGGACGAACAAAACTAAATGGAGGGCAATGTAATAAACTTCGTGCAGAATGGGTTAATTTAATTTACTCATTCATAACCAATACATTCTGCATAAATATTTTCCACATTCATGAATTTAAAAAAGGAGTTAACTACAGTGAAACTTCCATAATTCGAACCACCAAAAGCCATCAATTTTAGTTCGATTTAGGGAAATTTCGAAATATAGAAACGATTTATAAAGAAAATCAAAATTTTAATTCGAAATATTAATACGATTTATAGAGAAATTCGAATAATAGAAGTTCGATTTATGGAAGTTTGACTGTAATACATTTTGCATAAATTAATTCGCTAATGTTTACATTTATGCAAATATGAATGAAAATAGGTGTGGCCTATTCAAGATGTACGTACTACGTAATATTGATTTCTAGAAAGTAAATTAGAGAAGTTTCGACTTATTTATTTTTGAATATAAATAAGCGAACAAAATATCAGATGGTCAGTTTTACTTATGCAATTAAAAGTGTTTATAAATATTCGCAAGTATAAGGAATAATTGGTGGTACTTGAGCCTGGGTACTAATAGTGAAAGAATTTGAACTTAGTGGAATAGTAAATACAGATTTTACGATTCCGAATATTATTGATTCAAATTGTGGAAAAGCGGTGAAGTTTATCGTACATAAATTGGAGACCCTGGAATTTATTGTAATTAAAATCGGAAGTTGCTGTAACTGGTTGATAAATAAAGTTTGAGATTTTGTTAACTAAAGATCTGTCTTTTTACTGTCGTATTTGCTCAATAATCGAAAAGAACCAACGAAGAGTCGTTACACTATCATCAACTTTTCAGATGATAGTATTTATTTTTTTTGACTGTAGATGGCGAAAATATCAAAAACTGCAAGAAAATAAAAATAAATTTACGAGTAATAATAATTTTTAAACAACAATTTCTAAAAAAATCATTAGTTATTTAGTATTAATATTATACTACATAATCGATTATATCTAAATTAGTGGTACATAAATTGTAAATAAATTATATACTGTAAAAGTAAATGAAACGACAAAATGGCGACAACACATTATAGAGCAATTGTTGTAGCTTGTACAATAAGAAAATGCGCTAAGATTTGAAAAAAAAAATGTGAATCAAAAATACGTAAGAAAACGTAAAATTTTCACATTACAATCTTGAAAATATGTATTTAATCATTTTATACCTAATATAATATAATTTTTATTATGATTTCAATATGAAAATCAATTAAAGTGATAAACGGTTTTAAACCGGTTGAATTTGCAGATGAAATCATCTGACAATTTTCTAGCAGTTAATTAGTAAACCAAATAATTTTTCAAAAAGTCAGTTGCTATCAGCTAACTTTCTTGCAGTTTTTATATCTATCTCGCGCATGCTATTCCTCTTTTTCTCATACAAACTATTTTTAATCAACTTTTCAGATTATGGTAACTGCAAAATTGATTATGGGAGCTGAATTTAATTTGTGTGTAATAGCACCATTAGACAATAAAAGAGCAAGAAACAGAAGAATGCAGATTTGGTATCAAAAAATTTAAAAAAAAAGAAATCATTTATCAAAAGGTATCCGTCACACGTTAAAAACGTAATTTTATTTGCCAACTGTACTAAATTTTGGTTGATGCTCCAAAATTTATTTTATTGTATCCATATTGTAGAATACACCATATTATTTTTTCAGTGTATTTATGGGAGCGACGATACGCTATTGACGGCGATACGCTTGAAAACAAAAGCTCCATTATATATTCAAACTTCAAAAATCTTTAACCTACACTGAAAGAAAAAAATGCGATCATTCAGTTGGCACAGTGATTAGGCGGTCACGATGACATCACATTTGGTTGTTGTGTCTTCAAATTTGGGTTTTGAATATAAGACAACTCAATTTGAGGTTATTGAAATATTCGGTTGGCACAAAATAGGTTGCTCTGACCGAATTTTTTCTTTCAGCTCAAAAACAACTATAATATCGCCTAACAAACTTATATGTTTCCCATCTATTTAAAATGCTTGCAAACTACATTTTGTATTCGATCTCGATCCCACCATGGTAAGAATTGATTATAGATCTCAACTAAACCAATGATGTAGCAGACACCGATTTGGAGCTGGAACCAAAGCTTTATTGCAAGCCACCAATATTGAAATCTCGGTTTCAATGTCATGTCCAAACTGTTTTCATCAATATATTGCTAAGTACTAATTATTATTAATGTGGAGATTTTCTTTAATCTTTTCCACTCTAATTTATCACATATTATGTGCGTTCATTGTGGATTCGTGTGCATGGTACACCGTCATATAAATTTTCGATTGAACATACCTAAACCTTAACGGATAGTCCTTTGTTAGTTTTACTGCAGCTTCATAATCAGAAACCATGTCAGCGCATAAAGTTGGCGGATCTTCACAATCGGGACGGCCCGGACACCACTCTCTATGCCTTCTCGATTGTAATGTTCCTCGTGGATCTCGTATCAACAAAACAATTCGTGCATTTAAACTGAAAATAAAAAATAAGAAAGAAAATGTTAAATTTATGTAAACGTTAAAATAAATTCTTGAAATATTTGTACATATTTGATTTATTCTTCATCTTTTGAGCTATGATGTCATTTTATTATTAAGAAAATATTGATTTCATTTATTTTACAAAGGTCAAGATAGGTCTTTTATTTACAAATTACTTTTTAATTAAATTATTTATTCATTTTGAATTTACTTAAGTTTACATAAGTGTTCAATTCAATTCATTTCAATTCAATTTATTTTTACTATTTAAAATTATCTAAAACATAAACTTTTCCTAATAGTTCATGCATATCATTCAGTTATAACTTATAGTTGTAATGATTAAATAATTCAATTTAAACAACGTAAGTCCAAAAAACCAAATTTCGAGAAAATTGAAGTTTTGTGTTTGAAGTCTTTAAAATGCAAGAAAATTTGTGAATTCGGATTAAACAATGAATAAACATGATTCATAAAAGTGTTTTGAGCCGGGGCTCTGGTGGCCGTTTGTTGGTAAGAAATGGTGAATTAAGTTTTCCCCCTGTAAATTGGGTATAAAAAATGGTGCGAATTCTTTTCAATTGATTTATATGGGCTGGGTTTGATATTCATCAAAATTGAATATACCAACTGAAAGCTTTTGTATTTCTTCAATAGATAGCAGCATTAACTCGATTTCGAAAAAAATGGACTTACGTTGTTTTTCCTCTGTACCCTTCAAATGCAATCAGCTAAAATTTAAAAGCTTTCATTTTACTTAACTCATCATCTTAATCTTAAATATGTAATATAAAAATTATTAGAAAATACAAAAAAATTGCGTTACTCAATTCGAATTAAAAATAACAGTAATATTTATTCTAGTGGAACATAAAAATAATGAAATTGGTTATTAACCATCCACCTTGAACTTAACAGTCTTGGAAGTTAACGGATTTAGAGAAGAAAAAATAACAAACATAAGAGTATAATTTTTTAACTGTGAAAGATGACAAAAGTTGATTTGTAATAATTATTCATTGTTGTAAAAGGTAATGTTCATTAGTAAATACTAAATAGTAAATACCTTACCTACCTTAGCAGATTTGACTATATATTCCTTATTATACTGTTTTTGCAATTTTAGTTTGTTATTCATTTGGCATTTTTTAATGTGATTGAAATAGTATTTTACATTACAGGTCAGGTATAATGGGTAGTGAAATCCGAAATTCTACGTCCACGCCGTGCTACCTGGGTAATGCTAACAGAATTAGGTTGGTGTTGTTGAGAGGAGCAGAGTAAATACTGCTAATACTCAATGATTCTGCACCATGGCGAGTCATTGGCGCCACAAAACCAATGCAACTCAAGCATCTGTTCTCCATGTTAGGGGCGGCTTGGAGCAGGCGTCTGTCTTGGATCAAGCGGCTCGCTATATAAACGTGTAGCAAGCGCCTGTTCTCCATGTTAGGGGCGGTTTGTAGCGGGCGTCTGTCTTGGATCAAGCGGCTCGCTATATAAACATGTAAAAAGGTTGTTTCTGGTGACCTTAAGATGCAGAACGAACCCATTCACGAAAATTTGGGTTGGGCGAAGGGCTAACACCCCATTTCCGTAAAAAATTACTTGTCATGAATTCTGTACACAGGCCTCGGATTATCTCGGATTCATTATTAGCACGACCTCGGAAACTGTACCCGGACTACGATTTAAAAATGGGAACCTGGAACGTGCTAAGCCTTAGAAGACCAGGAGATCTACTAAAACTTACAAACCAAATCAATAGCTATACACTGGATATAGTGGCGTTACAAGAACTAAGATGGCCAGGGAGTGGAATCCACGAAACAGCCAAGGGATACACTCTCTACTATTGGGTCATGAAAACGGAGGAGAATTTGGAGTTGGCTTTCTCATACATCGTCGCGTGAATCAACATGTTATCGACTTTCGCCCAATTAATATGTGGATATGCACAATGAGAATCCTTACGCAAAAATTTAATGTAACGATCATCAATGTTCATGCACCTACTGAAGACAAAGCAGATGAAATTAAAGAGCTGTTCTTTCTAGAACTCGAAAGTCATCAATAACATCCCGCGGCACGATATAAAAATCGTGGTAGGTGACTTCAATGCGCATATTGGTAGAAGTGCAGAACTTAAAACACATGTCGGCCCTAACCGCTTGCATCATACTAGTAACAATAACGGCTTTCGCGCAGCTGAACTGGCTATGATGTATGATCTAGTAATTTCTAGCACTTTCTTTTCTCTGAAGAGAATCCACAAAGCAACGTGGAAATCAAACGATGGAAGAGCTGAAAATCAAATCGATCACGTCATGATTTCTAAAAGACACTCTACAAGTGTAACTGACGTTCGATCATACAGAGGTGCAAATTATCATCTACATTTAATAGGCAAGCAAAAAAGACCGTGCGCTGGAATGTCGAAGCATTTAAACACCTGGAAACACTGAATAGATATCAGGAAATTGTAACGCAAAGCATAGAAGAGCATGACATCCCATCTGAGATGCCATTAAACATACAAGAAGAATGGCAAACGCTTCAATCAACCATCATATCCGCAGCACAAACTACAATCGGAAAACGACCACCGAAATCACGTAACGAATGGTTTGATGACGAGTGCCGCGAAAGCATTGAGCACAAACAAAAACTGCGAGAAAAATGGTTAACAAGAAACATCCGAAGCTCCCAAACTGATTATCTATGCGCCAGAAAAGCCTCAGCAAAACTCCTACGGAAAAAGAAACGCGAACACATGAAGAGCTGTATCGAAAACATCAACCAACATGCGGCTAATGGAAATTCGAAAGTGTTTTGCCAATGCGCGGAATCTGACAAAAGATTTCCACCCAAGATCTACAGCCATCAAAAATGGAAACAACGAGCTTACAACAAGTGAACGTGATGTGCTGGAAGTATGGCGATCCCACTTTCAAGACCTACTGAATAGGACGAATGAAGTCCATCCTATTCGAGCAATTGCTCCGTCAAGTGAGGAGATTTTTGTCCCTTACCCAACAATAGAAGAAGTGGAAGCTGCCATCAACAAATTAAAAAATGGCAAATCACCAGGTATCGATGGAATCCCTGCAGAACTATTTAAGAATGGAGGAGCAGCTCTGGTCTCACGTATATATGATCTGATTCTTGCAATCTGGGACCAAGAAGAACTACCTGCTGAATGGAAAACAGCTCTCATTGTTCCGCTACATAAAAAAGGTGACCGCCTAAAGTGTGCGAATTATCGTGGAATTGCACTGTTGAACACTGCATATAAAATACTAGCTAATGTCGTACTCGCTCGTCTCATCCCGTTCGCCGAATCTATCATCGGTGACTATCAGTGTGGTTTTCGTCCCAACCGTTCAACCACAGATCAATGTTTTACCTTAAGGATGATTCTGGAAAAATGTTGGGAGTACAACATCAGCATTCTACCAGCTCTACGTTGATTTCAAGCAAGCACATGATAGCATCATCCGCGACAACCTCTGGTCTGCACTCATATGCCTTGGTATTCCAGCGAAACTTGTTTCTCTGTGCAAACTCACAACATCGGGATCAAACTGTAGAATAGTAATCGAAGGGTCAGTTTCTGATCCTTTCGATATAACATCAGGTGTTCGACAAGGTGATGCACTCGCGCCCGTACTATTTAATTTGAGTACGCGATAAGAAAAAGCCGCATTGAGACACAAAACTGTATATTTAACAAATCTAGTCAAATTCTTGGCTATGCAGATGATATTGTGCTTCTCGGACGTAGAACAAGCGATATCAAGGATAGTGTCTCTCAGCTTGAAAGAAATGCTAAACGACTTGGATTATGCATTAACACCGGCAAGACTAAACTTTTAACAACATCCAGGAATATACCTCCCGGCAATCTGAATACTGGCGACTATGAAGTGGAACGTGTAGAAAACTTCAAATACCTCGGGTCTGTAATAACATCGTCAAATAACATGCAGGCAGATATTAAAGCCCGTGTCTCAGCCGCATAGAGTTTTCTACGCATACTCAAAACTTTTGCGATCCAAACATCTTTCGCAGTCGTGCAAACTCACACTTTACAAAGCATTAATTCGACCTGTGCTTACCTTTGGAAGCGTCCGCTGGACACTGACTGCCTCCGATTGTAGAATTCTATCAACATTCGAGAGGAAAGTCATACGAACAATTTATGGTCCATGTAAAGTTGCTGCAAATCAGTATAGAATCCGAATGAATCATGAAATCAGACAGCTTCTTGGAGGCTGCGATGTAATCGGATTCATTAAATCTAACCGGATTAGATGGTTTGGTCATGTAGAAAGGGCACCATTAGATAGAATGATTAAAAAAGCGTCCCAACAACAACCAGTTCGTCGAAGAGGAAGACCTAGACAACGCTGGCGTGATGACATCATCCAAGACCTTCGTGATATAGGATTTCGAAACTGGTCATGGAACGACACGATTGGAAGTTGATTGCACAGACGGCAAAATCCCTCCATGGGATGTAAACGCCAGAGAGAGAGAGAGAGGTCAGGTAAAATGGTTTTTACTGGCGCATGGAGGATATAACTGACGAGTCGAAGGCAAGCCAGTTACCTCCTTGAGCCAGTAAAACCAGTTACCTGGCGTGTCTTGTATAATATTTTATTTGTTACTAAATTGTAAAGAACATTTGAAAAAATGGACGTATTATTTACAAAGGTTTGGGTTGGCAAAATACATATATTTTTTAAAAAAATACAACACATTTGTAGTTTATGATTTATTGGATATACAAATAAGTTCTAATCGTTTTTACAATTTATGGCGCTGACAGCGCTATTGCTTGTCTCATGCAGTGGCGACACTATAGTTTGAAACGTCAATATATAAGTGTCAAACACAGTAGCAAGCAATTGATTCAAGTGTAAACAAATCTCTTTTTTGTCGCGTTTGTAGTGTCCCACAAAATAATAATAATTAAATTTTAGTGTGTGAAAAATTACAAACAAATTTTTTGTATTAATAAAATTTAAAATCGTTTTTTAAAAGTATTTGTGTATTAATAAAATTTAAAACATATAAAACGTTCAAAGCCCCAAATACAACATTGGCGCAGCCGGTAGGATACCAGAATATCACGCAGTTAAATATCCAAACTGGAACGTTTCAACCAGTTTTGAATTCAAAAATACTGGAAGAAAAAGTTTAATGATTCCAAAAAAGATGTGTTCAATTCAGAAATCTCTCTAAACAATCCTGCGCTAGATAATTTGCAGCGACATTTAAATTTGACAGAACATGAAAGAATTCTCTGGCAACATTCCAAAAAAAAATTACATTTAATGAAATCATTACCTACATAACAATAGCTTTAGTATTTTTTTTAATAATATTGGGAAAAACGTGCAATTTCTATTTAGTAAAACGTATAAAAAAAAGGTTTGAAATTGCAAGACGAATCCGTCGTTCTAGCAACATAGTCCGTAAACACTTATAAACCAAAAACTCCTGCTCCAAATCCTAGAACCAAGCACATTGAAATTGTTGACGATGAAGAAGAAACTAAACAACAAAAGTACTCTGAATCACCCTTTAATTTAGCGTAAGGCCAGATAATAAATAAAATTAAAGAAATTTATTTGGAATAAGAATAATTTAATAATAATAGATATGTAAAACTTAATTTTTTTTTCAAGTAGCCTTATACCAAAATTCTTTGGCTATTTTAAAATAGAATAAAGAATAGAGAATAAAATGTTATAGAAGTTAAGAAACGTCTGCTTTGATTTTTGTTTAGTTGTTACATTTGCTTTTAATTCAGATTTTGTTTGTCTTGTCTTTAGCTATCGCTTACTGCTCCACAATTGCAGAATTTAGCTGATGTTTTTTTTGTTTATGTTAAATTCATTTTTTTTAAACGGTATCAATTTATGAATAGTTTATATTATTAATGTAAAATGAATATATATAGAAATTTTTATAATAAAATATACAATGGTTGAAACGCAAAAAAAAAAAAAAAAATTTTAACTATGTAACAAGTAAAACTTAATTATAGATAAATCAAGAATTATTATTATAA
Source organism: Diogma glabrata (assembly GCA_963693315.1). Lineage (NCBI taxonomy): Eukaryota > Metazoa > Arthropoda > Insecta > Diptera > Cylindrotomidae > Diogma > Diogma glabrata. Next base: position 147,301,393 of record OY856186.1, on the reverse strand, counting down.
TTATTGCAAAGAAAAACAATTATTAACAATCAAATTGCTTACTTTTGCTTACTTTTACTTTCAATCATGATGTCAATTCAAATGAAAAATTATGTAAATTGTAGACTATGTAAGATTTATATGTTTAATTAATATACTTTTAGAAATTCTATTTTCTTTTTATTTTATATCTCATTACATTTTATTTTATAGAACATTAAAATAAAATCATTAAAAAAAAAAAATGTTTAGTAGAAGAACAATTTGATTTTTCACAAATTATTTTAACTAGCAAAAAATCAAATTATTATAGAGGGGAAGGTGTAGTGTCCCACATAAGAACCAACAAAACAAAAAGTTACAAAGTCTTAAAGAAACATTTAATTTAGTTTTTGTCAACTCAATAAACTCTTATTTCAAAAGTAACATTTAATTCATTTTTTGTAAACTCATTAAATTCATATTTCAAATTTAAATTAATAAAACAAAATTAATTATTTCAAAATAAGTAAATTTCTTTAAAAAAATAACTAATCATCAAATAAATCATTTTACAGAAATATGCAAATTAAGGCAAAAAACATAAAACTTAAAATAATTTGTTAATTTTAAGTTTGAACGATTGCAGTTGGTTCTAAGCTTTACAAGCAGTTGGTTTTAAGCTTTACAATCAGTTAGTTCTTTTCATACAATCAGTTAGTTATTTTCATACAATCAGTTAGTTCTTATTCATAAATATAACAAGTCGAGCAAAGTAACCAAGTAACAATAGTAACCAACCATTAACCAAAAGAAACCAGTGTATAATTTTATAAATGTATTTTATAAAAAAATAATAATAATTAAATTTTAGTGTGTGAAAAATTACAAACAAATTTTTTGTATTAATAAAATTTAAAATCGTTTTTTAAAAGTATTTGTGTATTAATAAAATTTAAAACATATAAAACGTTCAAAGCCCCAAATACACGTTCAAAATATCAATCTACGTCCAAAACCATATAGAACTTTGCGGGAGATTATATTTTTTTATTTCTTTTGTCAAAGAAAAGTGCAGCAGAAGGACAAAGTTTGACCGCAGAAGTTGACGGAGAACATTCACCAGCATGTTGCAAGCCAGGCGAGCACGGGCCGTCGACGCCAAAGCCGGATATTTATGGATCGAAAGTAATGGTCTAATTTGGTAGGACCAGCGAGATGTGGATATTATGAGCTGTTAAAACCAGGCAAACAATGTCGGGCAAACGTTACCGATGTAACTGTTGCGTTTGAAACAATTCGTGAGCGAATAACAGCATGAATGGCACAATCGCGGCCTAAATAGCACAATTCTATATCGTTGTTGTTTTTTAAAATCGTCACCAACAGTGCACCTTGGATACATGCCTCAGAAATATTCTTTTCTCGTTTGACTTACGCATGGAGGGATCAGTTTTTATTGATTTCTTAATTTTTTTTATTTTTGATCCACGGGTGTGACAACCCCGCTTACTCCAGTCCCTGCTATTGGCATATGAGCTAACGTAAAATATCATATATCACTGGCAATATTAGAGAGATATCGCTAGCCAAGGTGATATTTTAGGGATGCTGGCGGATGAACTGTATTCAGTCAACGGTAGCACCTTCAATCTTAGCTATGGCATGGTCCTTAATGATGGTACTCTGTTGCTTGCTCGAAGAAACGAGCCTTCATATAAGTCTATGTCTGGGCTTTAATCAACGAGAAAGATGGTGCGTCACATAATCAAGGATTAGGGCAACTAGCTGGTTTATTGGCAAACCAATTTTAGTTTTTTTCCTTCAAATTTTTGTAACAAATTTGCTATTTGTCGCTTATTACTTCGGTTTTGAAAAAAACAAAGTATTGAATTCATGAGCCAAAAGTGAGATTTTTACCAACACTTTATTGGCATTTCACGACGTTTTAGGACCTACTGATTCTAAAAAATCAAAACAAAATGTATATCTGTCTGCCGGCCGTCACAACCGACGAAATCTAGAAAATCGCTGAACGGATTTCAAAATTTTTTTTCTAAAAATAGGTTTACTCAATGGGAAGAGCCGAAAGGACGATGTGTTCGATAACCGTACTGAAAGTTTGTCAAAAAAATCGTCAAGTGTGTCAAAACAAGGAAATTTGCATATTTTTTGTTTAAAAACGTTCATTTTAAGTGATTACGATTAGATATTTGAAGAAATCTTGATGGTCGGGATTGGTATGTGAGATAAAAACTAGATTGTTGCATTATAGGTTTGTCAAAAAAAATGTTGTCAAGTGTGTCAAAAGAAAGATTTTTATTTATTATTTTACCCAATTTTTTGGAAAAAATAAAATTAAATATTTGTATGACATGAAATTTAATTATTATTATTGAGAATTATAGCATTATAAGTTTGTCAAAAAAATGTTGTCAAGTGTGTCAAAAGAAAGATTTTGCTTCGGTTTATTTATTTTTTTACCCAATTTTTTGGAAAAAATAAACTAAAAAAAACTAAAAACAATGTCCTCATAAAAGTTTTATGACAAAAACTATATCAAAATCCTTAACCAAAACCGAAGTCTTGATATCTCAAAACTGTGAGATTTCAGCCCCTCCATATTTTTATTTATATTTTCTCCATCATATTTAGAACGCATGTTGTTGTGGGACTTTGGTTTTCAAAGGTTTTTATGTGTTGTTGTAACACATATTCTCATATTGAAATGCCTACTACACAACACATTTTATTTAAAAAAAAATCGGTTAGTGCAAAGAGACAAACTGTCGAGATTCTTATCACAGAAATCACAGTAACATAAATATAACAAGCCATTCAGCGAAAGTATAAAGATATAACAATATAAATCTTCATTTTGCTCGCGAAAAAAGCTTTCTTTTTCTACGGTAATTTTATTAAAATGTTTTTTGTTGCCGGTTTTTGTACTTTTTTAACAGAACTGCCATAAAAATTTAAAATTTTATTCATGTTTGATTTAATAATTATTCGTTTGAAGTTTTCACTTGCTTTATTGATTGTTGTTTAATTGAAATTTTTATAGCTAACTCATGTTGTTTGATTGATATACTGTGTACTATATTCTTTGGTGTTTTGTTTGGGGAAAAATTACACTTTCTAACGTACGATCATCATATATGTTTGTAATTTTGAATAGTTTTACATTAACTTTGATTTGTAAATATGGTGGTACATTTGATTATAAATGCAAAAACATAAAAGGGAAATAGGAAACGTTTTTTGCTTTATTATGAAATAATCTGAAGATAAAACAAACGGAAATAAAAAAAATATAAAATGCAATTTTTATTTGCACATATCACATACATATCAAGTAAATGTTTGCAAGATTGTTTGATAAAATATAAATGAAAAACAAACACCCACCTAGATCCCATTAACATAATGATATAAAAATTTACACTAATAGCAAGCAATTCAATAAAGCAAATGATTGACTAAATTACTCCAATATCCCAAAATATGTCACATTTTTCCAAAAAATGTTGTTCTGTTAAATTCACAGTAGAATTCTAAAAAACGAACTAAACTAATGATTTCCTGATTCTATCAAACGTAATTATATCTAGGTTTCATTTATATTACATTTTTAACCCATTTACAGTGAATATATTTCACATTATACTTTGAATTTTTATACAAAAAAGCAAATTTGGATATGTACATACAAATGTGGATTAAAGTTTCTGCTATCATTATCTTTTTTTTAAAATGAATTATTTATCTGAGGAAAAAATACAATGGTGAAAAGAAATTAAACTTGGCTACGTTTCAGACATGAGTAGAAAGAACTATAATATATTGGGAAAATATTTATTTTAATTTCATCGGAATAATAATATTAATTAAACATATTTTAATAGTGGTGTTTTTATTAGTCACAACACAATAGTAGGCGACTATTAAAATAAGATTGTATTCGTTTATACTTGCCATAATACACGGTTTGGGTTTTTCAGATCAACTATCAAGTACAGCAGATTTATTTATATACTTCAATTACATAGGTGTCATGAACTAATCGGGCTGACAATGTACAGAAAGACGCATGTTACCAAAACCTTATTTTGAACCTTTTAAGAGTGTTTTGCTAGTAGCATTAATAAAAAAAGATGTTCAAGTGTAAGTATGTACACTAAAAAAAAATTCATAAAGGACCATTACACGCTGTTTATGAAATTTTAGAACCAAATTATTTATGAAATCTATAAATTTTTTCACAAATAATACGAAATATTTATAACATCTGTTTATCGTTTGATAACCCGTTTATGTATGCTATAAACCAGCATTTATAAAAGAACAATCGAATATTTTTTGTAAGTTTATGTATTTAATAAAGCATTTTTGAAAGTATGAACAGGATTATAAAATTTTCAAACAAAATTCATAAATGAATTCGTTAAATTTATAAATATGTATATAGTTATTAATTGATAACTTTGTTCAATATTTCATAAACTCCTATTCGTAAAAATAATAAATTGCGTTTATTAGCGCCAACTCATTAACAAATTCGTAGATTTAATGTAATTTTTTATGCATATTATAACTTTTTTTTTCAGGGTATAAATTCGCTTGCCATGTTTTCAATTGATATACCACACTCCTTTTCCATTAAACTTTTTTTATGGCAAATTTTTTTCGGTTCATGTATATAATAAGTAGTCATGTAATATAATAGTACGAGCATGTGCTTGTACACATTGAGAGATCATTTTCTGTTGGTTTGTATATTTTTTTTTTAATTTTCGATATACGGGTGTGATAACCCAGGCTATTAACATAAAAGCTAACGTGAGATATCACATACCACGGGCCATTGCAGTGAGATATCTTAGAAGCGCTGGCGAATGAACTCTATTTAGTCAACAGTAGTACTCTCAATCTTAGTTATGGCATATTCCTTGTTGATGTCACGCTAATTGATTGCTGGAAGAAATGTACCTCTATTTAACTCTATATGTGAGCTTTCATCAAAAAGGAAAACAGGGCATCACATGATTGATGAATATGTTACTAGCTGGGTTATTGGCAACGAAATTTTAATTTTATTCCTGGTAATTTTGTAAAAAAAGATTGGTTTTTTACCTTTTATTTTATTTTTATATTTTTATTTTATCATGAAATATTGGGATATGCAAAGTACGTCCATTAACACCGCAGAACGGATGTTGTTGGGTGGCTTAGGTTTTTATGTTTTCTAGACTACGCTGCAAAAGTCATTAAAAAGCTTAACTAGTAGGCTTGATGTTACAGTATCTATTATTCCATTTGTTCGTCACACATATTAATTGAAATATCGTATATCGCAATAGGTTTTCAAGACCTAGGAAACAATTAATAGCTGTGTTTTAGTGGAATTAATATTGACCAAATTTTTGTAACCCCAATTGGCGACACTTTCTAGGTCCTCGTTCAAATTTATGTCAGCGGCTTTCCGGACAGGATTTATTCGTTCATACATTTTACCTTTTGAAGATAGGGAGGCGAACGACGTGTGCAGTGTTCTATCATCTGCGTTATGTAAATGTAACTAATTGCTTTATTTCGCTAATATTAAAATTTAGTGAAAGAACAATCCAGTGAAATGTGTTTAAAGTTTTAATAGTTTTTACATATAGAATTACTGTAAACAAGGTTAAACAAGAATAGTTCATAATATTTGATTTAAATGCAAGATAATCATACTCATTAATTCTGATAGCGTTCTTACTCTACGCTATATTATGCTCTGTCTATAGTGAAAAATTAGCCCAGCCAAAACTCAAAATATAAAAGTATGAAATGTCAAATCTAATTATATGTAGAATTTTTCAATAGAACAACAACAAAAATTGTCTACTGTAATTTACAATAAAATAAAAGCAAAGCATTAACACTTTTTTATTAGAATTTTTATTTTACTAAGTTTTATTCGAAGAACAACAGCCAATTAGGGCTAACTACAATTTAAGTGCATCATTATACCTAATGTTCAAAATCGTAACTCCTACTTCACACCAATTAGTTAGTATATAACTAGTATTTAAACCAATAAACTTAATATATTTCTAATTGATTAGTATGGCGATAAATTGAAACAACTTTTATCAATATATTATCGAAATATATCCGGAAATAATACTACTGGCATAATAGCTAATTGCAATAATCGTAATTGTGTTTATTAAATGGTAATGATCCATTCAACGACTAATAGGTTTAAAAGAAAAGAAAAAACACACGATCATCTGAGTTTACCGCTTAACTATTAAAGTATAAATTGGATTGTAGTCACCTGGTTGACTCCCAGAGGTACTTTTGGCACTGGGAGTAAAATGAAAAATCGGAACAGGATTCTTATGCATACACTGAAAGAAAAGTTTATGAGCAATGTGGTTGTGAGGAACAGATTTGCAGTTTTTACAATCAAAGTTCGTTTAAAGTAATTGTAATTCGTACTATATATAATATAACTGATTTTAAAGTTGATAACGCAAATTCGGTCACACTAAAAAATAATTTGTTTTAAGGTTGCCTAAAATTCTTTATTTCTGATCTTATTTGTCACAACTATACGCCATTAGTCTTGAAATTTGTATAATCAACAGATTTATTCGGTTGCCAACTTACATCTAATATCGTTTTATGGTAATTATATTTTGAGATTCGTTTGTTCTTTCTTTTCTTTAGTTTGAGATGTTATTTTTGTTAAAGTAAACATTTGATTTTATATTGTGTGTTTATTGTTCTGTATAAGAAATATTTGTTAATTGTACAATAAAGAAGTGTTTGGTTTTTCGAGTGGAGTGTAAGAAATTGTTGTTTTGAAATTGTTGATCTACTTTATTTTAGAATATTAGTTAAATCAGTTTTAATTTATTTATTGCTAGTGGAAAATGTGATCTGATTAACATACATTAAATTATAAATTTTATAATATTGGGTAAACAAATAAGTTCTAATCGTTTTTTTGCAAAACTTAAAGAAATTTTTTTATGTAGGAAGTAAACATTTATTTAATCAAAGTAGTTTCCATCTGGGGTAGTGAAATCCGAAATTCTACTTCCACGCAGTGCTACCGGGTAACGCTAACAGAATTAGGTTGGAGTAGTTGAGAGGGGCAGAGTAAATACTGCTTATACTCAATGATTCTGCACCATGGCGAGTCATTGGCGCCACAAAACCAATGCAACTCAAGCGTCTGTTCTCCATGTTAGGAGCGGCTTGGAGCAGACGTCTGTCTTGGATCAAGCGACTCGCCATATAAACGTGTAACAAGCGTCTGTTCTCCATGTTAGGGGCGGTTTGTAGAGGGCGTCTGTCTTGGATCACGCGGCTCGCTATATAAACATGTAAAAAGATTGTTTCTGGTGACCTTAAGATGCAGAACGAACCCATTCACGAAAATCTGGGTTGAGCGAAGGGCTAACACCCCATTTCCGTAAAAAATTATTTGTCATGAATTCTGTACACAGGCCTCGGATTATCTCAGATTCATTATTGGAACGACCTCGGAAACTGTACCTGGACTACGATTTAAAAATGGGAGCCTGGAAGGTGTTAAGCCTTAGAAGACCAGTGGCAAGATGTTGTAACATCACTTTTGACGATTCTATCGCATTTTACGCTAATCGGTATGCTGTAACACAAAACGACTGTCGTAAATACGATAATCGACAGTCGTTTTGTGTTACAGCATACCGATTAGCGTAAAATACGATGGAATCGTCAAAAGTGATGTTACAAAATCTTGCCACAGGAGATCTACTAAAACTTACAAACCAAATCGATAGCTATACACTAGATATAGTGGCGTTACCAGAACTAAGATGGTCAGGGAGTGGAATCCACGAAACAGCCAAGGGATACACTCTCTACTATTGCGGTCATGAAAACGGAGGAGAATTTGGAGTTGGCTTTCTCATACATCGTCGCGTGAATCAACATGTTATCGGCTTTTGCCCAATTAATATGCGGATATGCACAATGAGAATCCGTACGCAAAAATTTAATGTAACGATCATCAATGTTCATGCACCTGCTGAAGACAAAGCAGATGATATTAAAGACCTGTTCTTTCTAGAACTCGAAGAAGTCATCAATAGCATTCCGCGGCACGATATCAAAATCGTGGTAGGGGACTGTACCTAAATTACGTAACGCAAAATTTCATGATTTTGGACCCCCACCCTCCCCAATGTCACAAATTGTCACATTTTTAAAACTCCCACCCTCACCTAATATGTCACGTCACAAAACTTTATGTAGACTTCCAAATTGTGAAAACGTCCTTTTTTTAAAATAAAATTTTTTTCACAACCATTTTTATTAAACCAATTCATTATTAAAATAAATGAATTCTTCACGATCTATTTAAATCACAGGAGTTTCAGAAGTCTGTAAATCCTAAGAATAAACTAAAATATCTAGTTATATTTATATAAAAAAACTAAAAAAATTTTGAAAACTTAAAACCAATTAGGAAGAATTGTTTAATTTATCTGTCCAGTATTTTTTTGTTCAAAATAATGAAAAATAAGTGTAAAAGTATAATATAACATTTCAGAATCCTTTCACTTAAATAATGGTTGGCATATGGTTTTATTGATTGTTAATTTTAATCAAACAAAACAAATAGTTGGACGTGACGTGGACGTGACATCTCTCGGCTTGGATTCAGGGTTGGCATGATTTAAATCAAATGATTTAAATCAGTGATTTAAATCAGATTTAAATCACTTTGACTTTTTTATTAAAGTCATTGATTTAAATCAATTTACAATTTTTCTAAAAAATAATAATTTTTATACATAAAGCATTAAATATTTTAACGTCAGAGATCAACCAGTATATCAACGTCAGTTATCTATACATATATGCCTTTAATTTAAGACTGCTTTAACGATATATAACAGTTAGCAGTTAAAGTCAACGAATGGATTTTCTTAGAAAAATAACGCCATTGTTGTAATTTTGTTCCAACGGATTTATAGTCAGTGAAACATTTTGAAAATAAATTATTCAAATTCTGCTTCTGTTGAAAACTTTTACAAAACCCTAGTGAATCTCAAAAGTCAATTTAATGATTCGACGTACTCTATAGCTAATTTTTATTCGTGAGCCATGGTAAAAGTTGGTATGTAGGAAATATGATGGAAATCTAGAATTGAATATCGTGGTCTGCTCTGTCAATACATGCCACGAAATCGAAAACTGATAGGATGTAAATTACTTGACCATGTTTATCACGAAGACAAACCCAAATTATCTGTAATGTTATCTAACAAACAACACGTTCCGCTCACTTTGGCGTTTGTTGGATGCTCAAATATAAACAACCAAACTATTGTTTGTGTTTAACAAGTTATACAAAGACCAAATAATAACCAAATAACCTGTAATAACCAAATGACATGGAGGCAGATATTAAAGCCCGTGTCTCAGCCGTATACAGAGTTTTCTACGCATACTCAAAACTTTTGCGATCAAAACATCTTTCGCAGTCGTGCAAACTCACACTTTACAAAGCATTAATCCGACCTGTGCTTACCTTTGGAAGTGAAAGCTGGACACTGACTTCCTCCGATTCCAGAATTTATCAACATTCGAGAGGAAAGTCATACGAACAATTTATGGTCTATGTAAAGTTGCTGCAAATCAGTATAGAATCCGAATGAATCAGACAGACAGCTTCTTGGAGGCTGCGATGTTTTTTTTTTTTTTTTTTTTTTTTTATTAATTAGTTAGACATGTTTAGCACACTAAATATGAAATATTCATTATTCAGACTCTTTGAATATCGAAAGATAAAATGTCAACTAGAAAGGAAGGAGATGGGGAAAATGAAAGGAATGAGGGTGTGGACTGGACATAACTATACTAATTCTTTTAAATGACGATTGACATTTTTTTTAAATGTCTGAGGGGCAAATTCATCGGGAAATACGGGCGCGGGCATGGAATTCCAGAGTTTGGCCACTCTATTAAAATAATCGTTCTGGAAGGAAATAGTTCTACATCGAGATATTTTGACAGCAAATGGGTGGGATGACTCTGAAGTTCTTGTTCTTCGATTGTACTGCGCACATGATGGAAGGATGTTTTGAATTTCTTTTGAAGAGAATTCGCTAAAGTTATATTTATAATAGATTGACAATTCAGCTACATTTCTGCGGTGCTGGAGTGTATCAAGCTGATCAGTTAGTTCGGTATTTTCAATCAACCGTATCGCCTTTCTCTGTACAGAGTCTAGACATTTTATTGTTGACTGACAAGCACCACCCCAAACATGACAGCAGTATTCCATACATGGACGAATAAAAGACTTATAGATCAGCAAAATTTGATCCGGTTTGAAAAACTTTTTACATCGACTCAAGAATCCTAATTTTTGCATTGCAGATTTAGCAAGGTTGAACACATGTTTATTCCATTTCAAGTTATTTTCAATATCATCTCCAAGAAGCCTTACTGATTCAACCTCATGCAATTCCTCATTTTTTATCTTAATAGGGAAGTTTTTTTGTCTCTCTAATCGTGATAGACGGCATAGTTTGGTTTTCGTTGGATTAAATGAAACAAGATTACGATCGCCCCATTCCATTATACGCTCTAGGTCTGCATTGATAGAATCAATTAACATCTCTCTATCAGTGGTGACTGCAGAATGAGATCGAAATTTAGGAGATGCATGCAATGTGCTGTCATCAGCAAAACTATGGATTGGGTGCACTGTGGAAATAAGTAAATCATTAATGTATAGAAGAAACAAGGTTGGTGAGAGTGCAGAACCTTGGGGAACCCCAGCATTGGTTGTGAAAATATTGGATGTGATACCATCTAAATTAACATGAAATTGACGACCTGTAAGAAAACTTTGAATTCATAACACAGTAAGATGATCTATACCATAAGATTTTAATTTAGCAATTAGATTTCTATGCCACACTTTATCAAATGCTTTAGAAATATCAAGTGAAATACTGAATGTTTCACCATGATTCTCCAGCGATTTGTTCTACAGATGGGTTACGTAGGCTAACAGGTCACCTGTTGCATGACTTCTACGAAAACCATACTGCTTATCATCAATAATTCGTGACATCTCCAAATATTCTATTAGATTATAGTTAACATATTTTTCAAATATTTTAGCTAAAACCGACAGAATTGCAATTGGTCTATAATTATGGGGGTCAATCTTACTACCTTTTTTTGATATAGGTTGAACACTGGCCAGTTTCCAAGAATCGGAAAATATTCCGGTTTTGTAAGATAAATAGAAAATTTTTGTTAGAATTGGAGCTAGCTGCCTAGAAAAGTTTTTCAGAATAAGGGGTGGAATACCATCGGGACCAGCGGATTTGTTGATATTGATTGAAAGAAGCATTTTTCGAACAATATTACACCGAAAAACGATTGGCTTCATTTTTGTTTCAACTGGAGGAAGTAATGTAGGAGAATAGGTAGGTTCAACTATGTTTGAGTTTTCTGCAAACAAACGACCCAAAAGATCCGCTTTCTCCTTCGAGTCGCTCACAGGAATGTCATTCAGAACTAAGGTTGGAATAGAGGATCGTGTGAAATTGCTCTGGACTGATTTAACTGCTTGAAAGAAACTACGAGAGCCAGATGGGTGCTCCGCAAATTTTTTTGCTTTCTTCTGGATAAACGCGTCTTTGTCCAAATCTATTTTGTATTTACTAATATTTCTTGCTTTCTTATAGGCGCAATAGGTTTCTGGTGTTCTACTTGAGTTATATGCCTTAAATGCTTTGCGTTTATTCCTCACCGCCTCATCAACATCCCGCGTGAACCAAGGTTCAGTTTTAGGAGTGATTAGTCGATTTGGAATAAACCGCCGCATTCCATCTTGACTTCAGAAACTCTTAGTGCTGCAGTGTCAGGATCTTGCTCAATACGACAAACAGTTTTCCAAGGTGTTTCTTCATAAAAGTTTCTTAATCCTTCCCAGTCAGCGCGTTTATGATTCCAAACGCGACGAGGATTGGCTTTAATTGGTGAAGGTGATGAAAATTTTACTACTGCTGATATTAGTAAATGGTCCGATGATCCCAGGGGTTGATCAACTTTTGTTTTCGTTGTATTAGGCTCGTTTGTCAAAAACAGATCCAGCAAATTATTATTATGATGCGCATTCTCCGGTATTCTTGTGGGGCACTCTATCATTTGAGTCAAACCATGGTAATCTGCCAGTATTAATTCGGCTTGTCTTCCTACATCGTCAGTGCGTGATGAGTATTTCAACCATTCTTTATTATGAATGTTAAAGTCTCCAAGAATGGCT
>OY856186.1:147175409-147288901 GCA_963693315.1 Diogma glabrata | reverse complement strand
ACACAGTTTAGTGTGAACATGTTACCATAGTTGTACGCAATGGTAGTTTCATTTCCAAAAGTATTTTATTGACTAAACGTGATAGTATAAGTATTTTACAGATAATAAACAAGCTCTGAGATATCAAGACTCCGGTCTGGAAAAAAACTTTTTTATTCGCCTATATATTAAAGTGTTACTTTATTACTGTGATTTACGGCTTTAAAGTATCACTTTTCAACTATTTATTTTGTCGTCATAGCTACGTCCAAAAAAGTAAAACGCATTTGTATTTGTTTAAATTCTATGAAAAATAAATTTTTTTATCAAAGCAACCCGCAAATTCAAAATTTCATTATCCAATTAAAATAGTTGTTATCATTTCGTCGCTTTAATAATGAAATAACGTATACGCAAAAGTGTAGTTTCGAGATATTTGAGTTTAAAGTTTGATGTGCGCAAGCATTTGCATGGACGTTAATTTATAATTTATTAATTCTTACCCCCAGTCATAAAATAATTCGAAAATGTAAAAACACCAATTCAAAGATACCCATATGGGGAATGCATCGCACCTATTATATAAAAACAACGTATAAATAGCATACGTTGTTTCATTATTAAAGCGACGATTTGTTGTCATAGAATTTGGAAAAAATAATAAATATTTTTTCAAAGGTTCCTTGTTCCACATTTTTTTATTTTAAAATTTATGAAAATTTATAATTTTAATTTAGAATAAACAACTTTTCTTAAAATATTTTGCTTGCGGCGAATAAAAAATAGTATATGATGCACGGACGTAAGCTATTTTGGACTTAATGTGGGTGCAAATCTCGGCTAGCGCCTCGATTTGCAAACTCCACATTCGTCCAAAATCTTTAGCTTTACGTCCTAGCATCATAATGTACTATTATGAGGTCATTGTTTTTAGTTTTGGGCAGCGATGTTTATCAAACATAAAACTCTTTGTTAAAGAATATGTATTTTTTTAACTCTGTTTAGAAATTTATTACAAAACTAACAAGAAACATCATTACGTTGCCGGAAAATTATAACAGATTATAAATTAAATTATGTTAATTTATAATCTGTTATAATTTTCCGGCAACGTATTGATGTTTCTTGTTAGTTTTGTAATAAATTTCTAAACAGAGTTAACAAAATACATATTCTTTAACAAAGAGTTTTATGTTTGATATACATCGCAGCCCAAAACTAAAAACAATGACCTCATAAAAGTTTTTTTCCAGACCGGAGTCTTGATATCTCAGAGCTTGTTTATTATCTGAGCAATTTCACGCAAGTTCAGCAAATTTTTGCGAAATTTTGACTTGACCCCTTTTAATTTTGATTATTTTTTGTTTATAGATAGTCTTTCATAAATAAAAATACAAGTTCTCTTAGAATTTTTTTTTCGACCAGGGGTCTTCACAGGGTGCCCCTCAATTTTTTGTTATTTTGTGATGTGAGTGCAGTCAGTTTGACGAGCGATTGTAGAAAAACTACTCAATCGATTTTCATAAATGATATGTCGTTGAATAGGTATTAGAACATAGTTTTTAAAAATGTACACTGTTAATTTTTGAAATAATTTTTAACGGTGTAACATAAGAAAAAAACGGTGTAATTGAAAAAAATATGGCATAGCCTTTTTTTTTTTTTTTTTTTTAACTAAATTGAAGCTTATTTTATATCTAACCACACTGAGAGAAATCGTATTCTAATATTAAATAAAAGCTATTCTCAAATACAGAACCTCTTAGTTGATGAAAATTCGAAACTAATCTTCTAGATTATAGAATAACTGGTTTAAACAAAGAGAACTTTTGTTAGTTTTATCAATAAGACCATTTTATAAATTAAGATTAACATATTCAATTTCACTTAGTTATTAAATACTCAATTTAAATCATTTACATTTATTTTAAGAGTTTTTACGATCAATTTAATAACTATATCATTCAAAATAGAATTTCAATAAATCGATGATATTGTTCAACGTTTATTCTCATTTGTAGTAAAATATTTACAATCATTTCTAGAAAAACAATTTCTTGAAAAATTATTTTTAATAAAGTTTTGTTTTGAGAAAATTACAATCAATTTTTTAGCTCAATTTCTACAATTTACAAGTGATTTAACTCAATCTGACAATTATATTGTATCAAATATTTTTAGCATGCAAATAGATTATATGTATGTTTTTTTTAATTTAATTTTAAAATAACTTAAAACATAAATTTCCAGTCAACTTAGGACTTGTTTAAAAATGTCAATAATTTTGACGAAATTGTCGTTTTTATAAATGACTTAAATTATAAGCAATACATTATTATTAATTTTACGCATGAAGGATCAATTTTGTTGATTTGAATATGTGGTTTTAATTTTGATCTGTAAGTGTGACAACCCTGGGTACTTCATTCCCCAGTCCTTGACAAATGACAATGCCAGTAATATATCATTAGACAAGGTGATAACGTAAGGGTGCTGGCTATTGAACTATATATATAGTATTATTGAATACTCCTTAGTATTTATTGAGACTACTGTTGATGATACCATGCTATTGTTTGGTTGCAGAAGCGAACCGTTAATAAATCTAGATCTGGGCTTTAATCGTTAAGGAAAACCAAGTGCGTCACATACTTAAATAGAAAATAGAGTCAATATGCATGATTCTTGAATTATTGTACATAATTTTTCAGTCAAGATTATATAAAATCATAAATTGTGCCTAGTTATTCTTGTCTTATGTAAAGTATAATCAATAATGGTTTTTCACCAACAATTTATCGATATTTTTGTTTGTTATACTCAAGTAGAGAATTGAGTGATTTATTCTAAACAATTTTGTTGAGTTTATTTGAGAACAATTTTCATGAGTGTAGACTAAAATATTATATATAAATATTATGATTAATGCTATTTTGTTTTTTTTACTTAACTATACCATTGCCAGGTTCATTTCGTGTTGCAATTTACAAGAGTAAAGTATTCTAGTATTATAACTTGAAAAATAATAAAAATAATTGACAGTCTAATTGTGTTAATAATATGTAGTGAAAATTGAATTCAAAATAAACTAAGTGTATTATATTATGAATTTATTATGTAAATCGTGAAAAATAATTCAGTGCTTTGAAAAATTATTTATAGTGAGAATCAATATTATTTACGTTAAAAACTTAAATATTTTAAAAAACTGATAGTAAACTTTTATTGCGATCACACTTATACATAAATAACAACCACGCTAAAAATGCCACAGAAGGAAAATATAATTATTAAATTTCAAGCGAGCTACTAAGTCAGATGACAATGCCCAGCTGAAGTGTAAAAGTACCTTCATTTTTAGAATCCAACGAACCCACTGATCGTCAATTTTGTTTCTCAATTTAAATTTATGGATACGATATTATAGTATTTAAAATTAAAACAAAATAAATTTTAATATTTTTGTAAATATATTTACAGGTATTTTATTACAATTCGCCGAATAACCATAATAAGTTTGTATCTGAAGTTCTTTCACACAGATATAGCAATTATTCAAGTCAATTGAAAAGCAAAGAAATATTTTCTGGCCGAAAACAATCTTTTAGTTGATTATCTTTAGGTAAAAATATTTCCCAATTTTAAAAAAGAAAAATTTGAATCACCTCAATTTTATTTTATTATCATACAGATGTTCCGAGTGTACAAGGAATGAAGCAGTATACTAATTTGGAGTTGTTTATTCAAGACAAAGAGAGTTTTGCAGCCAAAAAACATAGTTCATGAACTACAAACAAAACTGTAGAAATAAGTGATATGATATGCAACTTTCGAAAAGAAAAAGAAGTCAGTTGAACTGCATTGAATTGACTGTTTTTACTTCTGCGAGTGAATTTTAATTAGTAAGTTAAATAAATTTTCTGTTATTTAATTTTTGATTTAACTAGTTTCATTTTTATTAAGGTTTATAATTGACATTGATTCCTATTTACATCAAAAACACGAGTATGCTATACTCATGACAAAGTGGCCAACGTTTTGGGAAGACATCATGATTAAATACTAAACAAGAATTTTAGATTAACATTAACAACATTGCGAAAAACGTAACAGAAGAAACTTTAAGCAAAATTTCCTTAATTATAATAGTAATTTGTATATTAAATATTTAGACAAAAATAATAATAATTGTATAAAATTTTCTTTATATCAAATTTATTATCTATTTTTATTGAATTATTATTGAAATTAAATTATTTAATATATATTTTTTTTATTTTTTAAAAGGCGTTCATGCTCCATGTAGGAGCGTTGCCAGGTTAATCAGCTTTGAATTTTCACCATGGTCATTCGCAACAGCGACATAATTACCATGGCAGCCGATTTTTTTAAGGTCGTTTATTACGTCAGTCTCCCATTGTAGTCGTGGTCTACCTCGCGGTCTACCACTCCCTGGGGTACTAACGTACATTTTTCTAATCATTCCAGACTGTGAATCGGCTCGTAGAACATGCCCAAACCAAGCAATCCTATTAGAACGGATACAACCTATTATATCAGGACCCTCAAGAAGGTCTCTGATCTCAAAGTTATACGGGTTCTATACTCCCCATCGTCTGTCTTAAGTGGACCAAATATGTAGCGTAGGATCTTACGCTCAAATACAGATAAATGCGATTCGTCATTTTGTGTAAGGGTCCACGTTTGTGACCCATACATCACAACCGGTCTAATCAATGTCTTGTATAACTTGAGCTTGGTGTTAGTTGATACATACGGTGATCCAAGGAGAGGTTTAATTGAGTAGAAAGTTCGATTACCTGCAGCGATTCGAGCTTTAATATCTGTAAGTATGCTGTTGTTTGAGTCAAGCATTGATCCCAAATATTTAAAAGATTCAACTCCCTCAATTCGTTCATCGCCGCACATCAAATCTTTCTTCTCAGCCTCTCTTGAAACATTCAAATGTTTGGTTTTATTGTAGTTAATATGCAGACCAATTTTCCTAGCACCACTCTCAAGCGACTTGAAAGTCTCACTCATAACAGCTTCACTTCGGCCGAGGATGACAACATCATCAGCGTAAGCAATCATCTGTACTGAGTTTATTGACAAGATATTGTTATTAGTCGGTAGTTTCTTTTGACGGCACACATATTCCAAGGCTAGATTAAAAAGTATAGGAGAGATAGCATCACTTTGTCTTAAACCGGAGTCGACTTTAAAAAACTTTGATATTTCGTTCTCTACTCGTACACAGCATTGAGAGTTCTGTACTGTCATTTTACATAGTGATACCAGTTTACCAGGAATTCCCATCGACACCAGAGCAGACCATAGAGTCTCTCGTTCGAGAGAGTCGTAGGCCTGCCTGAAATCAATGAAAAGTTGGTGCACAGGTATGTTGAACTCTCGACACTTTTCCAAAATCATCCTTATCGAGAAAAGTGCATCGGTGGTACCTCGGCCCCGCCGGAAGCCACACTGATATTCTCCAAACAGTTGTTCAGCAAAAGGATTGATTTTGGATAGCAAAATGTAGGAAAAGATCTTATATGCTGTGCAGAGGAGAGCGATTCCTCTGTAGTTTGCACATTGTAGGCGATTACCTTTTTTATGGATTGGTATCAGCATAGCTGTGTTCCAGTCCTGTGGCATGGTTTCAGTCGCCAGATCATTTGAACAAGTTCAAACAATCTTAAGGATAGAGTTTCGCCACCATGTACAATCATTTCGGATGTTATATCGTCGATACCAGGTGCTTTATTGCATTTTAGTTTTGACAGCGCCGCATCGAATTCCTCTTTGGTGGGTTCGTCTACATGTACCTTTGACGCACGAATAAGCTTTGCTCGTCGTCCAACTTGTTGCTGGTCACTTAAGTTGAGAAGATACTCAAAATAAGCGGCCCAAGTATCTAAAATATTTTTAAGGTCTACTTGTAGCTCCCCATCTTCATTTTGAATAGCAGTTGATCTAGTTTGAGGGCCCTTCTTTAAGGTTTTAACCTGTTGAAAGAAGTTACGCGATTGATGTTCCTTATTGAAGCTTTCAATCTCCTCACACTGTCTCTTCCACCATTCTCTCTTCGCTCGTCTACATAGCTTTGTAACGGCTTGTCTTGCCAGTTTATAGTTTTCCTTCGTGGACCTGGTGTTGCGTCCTTGTAGACACTTCAGATAGCAATCTCTTTTGTATTGAATAGCGTCAAGGCATGCTTGATCCATCCATGGCTTCTGGGAGTGGTTCTGTGGTCGTCCAAGTATTCGCTCAGCAGCGCTTAAAACAGCATCTTTGAGCAAATACCATGACTTATCGACGTCTCCATTAATGGTTTCTGATTTCTCCAATGTTTCGGCAATATGGATTTGATATCTCTCTTCTGTTTCAGCATTCTTTAATGATGAGATGTTAAAACGTTTCCGTTGATTGAATTTTGGAATGCCTGGATTTGGGAAGTGGAACCTTATCGTTGCACATACAAGGAAGTGATCACTTCCGATGTATGCACCTCTAAAGGATCGCACATCCCGAACGCTCGAAAAGAAACCTGCTGTTACTAGAACGTGATCAATTTGATTTCGAGTGTTTCCATTCGGTGAGACCCAAGTCTGTTTATGAATCGATCGATGCGGAAAGAACGTACTGGCAATTCTCAAATTATTTGATAATGCAAACTCAGTCATTCTCTCACCATTATCATTCGAATTCAAATGCAGGCTGTTGGGACCCACCACATTTCCATAAGAGATATCTCTTCCAACCTGTCCATTAAAGTCCCCAAGAACCATAATGAAGTCGCGTGTTAGTGTTTGTTTCATAACCTCTTCCAGTGCTATGTAGAAATTATCCTTCTCGTCGACGGTCTTAGCTTCAGTAGGTGCATGCACGGCAATAAGAGAAATATTGTTATATGTACCACGTACACGTAGGTAGCAGATCCTCTCACTGACCGGGATGAATTTCATCACGGCTTCTTGTATGCGTGCACCAACAAGAAAGCCAGTACCAAATTCTCTTCGGGAAGGATGACCACTACAATATAGAGAGTGACTATCCAAATCTTGTTTTCCGATTATCGGCTGTCTAATTTCTTGTAGAGCAATAATATCCATCCTATACCTCTCAGCCTCTGTTTCCAGATTTATAAGAGCATCAGGAGCGCTCAGGCTGCGCACGTTCCACGTTCCGATTCGGTAGTCGGGTCCTTTTTCACGTCCAGGTAAAATTGTGTTTTTTTGTCCGGGTCTGTTATTCTTTTTCTGATAACCAAATTTAACATATGAGTTTTTTTTCGGGGTTAGGGTGTTAACCTTAGGCCCAACCCAAATTGTCGTGAATGGGTCCGTTCTGCATATTAAGGTCACCAGAAACAACCTTTTTACACGTTTATATAGCGAGCCGCTTGATTCAAGACAGACGCCCGCTCCAAGCCGCCCCTGACATGGAGAACAGACGCTTGAGTCACATTGGTTTTAAGGCGCCAATTCGCCGTGATGTAGCGTCATTGACTAAGCAGTTTTTACTCTGCTTGTCTCCAATACACCAACCTAATTCTGTCAGCATTACCCAGGCAGCACGGCGTGGACGTCGAATTTCGGATTTCGCTACCCCCCATTTAATATATATTAACTCAAGCAAAAGAGAATTATATAATTTAGAATTTATATTTTAAAATTATGAAAATTTGGAAATTATTTTAATGAATGTGATGTATTATTATTTTGTCATAAGATTAATTTATTTATAAAAATTTATGTACTTATACTGTTGAGGTTCACCCTATATAAATAGTTAATATTTTTCTTTTAAATTTAAAATAATCGTTGGTTATCCTTTTTTTAGTTTACTTTTATTATATGTCATAAACATTTTAAAATCTTTATTAACGTAAAATCCACTTTTTCTCAAAATAAATTTAACATCTGGCATGCAGATTTTCATTTTTTATAATTTCGGAAATTCCCAAATATTAATAATAAAACTTTCAATAATTCTTCCCTTTCCTTATTTTGTTTAACTTTATATTCATATTTGTTTCAACTCCCTTTATAATTGATAACCAATGATAACCAATGAAATTAGTTTTACTCTTAGTTTTTTAATTTGGACCACCTTCAATAAAGAAATAAAAAAAAATCAACATTACATTCTTAGAATTAAAATTATTTTTTTAGCAGTCTCATCTAAGATACCTATCAATATATATATACATGTTAAACATAAATAAAAATAAATAAAATCATATAATTTAATTTAAAATAAAAAAAAAATAAAGTGTTTTATATAACAGTACGAACAATAATTATTCCTTTTGATTAAGTTGAAAGGAATGAGAGCTTAGGGCAACTAGCAAATCTAGTTGTTTTGTATAATTAAGCTCCAACAACAACATATACAATAATAATAACATATATTGAATGAATATTTTTTGTATCTTTAGAATTATTATTTTATTATATTGAAATAAATTATTAAAAAATTAAAAAAATTGTCTATTTTAACTTATTTCCAGAAGGGTTATATATGACATTTACATATTATTCTTAATTTAAGAATAATGGAAAGGTTTTTAACATGCATTGTTAGTCTCAAATAGATTTAAAATATTTTACAAAATTGTTGCTAGTATTCTCAAATGCAGAAATTATATGCACTAATTTCGTCTCAGATTATGAATATTTATACTTAGCTCAACTTTATTTTAGAATGGTTTCGAGCATATTTGTCTTTAAACAACTCAAATGTGCATCATTATTTTCTTAATCGTACTAAAATTATGCTCAGCTTTAGAAAAAAATTACCTGTTCTAATAAATGTATTCTAATACTAAGAATGCTTTTGAATACCATATGCTTAAAAAGAGCATATTTATTCACAAATCTATTCAAAATTTAAAAAAGGCTAACAATTTTGTTAATGATAAATTTATAATATTCTAGAAATGAGAAACTGTATTTGCTTGAATTATGTTTTAAATTCATAATCTTAGAATTCCAAAAATCAACAAATTATCGGCCCCTTATTCTTCATATTAGAATAGTTTGAGAATAGTTATTCTTGGCGCACATTTAAGCAACTTTTATGCATGATTTCATACCTATATCGTATAAGTTGAGCAGACATTTTTTTCGGTGCACTTGTGAAAGTTTAGGACACGCGTTATTTTTTGTTTCAAAGATAAAATTCGTTGTGCATATGACTGTCGGGAATAAGTTGTTTTTGTTCTGAAGGAAAATTATAAAAATGGCGATTTTTAGATTCAGATTTTTTTTTATGTTAAATATCAAATATTTTATTATTAGATGAACTTTTTGAAAAGCAATTCCAGTCAAATTCAGCAAAATTTTGCGACATTTTGACTCGACCCTTTTTAATTTGGTTTATTTTTAGTTTATAGATAGCCTTTGATAAATGAAAAAAACGACTTCTCGTAGAATTTTTTTTAAATATAATAATATAAATTATAAAATTTTTAAATATAACAATATAATTATAATAACAATATAAATGATATGTCGTAGAGCAGTTCTGTAAAAGTGATAAAATCAGTAGATTATTACCAGGCAAACGAGATGCGATATCTTTTAGAAAAGGAGATGAATGCATAAAAACACAAAAGCGCTTATTGCTATGTACATTAAATGAAGCTTATGTGGAGTTTAAAAATAAGTTTCCTGATGTGAAAATAGGATTTACTAAATTCACGTCCCTCGAACACAATCATGTATAAAATTATACCAAGGAGTTCATAATGTGTGCGTGTGTACCATACATCAAAATATGAAACTAATGATTCAACACTCTAAGATGTCTTGGATTACTGATGCTGCTTTCTAGAATTATAAAACATTAATTGACTTTGTTTCATGTGGTAAATTAACAGAGGATTGTCATACTTTGAAGTGCAATGAATGTTCAAAAAAACTTCAACAACTGGAAGAAAAATTACTAAATGATTTTGACGTTAAAGGAATCCTTCAAGTCAAATATCAACAATGGAATACCACTGATCGATGCAATTTGGATTCTTTAATAGAAACCGTAGAAGAATTTATGAAAAAATTTATTTACCGTTTACAAATTTTGACACAACACAACTTTATAGCAAAACAGCAATCTACATTCATTGAAGAAAAAAAAATTAGAAGCAGGAGAGTGCTTCGTTCAAGGGGATTTTTCTGAAAACTACGGCTTCATAATTCAGGATGCGGTTCAAGGCTATTATTATAATAATTCACAAGCTACTATTCATCTATTTGTCATTTATTTTAAAAGTGCCGCAAGTGAATATATACTGCACCGAAGTTTTATACTCATTTCGGATATAAACGATCACAACAGTATACTACAGTCCATCTTTTCATTACAAAACTTATTGAATTCATCAGTACGCATATAAATTCTAATATTACGAAAATAATTTATAACACTGACGGTGCCACCTTCTCAAAACAAAAATAAACATAACCTAATTAACTTATGCCACCATAAAAAAGACTTTAAGGTTGATGCAGAATGGCATTTTCATGCTACCAGCCATGGAAAGGGACCTTGTGATGGAATTGGTGGTACACTGAAGGGTGCTGCACACCGTTATAGTATAGGGAGCAAAGATATTATTGATACACCAAAAAAACTTTTCGAATGGGCTTTAAAATGGGAAACTACCATGAACTTTGGATACGCCGATAAAAATGAATATCAATTAACAAAAAAAAACTACAAAATCGATATAAAAATGCGATTACTATAAGTGGAACTCAAAAATTTCATTCTTTTGTACCATTAAATACTAAGACAATAATTGCAAAAATGTTTTCCAACTCAGAAGAATCTTTTGAATGTAAAATAAGTAAATAATTTTTAATAACTATATTTATTTTCTTTAACCTACATATATAATTTGTATGATACTTTAAAAAGTTTATTCAATAATAAAATATTTGTAATTTAATGTTAAAATACAATCTTTTACTTTATGATTCCATAATAACATAATACGAACATAATACTTCTCCAGTCAAAAGTTCCTAAATAGATTTAGTTATTTATACGGTTTTTTTGTTTGCAGTCGAGATTGTCAAATTATTTTTTATAAGAGTGACAAGTGATTACTAAAAGTGACAAATAAACATTTCATTTTTTTATGCCATCTAATACAAAGAAAATAATTGCAGAAGTGTTTTTTTATTCATAAGAAACTTCTGTTTGTAAAATAAGTAAATCATTTTTAACAATTGTATTTATTTTATTTATTGTACTACATATATAACTTTTATAATATTTTAAAAAGTTCATCTAATAATAAAATATTTGATATTTAACATTAAAAAAAAATCTCTTAGTTTATAAGGCCATTTTTATAATTTTCTTTCAGAACAAAAAAAACTGATTCCCGACAGTCATATGCACAACGAATTTTATCTTTAAAACAAAAAATAACGCGTGTCCTAAACTTTCACAAGTGGTTAAATATAAAATAATCTTCAATTTAGTTATAAAAAAAAAATATGCCATCTTTTTTTCAATTACACCGTTTTTTTCTTATGTTACACCGTTAAAAATTATTTTAAAAAATTAACAGTGTACATTTTTAACCGACTTCCAAAAAGAAGGAGGTTCTGTGTTTCACTGTAGGTTTTTTTTATGTATGTACACCGATTTCTCAAAAACGGCTCGTTCGATTTGGATGATTCAAATTGTGTTCTATTTTGGTTTATTCACAGAGGGTCCCATAATTTTTTTTATGATGTGAAAAATACCGTTATTGAGAAAATTGGAAAAAACCATATTTTTTATGCATTTTCGTTGACTTCGTCAAAACATATTATTCTGTTTGTTTGTTGTGGGCAGTAATATATTGCTATACTTGTCGAGGTTATCGTAAATAATTTTCTATGACGGGTAATGTGTATGCCGTTTGTGCAAAAAATCATAAAACCATAATTAATAGATTGTCGCTGATGAAAGTTTTTCCGGCATTTGAAGTTATTACTTTTAACACGCTTTCTAGCCGACATTTGCTTTATGACTTCACTAAAAATAAAAAAAATTAGAAAACCGTTTTGAAAAGAAATAGAACCGACTTCAGAAAAAACATAAAAGGCACAAACAAGTGAAAAATAACTCAATTATGGCTTTTATAGACAAAAATACGTTACATTTTGATTAATTTAATTTAATTATGCTTTACTATAGACAAAAAAATTACGCTATTAAAAAAGTTACTATATTAAAATAGTTACTTTTTAACCGACTTCAAAAATCAGGAGGTTCTGTGTTTCACTGTAGGTTTTTTAATATGTAGTACACCGATTTCTCAAAAACGGCTCGTTCGATTTAGATGATTTAAATTTTATTCTATTTGAGTTCATTCCCAGAGGGTCCCATAATTGTTTCTTTGATGTGAAAAATACCGTTATTCAGAAAATTAGCAAAAACCATATTTTTAATGCATTTTTGCTAATTTCGTCAAAACATTAATCTGTTTGGATATTTTGGGCAGTATTATATTGCTATACTTGTCAAGGTTATCGTAAATAATTTTCTATTACGGGAAATATGTATGCCGTTTGTGCAAAAAATCGCTAAACTATAATTAATAGATCGTCACTGATGCAAATTTTTCCAGCATTTGAAGTTATTACTTTTAGAACGCTTTTTAGCCGACATTTGCTTTATGACTACACTAAAAATAAAAAAATAAAAAAACTTTTTAAAAAAAAATAGAACCGACTTCAGAAAAAACAAAAAAAAGCACAAAAAAGTGAAAAATAACTCAATTGTTGCTTTTAGAAACAAAAATACGTTACATTTTGATTAATTTAATTTAATTATACCTTACTATAGACAAAAAAATTACGCTATTATACAAAGTTACTATATTAAAATAGTTACTTTTTATTATAATTATTTTTTTTTTTTTTTTTTTTTTTTTTTTAATAAAATGTGTTGTGTAGTAGGAATTACAATATGTGTCACAATAACACATAAAAACCTTTTAAGAACAAGGTCCCACAACAACATACGTTCAAAGGTGTTGATGGACGTAAATCTTTCTTTTTTTGTTTTTTTTATATTTTTTGTTAAAGAATGGTTAACTAAACCAAAAATCCTATCACTGACAAAATATGACATAGGCCAATATTTTATGATAGAATAGAGAAAATAAAAGTAAATTAAAAAGTATATAGCAAATTTTTACAAAAATTTGCTGAAACAAAACAAAAATGTAGTTGCCAATAATCCAGCCGGTTGCATATTCCTTGATCCTGTGACGCACCGTCTTTCTTAAAGATTAAAGCCCACACATAGTTATATGAAGGCTCGTTTCTTCAAGGAAGCAATGGCGTCTCATCATCAAGGATTATTTTACAGCTAAGATTGAGGGTGCTGCCGTTGACTGAATACAGTTCATCCGCCACCGCTAGTGATATCTCACTGCTATTGCCAGTGGTATGTGATATCTCACGTTAACTCGTATGTCAATAGCAGGGACTGGAGTACGCGGGGTTGTCACACCCGTAGATCAAAAATAAAAATAAAAATTTCAAAACAATAAAAACTGATCCCTCCATGCGGGACAAAACTGTTCGAAGTCGGTGCCACATTGACGAAAAACCGACTAATATGTCTCGGGCTTGGCACCGATTTCCAACAGTTTTATACTACAAATAACTTTTAAAATATAATAACTATTATAACAACTATAATAACTATAATAATTATAATAAAAGTAACTATTTTAATATAGTAACTTTGTATAATAGCGTAATTTTTTTGTCTATAGTAAGGTATAATTAAATTAAATTAATCAAAATGTAACGTATTTTTGTTTCTAAAAGCAACAATTGAGTTATTTTTCACTTTTTTGTGCCTCTTTTGTTTTTTCTGAAGTCGGTTCTATTTTTAAAAACTTTGTTCTAATACCTATTCAACGACATATCATTTATGAAAATCGATTGAGTAGTTTTTCTACAATCGCTCGTCAAAATGCACTCACATCACAAAATAACAAAAAATTGAGGGCACCCTGTGAAGACCCCTGGTCGAAAAAAAAAATTCTAAGAGAACTTGTATTTTTTATTTATGAAAGACTATCTATAAACAAAAAATAATCAAAATTGAAAGAGGCCAAGTCAAAACGTTGTTGAATCTTCGTGAAATTGATCGTTGAATTCAAAACACAATTTTTAATAGTTTTTCGGGACTTAAAAAAAGAAAAGTCAATTGTTTAGTTCAAGGTATGGTTAGAACTTTAGAAGCAGAGATAGTCCTCATTTTTTGATCATCATCTTTTGATTTTTCTTAGTTTTGAATATTCATATTCAATGAAAAAAAATAAAGCAGATCCATGAATATTTTTTTCTTTTCCTTTTTAAACATCTTTCCTCATAATATTTTGAATCATATTTTCATTTGAAAAAAGATATTCAAAAAGTTGATCCTAATTAAAAAAGATTGAACATTACACTCATTTCTCGTTTCGTTTTGTTTTTCAATTGAGCATCTTTTATCTTTTTTTCAAATTGATGCTCAGCGATCTTTTTTCATAATTTTTGTTGAAAAAAAAAGAATGAGTTAAATCAGATTGAATTTTTAGGTAGATTTCATATAAAAATCTACCTATTGCAATGGGCTTCATCTCGGAATTTCGGAAAAATTTTTGTGCCAAACGACTATATATGATAAGCGGAGACGAAAAAACAAAAAAAAAAAAAATTTATATATATATATATATATATATATATATATATATATATATATATATATATATATATATATATATATATATATATATATATATATATATATATATATATATATATATATATATATATATATATATATATATATATATATATATTTATATATATATATATATATATATATATATATATATATATATATATATATATATATATATATATATATATATATATATATATATATATATATATATAAACGATATGAGATATAACGAAAA
Organism: Diogma glabrata; assembly: GCA_963693315.1. Classification (NCBI taxonomy): domain Eukaryota; kingdom Metazoa; phylum Arthropoda; class Insecta; order Diptera; family Cylindrotomidae; genus Diogma; species Diogma glabrata. The sequence goes on along the minus strand of OY856186.1, from coordinate 147,273,933 downwards.
CGACCGGCACTCTCACGGTCGCATTTGTTGAGCTAGATCAAAAAAAATTTCTGTACTTGTGTGTTCTAATAATATCTTGGACAAGTTCGTGAATCAGCAAAATCCGACACGTGGTTAAGGAACTAGAGCCTTTTTTCTAAAAAAAATTGATTTTTTAAAACCGTTATAACGGCCGTTTGGATACTAATATTTCAAAAAATTTAACAAATTTAGAATCTTTGGAATCTTTTTTATCAATTTGTTTTAAAAGTAGACCTCTGCAGTTAGAGGTCCCTGAGTGGGCGGCTCCAACAAAAAAGTTTGCAAAAAAAATTTTTTTTTTTAAACAACCGGCACTCTCACGGTCGCATTTATAAGGCCAGATCAAAAAACCTTTTCTAAAAATGTGCGTTTTATTAATATCTTGGACAAGTTCGTAAATCAGCCCAGTCCAACACATGGTTAAGAAACTAGAAGCTTTATACTAGAAAAAAACTCTGTTTTTTAGATCCGTTATAACGGCCGTTTGGATTCTAATATTTTTAAAAACTTCATAAATTTAGAATTTTTGAAATCTTTTTAATCAGTTTCTTTCAAAAAAAAGACCTCTGCAGTCGGAGGTTTTTGAGTGAGCGACTCCAACAACAAAGCTTGTAAAACACAAAATGCGTTTGAATCAACCGGCGCTCTCACGGTTGCATTTGTCGAGCCAGATCAAAAAACCTTTCTTAAAAATGTGTGTTTTATTAATATCTTGGACAAGTTCGTAAATCAGAAAAATCTGACACATGGTTAAGGAACTATAGGCTTTATACTAGAAAAAAAAGTAGTTTTTTTAATCCGTTATAACGGCCGTTTGGATACTAATATTTTTAAAATCTTCATAAATTTAGAATCTGTGGAGACATTTTAATCCGTTTCTTATAAATATAAACCTCTACAGTTAGACGTTTTTGACTTGTTGGCTTCAACAAAAAAATTTGCAACAATCCCCAACTACAATTTCCAAAAACCTTATAACAGTCAATGTCAACCTTATAACAGTCAAAAAAATAAAAGATTTGAATAGAAGAAATTAATTTTTTTTCTTAGAAATAAACTATTTTGATATTTTGCAGTAATTGCACGACATATGATATAGAGTAGGTTTGTGTCATAAATTGTCACACACATGTTCTGTGGTAGATTTTATATTTGTTTGTTGCAAAATTGGATAGATATAATTTTGCTTGTAGGTAGCTAATTATCTTTATAAAATTTGTTCGATATCTGTTTGAAATTAGTTTGTTTTGTTTAAACTAATCTGATACATCAGATTCTACTGGCACACAAAACTGTCTGATCTCGAAATCTACCTATTTCTAGCGGATATACGTGCCGCTTGGACTTTTTCTTATTCAGATATAAATTTAGGTTTAAGGTTGTTTTTTTGTTGTTTATTAATCTTACTATTTAGTTTATTGAAATAAATGGACATTTGTGAGTATATACAGGAAAGAATCATTAATTATTTTTAATGGTTTGGTTTTAGATTTTGTTAATATCCAATTATGGTTTTGGTATTGGTTTTTCTAAATGACAAGTTCTGGTTGTGGTACTGAGTTTTCGAAATAATATATATTGGTTTTGGTTTCAATTTTGTTTTTTCTAAACGACAAGTTTTGAGTTTGGGTTCGGTTTTGACTTTTAGACTAAAATCTTATTGTTGGGGTTTTCGCCAGACAATTTATTAAAAATTACAATATTTGAATTAAACCATTCCAATGTTTAAGAAAAAATGCGGAGTCAATTAATAATGATTAGGTAGAAAGTGTTTCATTTCCTCGCGTAGCGCCAAGTACATTAAAAGAACCAATGGCAAGACGGATATAAAGCTTTCTACTGAGGTTTGATTACTATTGTTTTTCTAACTTGGTTTTGGCTGGATGATTTTTAGAATGTGATTTCGGTTACAGTTTCATGATTTTTAAAATGTGGTTTTGGTTTTGACGATTTTTTAAATATGGTTTTGTTTTAATGAGGTCGGTTTTTTCGGTTTTGGTTTTGCAATAGCTGTTTGCATATCTGTTTATGGTACTATGTTGATGAGTGGTTGATTTATAAATTCTACGAAGGACAAAAACCAAGATTTTAACAAATATTGGTATGTCATTTTTGCGATTTCCTTGTAACTAATTCAACAATGAGTGAATGAATTTGTATTGTTGGGAAATAATATTAGAAGTTAATACACATAGGCAATGTATATCCAAGTGTGTTAAGAAACCATTAAATCTTATACATATAATATAGTTGACGGTTAAATGGTAGTTACCACCATTTTCTAAGATTTGAATTACAGATGCGATTTAGATGCTAAGTGGGATAATGGATAGTCAAAAAGCTGAATAATAAGTTAGGTTACGTCAGCTTACCAAAACAGCCTCTATAGTCTTACAGCTAACCAACTAATTGCATATACAAATAAAATTAAATTTATGTTGATAACTTTTACCTTTGTAATTATATTTGCATTTTTTAAGTGTTTCACTGTTAAGTTATTTTCATTTTGTAAAATTATAACAACATTTTTCAATGAATGCAAAACATAGATATACCATAAAACATCAATTTAAAATTTAGTCTTTTGAGTCTTTATCAAGCACATTATATAGTATAACTTTCTTTAACTTGTTTGGAAAGTTACTAAATGATTAAATATACTTATTATATGCATATGGCTTACCATTAATGGCCCAACATTATCCGAAACCTAATGAATCACAGTATTGATTGAACTGAAAATTTTATGTTATCAAAGTTAAATGAGGCCTAAGCAAATTAGCATTTCTTCTTTTCAAAATATTTCAATTGATGCTAAACTTCTATCCTATGAAATATTGAACCTTTACAGCCTTACATACGACACCTTTCCACCGTTGTACGGATGCCAGTGACTTTTATGGCTCTCGGGGATCTCCTTAGCTTCGATCACATGCAGCAGCTAAGAATGATTGAAAGTTGTTCAATAATTTTATCATTTACCATAAAGTGTATAATGCTGGAGTGCATTATTGTTGAATTCAATCCAAATTATGTCGTCTTTTATCGCTGGAGTGATATAAAGATTGTCACAGTAATATTTGGTTCAAATATCCCTTTGTAGAAGAATTTCTTTTCAGAACGATTATTTTAATAGGAATGTTAAGTGGAATTCATTGACTATTTCCGTTTTTCCTGATACATTCAAATATTATTTTTAGACATTAATCATTATCAAAAAATGTCCATCACCATGTAAAACAATTAGCCTACTATTCTAACTAATTTTTATATCCTCATTCTTTTCATTTGCCCAAATTCTTTTCTGTTTTAGTTGACATTGTATTTAGACATGTCCAATTAATTAATAAAAATTAAAAAAAATATAAAATTCCCAGTGCAGAATTAACACCGAAATAATTCTGTATCAAAACCAAATTTACATACATACTACATACAATTATTTCAAGCTCAGTACCATAAATTAAATTTATTTTAGTAATCTTATGTATTCATATATATCATTCGCTTTCCATACAAATTAAATCCTTAAAAAATGTATATCGATTTTTTCTACATTCATCAATTGAGTATCAAAATTGAACTCTTTTGAGTCTTAAAAGATAAAGGATACTCAATTTGACGAGACAAATTTTGGAAAAAAGAGTTCACTTTATCTTTTTTATTTTGTTTTTACTACAAAACGAATATCAATCTTTAAAAGAAACGAAAAAATGAGTAATCATCGTTTATCTGAAACTATGGTTGATCGTTTTGCGAATGAGTGGAAGAAAGAAATGAAAAAAAGAATTCAACAAAAAAAAATTTCTTCACTTAACTGAATTGTATATTCAACAAATTTTCGATTTTGCTTTTTCATGATAAATTTATATCTTTACAAAAATGATAATCTTCTGCCTCTGGTTAGAAGCAAACTACACAACAAACCAAACTACATCGAAATAAGGTTTTTTAAACTTCTATAGTAAATGGGGTGTCGATTGTAAAAAAAGAAATACGTTTTGATGTCACCTAACTTAGCCCCGCCATTTCTAAGAAAATTAAAAACAAAGATTGTGCTGTATTGTGCTACAGTTGTGCTGAATGTGCTACTCAGAAAGAATGCCATATCACCAATGGAAAAAAGTTGCCACGCTGAAATAATTTTTCGAGCAGAAGTTAGCCCCGCCATTTTCAAAAATCTGAAAAACAAAGGTTGTCCTGTATTGTCCTCGAGTTGTGCTGGTTGTGCTATTTAGAAAAAAATTCCATATCCCTAGTGGAAAAATTTTATAACACTAAAATCATTTTTTCGAGTAAAAGTTAGCTCCGTCATTTTGGAAAAAAAGAAAAACAAAGGGTCTGCTGTACGGTGTTAGAGTTGTGCTAGTTGTGCTATTCAAGAACAAATTTGTACCACCAACAGAATAATTTAAACACGCCAAAACGATTTTTCGAGTTGAAGTTAGCCCCGCCATTTTGAAAAGAATTAAAAGCAAAGGTTGTGCTGTATTGTGCTAGGGTTGTGCTGGTTGTACTACTCAGAAATAGTTCCATATTATCAATGAAAAAAAGTTGGCACGCTAAAATGACTTTTCGAGCAGAAGTTAGCCCCGCCATTTTGAAAAAAATGAAAACCAAAGGTTGTGCTGTATTGTGCTCGAGTTGTGCTCGAGTTGTGCTGGTTGTGCTACTTAGACAAAAATTTCGAAACCCTAAGAGAATTTTTTTATAAAATTAACATCATTTTTTTCGAATAGAAGTTAGCCCCGCCATTTTGGAAGAAATCAAAAACAAAAGAAGTGCTGTATTGTGTTATAGTTGTGCTGGTTGTGCTACTGAAAAAATATCGTATCATTAACAGAATAATTTAAACCACGCTAAAACCATTTTTCGAATGAAAGTTAGCTCCGCCATTTTGCAAAAATCAAAGAAGAAAGGTTGTGCTGTATTGTGCTAGGGTTGTGCTGGATGTGCCACTAAAAAAGAATCCCATATCAACAATGAATAAAAGTTGGCACGCTAAAACGATTTTTCGAGCAGAAGGATATTTTCGAGCAGAAAGCATTCGAGCAGAAGATTGACCAGAAGATTAAGCAGAAGTTAGCCCCGCCATTTTGAAAAAATGAAAAACAAAGGTTGTTATGTATTGTACTCTAGTTGTGCTGGTTGTGCTACTCAGAAAGAATTGCATATAAGTAATGAATAAAAGTTGGCAGACTAAACCGATTTTTCGAGCAGAAGTTAGCCCCGCCACTTATAAAAAAATACAAAACAAAGGTTGTACTGTATTGGGCTTGAGTTGTGCTGGTTGTGCTACTCAGACAAAAATTTCGTATTCCTAACAGAAAAATTTTATAACACTAACATCATATCTTCAAATAGAAGTTAACCCCGCCATTTTGAAAAAAAAAACTAAATTGAGTGCTGTATTGTGTTAAAGTTGTGCGAGTTGTGCTACTTCAAAACAAATCCGTACCCATCGACGGAAAAATTTACAATTTTTTTTAATATCATATATTTTTGTGATTCCCTTATTTTATATAAACAAAACAGGCAAGATTCATTTATGCTATCGGACACCAGGGTGGTTATTTTGTAGCGTTATCTCACTGGGTGAGATAAAAAGTGAGATAAAATATTTGTCTTTGATCGATTATATTTGATAAAAGAAATCATTTAAACATAATTTTTTTATCTCACTATTTATCTCACGTAGTGAGATAACGCTACAAAATAACCATCCAGGTGTCACTTACATTATTAGTACTTATAAATTAATGATTACACTGATTCCTACAAGAATAAATGATGCTAGCGTAAAAATATTTTTCATTGGGTATATATAATCTATCTCTAAGCAGCCAGCTCAAACAAAATTTCATACCACTACATATACAAAATTTTTGTTTTTCATTTTTTTCGAAAACGACGGGACTAACTTCTAATCAAAAAATTGTTCTTGCGTACCAAATTTTTGCATTGGTAGTATGGAATTTTTTTTGAGTAGCATAACTAGCACAACAATAGAACAATACACCACAGCCTTTGTTTTTGTTTTTTTGCTAAATGGCGGAGCTAACTTCTGCTTAGCCTTCTGCTCGAATAATCGTTTTAGCCTGTCACCATTTATTCATTGGTGATATGGAATTTTTCTTGAGTAACACATCCAGCACAACTATGGTACAATACAGCACAACATCCTTTTTTTATTTCGTATGGGAGAAATTGTGAATAGTTAAACTCAAATAACTGGATGAATAATAGGAATTTTTCAATTCTGAAACCAGTTTTGGAATCTTCTAATTAAACCTTACATGTTTTAATCAGAAAAAATTTTACGTGTTTCGTGGCGGTATCGAACCCCATTCATCAATAACACAAATTCAATTGAATTCAAACATGCCAATTGAATGGCTCAGTTGATAAAACGTGTATAACACAAGGTATCGAATTTGTGTTACTGATGAATGGGGTTCGATACCGCCACGAAACACGTAAAATTTTTTCTGATTAAAACATGTAAGGTTTAATTAGAAGATTCCAAAACTGGTTTCAGAATTGAAAAATTCCTATTATTCATCCAGTTATTTGAGTTTAACTATTCACAATTTCTCCCATACGAAATATAACCCCCCGATCGCCTAGATCATATTAGATTGGTTTTCAGATTAGTTGAATAACAACTAATTGTAATGATTCTACCACATTGAGAATGTGTACGTAAATTAATGGATATCATTAACTTACCATACTTAATGGAATAGTAGCGTCTTGAGAATTAATCGAAATAATCCTTTTTTTATGTTTTGTTAAATGGCGGGGCTAACTTGGACTCGAAAAATCGTTTTAGCGTGTTTAAATTTTTCCGTTGGTGGGTACGAATTTGTTTTGGAGTGGCACAACTCGCACAACTTTAACACAATACAGCACTCAATTTAGTTTTTTTTTCCAAAATGGCGGGGCTAACTTCTATTTGAAGAAATGATGTTAGCGTTATAAAATTTTTCTTTTAGGAATACGAAATTTTTGTGAGTAGCACAACCAGCACAACTCAGGCAAAATACAGTACAACCTTTGTTTTTCATTTTTTTATAAGTGGCAGGGCTAACTTTTGCTCCAAAAATCGGTTTAGTCTGCTAACTTTTATTCATTGCTTATATGCGATTCTTTCTGAGTAGCACAACCAGCACAACTAGAGTACAATACATAACCACCTTTGTTTTTCATTTTTTTCAAAATGGCGGGGCTAACTTCTGCTTAATCTTCTGCTCAATCTTCTGCTCGAATGCTTTCTGCTCGAAAAATCGTTTTAGCGTGCCAACTTTTATTCATTGTTGATATGGGATTCTTTTTTAGTGGCACATCCAGCACAACCCTAGCACAATACAGCACAACCTTTCTTCTTTGATTTTTGCAAAATGGCGGAGCTAACTTTCATTCGAAAAATGGTTTTAGCGTGGTTTAAATTATTCTGTTGGTGATACGATATTTTTTCAGTAGCACAACCAGCACAACTATAACACAATACAGCACTTCTTTTGTTTTTGATTTCTTCCACAATGGCGGGGCTAACTGCTATTCGAAAAAAATGATGCTAACTTTGTAAAAAAATTCTGTTAGGGTTACGAAATTTTTGTCTAAGTAGCACAACCAGCACAACTCGAGTACAATACAACACAACCTTTGGTTTTCATTTTTTTGCTCGAAAAGTCATTTTAGCGTGCCAACTTTTTTTCATTGATAATATGGAACTATTTCTGAGTAGCACAACCAGCACAACCCTAGCACAATACAGCACAACCTTTGCTTTTAATTTTTTTCAAAATGGCGGGGCTAACTTCAACTCGAAAAATCGTTTTAGCGTGTTTAAATTATTCTGTTGGTGGTACAAATTTGTTCTTGAATAGCACAACTAGCACAACTCTAACACCGTACAGCAGACCCTTTGTTTTTCTTTTTTTCCAAAATGACGGAGCTAACTTTTACTCGAAAAAATGATTTTAGTGTTATAACATTTTTCCACTAGGGATATGAAATTTTTTTCTAAATAGCACAACCAGCACAACTCGAGGACAATACAGAACAACCTTTGTTTTTCAGATTTTTGAAAATGGCGGGGCTAACTTCTGCTCCAAAAATTATTTCAGCGTGGCAACTTTTTTCCATTGGTGATGTGGCATTCTTTCTGAGTAGCACATCCAGCACAACTGTAGCACAATGCAGCACAATCTTTGTTTTTAATTTTCTTAAAAATGGCGGGGCTAAGTTAGGTGACATTACGTTTTGGGAGTTTTTGTATAGGTAAGGGAAAACATATGTAACTCTTAGTATATGGAGAGGTTAAATACGTGTTCAGAAAATAAAAATACGTCACAGTGAGATTTGTTAAAATTTTTACTATACGTTATAATATGATCGCTTTTTCAAAACAGAGTATTTTGAAGGTTTTTTAGAGTCAGCGACACAAAAGAGGATTCTAGCTCAAAAAAAAGATTTTATTCGTATTCAACACGTAAAGATACGACAGAAAATGGTTTCTATAATTTTTTCCATGGTTTTCCTTTCAACCGTCATTATTTTTACACAGACAATATAAATTTTTCTGCTCAAAACTTTACAGAAACCATCTAATTTGCTATCAATAAATTCGTCCCTTTCTCCATAGTAAAACCCAAACAAAAATACTTGTATTCGAAAGCTGCCAAAGCGGCACTTAGAAACAAACGTAGATCATTTAATATATGGATTCACAGCACAACTCCCGCTAATCGATCCCAATATCTAAAGGCCAACAAAACATCTAACCAGAATATCTCAAACGAAAAGTCTGAAATTGACAGAGCGAAAGCTTCAAAACTTACGTCTATGTCTATTTCTGACAAGAGTTTCTACAGTGCCATTAATTCTTTAAATTCTGGAACAAAATCTTCTATCCCCCCATTATTGATGGTGATTCAATCGTCAATGATCCCGCAAGAAAAGCTAACTTGCTTGCTGTGGAGTTCAAAGCAACACTTTGCTCTGAACTCCACTGTTTTGGAAACTCCTAAAGAAATGCCCCAAATCTAGTCTTCAATATGAATGAACTCCACTTCAAACCGAAAATGTCGCTAAACTTTTAAAGAGGTTAAACAAGAGGTTAAATTCAACAAAGCCTCAGGAATGGACAACATTCCACCCATTATTTTAAAAACCTTTTCTAAAGAATTTGCACAAACTTTGACTAAGATATTCTACCAATCCTACAAATCTGGTACATTTTTCTCGTGCTGGAAGTTGGCAAATGTCCAGCATGTCCCCAAAAAGGGACCGAAATCCAATATCTCAAATTCTAGGCCAATAGCTTTACTATCGGTCCTATCCAAAGTCTACGAGCAATATATTAATACACACATTTCAAAATTTCTGGAAGTTAATCATTTAATAGCAGACAGCCAATACGATTTTCGAAATAAAAGATCAACTACCGATCTATTAAACTATGTAGCGCATTGTTGGAACAGCATACTTGATAAAGGTGGTGAAACATACGTTATCGCTTTAGACATCTCCAAGGCATTCGATCGAGTCTGACATGCCAACTTAATCAACAAGCTCGTTGCGTATGGTTTTCATCCCAATGTTGTGAAGCTGATTCAAAATTTTCTATCCAACCGATACATTTCGGTCTCCTTAGAGTTTAGACGGATTTTCATCTGAGTCTAAACTAATTACCGTTGGTGTACCTCTGGTTCAGTATTGTCCCCAACCCTATTATTGATTTATATCAACGAATTGTTGAAAATCACCAACAACCCAATAAATAGTTTTGCAGATGATAGCACTCTGCCCAAGTCGTTCGAGTCCCTTCCTTCAAAAGGTAAAATGCACGAACGAATTAATCCCGCCCGGAGAGACGCTCATAAACGTGAATCAAAACCTAAAAAAAGTCGGCGATTGGGGTGTCCAAAACCTGAACAATTTCAACTCTACCAAAACACAGCTGTTGATTGTTTCCAGACCAAAGACCGAATTCCCCAAAGAAATTTTATTCAGTATGTGTGATGAACCAATAATAGGTGAATGTACAAACATTCGTTTATTGGGTGTCACAGTTTCAAATGACCTACTATGGAACGATCATGTAATGGCGATGGCAAAAGCGCGTCAAGAAAACTCGGCATCCTAAATAGATGCAAAAGACGTTTCACTTCATACCAATTGCTCCATGTTTATAAGTCCTATATTCGTCTCTGTATGGAGTACTGTTCTCAAGTTTCGGATGCTGCTTCTGTTTCCATCTTGGCCCTTTTGGACTCTGTTCAAAAGCGGGCTATACGAATTGTGGGTGATCGAGATTTGACATCAAAACTTGATTCCCTACAACATCGTCGCACTGTTGCTGACCTCGTTGTTTTTTACAAATATCGTCATCAGCAGTGCATAGAGGAAATTATGCATCATGCCTCAAACTTATTATTACCCCCGTTCCACTCGACAATCGGCTAGCGCAACCAGTCAAACGGTCGAGATCCCGCGCTGAAATACTGGCAGATAGCAGAAAGACTTCTTTGTCCGAACTGCATACAAATGGAATAGTTTGCCGGAATCCATAGTCTCAGGTGGTTTCAATCCGCAGATGTTTAAAAAAAGCGTTCATCAACACCTTAATGCGCAAGTTGTTGTGGGACCTACGTCTTAAAAGGTATTTATGTGTTGTTGTGACACATATTCTAAACCCTATAACACAGCACTTTTTATTTAAAAAAAAAATCGAATTTTGTTTCTACATATATTTATTGTAAATTGGTATTCAGTGGACCATTGATACTTTAATTTCCATGGTGCTTTGGTCGTGTTCAGTGGCTTTAGTTATTTGAACTAGGAAAAAATTCAGGTCTCAAAAATTTATTTTATTCATTCATCACCAAAAAAATGATAAAATTGTTAAAATTAAACAAGTGAGGAACGCTTATAAACAGTCTATGCATCTGTACGTTGCATTAAGGGTGTAAAGCAAAAATGTTTTGTGCACTGAAAAAAACATGTCCTATTTCCAATCGAAATGCGATTGTCTCAACCTCACCGTGCGGTCACATATGGCGAATCATACTACGAAATTGCTTCAACAACTCTACAATTATAAGTCGATGAAGTTGAGACAATCACACAAAATATTTATGTGAAAATAAAATATAGTTCAATTAATCTCGAATACTTAAACTTTAAAATGAAAAATTCATGATATAAGGCCAAAGAAAAATTTTTTCAGGGAAATAGTTATTATCTTTATATAACTACTTTTATATTGGATATAACACTTTATATTTTAAATAAACCTCATTCTGTTGTTCGGAAAATGTTATCGTGTAGTTGTCCCAATCACAGTGAAATTGTTTGAAAATCATTTTTCTTTGCATAAATAATCAACTGCCAACTTCGAGATGAGGTTGTCATGAGCTTCAATTTTTTTTTCAGTGTGGAATATTGATATCAACTCCAGGTATCAACTCAATAACAACTTTGGTAACAAAACGAAAAAATAATGCAATAAAATTAACATTTGTCTATATGAGCAATTTCACGAAGATTCAACAACGTTTTGAGTTGACCCCTTTTAATTTTGATTATTTTTTGTTTATAGATAGTCTTTGATAAATAAAAAATATAGGTTCTCTTAGAATTTTTTTTTCGACCAGAGGTCTTCACAGGGTGCCCCTCAATTTTTTGTTATTTTGTGATGTGAGTGCATTTTGACGAGCGATTGTAGAAAAACTACTGAATCGATTTTCATAAATGATATGTCGTTGAATAGGTATTAGAACAAAGTTTTTAAAAATGTACACTGTTAATTTTTTGAAATAATTTTTAACGGTGTAACATAAGAAGAAAACGGTGTAATTGAAAAAAAGATGGCATAGCCTCTTTTTTTTTTTTTTTTTTTTAAACTAAATTGAAGCTTATTTTATATCTAACCACTTGTGAAAGTTAAGGACACGCGTTATTTTTTGTTTTAAAGATAAAATTCGTTGTGCATATGACTGTCGGGAATCAGTTTTTTTTGTTCTGAAGGAAAATTATAAAAATGGCGTTTATTTATTGTACTACATATATAATTTTTATAATATTTTAAAAAGTTCATCTAATAATAAAATATTTGATATTTAACATAAAAAAAAATGTCTTACCAATTCCATCACAAGGTCCCTTTCCATGGCTGGTAGCATGAAAATGCCATTCAGCGTCAACCTTAAATTAACTAATTAACTTATGCCACCATAAAGAAGACTTTAAGGTTGACGCTGAATGGCATTTTCATGCTACCAGCCATGGAAAGGGACCTTGTGATGGAATTGGTGGTACACTGAAGCGTGCTGCACACCGTTATAATATGGCGAGCGAAGATAATATTATTGATACACCAAAAAAACTTTTCGAATGGGCTTTAAAATGGGAATCTACCATGAACTTTGGATACGCCGACAAAAATGAATATCAATTAACAAAAGAAAAATTACAAAATCGATATAAAAATGCGATTACTATAAGTGGAACTCAAAAATTTCATTCTTTTGTACCAGTAGATACTAAGACAATAAATGCAAAAATGTTTTCCAACTCAAAAGAAACTTTTGAATGTAAAATAAGTAAATAATTTTTAATAACTATATTTATTTTCACATATATAATTTGTATGATATTTTAAAAAGTTTATTCAATAATAAAATATTTGTAATTTAATGTTGAAAAACAATCTTTTACTTTATGATTCCATAATAACATAATACGAACATAATACTTCTCCAGTCAAAAGTTCCTAAATAGATTTAGTTGTTTATACGGCTTTTTTGTTTGCAGTCAAGACTGTCAAATTATTTTTTATAAGAGTGACAAGTGATTATTAAAAGTGATAAATAAACATTTCATTTTTTATGCCATCTAATACAAAGAAAATAATTGCAGAAGTGCTTTCCTATTCAAAAGAAACTTCTGTTTGTAAAATAAGTAAATCATTTTTAACAATTGTATTTATTTTATTTATTGTACTACATATATAATTTTTATAATATTTTAAAAAGTTCATCTAATAATAAAATACTTGATATTTAACATAAAAAAAATATCTCTTAGTTTATAACGCCATTTTTATAATTTTCCTTCAGAACAAAAAAAACTGATTCCCGACAGTCATATGCACAACGAATTTTATCTTTAAAACAAAAAATAACACGTGTCCTCAACTTTCACAAGTGGTTAGATATAAAATAAGCTTCAATTTAGTTTAAAAAAAAAAAAAAAAAAAAAGAGGCTATGCCATCTTTTTTTCAATTACACCGTTTTTTTCTTATGTTACACCGTTAAAAATTATTTCAAAAAATTAACAGTGTACATTTCTAAAAACTTTGTTCTAATACCTATTCAACGACATATCATTTATGAAAATCGATTGAGTAGTTTTTCTACAATCGCTCGTCAAAATGCACTCACATCACAAAATAACAAAAAATTGAGGGGCACCCTGTGAAGACCCCTGGTCGAAAAAAAAAATTCTAAGAGAACTTGTATTTTTTATTTATGAAAGACTATCTATAAACAAAAAATAACCAAAATTAAAAGGGGTCAAGTCAAAATTTCCCAAAAATTTGCTGAACTTGCGTGAAATTGCTCCTATATTTGTTTAATCCAACAATAATAATATATCAATTTCGCAAAATGAATTGACTGTAGAAGAAAATGTAAAAATACATTGAGCAATATTCCAAAACCAATACATTTAAAAGTTTTAAAATTCCAAGGAACAGAACAAAAATTGGAACCTAATACACAAATTGGTTTTTGTAATAATTAAAGCCCCCACTGCTGATGTGTAATGGATTATGAATCATTTAATCTAAATTACATATCAATTATTATTATATCAATATTAAACTTAATGAAAAACAAAAATTACTTGGGAAAGCATATGAATTATCGTGAGGCTTAAATGGGTAAACACATAAATCTGTTAAACAAATTACTCTTCAAATTTCGATAGTTAATATTTTAATTTTGCACTTTTTCTACAAACAAAAATAAACAATTACTAATTTTTTTCATATTTGACTTCAATTCTAAAACTGTAATATTCGAGTAAACAAATTTGCTTTCTCTTTACAATTTATATCCCAACATATAATAGTTTTGCAAGAAAATTATTTCTAAATTGTTTATTTAGATTCTAATACGAGTATACGTATGTACAACAAATAAGCGAATAAAAGCTGTGTCTATAGATAAAGCGGCATATAGAACTAATAACGATGTTGTATTCAAAACTAAGACCAATATTATTTTTTAAACTCGTTTTATACTTCTATTAATTTATTTTCTGCTAAAGATGTTAATTATTATTATTAAGATTTATTCGATTATTTCCATTGGAGTATAAATTTAATTTAATTGACTTAATTGTGAGGGTTTGAAAATAGAAGATGAATTAGAAACGATGTTGAGAATTTTTAGAATGATGGTTAGAGAGACGTTAGTAGGTACGTCATCGTATACACGTACATCTTATAAAAATAATCATATTAAATTGTCTCCGTTTGCCACAATTTTTTTTTTTAATTCCAAAACGTTGCTCATAATCCTATTTTTTTGTTTTTTTTATGAATCGATTGTTCTTAAAAGCTTTTAACTTTTTTAAAGTAATTGAATTTGAAATATTATTATAATAATTTTTGTTTTGATCCATAGCAGATATTTCCTTTATTTACACCTGAACCTTTTTGTATCATTTCTTTTGTACGTTAAGAAAAAATAGTGTAGTGTAGTGTAGTACATAAGTACGTATATATTTGTAAATTTGAATCAAAAAGATTGAAATTTTTTTTTATTTAAATTCAATTGTATTAAACAGTTACTTAATTTCACTTTGAATATTTTATTGAACTACTTATGTTTGACAAACTTGTGAGTAAATATTTAATTTGTAAACAATTAAAACAAACACGTTTTATTAATCATTTAAAAAGAATAACAATTTTAACCATTTTACCTAGTAAAAAAAATTTTATTACTTCGTGTTTCGTAAATGACGATTGACTGTTGTATTGTTTTGAATTTAAAAGTGTTCAATACTGCTAAAATGTTACGTATAACAACTGTTGAGTAATAATACGACAAATTAGCAATTGTGTTCAAAACTTATGTATATCGAATTAAAATTCCATATTATTTATGAGTTTAATAAGGAGTGTCTGAACCACGCCAATGGACATGTGTGGGTGGTAACGGGTAGCATTTGATATTAAATAAACAGAATATTTCGTCTAAAAGTAAGACGGTTTTTAATGGATGATGTCGTCAGAAACACGCATAATCTCAAAGCTACCAATTGATTAAAATTAAGACGCCGGCTATAATTCAAATTATTCAAAAAAAAAGTTTTAAGTAAAATTAAGCAAACAATTGAACATAATTTATTACGACAATTTATATTATGTTTAATTATTCTTTCTACAAGAATAAATTAAATTTTATGTTCATTATTGTTAAAGCTATAGATAATTTTAATTTATGAAACTAAAACATTTTAGCTGCATAATAATTAAAAGCGATAACTAATTGTTAACGGTTTGAGGAATAGTGTTTTGTTTTATTGTAGTGAATTAAAGAATTTAATACAGGTGAGGGACACTTGTTAACAGCCTACGTTCCTAGATGAAACATGTACGGAACAAACAAAAAATAAAACAAATAAAAATATAAATGCCGAAACGCATAAAAATCAAGAGAATTGAAAGAAATGATTTTGTTAATGTTAATTTATGTTTATTTTTTTTTCTGGGGACATAATGTTAATTCATTTTAGAATTATTTACTGGCAATATAAATTAAGGAGATTTTGTTTTCATACCACCGTACAAACAACAAATATTTATTTAAAACTTCAAAATAGTTATTTTCTTGTCATACTAAGATACATTTGGATTTTTTTGCCTATCAATATAGACTAACAAATTAAATCGTTTCTTAGTTTTTAGCTTATTAAGTGAAGCATAATATTTTGTATGCACCACTGGCGTTACTGGGTATTACGTCCATCAAGCGACATCCAACCCTCGGGCCAGAGGCCCTCGGGCTAGATTACGTCGCTTTCCTTGGTACATAAATAGCTATTATTTAGTTTTTAGCGTCTTACCAGCGGGCGTTATGAATCCATAATGCCCTCTCATAACATCCCGGTTTTTATAGATGAGTTTATAGTTTATAAATCGCGTATCCAATACTTTATAATAACTTTATATTACAGTGAAGCATAAAATATTTTTGAAATGTTTATTCAACGTTTTTAAAAATTAAATGTTAATGTGATTTTAAAAAACAACAAATTATTTTGAATGTCAGACTAGTTTGTTAAAATGTTTTGCCTTAGTTTTATTTTAATTTAACCCAATGAAATTCTCTAAATTGTAATGACATCATTCAATTTCACCAATAACATTTGAATTATACTAATAACAAATATTTATACGTCTGGCCTACTGGGATATTAAAAATTATTAAATAATTTTTGAAATAATTAACTGATATCGCAGTAGGCCAACTTATAATTCATAAAAAATATATAAAGAAATGAAAAATGGCAAAAAAATTTCTAAACGAATTCCCCTGGTTCGTTGATAAATTCTCATAATTCTTTGGAAAATCCCTCAAGCAAGTGGTATTGATAATAACCCTCGGCCTACGGCGTCGTGCTGTTATCATTATACTTGCTTTCGAAATTTTTGGCAAAAAACTATTTCGAATTATCAACGCTCTTGGGAAATTACTACTGAAAATTGTTTGCCTTGGTTTAGTTTTAATTTAAACCAATGAAATTCTCTAAAATGTAATGACATCATTCAATTTCACCAATAAGATTTGAATTAAACTAATAACAAATATTTATACGTCCGGCCTACTGGGATATTAAAAATTGTCAGTCTAATTTTGAAATAATTAACTGATATCAAAGTAGGCCAACGTATAATTCATAAAAAATATATAAAGAAATGAAAAGTGGCAAAAAATTTTCTAACCGAATTCCGCTCGTTCGTTGATAAATTCTCATAATTTTTTGGAAAATTCCTCAAGCAAGTGGTATTGATAAAAGCCTTCGGCCTACGGCCTCGTACTTTTATCAATATACTTGCTTTCGAAATTTTTACAACATTTTTTACAACTGATAATTTATTTACAAAGCAACATACAAACAAAAAATAACTGTTTCAAACTTTAAATTTTTTATTATCATGGTATTCTAAAGAAAAGTTTTTATGTAAATTAAATAAAAGTATAAGATTTTGTGGTGTAAATAACATGAAAATAACTAAATGTATGTGGTTCACGATTTCTTTAAACGAAAAAAACAATCAGGCTTGTAACTAAAGATTGTTTATGACATAGAACTTTAATATGAACTAATGAGCCGCGAACGTAATCTTCTTTTTTACGCCCTCGATGTGTAACTATTTTAGTGAATGTAATGTAAACAACAGAGAAAAAAAAACGGGCACTTTGAATAACTAATTTTAGTGATTTAAAAAAAAATTATTTTTTTAATATATTTTATTTTCGTTGTTTCATGTCGGTTTACGAATATTTAAATTTACTTGTTTATAATATTAAGAAAATTATAGCATATTAATAATATTTCTACAGATAAGTAAGTCAAATATTTTTTGATTTCTGAATTTTGGTCTTTTAAATTGTGCCATTAAAAAATGACGAAAAACGGATGAATCATTTACAAATACACCCACACATATATGCTTCTCTAAGTATAAAAATTTTCGTCGGGTTAGATGAATCATTGAATGATTTAAAAGTGTAATTATCATAAAATTGTAATAAATAAATCAAAGAATATATAATTGTATAAAATAGATATTTTAGAAATTTTTGTAATGTTCGTAGATGAGGACAAAAAAATATTCACATTTGCAAAAAAATAAGTCGAAAAGTGTGCTTTAGAAAACTGTTTTGAACTACAAAAAAACCTTTCCACTTTTTTCAAAATTTCTACTTTCAAACCGTTTCAAATAAAGTGTTAAAAGATACGCCGACCGCTAGTGTCTGTTTAATCTTAGCAGCATTTCCTAAAACCATGAATTTTTCAAATTTTTTGCTTTTGTAATGTTCGAAGCGGGGAGGGGTGAAGACAACAAACTTACATTTTTGATAATAACTCAAAAACTAAACAGTCGATAATTTATTGAATTTTTTTTTAAATACTTTAATGTTTCTCGATTTTTCTAAATTAAGCTCGATTCCTTAAAAAAAAATTTGTTTCACTATCTCCTTATATATGTCTACAAAATACAGATAAGCAGATATTTGAATGTTTTTATTTTCAGAAGGCGTAGACAAATACATTTTATAACTA
Source organism: Diogma glabrata (assembly GCA_963693315.1). NCBI lineage: Eukaryota > Metazoa > Arthropoda > Insecta > Diptera > Cylindrotomidae > Diogma > Diogma glabrata. The sequence goes on along the minus strand of OY856186.1, from coordinate 147,255,542 downwards.
GACCAATCTAAGTACATATACTGAAAGAAAAGTTTATTAGCAATATTGGCAGGATCAATACAAGATTATAGTAACAGACTTGCAGTTATTGCAATCAAAATTTGTTTAAAGTAATTGCGATTCGTCCTTTATAACTGAATTTAGTGTTGATGACACAATTCGGTTACACTAAAGGAATAATTCGTTGGTAGATTGCCAAAAAATATTTCTGATTTAGTTGTCACAGCTACGGCATTAATCTTGAAATCGGTATATTCAACAGATTTATTCGGTTGCCACAAGATATTAGTTGTTTTTTATGGTACTTATATTTTGAGTTTTGTTTATTCTTTCTCTTCTTTAGTTTGAGATGTTATCTTTGGTAAAGTAAACATTCCATTTTGTATAGTGTGTTTATTGTTCTGTTATATATATGAAATCTTTGTAAATCGTATTATAAAAAATTGTTTGATTTTTCGAGTCAAGTGTCAATTTTTTGTTTAAATTGTTGAACTAGTTTATTTGAGAATACAATATAAATTTTTAAAATTTTGGAAAAAGTTTGAAATTTGTGAGATGAGTTTTTGCAATACTTTTATAATTTTGAAAAAAGTTTCAATTTTTGATTTTGGAAGAATTTTCGGAATATTTGATAATTTTGAAAAAGCTTAAATTTTTGATTTTGTTAAAATTTTTGGAATTTTGAAAAAAGTTTGTATATTTGATTTTGTTATAATTTTTGCAATATTTTAAGAATTTAGGAAAAAGTTTTTTGAATTACGAATTTTTGAAATATTTTTAGAATTTTAGAAAAAGTTTGGATTTTGTAATAATTTTTGGAATATTTTTAGTATATTTTTAGTATATTTTGATTTTGTTATAATTTTAGCAATATTTTTAGAATTTTGGAAATAAAGGGAAATTTGTAAGCAATGAATTTTTGCAGTATGTATTTTTATAATTTTGAAAAATAATCACATTAAATTGTCTCCGTTTGCCACAATTTTTTTTTTTAATTCCAAAACGTTGCTCATAATCCTATTTTTTTGTTTTTTTTATGAATCGATTGTTCTTAAAAGCTTTTAACTTTTTTAAAGTAATTGAATTTGAAATATTATTATAATAATTTTTGTTTTGATCCATAGCAGATATTTCCTTTATTTACACCTGAACCTTTTTGTATCATTTCTTTTGTACGTTAAGAAAAAATAGTGTAGTGTAGTGTAGTACATAAGTACGTATATATTTGTAAATTTGAATCAAAAAGATTGAAATTTTTTTTTATTTAAATTCAATTGTATTAAACAGTTACTTAATTTCACTTTGAATATTTTATTGAACTACTTATGTTTGACAAACTTGTGAGTAAATATTTAATTTGTAAACAATTAAAACAAACACGTTTTATTAATCATTTAAAAAGAATAACAATTTTAACCATTTTACCTAGTAAAAAAAATTTTATTACTTCGTGTTTCGTAAATGACGATTGACTGTTGTATTGTTTTGAATTTAAAAGTGTTCAATACTGCTAAAATGTTACGTATAACAACTGTTGAGTAATAATACGACAAATTAGCAATTGTGTTCAAAACTTATGTATATCGAATTAAAATTCCATATTATTTATGAGTTTAATAAGGAGTGTCTGAACCACGCCAATGGACATGTGTGGGTGGTAACGGGTAGCATTTGATATTAAATAAACAGAATATTTCGTCTAAAAGTAAGACGGTTTTTAATGGATGATGTCGTCAGAAACACGCATAATCTCAAAGCTACCAATTGATTAAAATTAAGACGCCGGCTATAATTCAAATTATTCAAAAAAAAAGTTTTAAGTAAAATTAAGCAAACAATTGAACATAATTTATTACGACAATTTATATTATGTTTAATTATTCTTTCTACAAGAATAAATTAAATTTTATGTTCATTATTGTTAAAGCTATAGATAATTTTAATTTATGAAACTAAAACATTTTAGCTGCATAATAATTAAAAGCGATAACTAATTGTTAACGGTTTGAGGAATAGTGTTTTGTTTTATTGTAGTGAATTAAAGAATTTAATACAGGTGAGGGACACTTGTTAACAGCCTACGTTCCTAGATGAAACATGTACGGAACAAACAAAAAATAAAACAAATAAAAATATAAATGCCGAAACGCATAAAAATCAAGAGAATTGAAAGAAATGATTTTGTTAATGTTAATTTATGTTTATTTTTTTTTCTGGGGACATAATGTTAATTCATTTTAGAATTATTTACTGGCAATATAAATTAAGGAGATTTTGTTTTCATACCACCGTACAAACAACAAATATTTATTTAAAACTTCAAAATAGTTATTTTCTTGTCATACTAAGATACATTTGGATTTTTTTGCCTATCAATATAGACTAACAAATTAAATCGTTTCTTAGTTTTTAGCTTATTAAGTGAAGCATAATATTTTGTATGCACCACTGGCGTTACTGGGTATTACGTCCATCAAGCGACATCCAACCCTCGAGCCAGAGGCCCTCGGACTAGATTACGTCGCTTTCCTTGGTACATAAATAGCTATTATTTAGTTTTTAGCGTCTTACCAGCGGGCGTTATGAATCCATAATGCCCTCTCATAACATCCCGGTTTTTATAGATGAGTTTATAGTTTATAAATCGCGTATCCAATACTTTATAATAACTTTATATTACAGTGAAGCATAAAATATTTTTGAAATGTTTATTCAACGTTTTTAAAAATTAAATGTTAATGTGATTTTAAAAAACAACAAATTATTTTGAATGTCAGACTAGTTTGTTAAAATGTTTTGCCTTAGTTTTATTTTAACTTAACCCAATGAAATTCTCTAAATTGTAATGACATCATTCAATTTCACCAATAACATTTGAATTATACTAATAACAAATATTTATACGTCTGGCCTACTGGGATATTAAAAATTATTAAATAATTTTTGAAATAATTAACTGATATCGCAGTAGGCCAACTTATAATTCATAAAAAATATATAAAGAAATGAAAAATGGCAAAAAAATTTCTAAACGAATTCCCCTGGTTCGTTGATAAATTCTCATAATTCTTTGGAAAATCCCTCAAGCAAGTGGTATTGATAATAACCCTCGGCCTACGGCGTCGTGCTGTTATCATTATACTTGCTTTCGAAATTTTTGGCAAAAAACTATTTCGAATTATCAACGCTCTTGGGAAATTACTACTGAAAATTGTTTGCCTTGGTTTAGTTTTAATTTAAACCAATGAAATTCTCTAAAATGTAATGACATCATTCAATTTCACCAATAAGATTTGAATTAAACTAATAACAAATATTTATACGTCCGGCCTACTGGGATATTAAAAATTGTCAGTCTAATTTTGAAATAATTAACTGATATCAAAGTAGGCCAACGTATAATTCATAAAAAATATATAAAGAAATGAAAAGTGGCAAAAAATTTTCTAACCGAATTCCGCTCGTTCGTTGATAAATTCTCATAATTTTTTGGAAAATTCCTCAAGCAAGTGGTATTGATAAAAGCCTTCGGCCTACGGCCTCGTACTTTTATCAATATACTTGCTTTCGAAATTTTTACAACATTTTTTACAACTGATAATTTATTTACAAAGCAACATACAAACAAAAAATAACTGTTTCAAACTTTAAATTTTTTATTATCATGGTATTCTAGAGTTCATTTGTATTTTTTGCATATAAATAGAGAAGAAAATCAAATTGCTTTTATTAGTTTTAGCATATTAAGTGAAGTCTAAAATCTTGTAAGCACCAGTGGCGTTACTGGGTATTACGCCCATCAAGCGACATCCATCCCTCGGGCCAGAGGCTGGCTTCCGTCGTTTTCCGGGCGTAATAACCGCCATAACCTACTTGGTAAATAAAATTTATTATATTACATAAAATAGTTTACGTTGTTTTAAAATATCAAGGACTTCGTAATGTCATTCCTACATCATACGAAAGCTAAATCAAAACTGATGTTTAAATTTTTTATGATATCATAAATATGATTTTGTTTATTACAAGTTACAAGCCTACTAGACGGGATATGCAAAAAAACAATGAACCTTCAAAGATGCGTTAGTGTATGATTTAAAGAACTATACAAAGTAAATAAAATAAAAGTATAAGATTTTGTGGTGTAAATAACATGAAAATAACTAAATGTATGTGGTTCACGATTTCTTTAAACGAAAAAAACAATCAGGCTTGTAACTAAAGATTGTTTATGACATAGAACTTTAATATGAACTAATGAGCCGCGAACGTAATCTTCTTTTTTACGCCCTCGATGTGTAACTATTTTAGTGAATGTAATGTAAACAACAGAGAAAAAAAACGGGCACTTTGAATAACTAATTTTAGTGATTTAAAAAAAAATTATTTTTTTAATATATTTTATTTTCGTTGTTTCATGTCGGTTTACGAATATTTAAATTTACTTGTTTATAATATTAAGAAAATTATAGCATATTAATAATATTTCTACAGATAAGTAAGTCAAATATTTTTTGATTTCTGAATTTTGGTCTTTTAAATTGTGCCATTAAAAAATGACGAAAAACGGATGAATCATTTACAAATACACCCACACATATATGCTTCTCTAGGTATAAAAATTTTCGTCGGGTTAGATGAATCATTGAATGATTTAAAAGTGTAATTATCATAAAATTGTAATAAATAAATCAAAGAATATATAATTGTATAAAATAGATATTTTAGAAATTTTTGTAATGTTCGTAGATGAGGACAAAAAATATTCACATTTGCAAAAAAATAAGTCGAAAAGTGTGCTTTAGAAAACTGTTTTGAACTACAAAAAAACCTTTCCACTTTTTTCAAAATTTCTACTTTCAAACCGTTTCAAATAAAGTGTTAAAAGATACGCCGACCGCTAGTGTCTGTTTAATCTTAGCAGCATTTCCTGAAACCATGAATTTTTCAAATTTTTTGCTTTTGTAATGTTCGAAGCGGGGAGGGGTGAAGACAACAAACTTACATTTTTGATAATAACTCAAAAACTAAACAGTCGATAATTTATTGAATTTTTTTTTAAATACTTTAATGTTTCTCGATTTTTCTAAATTAAACTCGATTCCTTAAAAAAAAATTTGTTTCACTATCTCCTTATATATGTCTACAAAATACAGATAAGCAGATATTTGAATGTTTTTATTTTCAGAAGGCGTAGACAAATACATTTTATAACTAGACCAATCTAAGTACATATACTGAAAGAAAAGTTTATTAGCAATATTGGCAGGATCAATACAAGATTATAGTAACAGACTTGCAGTTATTACAATCAAAATTCGTTTAAAGTAATTGCGATTCGTCCTTTATAACTGAATTTAGTGTTGATAACACAATTCGGTTACACTAAAGGAATAATTCGTTGGTAGATTGCCAAAAAATATTTCTGATTTAGTTGTCACAGCTACGGCATTAATCTTGAAATCGGTATATTCAACAGATTTATTCGGTTGCCACAAGATATTAGTTGTTTTTTATGGTACTTATATTTTGAGTTTTGTTTATTCTTTCTCTTCTTTAGTTTGAGATGTTATCTTTGGTAAAGTAAACATTCCATTTTGTATAGTGTGTTTATTGTTCTGTTATATATATGAAATCTTTGTAAATCGTATTATAAAAAATTGTTTGATTTTTCGAGTCAAGTGTCAATTTTTTGTTTAAATTGTTGAACTAGTTTATTTGAGAATACAATATAAATTTTTAAAATTTTGGAAAAAGTTTGAAATTTGTGAGATGAGTTTTTGCAATACTTTTATAATTTTGAAAAAAGTTTCAATTTTTGATTTTGGAAGAATTTTCGGAATATTTGATAATTTTGAAAAAGCTTAAATTTTTGATTTTGTTAAAATTTTTGGAATTTTGAAAAAAGTTTGTATATTTGATTTTGTTATAATTTTTGCAATATTTTAAGAATTTAGGAAAAAGTTTTTTGAATTACGAATTTTTGAAATATTTTTAGAATTTTAGAAAAAGTTTGGATTTTGTAATAATTTTTGGAATATTTTTAGCATATTTTTAGTATATTTTGATTTTGTTATAATTTTAGCAATATTTTTAGAATTTTGGAAATAAAGGGAAATTTGTAAGCAATGAATTTTTGCAGTATGTATTTTTATAATTTTGAAAAAAAGTTTCAATTTTTGATTTTGGAAGAGTTTTCTGATAGTTTTAGAATTTTCAAAAAGTTTAAATTTTCGATTTTGTTATAAATTTTGGAATTTTGAAAAGAGTATGTATTTTTTAATTTTGTTATAATTTTTGCGATATGTTTAGATATTAGGAAAAAGTTTTTTGAATTTCGAATTTTTGAAATATTTTTAGAATTTTGGAAAACTTTAAATTTATTTTATAATAATTTTTGCAATATTTTTAGAATTTTGAAAAAAGTTTTAATCTTTGATTTTGTAATTATTTTTGGAATATTTTTAGAATTTTGAAAAAATGGTAAATTATTGATTTTATTATAATTTTTAGAATATTTTTGGATTTTGTTTTATATTTGATATACATAGCTACCCAAAACTAAAAACAATGTTCTCATAAAAGTTTTTTGTCGAAAACTATATCAAAATTCTTAACCCAGACCGAAGTCTTGGTATCTCAGAGCTGTGAGATTTCAGCCCCTTCATATTTTTCTATTGGGTTTGAATAAATTTCAAAATGGCCACACCTTGAAGCAAAGAACCAGTTCAATTCAGCAAAATTGTGTTTTTAATATTTCAAAAATGCCGATATAGTGTTATTTAAAAAAAACTAAAAAGCGTAAAATATTATCAAGCACGCTATTTTGACACTGTTGATAGGGTTTACTATGCTATAGCATTACAGTGCACTTTAAAGCGCAACACGATATAATGTGTATATTTGAGTACAGCTTGGTTTTGGTTCTACATCATGTAGTACATTATGATGCTAGGACGTAAAGCTAAAGATTTTGGACGGATGTGGAGTTTGAAGTCCAAAATAGCTTACGTCCGTGCATCATATACTATTTTTTATTCGCCGCAAGCCAAATATTTAAAAAAAATTTGTTTATTCTAATTTAAAATTATAAATTTGCATAAATTTTAAAATAAAAATATGTGGAACAAGTAACCTTTGACAAAATATTTGTTATTTCTTTCAAATTATTGTATAACCATGACAACAAATGATAAAAACTATTTTAATTGGATAATGAAACTTTGAATTTAAGGGTTGCTTTGATAAAAAATTCTATTTTTCATAGAATTTAAACAAATACAAATGCTTTTTACATTTTTGGACGTAACTATGACAACAAAATAAATAGTTAAAAAGTGACATTTTAAGGCCACAAATCACAGTAATAAAGTAACACTTTAATATGTAGGCGAATAAAAAATTAGTTATAGGTATGTAAATATTCATTTTATACTCCATAGCTTTACTCCCGAAACTACAAATCGAAATCAACACACAATCTCTTAGTGACAACACTGTTAATTTCAAAATGTTACTTAAAGTATATATTATAATTTGCGGACAATTTACAATTTGTAATAGTTGAAGATTATTCCAGCATTACGTTTGAAATATAATTAAAATGTATCACCATTTTGTCACACTTATTTCATCGTTGAGAATTTCTCACAAATAAAGCAATATTTTCAGCTTCATATTGACCAATTACAATATAATTAGCTTGACAGGAAATATTTTTGATATTATAAATTTATGGTTTTATGCAATTTTTTTATGTTTTAGTTCACACGGAAAAAAAATTCTAAAATTTATTTCTCGTTTAATTTTAGAGTTTTTACCAGGGTTGTTCCTTTACGCGTAATCTAAAATAGATTACATTACATGTAATCTATGTAATGTAATCTATGTCATCTATGTAAATTTGGCGTAATCTATTAATTTTGATTTAAGAAGAAATATGTGGAAATATTGTATTATCCCAACTGAAAATTTTTTCTTAAAAGATATGATCTAATATTGTCAATAATATGTCTAATATGTCAATAATATTGTCAAAAACAAGGTCTTGCGATCTTGAAAAAAAGTTTATTGCTAAAACATTTTAGAATTCACATATCAATTAAATAGATTACATTATAGTTTACATTATAGATTACACGGAAATATCTCGCGTAATTTACACGTAATCTATGCGTAATCTATACATGTAAAGTAATCTATTTTGTCTACGGCACAACCCTGGTTTTTACCGATTAAGTCATTAAAATCAAATTAATTATTTATAGAGAGATTTTTTATTTTTGTGACTCATTGTTGAAATGAAGATTTGTTTACAGATACTTGTTTGTAAACATTTTAAAACATGGTTTATTTTTATTCTATAAATTTAATTGGAAATAACATGAAATAGTTATTCTTGAGTTCGTTGATCCTAGACGCATACGATTTGAATCAATAATAGCATTTTTATGAAAACTAGGTTGATAATTTACTTTTATATATATTTGTTTGCACATGTATTCCGTCAGTTTAAATCTCAATGAATTTGATATAATAATATAAATGTTTAAATTGCATTCATGGCATTTTGTATGTTAAAATATTTGTTTGTTGTTGATTGGCATAAATAATTTTTACAGATTTTTAATCAAGTCAAACTGCAAAGTAATGACATAATAATATACTCAATTAATTTATTCGTATAATGTTTGAATAACCGGGGCTGATAATAGTAATTAATATAATAGTTGTTAATTGACTATGCAATCTAGCAAGGTCATTTAATATCTTTATTTACAGTAGAACTATTATTTCGTCGCTTTAATAATGAAATAACGTATACCATATATACGTTGTTATTATATAATGGGTGCGCTGCATTCCCCATAAGGATGTCTATAAAGTGGCATTTTAACATTTTTCAATTTTTTTATAACTGGGGGTGAAATCTAATATATTGTTAATTAACGTACATGCAAATTTGAATTTGGTTAAATATTGAAACAGCGTAAATGCATGTACGATATTTCAATTCCTACAGAATAATAACTTGGGTAAAATCAGTGTCGTATACTTTACATACATTACGATCGCCACACGAAATGGTAAATCTAAAATATTGTATACGCATCATTCATTCCTACATGATATTTTGGTTCATATAAATAAAAAATTGTAAAAATATTATGCGTTAGTTCTAAATAATTAGTTTTAGGCTTAATCGTACTTCCATACAAAATGAAATAACGTATATGAAATATGAAATAACGTATAAGGTACCTAATTGACTTTTCACCTCTTTTTAGGTAGAAAAGCCAGCAGGTACCAATGTGAAATTTTAATATGCTGTGGGGAAATTAGTCAAGATTAATTGGTAGACATTTTTTTTCCAATATCTTTATTCATTCAATAGTGCTGCCGAGTTTATGAAAATCAGAAAATCGAAAAATCTTTAAACCCAATTATCTCGAAACTACACTTTTGCGAATACGTTGTTTCATTATTAAAGCGACGATTTATAAGTTAAAATACTGTTGAAATATCAATAACTCTTCTATGAATCTTGCAAATATACTAATTAATGAAAAAGTTTCATGATTAGATAATTTATTAATTTGAATACACTTTGATTCATCTTTTGAATATTATTTAAGCTATATTAATTAGATTTCAGTTTTGCTGTAGTAAGTATTAGATTTATGTCTTTGATTTTGAGTAATTTGTGACATTGATTATTTACTTGCAATGACTAGAATAATTCGGGGGTTTTAAACGTTTGTACATTGAAGTCATCCGATATTTTTATTTCCAGCAAATGTATACATTCCAAATTTGTTTTAGTATATACAAATCATGCTACAAAATATTCGAATTTCTGTATTTTGAGAGTCAAATCGAATATAGAAAGGCTTGTAATATTTAGTGGTTTGAAAAATTATAAAAAAATTCATACAATAGACTTTTTCCTTACTTCACAAGACGTAATTCTGCGATATGTAGGCATATATTTTTAATGACTGATTCTTATTCAACACATAAAATTAGTGGGCTATTAGTTATTTTGAAAACGAACATTTTTTTGTCGATTTTTAAATTTTTGATTTTTAAAAAATCCGAAATTTTGGTATTTTGTCGAAAGAAAAAAAGCAATTTCTGGTTTTATTTTTTAAATACTCTGAATCGGAGTTATGCGCGGTTGAATTTTTAAGGCTTTTTCACGTAGTTTTGGTAATGGAATCAATGTTTTATTAATAGATCCAAAACCCTCGATATATCATAGCCATACCCATTCACGCCATTTGCAATAAACAATGAACATTGCCATATGCAAAAAATTGGATTAGTGTTTTTGATCAAATATTTTTGAATTTTTTTTATATGGAGTTTTATTTTTCCAGATGGCGTTATGAGCGTTATGGCGATTTTTTGAATTTTTTTTATATTGAGTTTTAATTTCAAAATGGCGCTACAAGTTCACGATTTTTATTGTGCTAAAAAATGTAGATGGCTTCTATACCGGGGGTTTTGATAGATCCCATAAATTTCATGCGATTTACGTATATTTTTGCAACTAAAGAGAAAAATGGTTGAATAATTGAAATGTGTAAGTTGGAAATTAATAATTTTTCTCTTTTCCGCTAGGCGGCGCGTTAAACCTTGGTTTACTTGAAAGCTCATATCTCAAAAATCGTCATTTTTTTTTTGTTTTTCACAAATTTTAAAGTAAACACATGGAGCTATGAAATTAAAAAATAAAAAGTGAGAGATTCCATATGGATTTTTTTCTACGATTTTTTAAAGTTTAGTATATGAAAAATTCACATGTGTTTTTACATCAAATTAATTATGCTTTACTATATGTGAATCTAATATATTGAAAAGTTTATATTTTAACATCTGTACTAAATTTGAAACATATTCTGTGCATTACTCATTAAAAAACAGGTTTTGTTGAGAATAAGGATTTGAGATTCCAACGATCGAAGATCTCAAAACAAAAAATCCCAAAGAAATGCAATTTCCAATATGTAATCATAGATGAAAGATTCAACTTAAGTAAATATGAAAAATGATGAAGTTTCAATTTAGAAATTATCTGAACATCAAAATTAAAATATGTTTCGTCACCGCCGCTTTGGCTAAGTTGTGTAAGACACACGGGATTTGAACATGTCTCTCTGATGAATGTAGTTCGAATCCTGACACGAAACACAAAATTTTTTCTAAAGGAATTTTAGAGAAAATGAAAAGTTATTTCGAATTGCAAGATTCAAGTGATTCAAGTCATTCAAGATTCATTTTCCATTATATACTTAAGCTTGATTGTTCACAAAAAACCCATCCAAATTGTGATTTACTTTCAACATCTTAACAATAAAATAAGCATAAGTCAATTATTAATAAATTTTTGTTTCTATAAAAATCATAATTTAATGAAACAATAATAATATTACAAACAAATACATTAAAAAATTAATACTTTTTTTGCCTATAAATTGAAATATTTTTGATTGTCGGAAAAGGGAAACATTTTTGCAATTATTTTATCGCGTGTAGTGTTAACTCGTAAAAAATACTGAAATCCTTGAGGTTCACTAATTGTTTTAATGTTCGAAAACCATGTAAGAAATTGCTCCGGTAGTTCGATATCTTCTGAAGACACATGAAAATTTCAGACGTGGTTGATTTTTTTCAACCAAATTTCTGTCATTTCAAATGATTCTCTTGCTGTTGATATTTTCTATCCTTTAAGTGATGCTCTCCGGGCTTCTCTTTTAAGTGTACTTCCGATCCGATGGACCCTTTCCATGTGCAGTTGCAAAGAAATGCCATGCTGCAGATATTTTAAAATCAACAATATGTTTGCAAAGATTTATAAAATGTTTCTTATTTTTATATTGAGTTTCTGAGCCATCCGTAAAATATAAAAGTATTTTAATACTTAGAACGGACCAATAATAACGACCAGTATTGCAACAATGGCCGAATACTGGCAACCACGACTGGACCATTAAAAAACATATAAAATATTATTATATGTAAATTTAAATAAATTAAATACAAAATAATTAAAATAAAATTAAAATGTCTAGTGAAACAAAATTTAAAGCTCATACCAGCATTATCAATAATATCATAGTCGTTCAGCTGAGAAACGATAACTAAACTATAGGTAAAAATTTTCAAACTATTTATTTCTATATTGGATATTACTCTAGATTACTCTAGCGTATTTAACCTAATGACATAGATCGGACAATTCATGGTTGCAGTACTGTACAATACCAATATTCAATTAATGCTAAACATTAACGGGTCATTGATAGACCATATAAAGTAAAGTGTACTGGCTATTTTCTATAAACCGTAGATCGGTCGATTTATGGTTCCAGTAATGGCCCAATAAAAATAGCCAAGTACTGTTAAGGCCAATGCTTGGCCATTCAAAGGTAACTGTATACTGGCTCTTTTCTGTAAACCATAGACCGGCCGATGAATGGTTCTAGTGCTGGCCCAATAACAATAGCCATGTACTGTTAACCATTAATGGGTCAGTGCTTGGCCATATTTTAAAGTCTGACAAATTCTGCTTGGGTTTTTACCGGATAACACTACACGCGATAAAATAATTGGCAAAGTGTTTTCCTTTTCCGATAAACAGAAATATTTCAATTTAGAGGCAAAAAAATATATAAATTAATTTTTTTATGTATTTGTTTGTAATATTATTATTGTTTCGGTAAATTATGATTTTTATAGAAAAACAAATTATTAATAATAGTCTCATTCTCATGTCAGTGTTAAGATGTTGAGAGTAAATCACAATCTTCGATCGTTGGAATCTCAAATCCTTATTCTCAATAAAAACCTGTTTTTCAATGAGTAATGCACAGAATATGTTTCAAATTTAGTACAGATGTTAAAATATAAAATTTTCAATATACTAGATTCACATTTAGTGAAGCATAATTAATTTGATGTAAAAACACATGTGAATTTTTCATATACTAAACTTTAAAAAATCGTAGAAAAAAATCCATATGGAATCTCTCACTTTTTATTTTTTAATTTCATGCATGTGTTTATTTTAAAATTTGTGAAAAATAAAAAAAGGAGGATTTTTGAGATATGAGCTTTGAAGTAAACCAAGGTTTAACGCCCCGCCTAGCGGAAAAGAGAAAAATTATTAATTTCCAACTCACATATTTCGATTATTCAACCATTTTTCTCTTTAGTTGCAAAAATATACGTAAGTCGCATGAAATTTATGGGATCTATTGACAAAACATTGATTCCATTACCAAAACTACGTGAAAAAGCCTCAAAAATTCAACCGCGCATAACTCCGATTCAGAGTACTCAAAAAATAAAACCAGAAATTGCTTTTTTTCTTTCGTCAATACCAACATATACCAAAATTTCAGATTTTTTAAAAATAGTCGATTTTTTTTCGATGCACGTTTTTAAAATAATAGCCCTAGTATCTAATTTTTAAGTAGAAGTATAGCCTTTGTATATACTAAAATAATACAAACACAAATGTGAATATAATTCAAGTAATAAAACCATATATGTATTTCCTTTTTCTCGTTGCCGTATTGCCGCATAACATATGTTTGTTCTTTTTAGGAATGGTCTAGACATTGCCGACCGGCAGCATTATAAATGTGTTCACCCTTAAAGGATTTGAACAATTTTGGGGTTGAAATGAAGCTCCATATTTGCTCCTGAAGACGAAATTTATGGTACTTTTTTAAGTTTCAAAAATAATCGAATATTAAGTAAAGAATTTGGCGAACATGCAAGTTTCATAACGGAACTCATATCTGACCACAAGCCAAATTATCTAATACTTTCAACTTATATATAAACATAAACCGTTCTTCCAGTACTTATAAAAAATAACTAGTTAAATTAAAACAATAACATCGAAATCTAACAACAATTCACACGATGTGATGCCAACCATAAGACAAACTTATTATTTTTCGATTAGCGACTCTCCGCTGTGTAAACAATTTATTTCAAAGACATTTTATTTAATCTAATTACTTGTTAATAAAATAAATAAGCGCATACTAATTCAATTCAGAAAGATAACATGTATTCGCAGAAGAACATTCTTTACTAAAGATTTAAAAGCAAAAATTAAGTAAAAGTTAAACAGATTTAGCCCAAACTTGAAGAACAAACCTAATAATCGTTGTGCTAAAGGGTGTGCCATTTAAAATTTTAAATTTGAATCGGCTATAAAAAAAAACTACCGGTAATTTTTTCAAATTTCTGGTTTTATTGGAAAGTTTGAATTTTGTCATTTAATAATGGAACACAATTTCATTCATATGACCACCACGACTGGCTCGGCAGTGCCTCAATCCGATCAATTCAATTTTTCAGTACATTTTCGATTGTCAAGAGAATGACATTCCATTAAAGAGAATGACATGGACGACATATGGTTTCAACAAGACTGGGCCATATGTCACACAGCCAACGCAACCATCGATATTTTACGCACTGTTTTTGAAAATCGAGTAATCAGCCGATATTTAATGTCAATTGGCCGTCTCGGAACTGTGATTTGAGCCCTTTGGATTATTTTCTGTGGAGAGACATTAAGGATAAATGTTACGCAAAGCATCCAGAGACAATTGAGGCGTTGAAACATCAAATCGAAGTTGCCATTGAAGAGATTCGACCCGAAACAATCGAAAATGTACTGAAAAATTGGGTTGATCGGATGAGGTACTGCCGAGCCAGTCGTGGTGGTCACGAGTGATATAGTGTTCCATTATTAAATGACAAAGTTCAACCTTTCCAATAAAACCAGAAATTTGAAAAAATTATAAGCAGTTTTTTTTATAGCCGATTCAAATTTAAAACTTCAAATGGCCCACCCTATATTTCTGTTCGTTTTATAGACCTTAGTTGGTTTTTTGTTTTTAAATTATGGATTCAACTGTTTTTCTTTATTAAACAACAAAAGTAATAAATATCATGAATTCTTATTAACACAATATAACTTGTATTCCTTTTGTGTTAAAGATTAATTTTTAAGTACGTTTGGACAAAAATGTATGTATGAAATATATGTTTGATACATTGAAAGTAGGACATATCGTTGCAAAAATATACAATAGGATTGTCATACTTGCTTAAAAAATATAACACGAATGTTTGTTTTACTTTCAATTTCACTTAACAGGAAGATATAATGGAAAAGAAAATATTACATTTATGTCTTATATTTCATATATAAAACATTTAGATTGATTCGGGTCATATTACAAAAAAAAATCATTTTTGGTTTCAATTGAAATTAACACCGGTTAAAATAATTTACTTTTACAAATCAGTAATCGAATATGCTTCTGTCAATTAAAAACAAAATTTTATTTACAAAATCCAATTTTCGATTTCAAAATACTTTAATTCGTATCTCAGAACCAAGAAAATACATAATTTTTAACAAAGTTTGTAATTGTCAAAATATGAATAATAGGGTATAGACGCAACAATAAAATAAATATAAGATTTTAAGGTCATCTTCTAAATTTGCCTTCGTTTCATTCTCTTTTTAATTTTTATATAAATAAATACACAAGATTCAAATACCAGTTGTAAATAAAAGAATAATTAATAACTTTAATAGAATAAAATAAACTATTACAACATAAATTAAATGTATTTTGTATTACAAGAAACAACTTGCAGACGATAACAACCGCAAGACATTGTTATAATACAAAATGCACACAAACTAAGAATACAGTTCATTCACTTTGCGACTAAACATTATATTACAATTATTATGAGAAAAATTTTAGTGAATTTATTGTGGATATTTTAATTTTATGGGTTGGAGTGAAATGGCAAAATCAAGATTGAATTGTGTGAAGTTGCTTTATAGCTAGTAAATATTCACGCTATATAATTCAAATCTGTGTAACTTAACAGCACTATAACTAGTCATTCGCGTTATAGTTCAAATTCAGTGTTTTGACAGCATTTATTCAAAATTCATAAAATTTCAGACTTATGTCCAGGTAAATTTAAATTTGTTGGTTAAGGAAAATTTCTTCTTAACTTCAGTAAACGTAACTTTTACTTTTGAAAATTATTAAGTAGAATAAATCTCCTTCAGTTTATTTAAAAAGTGTCTTGACTTTGGCTGTTGTATACATCCATGAATTGTTGTTCATACAAATAGAAATTTGTCTTTAAGACTTGATTTTGAAAATGTATGTAATAATGAAAGATTTCATAGTAATTTGTTTTTATGAAATAAAATTTTAATTTATTATTGAATAAAGTGATTTGAGTTTTTAACTGATTAACAAATTGAAAAACAAGAACTCTTTGTAAACTAATTTTTTATATATTTTCCGCGATAAAAATAAATACGGAACTTCTGATTATAAGCGAAATCAATAAAAACTTTCTTTAATAAAAACGGAAAACGAGAACTCTATATAATAGAGGAAAAATTTTAATTAATTATTATTTTGTTTTTTTAAATTTTTATCAATAAAACATCGCATGCTATATTTGAATTTTAAATTTTTAATTTTGATGTTCGCCACAGCTTTACTAATATCAGTTCCCAAATTGTTTTATCCACTTTAAATAGCGAAATCCGAAATTTTAGTTCTAGCGCCTTTAAACTCAAGCTTCTGTTCTTAAAGCTAAATTTTGTCTGGTGAAAGTTGTCTGTCATAATATTTACCTTAAATACAGCTAAATTTAAAACTAAATTTTCTTATTATTATTATTCGTTTATTTCGACTCAATTAACAGATTAACATAAACATATTATTCTTATATTAAAATATTAAAACATTAATATATCAACCGCTTCTTACCATATGGTAAAAAAAAATTAGCCTATGTTGAATTTATTACCAAATTTTGCTGTGTCAATTGGCTAAATCTATTGTGACGTATCAAAATAATTGTCTTTGTTTTTGACAAAACAAAACAAATTGATAATTTTTTATTAAAATTTAAAGTTAATTAAAATAAATTAACTCTTATATTATAATTCAAATGAACAAATTAATGTATCACGTATCACAGCAGAGCTCGCCATATTGTCGAATGTGCTTTGGAATTTTAAAAATGAGAGAAATTTATTTGATAAATCGCTAGAATTGGAAATAAAAAATATTATTAAAACCATTTTTGCGGCATGTGTTTTACTTTTGCATAACATTTGCGTATCTGGAGGTAATTTTGGGTCTACAAATAAAACAGACGAAATTTTAGCTAATGCAGGTTTTGAAGTTGCTGAAACTATAGAACATGCAGATTAGAGTGTCCCACAAGAAATGCTTTATTTTGTTTTCATAACCTTTAACCGGAATTAGGTTGTTTATGGTCTAAAAAAAGTCATCCATGAATTTTTTCAGAATTTTAAAAAAAATTTGCCTCTCCCTATTTTATTTTTTCTGTTCAAGGAGCAAAAAACATTAGACACAATCAATATCTAACTATTTCAGTTTTGATTTTACAAAAAAAATTATGCAAATAAAAGTTGTAGATCTCAAAAAAATACATCAAATTTTTTCTTTGTTTAGGCAAAAAATAATTTTTAAGCTTGAAAAACAAAATCTTTTACAGTCGAATTTTACAGAAATAAAATTAACGTTCGTTTTTCGTCTATAGGCTATAACAATTTAAGTTTTGATTTTACAAAAACGTTGTGCAAGAAAAAGTTGTAGATAATGAAAAAATACACCGACTGTTATTTTTGTGTTTAGGCAAAAAAATTTTAAGCTGAAAAATTAAGATCTATAGTTGAATTTTAAAGATTTAACTAATATCGTTCGTTTTTCGCCTATAACTATTTCAGTTTCGATTTTACAAAAAAAATTATTCAATTAAAAGTTGTAGATCTTAAAAAAATACATCGATTTTCTTCTTTGGTTAGGCAAAAAAAAATTTTTCAAGCTTGAAAAAGAAAATCTTTTACAGTCGAATTTTACAGAAATAACATTAACGTTCGTTTTTCGCCTATAACTATTTTAGTTTTGATTTTAGAAAAAAGTTGCACAAGTAAAAGTTATAAATAATGAAAAAATGCTTCAACTGTTATTTTTTTGCTGAGGCACTGAAAAAGCAAGATTTTTAATAGTCGAAATTTACAGATTTAACTAATATCGTTAGTTTTTCGCCTATAACTATTTCAGTTTTGATTTTACCAAAAAAAATTATTCAAGTAAAAGTTGTAGATCTTAAAAAAATACATCGATTTTCTTCTTTGTTTGTTAAGCTTGAAAAAGAAGATCTTTTATAGTCGAATTCTCCATAAATAACTAATAACGTTTGTTTTTCACTTATAACTGTTTCAGTTTCGATTTGACAAAAAAATTAGTTTAATAATGGTTGTAGATCTTGAAAAAATACATCGATTTTCTCGTTTGTTTAGGCAAAGAAAGCTTAAAAAGTAAGATCGAATTTTACAGAAATATAATTAAAGTTCGTTCGTTAACTATTTCAGTTTCGATTTTATACAAAACAATTATGCAAATAAAGTTGTAGATCTTGAAGAAATACACCGATTTTCTTTTTTTTTTAAACAAAAAAGATTTTTTTAAGCTTAAATTTATTGTCAAATTTTACATAAATAACAAATTTTACAGAAATAAAATAATAATTGTAACTAGGAGGGCCCGGCGTGCTTCGCTACGCTTATAAATTCGGATATATGACAAATTAGCGATCAAATAAGTTAGAGATCAAATAAGCTTGCTTGAAAACTTATTTGATCGCTAATTTGTCATATATCCGAACTGATCAGCTAGAGTTCTGATTATTTGTCATTCATATATTTAAAAAGAAAAATTAAAAATTATATGCTAGCATTTCTCATTACCACTTTTTGAAATCATTGCTTCTACGTCAACAAAATGTCTACGCAAAAACTTTATTTATAAGCGTGGTCTACGCAAAAACTTTATTTATAAGCGTAGCGAAGCACGCCGGGCCCTCCTAGTCAACATTATTACGCATATTACGCATATAATCTCTTTTATTCCGACGACTCGATGTACCACTCACATCCAAACGTTTACGACGTGGTCTTGGCATCGAAATAAATAAATATATCAATATATCAAAAATATCAAATAAATAAAATATCAAAAATATCAAATAATATCAATATCAAATAAATTAAATATCAAACAAAATATCTTTATATCAATATCAAATATCTTTATATCAATTATCAAATATCTTTATATCAATTATCAAATATCTTTATATCAATAAACAAAATAATCGAAATAATATCGAAAACCGTCCTTGTTCAAAGACAAAAGACGACTGAAATGAATGATTTAAAAAAGAAAATAAATTTTTAAGTTTCGTTTTTGTTGTTCGTTGTTCGATAGCTAATATATAAAAAAGAAAATATCATTCATAAAATATCATCATAAATATCATTCATAAAATATCATTCATAAAATCAACATTATTACGCATATTACGCATATAATCTCTTTTATTCCGACGACTCGAAAACCGTCCTTTGTTCAAAGACAAAAGACGACTGAAATGAATGAGAAAAAAAAGTTTCGTTTTTGTTGTTCGTTGTTCGCTAATATATAAAAAAGAAAATATAAAAATATAAAATAAATTTTTAATTTCGTTTTTGCATGTATGTAAACTTATAATGCATATGTATATAAAAAGTTTTCCGTATATAATAACTTTTTTATTTATGATCCGATTTGTGTGAATCCGAATCCGAATATAGGTTACACTAATATCAGTTAGCTGTGAAAATTTGAAATGAATCCATCAGCGAATAAAAAAGCCTTAGGCTCCACAAAATTTTGGGTTAGCGTATTAATATATAAGAAGATATTAATATATAAGATGTCTACTACACAACACATTTTATTAAAAAAAAAAAATTGAGATCAGAAACCGAGAACAAAAAAAAAGAAATTTATTTATCAATATTTTTAATAAGCTTTTTTTTTTTTTTTTTTTTTTTTTTGTATATTTTAAAATTTTAGGAAATATTTTTTAATTCGATGAAAATTTTTTATTTCTGTATAAAATCTAGGGTTGCACTGATTAATCGGCAGATAATCGGTAATCGGCCATGTCGGCCATTTTGCCGATTAATCGGTATCAGCTTTTTTGTCCGATTAATCGGCCGATTATCAAAAAATGCGTTTTTAATTATTTATTTCATTTTAAAAATGTATAAGATTGAGTTAGGGCTGTTTAAAAATATGACAAATCTGTCTGAAAATTATATACAAAATTGCGATGCTACTTAAAATTAAAGCTCTTTCAAAAGACACCTCCAAACTGTGTCATGAATGTTGGTTTTACCCATTCATAAATTCTTACTTGAGACATCATTGTATTTTTCATTGTAAACTTATTAATTTTTTTATCATTCCAAACTCTAAGTTTTTCAGTCAATCAGGTTCGGAACAAAGCGAAGACACCATGGAAGGACTGCTATTAACCAAAATTATACAAAAAATGCGCGGTGTAAATTTCAAAAATAAATGTAAAAATACTGATGTACCGCCCTTTTAGTTGATACGCTAGTGGGCTCGGTAAAATATGTATATTTTTTATAGCCTTACATCGCATCCCTGCAAAACAAACAAAAACAACTTTATTTATTAATAACCACGCCATTTTGGGTGGACAGGTTAATTTTATACGCATCTTAAATTTCAGTCAGACCCATAGAGTTTTTAGTTTATGAGATACTCGATATAATAGAAAAATCATGTATGCTTAAGAACATGCAGTCAGAAATATTTTCAAACCAGAAAAAGCATGGTTTCGAGGGATGAACAGCCTGTAGGGTTAATATTGCGAAGCACCCAGAAAATATCGAAAGTAACCGAAAATAAATTTAAAAAGAGTTCAGAACTAGATCTAGGGTACTATATAATTCAATTGGCAATAAAACATTCGTTAAGCTTGGAAACATGAAATATTCACTAAAGCTATTTTGTCTGGACTAAAATGATCTTAGTTCAATACGTTATAAGAAGTACAGTTTCTTTCAGATTGGAAAAACTCGATTTGTGTTAAAAATTCGGTGCAAATTTCTCGTTCGGTCATTAATGGATTGTGGTTCTCGAAGTTTGCCATTTGTGGCTTCTGTCTTATAAATACGTAAGTTTTTATTATTTCCATACCAGAGTAACCATGCTTGAAATAATGACAACGAAGTCGTTCCCAAATACATTAATCCAATACTTTAATCCACCAAATGTGACACAGTTCACTTTTATAGATATTGGGTAAAAAAATAAGCAGCAGGACTGCCCGACTGCAGCTTGTGAATTATTATAATGATAACCTTTAACCGAATCCTGAATTATGAAGGCGTAGTTTTCAGAAAAATCCCCTTGAACGAAGCACTCTCCTGGTTCTAATTTTTTTTTTTTCCTCAATGAATGTAGATTGCTGTTTTGCTATAAAGTTGTGTGGTATCAAAATTTGTAAACGGTAAATAAATTTTTTCATAAATTCTTTTACAGTTTCTATTAAAGTATCAAAATTGCATCGATCAGTGGTATTCCATTGTTGATATTTGACTTGAAGGATTCTTTTAACGTCAAAATCATTTAGTAATTTTTCTTCCAGTTGTTGAAGTTTTTCTGAACATTCATTGCACTTCAAAGTATGACAATCTTCTGTTAATTCACCACATGAAACAAAGTCGATAATTGTTTTTCAATTCTGGAAAGCAGCATCAGTGATCCAAGACATCTTAGAGTGTTGAATCTTTAGTTTCATATTTTGATGTATGGTACACACGCACACATTATGAACTCCTTGGGATAATTTTATACATTCTTGCGGTCGAAGGGACGTGAATTCAGTAAATCCTATTTTCACATCAGGAAACTTATTTTTAAACTCCACATAAGCTTCATTTAATGTACATAGCAATAAGCGCTTTTGTGGATTTATGCTGAAATTGCTCATATTTTCTTTTTAGTACATATATAATTTTTAATATTTTAAAAAGTTCATTTAATAATAAAATATTTGATATTTAACATAAAAAAAAATCTTAGTTTATAACGCCATTTTTATAATTTTCCTTCAGAACAAAAAAAAGTGATTCCCGACAGTCATATCATATGCACAACGAATTTTATCTGTAAAACAAAAAATAATGCTAGTCCTAAACTTTCACAAGTTGTTAGATATAAAATAAGCTTCAATTTAGTTTTAAAAAAAAAAAGGTGTAGCGCCATCTTTTCTTCAATTACACCGGTTTTTTCTTATGTTACACCGTTAAAAATTATTTCAAAAAATTAACAGTGTACATTTTTAAAAACTTTGTTCTAATACCTATTCAACGACATATCATTTATGAAAATCGATTCAGGAGTTTTTCTACAATCGCTCGTCAAAATGCACTCATATCACAAAATAACAAAAAATTGAGGGGCACCCTGTGAAGACCCCTGGTCGAAAAAAAAAATTCTAAGAGAACTTGAATTTTTTATTTATGAAAGACAATAAACAAAAAATAATCAAAATTAAAAGGGGTCAAGTCAAAATTTCCCAAAAATTTGCTGAACTTGCGTGAAATTGCTCATTAATTGCATCAATAAAAATACATTTATTTACAAAAAATTAGAAAATCATTTTATAGAAGTAGTTTTTCGAAATAATAGTTATAATAATAACTTTAGGCATTGTTATTTAAACTTTAAGCATTGTTATTTTAATTTTGGCATTGTTATTTCAATAGGAAAAAAAGGCCTGCTTTACGAACAATTTTTGAATCGTAAAAGTGCATTTTATGGTTAACTCGTACAAAATATCATTTTTGTTTCTTTTGATTCACTTGTCAAAATTTATACTAGGTCTAAAGCAGGCTAATTTTTTTATTTTTTTTGTGGTGAATATAAACATAAAAAATTAAGAATTGAAAAAATTATATTTAGCTGTATTGAAATTAGATTGAGCTGTATTTTATTTTGTTCTCTACATGAAAAATAATTTTCTTAAATCTCAAGCTTAATCTTTGTTTTATATCGAGTTTTTTTCGTAAAATTAATAGTATTTTATTAAGTAAGTTTTTAAAGATAAATTTCATTTTTCAAGCAAAAGTTTGTGAAAGAATAAAATTATTAAGCACGATCCTAATACAACGTTTTATCCTTCCGACAAAGTAGCATGTATTAATTTAAATTGAATTGTTTTAAAATTGATTGGTAAAACGAAGATAAAAAACAATGAATTTATTAAAATTATTTTTGAAAACACTTATATCAGTCTTAAAATTTAATTTTTATTTAATTAATAAAAACAATATTTCGGCACATTGCCATTTTCAAGTTGAAAAAAAAGGATAGTTACGGATAGTTTTTTGTGAACCTAATTTGTGTATTGTTTTTATAATTTTTTATATATTTTTTTTCAACTTGAAAATGGCAATGTGCCGAAATATTGTTTTTATTAATTAAATAAAAATTAAATTTTAAGACTGATATAAGTGTTTTCAAAAATAATTTAAAAAAATAAATATCTAGCAATGAATTTTATTTTATTTCTTTGTACCATTAATTCCAAATATTAAATACATTTTATTTAATTTTGGTCCCTTTTTAATTGTTTGGTATTTTGAAAATGAAATGACCTACCTATAATTTTATACTAATGAGAAACCAAAAATAAATCAAAAACAACTAATTTTCACATGAAAATTTAATTTAATTTAATCACAGTAGTTTTTGCCTTTTTCAATATTCGAAAGAGGAACATGCGCATTAGTTTTTGTTGATATTTTATTTAAAAAAATTATTGTTTCGAAATATTCGCGCAACAGAATAAAACTAACAGCTGTTTATTCTATTCTATTAAGGCTAATAAGTAATAACCCACACAATTATGGTTGTAAAAAAACAAAAATAAACAATATATTTATAGTTGCAAGAAGGATAAAATAATATTTTTTATAATTTTATCACAATGCAAACCACACAAGTTTTTAATTTATTCAGCATGATTGATTTGATTCCTATAATTAAGATCGTATGGTAACCGATGGGTATCGAAGTATTTTCTAAATCATTTATTCTTAAAATTGAAATACGAAAGATTTAGATTTGAAAAATCATAATTTTTGGATTTTGACTTTTAGTGTTTTGTGTGTCACAGCAACAATTTAACTTTCAAGACACTTTTCAAATTATTTTCTTTTGAATTGGATGAATTTTCCATTAGATTTAAGAAAAATGAAAATGTATCTTTAAAAGTAAAAACAAAATTTTAACTTTTAATTTTAAGAATATATACATTTAAATCTAAGATTTATATAAATTTTCTTTAAACAAAATTTTTTGTCCCTTGTATTCTGGTCTAGAGGTCTAAATTTAAAACATTTTTAGAGTAAGATTAAAAAAAAATAGAAATACATTTTTACCATCCATTTTTTTACAAAATGTTTATTCACATTTCAAGAATACCAAAAAAATCACCAACAAAAATCAAAAATTCGAAGCTAAAGGTTGGTGAAGTGAGGGCTATAAAAAAAGTGCGTCCCGGTGGACGTGGTTTCAGTACTTGTAGTGTTCTGAAACCAAAATATTTTTTAAAAAATTTATTAGAAAAGATGTCGCTATGGTTCGGCCCTTGGAATAAAAAAAAATTTCAAAAAATGGCGAAGGTTTGAAAAAAAACATTTTATCCCTGTTTTTTAATCTTTTCGAATTGTTCAAAATTAGAAAGAAAAAATATTTCAAAATCCAAGGGACAAACTATAGAAGGACATACAAAGAAGATTTCCACCCAATTGCATATAAATCATTCGAGTAGAACTTGAAAGATCATGTCGACCATCTCGAAAAAATACGTTTAAATATAATAATAAAACTTTAGGCCAATAGAATTACGGATTGTACGTGTTGTTGTCGGTAGCAAGTCAGAAAATTTTTTAATCTCTGAAGTAGGGTACTCACATAATGGACATGCCGAGTCCACTCGCCCGGCACCTAGGGACTGGAGTTATTCAACAAAGTGTGCTGGAAATTTTTTTTTGCTTCCTTGTAAGCAATATAACTCCTAAATGGTGCACTTCAAGATACTGGTGCCATGGAACTTTTTTGTTCCTTAAATGTTTTCCTATAACTTAAAATAACAAAAAAACAAAAATATTTTGTTTTGTTGCAAATTTTTGCGAAAAAATGTCTAAAAATCGATATTTTTCAATTGAATTTAGTTATTTGCAAATAATTGTCTATAACATAATTGACCCCTCTATCTGTTAGCTGAAACCTCAACAAAAAAATAAGCTTCAGAATATTTCATTCGGCTTGATAGTTTTTGCACAATTCCATTTTGCACTTAATGCCTTAAAAAAGTTGTTAACTTTGGGCAGGCCGCAAGGTCTGAGTTTTCATCTGATCGCAATCTGCTTGACAGGAATCGAAAGGGTGTAGTGTCAGCTTTAAATAACAATTGTGTTGCCTATACCTATATTCAATATTAACAACAATTACAGTGGTTTGAAAAAACGCGAAAATTCCTTAGTTGCAACATTAAATTTCTCAACGAATTTTCCACTTAACGAGATGCGTTTTTAAAATTTGCAAAGTGCTTAGAAAACCTCAGATTTTAGAAAATAGACCTCTCTAACATGATTTGAGACATGAGTTCATTACTTTTTCCTTAAATTTATTTGAAATTACAATATCAATTACACATCGTGTCGCTACGTACGTTTTACGTATACTATACAGTACGTTTTATTTTTTCATAGAGTACGTTACTAGCAGGAGTCAGAGTAACCAATCGTGTGTTGGGTAGGCACAGACCCAGCATCTTGTGAGCACAGCAGTATCATTTTAGAGGGAAATTCTCAGTTCCTGTCAATATATGGCATACAAAATCAATGTCACAATCGCGGTTTCAAAAACAAAATGAGCCATAACTCGGTCCAAATCATGCTAGGGGGCTTTCTTTTTAAATCTTCGGTTTTCTAAGGAATTTGTAAAACCGCATCTCGTTAAGTGGAAAATTCGTTGAGAAATTTAATTTTGCAACTAAGGAATTTTCACGGTTTTTTCAAACCACTGTAATTGTTGTTAATATTGAATATAGGTATAGGCAACACAATTGTTATTTAAAGCTGACACTACACCCTTTCGATTCCAGTCAAGCAGATTGCGATCAGATGAAAACTTAGACCTTGCGGCCTGCCCCAAGTTAACAATTTTTTTTTCAGGCATTAAGTGCAAAATGGAATTGTGCAAACACTATCAAGCCAAATGAAACGTTCTGAAGCTTATTTTTTTTGTTGAAGTTTTAACTACAAGATAGAGGGGTCAATTATGTTATAGACAATTATTTGCAAATAACTAAATTCAATTGAAAAATATCGTTTTTTAGACATTTTTTCGCAATTTTTCGCAAAAATTTGCAACAAAACAAATTTTTTTGTTTTTTTTTATTTTAAGCTATAGAAAAACATTTAAGGAACAAAAAAAGTTCCACAGCACCAGTATCTTAAAGTGCACCATTTACGAGTTATATCGCTTACAAGGAAGCAAAAAAAATTTCCAGCACACTTAGTTGAATAACTCCAGTCCCCAGGTGCCGGGCGAGTGGACTCGGCATGTCCATTATGTGAGTACCCTACTTCAGAGATTAAAAAAATTTCTGACCTGTTACCGACAACAACACGTAAGCCATATCTTTTTCCGTTATTCTACTGGCCTACTTAGCTGAACACTAAACATGAAATAATTACAACAAAATACTTATAAATTTAGATATAGATATATAGGGTTATAGCTGTATGTATATGCAGTATGAACCGATTTCCCAAGGGGACTTGTGCTCATGTGGTCGGGCAACGTCTGGCATCTATTGATTGATCCGCTCCACTCAACCGGTTTAGTTACCGCGTCACAAAAGCCGCTGTTAATCCGTAAATAATTCTAGTTTTGGAAAATCCGTTTAAGGATATATTTTTAAAAGTCTAAACTTTCTAAACCAGAATATTATAGACTAGAATAACCCTTTAATATTAAAACTAGCAAATATTAAAATTGAAGTTGTAAATCTTCATTTTAAAGAATAAAATCTTAGCTTTTAAGAATTTGATGCCCATTGTGGAATAGCTGCGTATTGTGCTTGAATAACTAACACTATTTATGCTTTCAATGTAATCAATGTTTTATTTAGCTTAAGTTGACAATTGTCACTTATTCAAAATTAGATTAATTTTTAATTTTACACTTGAAAATGTATAAGGATAAACACAATTAAATTTTTTAATATTAATTATAACGCGATATTGATTTATGAAAAACTAGAGCACAAGTGATTTACTTATTTTAGTAATATTACCATCAACCAAAAAGAATGGAAAAGATGACCATTGAACCAAAATCGAGCTTCAGTGTTTTGGTTTAATTTTTGAATAAATTAATTAATTATTTATCGCGTTAGTGTTACTACCTGTCGTACACATAGTGGAACAAGATTTTGCTTTTATCGATTGTTTAGTCGGTTCGTGTCAAGAGTAAGTTAAGTAATAGTTTATGTTTGTAGAGATTAAGTATTTAGATTTAAATACATAAACCTCTACAAATTTTTCTGTACTTCAAATTAAAAGTAGAACATTTTAAAACCAAAGTTCGATCATTTTCTTCATATGCCAATAATGTGTGTCTGGTCGCACTCTAATTAACAGCAGCAATATGAACAATTCTTCTCGTTCGATTATTTGGAAAGTAAAACTTCATTTAAATACGTGATTACCGGTTAATCAAACTTCAACACTGTAGGTAGACTATCCCGACGAATTTATGGTAAGAGACAAACAAAACATTATACTGATGGAGAAACTAGGACAGTTTAAAACTCTGTGCTGTCCTGGTGAAACAAGAGAAAACTATCTTTTTTTTTTTTTTTTAAACGGCGTTCATGCTCCATGTAGGAGCGTTGCCAGGCTAATCAGCTTCGAATATTCACCACGGTCATTCGCAACAGCGACATAATTACCATGGCAGCCGATTTTTTTAAGGTCGTTTATTACGTCAGTCTCCCATTGTAGTCGTGGTCTACCTCGCGGTCGCCCAATCCCTGGGGTACTAACGTACATTTTTCTAATCATTCCAGACTGTGAATCGGCTCGTAGAACATGCCCAAACCAAGCAATCCTATTAGAACGGATACAACCTATTATATCAGGACCCTCAAGAAGGTCTCTGATCTCAAAGTTATATCGGGTTCTATACTCTCCATCGTCTGTCTTAAGTGGACCAAAAATGTAGCGTAGGATCTTACGCTCAAATACAGATAAATGCGATTTGTCATTTTGTGTAAGGGTCCACGTTTGTGACCCATACATCACAACCGGTCTAATCAATGTCTTGTATAACTTGAGCTTGGTGTTAGTTGATACATACGGAGATCCAAGGAGAGGTTTGATTGAGTAGAAAGTTCGATTACCTGCAGCGATTCGAGCTTTTATATCTGTAAGTATGCTGTTGTTTGAGTCAAGCATTGATCCCAAATATTTAAAAGATTCAACTCCCTCAATTCGTTCATCGCCGCACATCAAATCTTTCTTCTCAGACTCTCTTGAAACATTCATATGTTTGGTTTTATTGTAGTTAATTTGAAGACCAATTTTTCTAGCTCCACTCCCAAGCGACTTAAAAGTCTCACTCATAACAGCTTCACTTCGGCCGAGGATGACAACATCATCAGCGTATGCAATCATCTGTACTGAGTTTATTGACAAGATATTGTTGTTAGTCGGCAGTTTCTTTTGACGGCACACATATTCCAAGGCTAAATTAAAAAGTATAGGAGAGATAGCATCACCTTGTCTTAATCCGGAGTCGACTTTAAAAAACCTTGATATTTCGTTCTCTACTCGTACACAGCATTGAGAGTTCTGTACTGTCATTTTGCATAGTGATACCAGTTTACCAGGAATTCCCATTGACACCAAGGCAGACCATAGAGTCTCTCGTTCGAGAGAGTCGTAGGCCTGTCTGAAATCAATGAAGAGTTGGTGCACTGGTATGTTGAACTCTCGGCACTTTTCCAAAATCATCCTTATCGAGAAAAGTGCATCGGTGGTACCTCGGCCCCGCCGGAAGCCACACTGATATTCTCCAAACAGTTGTTCAGCAAAAGGATTGATTTTTGATAGCAAAATGTAAGAAAAGATCTTATATGCTGTGCAGAGTAGAGCGATTCCTCTGTAGTTTGCACATTGTAGGCGATTACCTTTTTTATGGATTGGTATCAGCATAGCTGTGTTCCAGTCCTGTGGCATGGCTTCAGTCCTCCATATCATTTGAACAAGTTCAAACAATCTTAAGGATAGAGTTTCACCACCATGTACAATCATTTCGGATGTTATATCGTCGATACCAGGTGCTTTATTGCATTTTAATTTTGACAGCGCCGCATCGAATTCCTCTCTGGTGGGTTCTTCTACATGTACCTTTGACGCACGAATAAGCTTAGCTCGTCGCCCGACTTGTTTCTGGTCACTTAAGTTGAGAAGATTCTCAAAATAAGCGGCCCAAGTATCTAAAATATTTTTAAGGTCTACTTGTAGCTCCCCATCTTCGTTTTGAATAGCAGTCGATCTAGTTTGAGGGCCCTTCTTTAAGGTTTTAACCTGTTGAAAGAAGTTACGCGATTGATGTTCCTTATTGAAGCTTTCAATCTCCTCTCCTCGTCAAATTAAAATATAGTTCAATTATAATCTCAAATACTTAACCTTTAAAATGAAAAATTCATGATATAAGGCCAAAGAAAATTTTTTTCAGGGAAATAATTATTATCTTTATTCAACTACTGTTATATTGGATATAACAATTTATATTTTAAATAAACCTCAATCTGTTGTTAGGAAAATGTTATCGTGTAGTTGTCCCAATCACAGTGAAATTGTTTGCAAATAATTTTTCTTTGCATGAATAATCAACTGCCAACTTCGAGATGTGGTTGTCATGAACTTACCTTCAATAGCACCTTCAATAACAATAAAAACTACTATTTCTTTTCTTCTGTTCATAACGGCATATGCATACAAAAGGCTAAAGATAGAGAAGTTTGCTAAAAATTACTGGAAAAAACAATTAATATTGGCGGAATCAAGCGTAACTACAATATGTAAGAGGGTCATTCCTGTGTGGTAATTTTAAAACCGCTCAACAGACTAGACATATAGATGCTTACGACAGATTCTGGGAATTGCAAGTAAAGCAATCGAAAAAGTAATACTTACTCTATCACAAAATATTACGCCAAATGAGCACTTGAACAAAGTTTAAAGACTCAATATGAATCACCTAACAGTAATTGTCAACTGACTTAAAAACATACTATAGTTAAGGATAATAGATCACACCTTTGAGACTACTGCTTCAAGGCTTCCATATCAAAAACATCGACCTAAATCTTTGAATAACATGATTAGTTTTCTTAAGCTAACTTGTCCTTATATAGTTTAAGTACAATCGCTTCGTGGGAAATCGTGACAAATTGATTACTAGAATTGATCGGCTAAAACAGAGAAACTAAGCAAAATAATATTGTGTTATAATCATTTCGACCAATAGTAGATGGTTTTTGTTCAATGAACTCTGTACTGTTATTGACGTAGTATTGTTCTAGATTCTAGAACATTAATTTTTAAAATGAACGTGAGGTAACATGAGGTTTCTTGAATCAATAAAGTTAAATTAAAACTGAATAAACCAAGGATTTACCTTGGAATCAGATGATCGAACCTTGAGAATCAACGTTGCATTATGGTATAATATTGAGATATATCGACACTAAAAGGCATTCCGTCATTTCATGTTCACCAGCCTATGTTCTATAGAATTTGTAAACATGTGTCTCATTTAATAATATTTTTTTTAATTAAAAACAAACTAAAAACTATGAGCACACACATGAATTGTGTTAAAACGGAAAATAATATTTCCATTGTATTATTTCTTCTAATTTTTTTATGAAATACTTCTTTTATTTATCTACATTTTCTTAATAATATTGAAAGAAATGAATAGATAATATTCATTAGTTTTAAACAAGTTTAGAACAATCAACACAACATATATAAGAAAAAATTAATTGAATGTAACAATTCATTTAAAACTAAGACAAGATACTTAAACAAAAAAGACCATTTTTTCTAGTGGTTTTTCTTTCCACATACTCGAGAAATGTATATCTTGTTTTTAAACGAAAAATTATGGTAAAGAAATTTCATAATTTATTTTAATTCGATAAAATAGCATCTTTGCTGCAAAAGATGAAAACTGTTTTTTCGTAAGTGAACGTTCAGAAGACAAGTTCGCGAACAAAAAACGTGTTCATCTAGCGTTGGAAATGCTATGTTTCTCCGATGCCGATTGTAAATACAAACGATTTTGTTTGTAAATAATTAAATTGGAAAACAAACACATTCAATATTCACATTGTAAGCAACTGCCTTGAGTTAAAAACTTTGTAAAATAACATACAAAACAGATATTACAAATAATACAATTTGTTATTATATGCGAAACTTTGTTTTCACATGAGGCTAGTTAAACCTGCATGAAAATGAATTTTTTGTAACATAGGCACAAAAAATATGCAATTTTGTTCTAAAATAAAATAAACGAAAAACATATATTTTGCACATATGCCTACAAAATATTTTTCATTCTTCGAAATAGTATTTGTCCCATGAGAAAATATTTATTGCACGCGAAAAAAAATTGCAATCATCAAAACAAGCACACAAATAGTTTTTGAGTTGACACTTGACAGTATATTTTAATTATAAACTAAGAACGCCTCTTCATATGAGATTTGAAATTTCAAACTGTTATAAGGCTGTATGTAAATGACACATTACATACAGCAATAAGAAGTAAAAATCAATAATATATCTATTGCAATAATATCAATAATTGAGCTAACTTAACATATAGTAAAAACAACTTTAACACAACCCAAAACAATTTCTAACTTGCAAGAAATAACAATTATTTTCAGTTTTCAAAATACAAACCAGCTGTCAAGATATTTTCAGTACAAAGCTTTACGTGGATGACTGTTTTTTAAAATTTCGAAATTGTTTGTAGCCGGATTGCTATTTTTATATTTTTAAAATTTACTTATATTATAATATTATTTATTTAAAATATTTGACTAAATCAAAATTTTGTGACACTTTACATGTTGATCGATTTTATGAAAATTGGTGAACTGGAAAATTGGTGGATTTTATGAAATCAAATTTAATTTTAGAACTGTAGTACAATTTAGCAACGAATTGGAATCTACCTATAATTTTGATACAAATATTACAACGAAGATGTGCGCGCGGCGTACATTAGTTTGTATTTAAATACATATCTTAAATTTGTTTATACATTTGTTAAATAAATTATATAATCAACAATTAAATAAATATTTAATAAATTTTGTGAATTTGTTACAAAAACTAGTGTTTACAAGCTACTACTATTAGTGATTACTAGCGCGAACTGCGTTTCCGAAATCCAAACGTGAGTGATTGCAGCAGTCGGTACGCTCGTACTGCAAACTACACTCTTGTTTGGAAAACGCGTTTTCACTAGTACTACAATCAGTCTTATAAATACGTATCGGAATTTGTGGTTTGCTAATTATTTAATTTATTCCAAACGTTAGTTAAAATATTGATATTCTATATGTAACTGTCTGGGTAAGAAAAATGGCTGTGAGATCACATCGAGATGAGGTAATTCTTTTTCAACTATTTTATGTTAACATCTTTAAACAATAATCAGGGCTAGTTGAAAGGTGTGAAACTCAACACGTGGTAGCGACGTTACATTGAAACAAAACCAATTTGCACAGACAGTATTCGGTTTTATATTGTATTCCTGTGGTTAAAACAAACTCAACGGATTCTGGTGAATCATTTTAATTGATTAATATATCATCAGGGTTGATATAAGGATGCGGGATTTGTGTTTAATCGAAATTAGACCTAGTGGACGGAAATCTTCGGAGTAGTTCTTTATTATACACGCAACGCGAAGAGCATAGTAAACAGACAGTGAGCAACCCAGAATGCACTTCGCATAAGGTGTCACATAAAATCTAAAACCAACATTGAATATAAACCAGAGGCATGAGTTAAATGCGACACTGAGCGCTGACTGATCAGATTATTAATATTACTACATATAGGTATTGCTCAATCTGCATCTTTAAAATGATTTCGCTAACTTTAGAAAGAAGTGGGAAGATACTAAAGGCCCTGTCCCTTCAACAGATTTTGGAC
The DNA here is from genome assembly GCA_963693315.1 of Diogma glabrata. Classification (NCBI taxonomy): domain Eukaryota; kingdom Metazoa; phylum Arthropoda; class Insecta; order Diptera; family Cylindrotomidae; genus Diogma; species Diogma glabrata. Next base: position 147,222,250 of record OY856186.1, on the reverse strand, counting down.
TAGCAGACTTAGGCATGGCAGTTACACCAGCACGTTTTCATACCTCTGGAAACATAGAAGTTGTAATGTAGCTGTTGAAAAAATATGTAAGATATGGCACAAGGACAGGCTCAAGTAACTTTGTTCTGATTTTCTTAATTGTCTAAGCCGCTTTTTCACTTTTTATTATAAAGAAAACACTTTGACTTTTTTTAATTGATTTTTTGTTATATTTTATTTATATTTTGTAATCAATATTTTATTAGTAACCGGTTATTATTACATTATTCAACTTGATCATTATAATATAATTATTATGAAATTATTTCACTAATTAAATATTATGTTAATAATTATATTCCCTGCTGTTCAGGGTTGCGGTGCTTCTACTAGACTAACTGTTTTTACTTTCTTTTAACATTTTCCACACTTTTAATTAATTGCATAGTTTGCGGAAAATGTCAATAGAATTTGAGTTTGCTTTTAAATGGTTTATTCCTTGGTTTTTTTTTAAACTGTAACCTAATATTTGTTTTCCTTTAAGGGGGGGTATAGTTTTAAAGACGAAAAAAAAGCAAATTTTTGTGATTTTTGGCGGCGACATGAGTAATATAATTTTATTAAATTTAATTACATATTATTGTACAACTTTTGAAGTATGTCAGAAAAAAATTTCAATTAAAAATATTGATAAATCAGCCGGTGACGTTGAATCTCTAGAGGCGCGTTGAAAAAGAGTGGTTTTGCGGTGAACATTATAACTCGTTACCGGATCATGTGAAACCAAAAAATTGATATGCGTTTTGAAGGTGATGTATTTCTCGAGGTAATCAGGAAGAGTTTTCTTTTTTTTTTTTATTTTTTGCAGCACTTGGAAGTGAAAATCGCGATTTTAGCTCAAAAAATCGCGTTTAATTTGTTATTAAAAAATAGAAAAAAATAAAAAAAAAAAACTCTTCCTGATTACTTGTTGATTTATGTAAAGAAGTAATGTTCAAATTTTCAAAAGGATCGGTTCAGTAGATTTTGAGTTCTAATGTTCACGAACTTCAAAAAAGACGTTTTCGGGAAAATAGGGTCAAACGGCAACCCTGTTGAAACGCTGTAACTCCGTTAGTTTTACTCGGATTGACTTAAAATTTGTACACAAGATTCTCGACTATCTCGAGATCGAATAAAAAAAATTAAAAAAAAATGCAAAAGAAAATAACTTTAACACTTTTGAAACCATACCCCGCCCCCCCCCCCCCCCCCAGCCCTTGCGTTTACAAAACGCAAAGAGATGTTATCAGCCCCAGTTGCATTTTTTTTTTAATAAAAAGTGTTGTGTAGTAGGAATTACAAAATGTGTCACAAGAACACATAGATACCTTTTAAGACCTAGGTCCCACAACAACATACGTTCTGAGGTGTTGGTGGACGCTTTTTTTAAATCTTGGGGGATTGAAGGCACTCGAGACTATTGATTCGGGCAAAGCATTCCATTTGTACGATGTACGCACAAAGAAATCCCTTTGCATTTTGTTAGAGTCGAACAGAGTCCAAAAGAGCTAGGATGGTAACAGATGCAGCGCCCCAAACTTGACAACAATACTCCATGCAGGGACGAATATAGGACTCATAAATGTGGAGCAATTGATACGGAGTAAAGCATTTTTTACATCTATTGAGGAGGCCGAGTTTTCTTGACGCGCTCTCTGCCATGGCCATTATATGATTGTTCCAAAGTAAGTCATTGGAAATTGTGACTCCCAATAAACGAATGCTTTCACATTTGTCTATTTGGTCGTCACACATATTAATTGAAATATCGTTGGGAAGCTCGGTCTTTGATCTGGAAACAATCAATAGCTGTGTTTTGGTAGAATTAAAATTGGCCAAATTTTTGTCGCCCCAGTCGGCGACTTTTTTAGGTCCTCGTTTACATTCATGGCAGCGGCTCTTCGGAAGGGATTTATTCGTTCATGCATTTTACCCTTTGAAGATAGAGGGACAAATGATTTGTGCAATGTACTATCATCTGCAAAACTATTTATTGGGTTACTGGTGATTTGCAATAGTTCGTTGATATGAATTAAAAATAAAGTGGGAGATAAAACTGAGCCTTGGGGTACACCAGCGGTTATTAATTTAAACTCAGAAGAAAAGCCATATCTATAGAATTTTGAATCAAATTCACGACTGCAGGTTGAAAACCGTACGCAACGAGCTTGTTGATCAAGTTGGCATGCCAGATTCGATCAAATTCTTTTGAAATGTCTAATGCAATCACGTACCTTTCACCACCTTTCTCAAGTATGCTGTTCCAAAAATGTGCTACATAGTTCTTACGTTCATACTTTTGTTTCTAAAACCGTATTGGCTGTCAGATATCAAATGGTTGTCTTCTAAAAATTTGAATATGTGTGAATTAATATAGTGCTCGTATATTTTAGACAGGACTGGGAGTAAGGCTATTGGTCTATAATTTGAAATATCACATTTTGTTCCTTTTTTTGGGACAGGCTGGACATTGGCCAACTTCCAGCAGATTGGAAAAATACCAGATTTATAGGATTTATAGAATATTTTAGTGCGGAGTTAATGCAACTTCTTTTGAAAATGTTTTTAGAATAATAGGAGGAATGTTGTGCAGACCAGAGGCATTGTTGTTGTTTAACCCCCTTAAAAGTTTTTCGACAATTTTGGGTTTGAAATGTAATTGTTTCATATTAACTCCTGTAGACTGGATTTGGGGTATTTCTTTAGAAGTTTCTAAAACTGTCGAATTTGAAGCAAAGCGTTCCGCGAACAATGTAGCTTTCCTTGCAGGGTCAGTAACGTTGAAACTGAAAACCTCATTAGAATTGAAATGGTGATACGGCAAAGGAAGCACTACTTCCTTTATAGTCCATGTTAGAAATATGATTAACAAATTCGAAGTCGATGAGAGAAGTTTCTATACCGTTTGATGTATCCATTTGATTTAATGTTTCTCCATAAGGTTTTGGGTGGTACTTTCGTATCTAACTTGGTACGGTAGAAGTTGAATTTGAACTCTCTAATAAGCTTAGTGAAATAGTTATGCAGTTTACAAAATATTATTTTATCTGCTGGCAGTTTCGTTACCCGATGAAGATGATATGCGGAATTGTGCTGGGTAATGACGTCTAAAATCTCAGAATCCATCCATGGAATTGAAGGATCACGTAACAGAACTTTTTTTTCGGAACAAACCTTTCATAGACATATAATATTAGTGAACTAATTACACTTAGCTGATCGTTGACATTCGGAAGGTACCAAACATGGTTCCACGGAAACAACGACGACTCATAAATGACTCATAATTGATGAAATTATTAATTGTGGTGTACTTGTTAATTTGTGGCGGTCTGCGGCATTTCAGACTAAAAAAGATCACGTCATAATCAGAAAAAATAGTAGGTGACTGACCAACATTAACTACCTTACAGGATTCATGGCTAGGTAGGATAGCAACGTCTAAGAGTGAATTCCACGCGTAGCATCAAACGGGATATGAAACAATGAAAGAGAGGACAATAAGTCCTTTAACGGGTAACTATCATTTATTAGGTTAAAATTTAAGTCACCCATAATAACGAAGCGATTGTAAGTACCACTAAACCGACAAAATATATCATTTAGGCCGTCAGTATCTGCATTGGTGCTACCTAGGTGCGGGATTGTAAATGCAACCAACCAGAATTTCGCCTCCACAAATCCCTCGATGAAAATGCTTTCTATTTTTTCATCAGCTCATGAATTGAAAGTAATCTTGCTTTTGAAACTATTACGCACAAAAAATACCCACACCACCACCACCCAGGCTAAAACGATCGTTACGGTGGAATTTGAAAGCAGAAATTTTGTAGAGCAGCTGGAGTTCTGGAATTTTTGTTTTAAGTCAAGTTTCAGAGACGGCTATAACACCCATAGACGTATTTCCTATTAGATAAACTAGCAGTGCTTAGGAATGCTTCGCATATTTAGGTGGGCAAAGTTTATATAAAATGTTTCACTTTCGAGTTAATGAAGTCTTCCGAAGATGAAGTTTGTTCGCTCCATGTTTATAATTGGTACCAGTTACCACTACCCGCGCAACCACAACCCGATACCACTTTTCGTCCAAAAGAAGAGAAAGCGAAGCACACGTTGAATTAGGACATAACACAAAACTACTAGAATGCAAACTTGCATATTGATAATATTATCACAGCCTAAAACTAAAAACAGAAAAAGAAAAATTAATAAAATGATATCAATAGAATCTTAAAATACTTATTGGTAGAATGATATCAGTTGAGAACACTGGTTTAAAGCGATTTGGATAATACTTTGCCACATAAATTTTTTAAAGACATTAAATAAATTTTGGTTGATATTACACAAAATTGTGAGGGTCGAAAAAATTACATTTTTGTCATGTCTTATTAATGTCATGTCATGTAAAAGAAGCACTATAGTTTTTGTTTAGAAGCGATATCGGTTATTAAAAGTTACAAAACTAACGGGCAATCGGAACTGATTTAGCTGTCGGGTGATATTAAAATTAAACCGAATTATAAACCACTGGAACTGAATATATTCGCGATCGCTTTGAATCGAAAGATCTGAAAAATATTATAACGTTTAAGATTTCGGAAAATTTTTAACCAATAATAGAAAAACATCTTGCTATATAATTTTCGATAATAGTTGATTATTCTTGATAAGAAGAACAAATAGCAAATGTCTATTGTCATTATATTTTGTTGTTGAAGTTGAGAAAATCGTTGACAATTTTGTATGAACAGGAAGAATCAATAAATCATTTACCGGACTGGAACTAACTTTATTCAATATTTGCGACCAAGCATACAATGTAGAAATCTAGAAGTATAGTGTTGAAACACTACAGTGTTTTCGACTTTTCGATGATACCAAATAATAATATTCATACGGCTCCTTGCAAGACGTAGCTAGAAAAAGTTTTGATCTAATCCCAAACATCAAAACGGAATCGATCGTAATACAGATATTTATTTGGTTATTTCTGTCCCTTATAAGCAATGATAGGTCTTAGAATTAAACCTACTAATGGCGGTAGAAAAACCTACAATAAAATTTTTCGATGCGCTAACTCATGGAATTTCGGCGGTTAAATAAAATAGTGTTAAAGATAACGATTCGCACATGGATATGCGCTTTAGTGAATCGATGTCAGGGACGGAGACAGTTTTTGAACTAGAGCAATAGTAATTTGACCTTATTTTTTTGTTCAAGTAAAAGTTTCTTTGTTTCTTTATGTCGCATGAGACAAGTGATTCGTTGATGTTCATAAAACATTATTTATTAACATTAGTTGGTTTTTTATGGAATTTCAGTGTCATCAAAACGATCTATTTTAAAATTTTAAATTAAACAGCTGTTTTAGATTGATAATGAACCGGTTGAATTGTGTGGTAACCTTAAAAGCACGAATAGAGTTCGCTAGCATTAAAAATTTAATTTATTTAATATGCATTCAAAATAATAGAATACTAGCTACTAAAATAATAGCTACTTTAAAAATATTTGCAGTGAAAAGCATCTAAATCTTTCTTGACTCATTAATTAAAATATCTTGAGCAAGTCCTGACTACAATTGTAATGATTTATTTTTTCCACATTGATGTGGAAGTGCTTTATTTGATTTATGCAAGCGAAATAAAATATGTAAAATTATGCTTTGTATATGTCATTCAATTTTTAAACAGCTTTGGGAAATGTGTTAAATTATGTGTATAGTTGCTAATTTTGAAATCAGTTATATATAGATTAGTTTTTGCTACGCGATATTTATAATTTTTGTTTTATTTTTGACATATACAATAAACAACTATTGTTGATTGCCAAACATTTAATGTTATTTAAATTTGCTGCTGATATTAAGATTGCACCGAGCAATTGGTAAATAATAGGGTTGCACCGACAAACAACATTGCCGATTACCGATTAATCGGCTTTCTTTATCGGCCGATACCGATTGTTTGATGAAAATGAGTAAAACAAATCTACACAGAGAATTTTTTAATTAGACTATTAATTAGAACGCTGGGCTTTTCTTTAAAAGTCGGGACAATTCCACCAAAATCGGAACGCTTTGTAACCTTAGTTTAAAATATTATGCAAATGTCGCTTTTATTTTTTTAATTTATAGTTCGACAATATTTAAATAAAAAAATTTTGTAACTGTTGAAAGTGCTTTTTTGCAAATTTCTGGCAACTATTTTCCATTTGTATGTAAAACAATCTGCAGTCCTACTTGCTTATTTTTTACCCATTATCTATAAGTGAACTGTGTCACATTTGGTGCATACATGTATTTGGGAACGACTTCGTTGTCATTATTTCAAGCATGGTTAATCTGGTATGGAAATAATAACAACTTACGTATTTATAAGACAGAAGCCACAAATGGCAAACTTCGAGAACCACACTGCCATTAATGACCGAACGAGAAACTTTGCATTGATTTTTTAAACATAAATCGAGTTTTTCCAATCTGAAAGAACCTGCAGTACTTCTTATAACGTATTGAACTGAGAGCATTTTAGTCCAGACAAAATAGCTTTAGTGAATATTACATGTTTCTAAACTAAACGAATGTTTTATTGCCAATTGAATTATATAGTACCCTAGATCTAGTTCTGAACTCTTTTTAAATTTATTTTCGGTTACTTTCGATATTTTCTGGGTGCTTCGCAATATTAACCCTACAGACTGTTCAGCGGAACCATGCTTTTACTAGTTTGGAAATATTTCTGACTGATAGGCTGCATGTTTTTAAGCATACATGATTTTTCTATTACATCGAGTATCTCATAAACTACAAACCCTATGGGTCTGACTGAGATTTAAGATGCGTTTAAAATTAACCTGTCCACCCAAAATGGCGTGGTTATTTATAAATAAAGTTGTTTTTGTTTGTTTTGCAGGGATGCGATGTAAGGCTATAAAAAATATACATTTTTTACCGAGCCCACTAGCGTATCAAATAAAAGGGTACATCAGTATTTTTACATTTATTTTTGAAATTTACAAATTTAAAATTTTGATTAATAGCAGTCCTTCTATTGTGTTTTTCGCTTTGTTCTGAACCTGATTGATTGAAAAACTTAGAGTTCGGAATGATAGAAAAATTAATAAGTTTACAATGAAAAATACAATGATGTCTCAAGTAAGAATGTATGAGTGGGTAAAACCAACATTCATGACACAGTTTAGAGAAGTGTCATTTAAAAGAGCTTTTAATTTAAGTAACATCGCAATTTTTTATAAAATTTTCAGACAGATTTGTCATATTTTTAAATAGCCCTCACTCAATCTTATACATTTTTAAAAAGGTTTTTATCTATGACTGACTATGGTCAATAAACAATTAAATAAACAATTAATTCAGTAAATTATTTGTGATATAACATCATCCCGATGGAAAATCTCCCATCAAGAATAATATAAGAACTGAATTTAAAAACTTATGGTGCAAATTATGAAACTTTTTGCAATCCATACAATTTTCGAGCGATCTAGTTTCGAACCAATGAGAAAATTAAACCTGAATCTATTAAATATATGTTTATGTAAATTTTTTGTTTTTTTTAATACTTCGCTAGTGTTGTAACCTAATTTTTGGTTTATATTAATTAGCGTTGACATTTTTTGGTAGAGTTAGTCTAGTCGGCTAGCCCTGATGAGAATAATAAACTTTTTTAAAGTTTAAAATTTTCTCATTGGTTCGAAACTAGATCACTCGAAAATTGTATGGATTGCAAAAAGTTTCATAATTTGCACCATAATTTTTTAGATTCAGTTCTTATATTAAATAAACAATTAAAAACGCATGTCTTGATAATCGGACAAAAAAGCCGATACCGATTAATCGGCAAAATGGCCGATATGACCGATTATCTACCCATTAATCGGTGCAGCCCTAGTAAAACACACCAGCTTACAAATTTTGAACTTTTTTTGTCTCCCTGACTAAAACCAAAGTTATCTTGGGGATTTGGACCTGCTGAACACGAATATCATATTCATTTTTTTAGGTTAGCTCTTGTTTTTGAGATATTCACCAATTTTTTCGATGAAAAAAAAAGGTTATTTCGGTTTTTGTATCGCATATTTTACAAAACAAACAAATTCAATGTATTAAGGAAACAAGTGCACAGAAAAGATGCTAACAAACATTTTGAGCTGTTTTTATAAAAATCCATCAAGGAAGTTACACTCGAAAAAAGTTGAAAAAAAAATCAAACATTTCTTTTTTTAAATTTTTCAACATTCAACTGCATAAATTTTGAATAAACAGTGATTGCAAATTTTTTTTATTTCTTGGAGCATAGTTAATGTAATTTTCTTTCTTTTAAGTTAAAAAACACGAATATTGGTGCAGGTTGCACCAAGTTATTCAGGTTTTCCCAAAAAAAGTCGAAACTCAGCATTTGGAAAAACAAATTTTTTACTAAGAATAATCTAAATTCTGCAATCTGCAACATAGTTGATTTAAATATGAGTTTTTATATTGATTTTCTTATAACAACTGCGAGTTATTTTGAGTTTTCCTCGAGTGTAAAAATAGTCCAAATTCATTTTGTTTTCTTTGTGAAATTTGGATAATACATCCTTCTAAAAAATCACTCCATTTATAAGAATTGCATATCTTCATTACTTCGGCATAGAATTGAATGAAGATGAAGCGTGGATGCCGAAAAATTGTCATGTCAACTGCAACTTAACACATTTAAGATGACACAACAGAGAAAATGTTTATTTAACGTTTTAACGTAGTGGTAGGACCAGGTTTTGACCATAACTTGCAATTTAAACTCGAAAATTTGTAAACCAAATCATACAAAAATTAATTATGTTGCAGAATTTAAATTAAAAAATTTTTTTTCCAAATTTTGAGTTTTGACTTTTTGTGGCAAAACCTGAAAAACTTGGTGCAACCGGCACCAATATTCGTGTTTTTTAACTTAAAAGAAAGGATTAACTGTAGGCTCCAAGAAATTAAAAAAAATTACAATCATTGTTTGTTCAAAATTTAAGCAGTTGAATGTTGAAAAATTTTAAAAAAACATAAATGTTTGATTTTTTTTTCAACTTTTTTGGAGTGTAATTTCCAGAGTCCTTAATGGACTTTAACAAAAAATAGCTCAAAATGTTTGTTAGTATCTTTACTATGCACTTGTTTTATTAATATATTAAATTTGTTTGTTTTGTAAAATATGCGATCCAAAAAACGAAATAACCTTTTTGTTCACCCAAAACATTGGTTTTTCGTGAATATCTCAAAAACAAGAGCTAACCTAAAAAAATGAATACAATATTCGTGTTCAGCAGGTCAAAATCTATAAGAAAAGTTGGGTTTTATTTAGGGAGATTTTTCTTGTAAACTAGTGTAGTCGGTAGTCGGTCATATTGGTCGTTTTTCTGATTAATTCAGTATCGGAGGTTTTAACAGATTAATCTGATGTGTTTTCATTGGATACCATTTCTTTTTAATAAAATATGTTGTGTAGTAGGAATTACAATATGTGTCACAACAACATATAAAAATCTTTTAAGACTAAGGTCACACAATGACAACAACATAGGTTTTTTTTAAATATTTTTTTAAAGAAGGGATAAGTAAACAATAAATACTATTAGATATAAAATAAGGCATAGTCCAATATTTCATGATAGGTCAGAGAAAATAAAAATAAAAAACAAAAGATAAAATGCAAATTTGTTTTAAAAATTTGAAAGAACAAAACTAAAACAGGGTTACCAATAATCAAGCTAGTGGCATATTCCTTGATCATGTGATGCACTATTTTCCTCAATTATTAAAGCTCTTACATTATAGTTATATGAAGGCTCGATTCTACGAGCAAGCAATAATCTACCATCATCAAAGAATACTTCATAACTAAGATTGATGGTGCTACCGTTGACTGCATAGAGATCATCCGACAGCTCTAAGATATTAAGATATCACCTTAGCTATAGTGATATATCTAGCAAAATATTTGTAATATACTTATTAATTGGTTAATACTTAATATGAACAGATTGCCAATTGGTATGAGTGAGCTTTACTATGATCGACATGAGCAAGCACCACTAGCCGACATGACCTAGCTTTACTGGTCGACATAAATTAGCTTTTCTGGTCAGCGCCGCCTTTGCTGATACATAGCATGATATGGCTTTGCTGATCGGCAGAAGCTCGGCACGCGATAGCTTTGCTGGTGGGCATGAGCCAGTTTTGATTCTCAGCATGAGCCACCTTTGCCGGTTGGTACGAGCTAGCTTTGCTCGTCAGCATGAACCAGCGTTGATGGTCGCGATGAGCCATCTTTGATTCTCAGTATAAGCCAACTTTATTGGTCAGCATAAGCCAATTTGCTGATCGGTATGAGCCAGTTTGCTGGTCGGCGTGAGTCAGGTTTACTGATCGATATGAGTCAGCTTTGCTGAACGGCTTTGCTGATCAGCATAAGACAGCACTGCTGATCGCCATGAGACAGTTTTACTGATCGGTATGAGCCAACTTTACTAATAGGCATGAGTCAGTTTTGCTAATCGACATGATTAGCTTTGCTAATAGGCATGAGCCAACTTTACTGACATGAAATGAAACAGTTCAACTGATCGGCAAGAGCTAGGTTGGCTGTTCGCGTTCGGCATAAATTAGCTTTGCTGATTGATGAGTCAGCTTTGTTCATCGGTATGAGCAGTTTTGTTGATCGCTACAAACCAGCTTTGCTATTTTATTCATCAATGTAGAAAACCTTTAGTTTACTGATCAACATGGAAAGGGTTTGCTGCAGATTAGCATCGTACTTTGTTGATCGACCAACAGTTTGTCCAAACAGTTGGCCTACCTGATAGATTAGTTTTTCGGCTTATTTAGTTTAAGTGGTCAACTATACACATCGTCAACTATACCCTATCTGAAATCATGACACAACCTTTCTGGTTGGTATGATTCAGTTGTGCTCACGCAAAAATGTTTAAAAATTATATCCTCATAGACATTGGCAAAGAATAAAGTCAATTTACCAATTATGTTGATTTCTATTTTTTCACTCCGCATATCAAATATTTTATAGTTACACTGATATTAACACAAATGGATGAAGCTTAACCATTTTCATGTGAAAAAACTTTAAATTTATTTTTTTTGTGATCTTTAAAGTTACATACATATTACATATGTAATACACAAAAAATATTACTTGTAAAAACCGATTCAAAAATTGTTTACCTAGTTTCTTCTACTACTTGATTGATTACTGTATTGATTGATAAAACCAACATTATGATTTTTGTTGTTGTAATTATTTCTTTAATATTTAAATAGGAATAACTGCAATTAATTATGATTGATTACGAAAATTATATAATTTAATATTAATGAGTTTTTTCCAATTTTCCTGGTAAGTTGCAATAGGCTTAGAAACTGTTTTACAAATGGCAACGAATAACGTTTAAAAAAAAATTATAATATAGTTACAGAACTTTATTTGACTTACTACTTTTTGCGTTTATGCAATGATTCAAGAAGTGTAGTATGAATGTAAAAAATTAAGAATTATTTTTAACGTATTAAGTGTCAAAAAAAAGGACAGTGATGTCAGTTATCAAATTCATTGATCAACAATTTCCGCCTTGACTCATCACAATTTATCCTTTCTCCTTTTATAAAAATTTACATAAATTTCACAAATAAAAATCAATTCTCATTTAAAAAAGTTAAATCTCAAGGTTTAATACGGTTTACTATTTTGTTTTTTATGTCTAATTAACAACAAAAAAATTCTAGTAAGGCAGTAGTTTTAAATTCCATGTAAATAAATTAAATATGAACTTTTAAACAATAAATGTAACGAAAACCATATTTTTTGTAATGTTAAGCACATATGTGAATCTCTGACTAAGAAAAATGTTGATGAGAACAAAGATTATTGCAGATAAATTAGACACACGTAACCTGTACATAATTTGTTGTTTGCCTTCAAATTTGTTTGTTTTCATAGCTAAAGTCATTTACTTTTAAGTTTCTTAGTTTTTTGTTAAATTTGATGAAATTTATTAATTGATTATTAACGCATTTGAATTTTTCTAGCATATGTAGAATTGTGCTGTTGCGTTTCAATGATTAGTTTAATTTAAATGTATCAATTTATGGAAGAAAGAAGAAAAAGATAGCATTATATACTTAGATGATGTTTTTGTAATATAAATAATAAGGGAACCCATCGAAAGGAGTAACTGAAATCTGTTTAGATTTTATGTTACAAAAACACAGCTGCTGATTGTCTTCAGATCGATTTTAGTATAAGTCTCAAATTTTCTTCGATGAAAGTGATGCTACGTTTATATTCTTCCTTTTTTAAAACAATGAAATTTTCATTAACTAGTGCATTCGGAGTTCGGACATAGCAACACAGCGACGTAAAGTAACGGTATCAAAGATGCTGAATATGCGTGTTGAATTTGCTTTTTACATCACAATTGATGGCCAAAAATAAAATCTAAATCATATCGTTATTGTTTCCAAATTTGATCTTATTCGCTAATGCTGAGTTCATCTGTCCAAAGCGCAAATTCTTGGTTTCAAAATTTGATAAAGTTTCTTAGTCTATTTTATCAAGTCTATCTTAAGTAGCTGGTAAAAAAAGTTATTATATCAATGATATGAAATCCGTAACCTAATTTTACAAATCTCGTACCGAATTTTTAGTTTCCTTTTCAAAAATGGGATGTTCCACAACAATAGCGCATATTGAACAACTTTTTTATTTATCAATTAAACAAATTGCACTTGCTCTTCCATCGATCATCTGCCGGTAATCGAATTGAGAAAGTGAGATATCACATACCACTGGGAATAGTAGTGAAATATCACTACCTAGTCAACAATAAATTTTACCTATGAAGTATTCCTTGATGATGGCACGTTATTGCTTGCTCGAAGAATCGAACTTTCATATAACTCTATGTGTGGGTTTTAATAATTGAGGAAGACAGTGCGTCACATGATCAAGGAATATACCACTAACTCGATTATGGGCAACCCCTTTTAATTTTGTTGCTGCAAATCTTTAAAAGACACATTCTTTTTAAAAAAGTTGTAGTTTCATCAAAAAAATTTATTTGTTGTACATATTGGTATACGGTTATAACAAAATCATAACGAAATATAACATAAAATTCTATTCAATTCAACATATGTAAAGGCAACCGGTACAAAACTACGAAATCAAATTTAGAATCATCGTCATCATCAATGATTATAAAACGCATAGAATTGTTGTTTTTTTTCCTTGGAAGGGTCAAAAATGTTTTATTTTTAATTTGTTTTATGTAACCTTTTTTAAAGTTGGGTGTCAAAGGTTATCTATCTGTTATTTTGGTTATGAAACATTCCGGATTAAAGATGTTTAGAATAACAATCGGTTCATCCTTTTTTCTAGATTTTACGGAATTTAATATTTAAGCAGGTATTTTTAGGCAGAATAAAATAATAAATTAATTGTAGACGAAACGCTGTACCACGCATAAAAAATTGTGTAAATAGAAGAAGTTATTTTTAATTTAGTTTTTGTAAATAAAGTTTTAAGTATTATTTACTAGAAGTATTTTGTGTATTACTTTGGGCGCTGTGTACTGGAAATTTGTACAGTAAACCATTGGAATTTCTGAAGCTATATAAAGAATATTCTAGTTAGGAATATTACTTTCTAGTTTCTGTATTGTTTTTCTGTTGTTGTGCCACAATTAAGTTGTTGAATACTTAATAAAACCTGGCGTTTGTGCTTACTAGTAAGTAATCGAATCCAGAACAAGATTTGGGGAATTACGTTTATCGAATTGAGAGTAAGGCCAATCCGAAGGAAAGTTGAAAAATTTTGATTTTGTTTGAATGGGAATGGTAAACAAACCCTTTTTTGGTCCATCTGTGGCAAAAGGCACTGAATTTAAGTAAGATTGCTATTTTTTATAATTTTACGTTGCACAATTTTTGAAATATGTATTATCAAAAAAGTGGTTATTTCCCACAATGCTTTTTCTACCTCTTAGCATACACACCTTACAGGATTTGTATAACTTCAACCTGATACAAGATCTTTCAAATAATAACTGTTGGCATTATGCTAAAACGAAAATTTTAAAGTCGGAATGATCAAAGTAATTAAAAAATTTATATTGAAAAATCGATCAAATTTGAGTTATTATTATTAGATAAACCGACACGAACTTTAAAAAGTAAAAGATACAAAACATACTTATGTGTGCATTTTCACAAAAATATTTTATTTATTTATTATACATATAAGGCGAACGCCCATAATAATGTACAGGAGAACAAAGACTAATAAAGAGAAAAAAAATATAATTCAATCATATTCCATTAAGTATAATTTCTTTAGTATTAAACAGTCAGCATTAAGCTCACCACTGGCAAATTCCTATGCTGGATAATATTGGATCAACATAAGAACTTGAGGCATATAACATTGAAGCTTAGGAGCACAATACAGTAAGATTTAGTGGAATTAAGCAATAAGGCCATGGCCCATAATATTGCACAGGAAACATGATAAGCAACAAGCCTCAACTTGAACCAATAGATAGGACAGAAAGTCCAGGAAGGAACCAGCAAGTAGGCCTTATGCAACGAGAAAAATGGATAAGATATTAAGAGGAGATAGTTCTATAACATACTTAAATAGCTCAGGTAGGTTTGAAGAGATAAAAAAAAAATTTAAATTAGAAGGAGCGAGGATATAAAGGGGGGGGGGGAGAGGAGAAGGAGAGGGACATTTTGTGACTTTATACTTTTAAAGAAAAGTTTTAATACATTAAGACTAATAAACTAAAATTTGTAATTAATAATTTGAAATTGAATACAAAAATATTGTTTCGATTCTACATAATCGCAATGAAATACAAAATAAAATGAATCCAACGTTAAAGTCAAAGGTTATGTAAAAGTCGAGACGTGGAAACGTCCTGGTTTGTATTCAAAAACCCCATTTCAAGCGCAAATGAAGGAGTATTAGGAACTCTAGAAAACCACATCTAGAAATAAAAGATGGAACAAGCCTGTCTTGACGCGATTCTGTACAAAAGAGGTAGCTATCTTGAATACCTACAAACACGAAATACCAGATCCATGAAAGGGAACTACAAACTGTCAAAGCAAGCCGTTATAATATTGTGTAGATGAACGAAAATAGAATGGCGCTTCTTAGCACGTAACATCTTTCAACAGGTAAATTTTAAATAATGGAGCTCAAACTGTTTAAAATGGAGATTAGAAGCTAAAAGTAGACCCTAAAATATTTTAGATAGTCTGGCGAGCAGCGGTAAGTCGGTTGACGAGCCAGGTTGATTCGTGTGGTAAAGATACATATACGTGAACCCGTGAAAGAGAAATTCGACGCGGTACTGTTCAAATGAATATGTAATAAAGAATCTGCTATCGTTGACTGCAAGCAGCTACGCCTCTCGAACGAAAGAATATTTGGGCTGAATTAGTGTCAATGGGAATTCGTGGTAAATGGATGTCAAAAAATTTATAATTTGTATAAACAGATATATTTATAAACAAAACATTTTTAATAGATCGGGCATATATCGAGTGGCGTAAAGTGCTTACTTTATGGTCTCATTTGTGGTCGTAAGTCGTGAAATTCAACAATAATATCTACAAGTACACAAAACAGTTGTGTGCTACTTTTCAGCTTTATAACCTAAGTATATCCATAAACAAAAAGTAAAATTCATCGACTTTAAATTTTATAAAAATATTCCCATTAAGACATATAACTCACCTTTCATCCTCCAACAAAGCAGCTGCCAATGATAACCGTATTCTTACAACTTTCATACTTTGTAACGGAAATAATTTACAAAATTTTTCCAGAAATTTTGCATCAAAACAAAACTGAGGATATAGCTTACAGGAACTCCACAATCTTTTATTATGATTAAATAAGTAATTATGAGTTTGTCCAAATTCTAAATATTCTTCCATATTCGTATAATTACAGTTTAATAATTGCTTTAAATTTTGTATTGCTTGTTTGTGATGTGGTGGACCACGAATTTGTATTATATCATAATTAAGTAACGGTTCGTAATGATAAAAATTCGCCGGCATTGAATTTAAAATATCACCTAAAAATGTTGATCCTGATCGCCAGGTTGTTATAATAATACTTCGATATGGCAGCCCTTTTGTTTCCATCGTTAGATCGGATAACTTTTCTGCATCAATATAAAATCTTCCCCCAGGATATTCAAAATATGACATTTCTTCAGCAATTTTGTCTCTTTGTTTCGATAGAATTTCGTCGATTCCTAGTGTCATATTTTGGAGTCCCCCAGTTATTCCACCACTGTTACTACTACTACTACCATATCCTTGTTTTGAATTGTATAACCTATTCCGTTTGAAATTCTGAAAATTTATTTTATGTTCACGACTTTTATAGTACTCAGTTGAATTGCTTTGACTATTAAACGTATTACTTGCATACAAAACAAAAAAAAATAATCCACTAATCACAATCAAACTTATAAAATTTATTCGACGAGACATATTTTATACTTATTTATTTTAAAAACTTATAATCATAGATTATATTATTATATTTATTACATTTGGAATTAAAATCCTTTTAAGATAAATTAAAAAAAAAAATTAATACACAAAAGAACACAGAAAAAGAAATTAACCTATCAAAAAGTAAAAACAACCAATAATCACAAATATTTAGGGCGCCTTCATTTGTTTTTTCTTTTATTTTTTATATACAACTAGGATATTTAATTCCTATTGCCATTATTGCCACAATCAAACACTATATATTTTTTTAATTTTATTATAATTATAACAAATAATAATCAATACAAAAATGAATTCGAAAATTATCGTAATTCATTACGCACATCGCTAAAATCAAAACACAGACTAGAATTTCTTTCATGTAATAAAAGTAAATTGTGTTGTTTTTGTTTTTTGGTCCAGTGTAAATAAAAGAGAGAAATGACATTTAAAAACTGTTATATTTTGGCTGCGTTCGTTTACTAAACTTTAACATCGAAATGAATTGTGTAATAACTGGCTGCAATTAAAAAAATGAATTTTTTCAAAATTTTATGTATAGATTTTGTATGTGGATAAATAAACTAAATTTAATGGATTTAATTAAATTAAGTTGCCTTTAATTGTAATGAATTGACTAAATAAAATAATAAAGTATTGTGACATTTGTGCCATTTTTACTATTTACCTCAGTGGAATAATATTGAGCTACAAACATAAACGAAACGTATAAATAAACGAATTAAATTTAGGGGATTTTTACATTAAAATTTTATTTCGTTTATTTCGTTTTCGATTGATTGTCAATTTGATTGTAGTTCTGTAGCTTGCTTAACATTCGAACTGTGGACAGTAAAATTTTTTATTAACCAATCAGAGAAGAAGATTTTATATTTACCACAAAACTCTTATTTTTGATTGATTAATAATACCATCCACAGTCCACAATTCGCATTTTAAACCCAGGTTTAAGCTGGGTTTGAACATGCTGATAACTGTGATCTGTGGACGTGTGGCGAACACTAAAATTTAATTTCAAAATTTAAAATATAGCAGGCGATATTTTTATCGTTAAAATTTATGAAAAACAAATTAGTTTAGATTTCTTATTTTTCTTTCCTCATTATAACTGTGTAATTGATATAATTGTTTACAAAGAAATGAAAAATCTTGTAGTTTAATTAATAATAAAGTGTTCATTCCTATTGTATCTAATATAAATTCAGGACTTTAATTTTTATTGTTACAGTATTATTATGTTAATCTATCAAGATGTTTAAAATAATAATAATTTAAATCAGTGAAATTTAATAAGAATTCAAATAAAAAAGTTAAAACTATTACGTAGTGCAGCATTTATTAAAGTTAATAATACCTACTTTAGTTAATATTAAATACGCGTGGTTTCAAAATAAAAGAATTAACTTTTGTGAATTTCTTTTCGTACGTCAGATCAAAAAAAAATTGTTTTTTTTATCTGACAGATAATTCTTGTTCGGTTCGTATGTCAAATCAAAAAAAAATCAATAGTTTTTTCATCTAAAATCTTCTTTTTAGATCTGAGATTTTAGCAAGATCTACTAATGCCAATGCAAGTGAAATTTGACTTATGTCAATTGTATGCGTTTTATTATTTAATTTTTTTTTTTTTCGCAGGAGGGGTCGATTTTGAGCGATTATGATCAATGTTGATCTACGGGTCTGACTACCCCGCGTACTCCAGTCTCTGCCATTGACATATGAGTTAGCATGAGATATCACATATCATTGGCAGTGGCAGGAGATATCATTAGCCTAGATGATATCTTAGGGTGCTGGCGGACGAACTTTAGTTAGTCAACGGCAGCACTCCCAGTCTTAGCTAGGCATCGTTCCGTAGTATTACCGCTCATTAGCTCTTCTGAGGAATCAGACCAACATATAATTATGTGTGGGCTTTGTGCCTCGATTGAGGTGATGAGCGGTGCGTCTGGGGTGCGCTGCATCAGCTGGATTATTGGCAATTAGTTTTGTTTTGTTTTCTGCAAATTTCTCACATTTTGTTTTTTACTTATTATTTTGTTATTATTTCTTCATCTTATCATGAAATATTGGCATATGTCATATTTTATTGTATGATAGGAATTTTTGCTTAGTTATCCATTCTTTAATCAAACATAAAAAAAATAAACCTTTTGATACATATATGGTAGTACTACAGCATGGATATAAGTCTGCAAGTGGGTAAAGCAAATATGCGCAATCCACCCACCCATAAAGCGGCATGTCTACGGTATTTGCAGGGACAACACATATATGAATCAAAAACAAATTTTAAAATACATGTTCAAAACATCTGCGGATTGAACCCTAACCATGATCACGTGCAACATCATCTTGAGCACGACAAACCGAACATTCTATTCCTTACAGAAACACAAGTTTCTGAAAATTATCTCTCTATAGAATCGCTTAATTCTATAGGCTTGAGTCAGTTTTCAAACTCCATCAGGGCGTATGCGCATTCATTCATGAGAGTGTTGCGTATACACGCTTTCCAAATTTTGAACTACACTGTGAAGGCTTCAATACAATGGTTTTAAAGATTTGTCTTCCAGAAATTACTTTTTTTACAATAGCTTTTGTAACATAACGGTCCCCCAACAAACGTAACACAAACTTTTTTAATTTACTGACAAAAATTGTGGACGAAATTAGAGCAAAGTGCCATAATTGTGAGGTTATCGTTACCGTTGACTTCAAAGTCCACAACAAATCATGGTTGGAATTCTTCAAATCGACCGACGATGTTAACAATAGTGGAAAACTGGCAGAAATTTTTGCCGTGACTCAGGGCCTTTCCCAAATTGTTAAAAGCCCAACTTTCACTCCCCGTAATGGCGATGATAATAGTTTTCTATTAGATCTCTATCTTACCACAATGCCAGATATTACGAGTGTCGATGTCGCGAAAGGTAGTATTGGTAATTCTGATCATTATATAATTTCATCAGTTATCCAAACGGATTTACTTAAAACTACAGATCCCAAACCCCGTAAAATATTTCACTATTCAAAAATGGATAAGAGTGGTCTTCAAAATTTTTCCATGGTTTCCCTTTCAACCGTCATTGTTTTTACACAGACAATGTAAATGTTTCTGCTCAAAACTTTACAGAAACCATCCAATTTTAACCATCCAAATACTTGTATTCGAAAGCTGCCAAAGCGGCACTTAGAAACAAACGTAGATCATTTAATATATGGATTCACAACAAAACTCCCGCTAATCGATCCCAATATCTAAAGGCCAAGAAAACATCTAACCAGATTATCTCAAACGAAAAGCCTGAAATTGACAGAGCGAAAGCCTGAAAACTTACGTCTGTCTATTTCTGACAAGAGTTTCTACAGGGCCATTAATTCTTTAAATTCTGGTACAAAATCTTCTATTCCCCCTATTATTGATGGTGATTCAATCGTCAATGACCCCCCAAGGAAAGCTAACTTGTTCGCTGAACCCTTTACTCTGAACTCCACTGTTTTGGAAACTCCTAAAGAAATACTCCAAATCCAGTCTTCAGCAGTTAATATGAATGAACTCCATTTCAAGCCCAAAATAGTCGCTAAACATTTAAAGGGGCTAAACATCAACAAAGCCTCAGGAATGGACAACATCCCAGCCTTTATTTTAAAAACCTTTTCTAAAGAACTTGCACAAACTTTGACTAAAATATTCTACCAATCCTACAAATCTGGTATATTTCCCTCGTGCTGGAAGTTGGCCAATGTCCAGCCCGTTCCCAAAAACGAACCAAAATCCGATATCTCAAATTATAGGCCAATAGCTTTACTATCGGTCCTATCCAAAGTCTACAAGCATTATATTAATACACACATTTCAAAATTTCTGGATGGAAGAAAATCATTTAATAGCCGACAGCCAATACGATTTTCGAAACAAAAGATCAACCACCGATCTATTAAACTATGTAGCGCATTGTTGGAACAGCATATTTGATAAAGGTGGTGAAACATACGTTATCGCTTTAGACATCTCTAAGGCATTCGATCGAGTCTAGCATGCCAACTTGATCCACAAGCTCGTTGCGTATGGTTTTCATCCCAATATTGTGAAGCTGATTCAAAATTTTCTATCCAACCTATACATTTTGGTCTCCTTAGACGGATTTTCTTCTGAGTCTAAACTAATAAACGCTGGTGTACCTCAACGCTCAGTATTGTCCCCAACCCTATTTTTGATTTATATCAACGAATTGTTGAAAATCACCAGCAACCCAATAAATAGTTTTGCAGATGATAGTGCTCTGCACAAGTCGTTCGAGCCTCTTCCTGCAAAAAGTAAAATGCACGAACGAATTAATCCCGCTCGGAGAGACGCTGGCATAAACGTGAATAAAGACCTAAAAAATGTCGCCGATTTGGGTGACCCAAACCTGGTCAGTTTCAACTCTACCAAAACACAGCTGTTGTTTGTTTCCAGATCAAAGACCGCGTTCCCCAACGAAATTTTATTCAGTATGTGTGATGAACCAAAAGGTGAATGTAAAAACATTCGTTTATTTGGTGTCGCAGTTTCAAATGACCTACTCTGGAACGATCATATAATGGCGATGGCAAAAAGCGCGTCTAGAAAGCTGAGCCTCCTGAATAGATGCAAAAAAATGTTCATTCTATACCAATTGCTGCATGTTTATACATCCTATATTGGTTCCTGTATGGAGCACTGTTGTCAAGTTTAGTGGGCTGCTTCTGTTTCCATCTTGGCCCTCTGTGACTCTGTTCAAAAGCGGGCTATACGAATTGTGGGTGATCGAAATTTGACATCAAAACTTGATTCCCTACAACATCGTCGCACTGTTGCTGTTCTCGTTGTTTTTTACAAATATCGTCATCAACAATGCTCAGATGAAATCAACAGCATCATTCCTCAAACTTATTCTTACCCCCGTTTCACTCGGGGCAATCGGCTAGCGCAACCAGTCAAACGGTCGAGATCCCCAGCTGTCATACTGGGAGATCGCAGAAAGACTTCTTTGTCCGAACTGCATACAAATGGAATAGTTTGTCGGAGTCCATAGTCTCAGGTGATTTCAATCCGCAGAAGTTTAAAAAAAAGCGTTCATCAACAACTTAGAGCGCAAGTTATTGTGGGACCTATGTCTTAAAAGGTATTTATGTGTTGTTGTGACACTTATTGTGAACCCTATAACACAACACCTTTTATTTAAAAAAAATATGAGATTTCAAATTTTAAATGAGTTTATTATTTTTAAATCAAATTAAATTAAATTAAATTAAATAATTCTAAATTAAATAAAAGTGCGTAAAGTATGTAAAAGTAGTTTACTATTATCAAAGCACATGTTGCAAATTCCATTTTTAATACCCATACAACAAAATTTAAAAAAACAGCTGATATCATGTTCGTTTGGTCACCAAAATCTAGATCTTTTTCGATCAAACCTGACATCCCTAGCGAAAATTCTTGTAGGAAAATTTTTTAGGAACTTACATGATCCTGATCATTTCTTGTAGAGAATTGGGACAAGAAGTTTACAAGATCATACAAGATCGTATCAAGATTATTATTATTATTTCATTTATTTTTCAGTTTACCAACATACAATAATTTAAAAAGTATTCTAAAACTTAACTAGATTACATTTTTTTTATAGTTTCAAATATTGCATATGTAAAATTAAACTAAAAAATAATAATATACTCCAGATTTTAAAAAAAAAATGTATTGGAGCAATCTTCAAAATTTTAGGCTTAAAATAATTTGGTGTAAAATTCAATAAAAATATTACATATTTTTGTTTTGTATATAATGTTAATTAATCTATTTAATTGGTGAAAAATGTGATAGAATGTTTGTTGAAATTATACGAAACAAGACAGCAAAATGTATCAAAATATATCCTAAGAATCATCAAATGAATAAAAAAGAAAAAAAAAGAAAAACATAATATATCACTTCACAACCTCAAAAAGTTTTTCACAATCATCAAGTTCCAACAACCACATCTTTAGTTCAACCAGAAATTTGTTGAGATGTAAATTATCTCTTAAATTGTTAGGCAATCGATTAAAAAGTGTGGGGCCCGTGTGCAAGAAAAATTTTCGAAAGTGTTCTTTGGACGATTTTGCAACAACGCATTTATTTTTAATACGTAGATTATGCTCATTTCTCTTAACACACAAATGCCCACTCTTCTTATAAAATAATTTTAATACTTTATATGCATATAAATTCCGAAGAGGTAGAATTTTCAATTGTCTAAAAAGAGGTAGAGATGTCGCTTGTCTATTTCGTCTTAACATGATACGAACAAAATGTTTTTGGCAAGTAATTAAGGGTTTTAAAGTGGAATAATATATTCCACCCCAACATGATAAACCGTATTGTATTTTCGAGTCAACCAAACCAAAATAAACTTTTCTCAAAACTGGCAATGGGCAAAACGATCTCAAGATATAAAACATTCTTATTAAAACAAGAAATGTCTTCTTCAAATATGCAATATGAGATTTCCAATTCAATTTACAATCAACGTTTAAGCCTAAATATTTATATTCATTAACTACAGCTATCTCGAAACATTCATCAGCACACATAGAAGTTGTACAATTAGCGGCATGATAGTAGAGATTTTGTCGTATATTACAACGAGCCATTAGATCAAAATGCATTATCTTTGTTTTTTGGGCTCAGGATCATAGAGTGTTTGCTGAACCATAAGCTAAGTAATTTAAGATCGTGTTCTATATTATTGTCATTAATAATATGCGAAATAGAATCATATACAATGGTCATATCGTCAGCAAAGGCTACAACAAAACCCTTTAGTCCGCTCATAAAAATAGAGTTTAAATATATTAGGAACAAAATCGGTCCAAGGACCGATCCCTGAGGTACACCAGCATTAATGTATTCATATGAGCTATAACATTCATTTATTTTAACGCACTGTTTTCTTTTTGTTAAATATGATTCAAACCAGCAATACGCACTTCCTCTGATGCCCAAATTCCATAATTTTTTCAGAAGAACTTTATAATTCACGGTATCAAAAGCTTTGGAGATATCGATGAAGAGCCCTGTTACTTTTTTGTTTTTATTGACACCTTCATAAGCTTTACTCAAAAATTTTATTAGAGCAACTTCCGTAGATAATTTAGCTTGAAAACCAAATTGATTTTTAGACAGAATATTAAATTTCGTAAGGAAGTTTAACAAACGTGTTTTAACTGCCTTTTCAAATATTTTAGAAAATGTGTTTAGAAGTGAAATAGGCCTATAGTTACTGGGATCCTCCTTATCACCTATTTTGAATAGCGGTATAACCGTAGCGATTTTAAGATCGTCTGGGAAAACTCCAGTGTTAATTGAAAAGTTGAATAAATAGCTTAAAATTTTTGATATTTGCGGATAAATTTTTTTTATTAAACTGGAACTTATTCCATCTATACCACATGAACCTTTGTTTTTCATACCTCTGACAATTGAAGATATTTCGTCCTCAGTAATTTCATAAAAATGAAAACTATTTGGCAAATAGGGTTCAGATTGTGGATCAATATTAGGATCATTCAATATTGATAAGCCCGAGTTATTAGCTAAGTTAGTTGAAACATTTGTGAAGAACTTATTGAAGGTATTTGATACTACTACTGGTTCATTTTGCAAATAATTATCTACTCTAAGAGAAATACTAGGTTTAGCGTTCCCAGATTTGCCAATTATTTCATTTACGATATTCCACTGAGCTTTTCCATTACCCGCATGCTTTTCAAATCGTCTCTTATAATATTCTTCTTTCACGACCGCAATCTTTTCTTTTATCGCAGTAGAAAGTTTAGCATAATACTTTTTAAGACTTTTGTTGTGTGGATGACTCTTTAATCTATTTCCTATTTTATTTTTGTGGTCTATTTCTTTGGCTAACTTGATGTTCATCCATGGTTTGAGCATCTTTATTTTGGGGTCACGATTGGAAATGATAGTACTATCTTCTATATTTTTTTTCAAGGTCTCCATAAATTTCTCATAGGCACAGTTTGGGGAAGATTGATTATAAACCGTAAGCCAGCTTTCGTTTTCCAGCAGCATTGACAGTTTAACAAAATCATATTCTATTTTATTACTCTGCACACAAGACTTTTTAGGAATAATCTTACCGTTATAAATTATTTCAACGAATATGAGATGGTGGTCACTTAATACTAGATTAAGAGAATTTGCTTTGATACTAATATCATGTTTCGGATTGGATCGAGCAAATACATGATCTATGCATGTGGACGAATTATTTTGAACCCTAGTCGGTGTGTTAATGTATGATGTTAAACCATTAGAAGACATTATAAGATTATAATCGTAGCTCATTTGGTCGTCTAAAATATTTATATTTATATCACCCAAAACAAATAGATTTTTCGAATTGACGGTACCAATCAAATTTTCTAGCTCAGTGAGGAAAATATTAACGGAAACGAACTGAAGTCGATATATACAAAGAAAAACATAATCAATGTCATTAATATTTACATTTACCTGAATACAATCCGCGGAATTGAGTTTGGGATAAGATACTTCATGTTTTAGAGAATGAATAACAAATAACGGCATCATCATAAAAGATTCACATAGGATCTTTTATAGTTCATGTAAGATCCTAACAAAAATTCCTACAAGAATTTTTGCCTGGGATACCAAAAGATATTCACATTTATTAAATATCTTTTGTTGTTGAAATTAAAAATAAATATCTTATTGGTGATTAATTAGATCAAAATTATATAACGAATGTAAACACATGTGAATCCTTGACTCGGAGATTAAAGTTGCTTCTAACGAGTAGACGCCGGCGTCAGAAAAGATTCTTCAAGTTCATCTTCCTTTTCAAGCACTTTCATAACTTAACGCACTTCAGCTTGCACTCCGTTCATTCGGGCCCTTGAAAATAAATATTGGAATCAAAACGAGCTGGAAAATTTTGCTGGACGCTGGCGTCCACCAAGATTCGTCCAGCTCATCTTCATGTTCAAGCACTTTTATAATTTTTCAAACTTCAACTTGCACTCATTTATGATAAAGTTGTTGAAGCATTGTTATGCTCAACAAATTTACCTCTGGGACAATCAAAGAGATTAATTGTTCCTTACCCTTGCTCCAAAAATTGAAACAGCAACTCTAACTTTTAAACAGCACCAAATAATTTCCAAATAGCACCAAAAGTTCACTTTTTGTCCAGATTTTTTTTTTATAAATATTGATTTCCAACAAACCAGAAAATTTTCAGCAATCAAACGGTCTACAAAATGTTTTTTTATTCGCCTACATATTAAAATGTTACTTCATTACCGTGATTTGTGGCCTTAAAGTATCACTTTTCAACTGTTTATTTTGTTGTCATAGCTACGTCCAAAAAAGTAAAAAGCATTTGTATTTGTCTAAATTCTATAAAAAAGAAAATTTTTTATCAAAGCAACCCTTAAATTCAATTCAATTCATTCTCCAATTAAAATAGTTGTTATCATTTGTTGTCATAGCTACACAATAATTTGGAAAAAATAATAAATATTTTGTCAAAGGTTACTTGTTCCACATATTTTTATTTTAAAATTTATGAAAATTATAATTTCAATTTAGAATAAACAAAATTTTTTTAAATATTTTGCTTGCGGCGAATAAAAAATAGTATATGATGCACGGACGTAAGCTATTTTGGACTTAATGTGGGTGCAAATCTCGGCTAGCGCCTAGATTTGCAAACTCCACATCCGTCCAAAAATTTTAGCTTTACGTCCTAGCATCATAATGTACTATTGTTGACGATAAACAATAACAATATAAGTCCACGAGGGACGCGTGAAGCCAGTGTGTGTGCCATGTGTGCGCGCCTGCGTGGACCGATATTATACACGTAATATACGCGCCGCCACGTGAAGCAGAAAAAAAGAGGAAATTATCATAAATAATTTCAGAGAAACTTTTTCTATTTTTTTTTTTGTGGATTAGAAACAATGACATTATTTATATCAATGGAAAGCTGAGAACCTCAGCTTTACTTTTATATAAGTAACAATACCCAAAACATTCCTCGGAAAGAAAAAAAAGTGTCTGAAAAATTTGGCCAGTTTTTTCCCGTGTGGGCGTAAAATCAGCTTTTAAAGAGCCCTGGAAATTTCTAAACAATTTGGAAAATACGATCGGAAACTAGACATTCTAAGCTACAAATTGGTGTAACTTATGAGGCATTTCAATAGACAATAAATCTTTTATTAATGATTTTCCGCGGACTTTCCGAAACTCCATGAAAGTCCTCAAAATGAAAACTAATAAATTCCCTTTTGTTTAAAAGTGCGAGAAAGCCACTGTGGCAATCTTTCTGAGATGTTTCAAGACCCCCCAGGTACAATAATCAAGAAAGAAACATATAAAAACACAATTTTTAAAAAAAATATGAATACAGTAGAATTCGCTTATAATGAACGACCAAAGGGACAACATTTTTGTTCATTATAAACGTGTGTTCATTTTAACCAAATATTTGGATATAATGAACGGTGTTGCTTATAACCGTTTATACATGGAATGTGCATACAGAGATATGTATGTATTCAAAATAAAAATGAAATGTCTTATACCAAATCAAATCAATTCATTGTTTTATTAAATAGGAATTCATCGATATAAAAAATAAAATATGTATGTACAAATTTGTCTAGACGATTTTCAATTGAATGCAAGTTTTGTAACTCATTCTGTGTTCCATCGTTAAAGCTTAATGCCAGTCTAATAATATTAATAGAGTTTTGGATTTCCTTTTGGGTTGGTGGTTGGAGTCTTCTTCAGAAAATTCATTGTCAGAATCTATGACTTGGCGAACATCATTTAAGGGGCCAATACACCTGCAAGCATGCTTTAACAGCACAGTTGTGTACTAATGAAACAAGCATTTTGATAGTGTATGTGAGTGATTGACGGCTTGTTCAATCTTTCAAAAATGTTTGACGAAATATCAAACATGTTTGATTTTTCTTTGCAAGCTTAAGTTTGATTGTGTGTGTATTGTTATGATTGTGAGGTTGTTATGTTTTTTTCTTTTAAATGTTTGACATTGTTTTTCAAAAATATAAAATAATTTCGGGACAAATCGGAAATATAAAAATTGTGAGTGAGTTTATAAATTTTGAAAGATATGCTTGATTTATATCCACTCACTATTCAAGCATTTTTGCATGTTTGACAGCTGTGCTGTTCAAGCATGCTTGCAGGTGTATAGGCCCCTTTATAATATCATCTTCATTTATTTCCTCAGATGTAAACATGTTTGCATCAACATCTATATATTCTTCTAATAAGACATCTTTAACGATTGTCTCTAGCCGGGAATTGGTCCATAATAATTGAAAAGTGTCATCAAATATCTCTTCAATTTGATGACTAGAAGTAGTACCTGCGAAAAACCCTGCCTTACAAAAACAATTATTAATGGTTTCAGCTCGAACTTTGTCCCACGATCTTTTAATAAAATGTAGTGCATCTAGAATATCTATTTTGAAGTTTGCTGATAACACACCCTCTTCATTTTCCAAGTCCGCTATCATTTTTCGAACAACAAATTCACGATAATAACTTTTTAATATTTTAATAATACCTTGGTCCATAGGCTGTGCGACGGCTGTTGTATTAGGTGGCAAGAATATCAACTTAATACTTCTTAAATTCGGTACGATAAAATGCGATGGACAGTTATCGGCTATAATAAAATAAAACGTAATAAAATATTTCGCCTTTTTCTTAAAAATTTTTTGTCCAACTCCTTTAAATATTCTTCCCATTCAAAATTTGTCATCCAGGCCTTTCGATTATTTTTATAAATAACCGGTAGTGTCCTAATATTTTTAAAACATCGTGGTTTGGTGCTTTTGCCAATTACCAATAATGGTAGCTTCTCGGAGCCAATAACGGTAGCTTTCTTTACACAGTTTACCACCCGAGCAACTTTTATTTTTGAATTCGATAGTTTTGTTCGGAAGTAATTTGTAGAACAGACCTGTCTTGTCCAGGTTGAAAACGTCTTATTTTCTATATCCACAAGAATACGAGGCAATCTTTCTGTAATCCAGTCACACACATCTGTAGAAACAGCGGCTTTTTCTCCTACAATGTCTTTAAAGACCAAATCGTTTCTTTTTTTGAAGCGGTCAAGCCAGCCATCATTTGGCTTAAAATCATTGAAATTCAACTTGTGAGCAAACTGTGAAGCTTTTTCTTTGAGAATTGCTCCATTTAAAGGTATACCTTTTGTACGCATTTGTTTTACCAATATTAAAAGGGATTCAAATTCAGGAAATTTACCTTCTCGTATTTTTTTCCGTTTTGAATTCACATCCAAATCTTCCAGTATTTTTCTTTTCTTTACAATATTCGCTATAGTAGTCTTTGCCCAATAATATTTGTTCGCTATAGCTTGGTAACTCAGCTTTTTTGCGTCCACCTCTTTTAAAATATTTAATTTTTTTTGCACTGATATGGCATTTCTTTTTTTTTTTTCATCGTAAATAAAGCATATGTATCACAAAATTATAGCAAAACTAATTTTTAAAAATAATTTTAACGTACACTTCTTTCTATTTCCTATTCAATTTGTAATTACTAATGGAAAGCAACCAACTCGACTTGCCAAATAAAATTATAAACGTCAACTAACATTATGGTCGTTCCCATTAAAAATTGAAAAAATAAAGGTAAAGCATGCTACAGACCTACAATCAAATTTTTTTTTTTTTTTTTAATAAAATGTGTTGTGTAATAGGGTTTAGAATATGTGTCACAACAACACATAAATACCTTTTAAGACCTAGGTCTAGACCTGGGTCCTACAACAACTGGCGTTCTGAGGTGTAGATTAACGCTTTTTTTAAACATCTGTGGGTTGAAGCCACCTGAGACTAAGTGTTCCGGCAAACTATTCCATTTGTACGCAGTTCGGACAAAGAAGTCTCTCTGCGATCTGCCAGTATGATAGCGCGGGATCTTTACCGTTTCACTGGTTGCGGCAGCCGATTGCCGAGTGGAACGGGGGTAAGAATAAGTTTGACTTGAGCACTGCTGATGACGATATTTGTAAAAAACAACGAGGTCAGCAACAGTGCGACGATGTTGTAGGGAATCAAATTTTGATGTCAAAGTTCGATCACCTACAATTCGTATAGCTCGCTTTTGAACAGAGTCCAAGAGGGCCAAGATGGAAACAGAGGCAGCACCCCAAACTTGACAGCAGTAATTGCTCAAAAAATCGAAAACGAAATGATTTTTACACTAAATTTTATTTCGTTTATTCTCGTTTTCGATTTTTTGTGCAATTCAATTGTAGGTCTGTAGCATACTTAAAACAAATCGGAGAGATAAATTGTAGGGATGCACAAATCCAAAAGATACGTGTGAATGTAAAATGAAATGTATAATACATAGAAAACGAAAACAATAAGAATCGACGTTCATTTTAACCGTAGTATTTTGCATAACTTTTGATATGTTAGAACATATTTATCGTTCATTATAAGCTTATAAACGAAGTTCACTATATGTAGTGTAAACAGCAAAAAATGTCTTAAGTAAATTCAAGGGACTAAAAAAATTGTTCATAATAACCGTGTGTTCATTATATGCAGGGTTAATTATAAACGAATTCTACTGTAAATTTAAAACAGCGTCAGAAAACCGGATAAAAAGAAACTTTGACCGCCGTTTTCACTCGCTTACAAACGTGATAACAGGAATTTTATCACAGGATGTGACAGGTACGGGTTTTCTCTTTCACATGAATTTTGAATCATCGAAAAATATTGAATTTTGACCGAGTTATCCGCTAATTTGTCCGCCGCTCCTTAGTAAATACGTGTAAAGCGGCGTTCTGGCTCAATGATGAAGAGAAAAATGCAGGACAAGGTTCGAGTCCGTTATCTCGGAAACTATCGAGTTTACGATAAAAATGAATAGGACAATTTCTGTAGATAATTAGCTCACCTTCATTTCTGGCTAAACACGAATACCCTAACTGCCATATTTCCGGAGATATGGCCCGGAAACTACTTCTGACACTTTGAGGGCCATTTTCCAGGCTCACAGGGTCGGAACCCCAAGGTAATTTTGCTCACGTCAAAGTACTCGGTAAGACCAGCAATTTCCGCCAGGTCCCGTCCGCGACAGGATTTTTGCGACCTTTTGACCTTTATTTACTGGACTATTATGTGACCTTTATTTATTATGTTATGTGACCTTTATTTGTTATTTTCCTTCTCAATATTTGCACGGCGGCTGATCCTTCCTATGCTCCTATATGGCCGCGATAATTTCGCAAATACAACGAGGAAGCCATTGTCATTTGCAGGTCAAATTTTTCAGGCCAAAACATGGAGCTGTGGGTATTTCCAAGCCCTTAGTTCTCAAATTTGATGAAAATCTGGCGCTTTTTCATGGTCTCAAATTTGACATTTTTTCACTACCCATTTTTGCAAAAAGTATCAATGTTGCGAAAAAAATGAATAGGACAATTTCTGTAGATAATTAGCTCACCTGGCTAAACCTCTGGCTAAACAGGAATGCCCTAACTGCCATATTTCCGGAGATATGGCCCGGAAACTACTTCTGACACTTTGAGGGCCATTTTCTAGGCTCAAAGGGTCGGAACCCCAAGGTAATTTTTCTCACGTCAAAGTACTCGGTAAGACCAACAATTTCCAGGTCCCGTCCGTGACAGGATTTTTGCGAGCTTTTGATCTTTTTCGACCTTTATTTACTGGACTATTATCTATCAATGATAAATTAAACTTTAAAGCATAGTTCTTATGAAATATATTTAGACATAAATTTAAGTATCATCAATTAAGTAAGAAAACACATCACTGGATAAAAAATTTTATTAACTTGTGTGGAAAATCTATTTGAAACAATTGGAGGATCTCTAAATCACATGATAGCTCGAGCAAAAACTATCAGCATATAGCACGAACTATTAGCTATAGACGGTGTTATCAACCAATCAGAAATGAGATATTTTATATTCACCACGTCCGCAGACGAAACTCCGAGAGATGGTTTTGCGGACTGTGGATGGTGTTAACCGATCAAAAATAAGAATTTTGTTGTGAATACCCAGGCAAAAATTCTTGTAGGAAAATTATATAGGAACTTACATGATCATGCAAGGAAAATTTCTTGTATAGAGAATTGGGACAAGAAGTTTACAAGATCATATAAGATCATACAAGAAAAATTTTTCTGTGATAAAATATCTTTCTTGTAAGAACATTGCAAGATCATGCAAGTACACATTTGTTGTAGGAACCTTACATGAACTTTGAATCATATGGGAACTTGGAGTTTCCTACAGGTTTATTTAAGAGTCTGGTTCACGTAGGAAATTTATATGATTCTTGTATTAATCCTATATGTTCCGATATATTAAAAATCAATATTTATGAATAACTTTTTTTTTAGCATATTCTTTTATTTATTAATTCAAAAGCATCCAGCATATTCTTTTATTTATTAATTCATGAATTCAAAATAACAAATTACGGCATCATCTTCAAGCATCATCTGCAAAGAAAATCAGAAAAATAAAAAAAAAGCCAAAGAAAAGTCTATATATATACTATATATATAGTCAATAATATTTTATTAATTTAAAAAAATTATAAATTTAAATTGTATATTTACCAGAAACTTTTGTAGTTTTGATTTTTTTACCCCTTTGTTTAGATCGTTGATCTTATCACTCAAAATTGAATTGTTTAACCTGTTTAATACGCAATTAAATTTTTAATATTATTATTAATATGTGTCGAAATATATAATTATTTTATAGATAAAAAGGTTAACTTACTTTTTAATAACTTTGAGTATTATTGGTTACTTAAAAAATAATTAAAACAAATTTAAATAGTTCTGCGTAAGCGTAGTTTTAATCAGGGTTGTGCCGTAGACAAAATAGATTACTTTACATGTATAGATTACGCATAGATTACGTGTAAATTACGCGAGATATTTTCGTGTAATCTATTATGTAAACTATTATGTAATCTATTTAATTGATATGTACATTCTAAACTTTTTTAGCAATTAAATTAACTTTTTTCAAGATCGCAAGATCTTGTTTTTGACAATATTATTGATCATGTCTTTTGCGAAAAAATTGAAAAAACTTTTCAGTAGGGATAGTACAATAATTCCACATATTACTTCTTAAATCAAAATTAATAGATTACTCCAAATTTACATAGATGACATAGATTACATTACATAGATTACATGTAATGTAATTTATTTTAGATTACGCGTAAAGGAACAACCCTGGTTTTAATAAACACAGAGCTAAACAAAAACTATCCAACTAAAGTAGACTGCACACTATCATTTAAAACGACATGTTTTAATAATGCTGTAAATGGAGAATTTCTAAATTTTTTGTCAGTTTTGGTTATAATGTCATTTAAAATCTTGAGGAATAGATCATTTCATAATTTGTTATTTAAATTAACCATTTGACTTTGCAAGTTGTTACTGACATGAAATATTATCAAAATGTTTACAAATCTGAAACCTTTAATTGATAAATAAATCAAAAAATAATATAAAAAAGTGTGATAATGTGTGGCGAACACTGATAAAATATTTTAACAAATTTTTATTTAAAAATCGCACCTTCCTTACTTTTGATTTATTTTTTAAAAAATCCATGAATGCGTTGGAAAACAAAAAAACAATAAGAAAAATATAAAAAGTTATATACGGCGGTCTGCACAAAATAAATTTTAATTTTAAGTATCTTTAAATTGTAATTTGCAGTTAATAAAATTAAAAACAAGAAGATAAAAAATTGATTTATTCGATGGTCAGCGTACAATCCTGTTACAATCACATAACACAGGCTACATATTGGATATTAATAATATACTAGGAAGGCCCGGCGTGCTTCGCTACGCTTATAAATAAAGTTTTTGCGTAGACATTTTGTTGACGTAGAAGCAATGATTTCAAAAAGTGGTAATGAGAAATGCTAGCATATAATTTTTAATTTTTCTTTTTAAATATATGAATGAAAAATAATCAGAACTCTAGCTGATCAGTTCGGATATATGAAAAATTAGCGATCAAATAAGTTTTCAAGTAAGCTTATTTTATCTCTAACTTATTTGATCGCTAATTTTTCATATATCCGAACTGATCAGCTAGAGTTCTGATTATTTTTCATTCATATATTTAAAAAGAAAAATTAAAAATTATATAAAATATATAAGATATTGGAACTATTCTAGCAGCTATAAATGGTTTAGAAATTACTATATATTTGTGACCATTTACTTACTGTAGTAAGTAATTGCTCGCAAATAAAATTTAAAAACAAATAGTTATTTTAAGTTATTAAATATTATAGAAAAAGTTTCAGCAAGCACACGAAGAATTATTTACAAATTTTCCAAAAAGACTGAAAAATTTTGAAATAACAGTGGGAAGAAGCAAAAGATAAATTTATCATTTTAAATGATAGTATACATGCTACTTAATATACGAAATAATGCATTGCGCATGCGCTGATTGAAGTAATCTATTGTCTTTTGTATTTGTTTTTGTAGTTTTGCCGTTATTTTTATTATAATAATATACATACAAATAAAGTTGAAAAAACAGAGAGTGTGCTTAAGACCGCACGGCAGAAGTGAAAACTTCATTGGCAATCGCAATAAATTGATATCGTATTAGTAGTATTTGAATCGTATTAGTAGAATAAATGAGAAACAAGTCAGAACGATCAACCGCTAACTACACACACTAACCTCACAATGTAAACCAAATAATTGTCAAAATAGCACTCATATGCCAATAGCAGGTACTAAAGTACGCGTGGTAGTCACACCCATAGATCAACAAGTTTAAATTTTACAAATCTTTCTGCGGAAAGCTAAGCAAATTCATTGGTATTAATGCGCATTGTTGCCGTTTGCAAATCACTATCGGCTAAGTGCCACCATTTTTAATTATTTTATTTATCATGATTGCCCTCCATGTTTAATCATCCATAAGCTATGCTTCTTTATATAGAATTTATGCGATTTCCGTTTCGTAATTTTGTGAGCTTTAAATCGATATAATCGATTTTATCAAGTATCAAGTTACAAGTATTAGGTCTTCACTTAATTTTAGAAACATGTATTACATACAATTCTAAACCGACAACATATTTAGTGAAGATGATAAAATTCCAATACATATAGACTAAGAGCCTGCGACGGCCAGACCTTCGTTATTTTATAAAAGCTGAAAGTTTCTCTGCGCATACCCTCTATTCAGGTAGGAACGATTAGCGACATATGAAGTTTGGATCATGGTGGCTTTGGCAGGGAGCAGGTAACAAAGGGGCCTCCACTGTTTCGTGAAAGTATAAAAGGTAATTTTTTTTATATATTCTTCGAAATAGTATTAGAATTCCGTCACCCATTGCCAGACACTTACTATCGTGGCAACCCCCTGCCAGACACCCTTAAGCTTTATTAATTTGTTAAAGTTTAAGGGTGTCTGGCAGGTAGTTACCACGATAGTAGTCTAATATAATTTTGATATACAAATGTAATTGTTTCAGCCTTCAGGTTATACTATCTTTCTTACGTTATTTTATTTTTTTTTATGGTCAACAAAAAACATTGATCAAAGCAAACTACCGTTTAAAACAATAGTTAAATAAAAGCAAAAATTAAACGCACACAACAACTTCATAATAGTCATGATGATTAATGTATTAATGCATAAAGGATAAACAGCCAGGATAAACATACTTTCAATTTTATATACATATATTCAATATTTATTTAGCATGATGACTCAAATGCAAATTGCAAAAGACAGTAGCAATATAACTTTAAAAAACTGCGTTATAGATCAATTTTTTAAAATTCGTATAAAGAAATTTTTATTATTTTTATGAATTCATAACTAAAAAAAATAATTTTAATGGTATTTAAAAAAATTTTAAAAAAAATATGTACCATACCAGGAGTTGAACTCACAACCTACAGCACATCAGTCGAGCACGATATCCACAACGCAAGTTGAATCTTTAAGAAATAATAGATTAATAAATTGATAAATGATAAAAATGCTGACGAATCAGTTTAATTTACTACCTGCGGAAAAATTTGTGTGTGCGCCAAAAGAAGTTTTCACTTCAAAAATCATAAACAAAAATCTATATGTGGGTCCTTAAATTTACTCTTCAGAATTATTTGTAATCTGCATATCGTCGGCTACAGAGCATTTACGTGTGACTACAATTTGAAGAAAAAAAAGAAGCTCACAAAACGATTTATTGCGACTCTAAACAAGCTTTTAAAAAAAAGTTACTATGAATAATTAAAAAAAAATGTTTTTTTTTATTTATTGATAAACAAATTTTATTTTCAAGCTTGTTTAGAAATGCAATAAATCGTTTTGTGAACTTCCGTCCCATTTTTCTAAAATGTAGATACACGTAAATGCTTTGTAGCCGACGATTTTTAGAATATTTATAAATATAGAGAGAACTAGGGTTACCAACTCGTACTTTTTACTCCGAAGTCTTCGGGTTTAAAGGTACGTCTTCGGAGCTTCGTAGCTAGGATTTTTTCTCCTAGTTTTTTAAAACATTTTGAATTACATGATGGAATCGAATTATAAAACGTCCTTTTTTACAAATCTTTTACAACCTTTTTAAAAACACTATTTCCATATACAGCACCGATAGTTTATTGTTCCTGTTCGAAAAAGTAGAATGGATTTAATAAAAATGTGTACCACTGTTGCTTCTGGGGATCGATTTGAGGGATTGGGATCACCTTTAATTGCTTTTAGATCTCGGATTCGAAATCAGCGACCCTTAACAGCCCGACGAGATAATTGCCGATGTGAAATTTTAACTTTTCAAAAAAAATTTATCACTATTACTATTCGCTGCGCTTTGTCAGGGGAGAAACTCGCCGAGTTATTTCATTGTCGAGGTAATGCAGGGGTTAGTGCTAAGGAATCTGTTTGAAAGTCTAAGGAATCCAGTTAAAAAAAGAATTTTTAAAATCGGTGCTGTTCCACTCCACTTTTTCCAGATTTTTCGGCTTATTAAGTGGACTAACTATACTAAACCCTTCACACAAACCATAGTTTTGACACCTCGGAGTGGGAAGTTTTAAGCGCCTTCATATTTTATAATTACTTTGTTTATCAAATTTATTGAAATTTAATGAAATTTTCGGGTTTGCATAAAATTTATTCGCTTTAATAATAGCAATAGTTGGTAAACCTGAATTGAGAACATAACTCGGGAGACAAAGAGAGACATACAAAATCGTAATCACATATCTGTCATATTCAATTTCTCTTTTCTCCATTTTGATTTGTTTTTAATTACTACCAAAAACTTTTTTATTATATTATAAATTAAAAACAATTATAAATGTAAAATGCTAAAACATATTAAAAGTTTTCTTTATATAGTTCCGCTAATTTTTATAAAATGAATGAAAATAATTAAGAGAGTAATTTAAATTTATTGTGTTATTTCCAGTGATTATTTAACTCAAATATTTTATAATGGATAAGCAATATTTTCTAACGACACGAACAAATATTTAAGCTATGTAAATATTTTCAAAGTATATTATGAAAACTTGCTGTCATACTTCTTTCATTATGGACAAATTTATTTTCTATACATAAAATATCAAAAATTATATGTTTGGTTAAAATGAATTCCAAAACGTCATTTTCTTCATTTCTTTTTATACAGTCGCTGGAAGGGAGAAACTATTATATTTTTGTAGTAGGGCTTTTTTTTATAGATTAAAAAAAGACTCGCAATAATTGTACAATTTTGGAAGACTTAACTGTTTCTGTCTAAGACAAAGAGAGGAAAACAAACAAACAAAAAAACGGTTTGACATATCTAGAGTTACGCTAAATATTAGTTGTAGTGATTGGTTGCCCAAATTTCATAGCTCCATTTCCAGAACAAAAAAGCCTGAATTTAGTTCTTTCCTTTCGTCAATACCTATTTTATGAAACACCATATCTATATTCACTCTCCTATATCAAGATTGATTGATTCTTCAAACGTTGATCTTAAAACAATAATGGATTGGGGTTTTGCAAACAGTGTTGAATTCCAATACTAGCACACTGCACAACAGAGTATTGTTCTTATATATGGGGTGGAGCATATGTAAAGAGTTTAAAATGTCTTGATACTGTCCAGTGAAGAGCTATTAAATTAATTGGTAGCCTCCATTTTACTATGAAACTTGATTCATTTCAGCATAGGAGAAACGTAGCTGATTTGACGATATTTTACACATATATAATGAATGAAAGAATTTCTGAGGCGGTTCGATTTTACCAGAGTCTGCATTATGCGGTAGTGGCCCTGTTGTAGTGGCCCTTCTTTATACGGTTCAGTAGGATTTTCTTAAACGAGGCTCACATCATTAGAGAATTCCCTACCTACGTGGGTTTTCCTGGTAATTTTAATCCCAAAAATTTATTCCTAAAATTTAAACAAAATAAATTCCTTAAAGAAACGTAATTTAGAATCCTCAATTATTTAATTGGGAGGTAAAGTACTACTTTTTGTATTGGGTTTATAGATTGGCGACCGTAGGGAGGCCGACAATCATAGACGAAACCCAAAAAGTCACTTTGGCAAACGTTAAAATTTTTTATAAATATAAGAAGAGTTTTTTTTTCAAAACAACATGCTGCTACTGCCGCCGTAAAAATATGAAAGTTACTTTTCTGCCGCCGTAAACATATGAAAAAAATTTTACTTTACAGCCGTTTTGATTATGTGTCAAAAAGTAGCGGCAGTAAAGTTTAATTTTACAGCCGTTGGCCAAATATGGAATTTTAGGTATTTTAAAAAAATCGATAAAACTTGTCCATTGGGTGGGTCGGTGACAAAACCGCATAGAATCTTGATGAACTTTCAAAATGGAAGATCAGGCTTCAATTCAAAATTGGACAAAATGGCAGAAGGTCGCCCAAACACCTGTAAGTTTGAATCTTCAATAACTTCTAATCCTGGCTTTCAATCTTATTGAAGACTAGAAGGTTAAGTAAAAGGTTTAATTAAGTACTGTTTCAAATATTTCTGCATACCAACTACCAGTTTATCATCTCCAGTTAAAAAGTCTTTTTTACTGTTTATCTTTACTGTGGCTTAATGTTATTTCGCAG
The DNA here is from genome assembly GCA_963693315.1 of Diogma glabrata. Classification (NCBI taxonomy): domain Eukaryota; kingdom Metazoa; phylum Arthropoda; class Insecta; order Diptera; family Cylindrotomidae; genus Diogma; species Diogma glabrata. The sequence continues at coordinate 147,183,368 of OY856186.1, read as the reverse complement.
AGTTCTCTGCGAAACAGATTTACAACTTTACAAAACAATTTTGTTTACAATTAAAAATATTGTTACGATTACAGAAAAATCCAGACGATTACAGTCACTTCCAGAAAAATCAAATCAACAAAACACAACAACAAATTAATGAAATGAATAGTGTTGTTGTTGTATTCTTAGAACTTAGGTCAACATAAAATTACTTTATGAATCAAATCATGATAACGTAAAATAATCTAAAAAGTGACCTCGAATGATCGAGATTATGCAGAATCGTATATAAGGAGAGATGTCTTGCAAGACTAAGTTAGTTTTATAATAACCTGCGACGGTAAAGTTAAAATTATAAAAGTGATTTATAAATTAGTTTTTGTGAATAAAGTTTTAAGCGTTATTGAATAGAAATATTTTGTGTATTATTTTGAACGTGGTGTACTGGAAATTTCTACAATAAACCGTTGCAGTTTCTGAAGCTGTTGAAAGAATATTCTAGCTAGAAATATTATTTGCTGTACTGTTTCCCGTTGTTGTGGAACAATTAAGAAGTTGAATACTTAATAAAACCTGGTGTTTGTGCTTACTAATCAGTGATCGAACTCGGAAGAGATTTGGGAATTGCGTTTATCGAATTAGAGTAAGGCCAATTCGAAGTAAGGTTGGAAAAACGTAACATTGGTGATATCGGCTGTAAAGTTTCATAATAGACTATCTCGTTTTGTTGTTCTAAAAATTATTATTCCAGCAATTGTTTTGTATTTGAATTTTTAGAAGTGTAATTTAGACTGGGTTCCAATTGAATACTAAATGGTCTCCGCAATGCTAAAATGATTTAACACATTTTCAAGTTGACTAACAGGCTGATTCTGAGTTAAGAGGTCTTAGTTATGATTATTTTTGTTATGACAATTTTTTTAAGAGGAATATCTTAATTGCAATTCTGTAAACGTTATCATAAAAAACCTCATAATAATTCTACAAATATTTTGCAGATCTTTCAAACGGCTATAAAAATAAACAAAATTATTAAAAAATAAAATATCATATTTTCTAAAATATCATATTTTTTGAAGATATTAATAATTTTTGTTTGTGAAAATATTCAACCTCCGTTTTAATTTATATCAATCTCAAATTGTATTTTATTTTATAATAATTTATATACAATTTATTAATTGTATATAAAAACCATATTATTATTATTTATTTTACAATAAATTTGTGAAAAATAATCATTTAATGTTTATGTAAAATTTGGACAAATAAAACAACATGAAACTTTGATATTGAAAATATGAAATCTTCAATCGCCATTTTATTTAAAATCATTATCAAGATATATTTTGTTTTATAAATTTGATACAAACTAAAATAAAATATAGATAATTATTATAAATTTTATAAGAATTACATAAATAATTCATAATTATTATTTTATCCTTTATTAATATAATTTTTCATACAAGAATTCCAATAAAAAATATGAAACGTAAAATTGTGATGCTTAAGATGACCATAGGCGTGTTTTATTTGCCAAATTACACTAACAATTACATGTATCCAATTCCAAAATGTCAAAACTCACAAATTGTTGGTTTTGAAAATTTGGAATAGCGGCTTAGTTCGCGTGTTCATCACCAACTGCGCACCGTTTCAATTTTTTACATCTATGGGTTGTCAGTATTTGGAATTTTGTTTATTTTTTTTTTCTAATTCGGCATTTGTGATTTGACATTTGTTGATTGTTTTGGTGCTAATAAATATGTAAGTCCAAATTATTTCTTTACAATAATTAACTATATTTTATTTAATTATTTAAATGAATATAAATTTTCTGTTTTTCAGAATTTGTCGTCTTATTATCATCAAAGACTCTTCCATTTTTAAATTTAGCGTTTTAGAAATAAAAATGAATTTCAGGAAAATAAAAAAAAAATCTAGCTTTTTCACTAATACGCAATATAACCACCAATACGTTTTAAAAATAAACTGATAATTTTGTTGACATTTACAATTTATATTTTTTTTTTTTTTATAGTTCGAGTTAATCACTTAGGTTATTGACCTCTAATGCTATTATGCACGTGTTAACGATAGGAAAGGAAAGTTTAAAGATTGGTATTTAGGGATTTGGGATAGGACTGGAGCAATAGTGTTGATGTACTGCTGATTTAAAAGCTTGAGGATTGTAAGTAGCAGGGAAAACATTTTTTGGTAATCGATTCCACCAGTATACCGAACGTGGAAGGAAGGTGTTATAATAGCTAGATGTTCTCACATATGAGACCTCAAAGGTATGCTTATGGGAATGCAACGATTCTCTTGTGGCTCGTGACGATTTGCGTAATGGTGGTATTAAATCATTAACTTCTTTAGAGCATTTACCGTTGTAGTATCTGTAGAATAGTGTAAGAGCTCCAACCACTCTTCTATGATGGAGAGAATCCATACCCGATGTTATCATTGGATCATCAATCAGTTTTAAAGCACGTCTGTGAACTCTGTCTACAAAATTTTTTATTATTATTATTATTTATTCAATTTATTCAACACATATACAATTAAGGCAAAACCTTTTTACAATATTCTTGCGTTAACAAGAATATTTTCTCTTGTATACTATAGATACTTGAGTTTATACAATTAAAAATGGTCGTTTATATATAATAATTTAATGAAAACATATCAAATGCTACCACATACTTATCCAATGATACTATATAAAAAAAAAACAATTAATTAATGATTATTCCTCTTATAATTAAGGAAATTTACACAAAAGAAACCGATTAAATAATATTAATAGAAACGAAATTTATGAGCAAAAACAAAGAAAAAAAAAATACGCTAATATTACAAAGAAAAAAATACACTAATTAATTTGTAAAATATTAATCTTAAATAATTAAAGTTATAACATATTACAGAACTTGTATATTTGCCATTTACACACAAAAGTTAGGATTTGGACGAGAAAAATTCAAATGACAGCTTTTGAAAGATACCAACTGATGTTGTTGCTTTTAGCTCCTGGCTTAATGAGTTCCACATTTTTACAGCATTAACAAAGAAAGACGATTGTCTAGATTTGGAATTGCAGTTGGGAGGCAAATTTAAATTCATAGTTCTAACAGATCTGGAAAAATTGAGTTTCTCGTACAAATATTCGGGCTTTCTTAAGTGAATTATCTTAAACAAATACATAACAGACATATAATTCAAGTAATTGTAAAGACTGCAGTTCAAAATTAGTTTTGAAAAAGATGAAATGGACTCACCACGTTTTTTGTTATAGATATAACGCGCACATGAATTGAAAGCAACGTTAAGCTTATTCCAATTAGATTTAGAACACCCTGCAAATATAGGCGCACAATAAATTAAGTGAGGAACAATTAATGATTGGACTAATTTCAACTTTGCGTTCCTAGGTGTAAAGCTAGCAGACGTCCATAGCTGGCTGAGAGTCATATAGATCTTACGACAAATATTAGTAACGTGATCATCCCAATTTAAGGAGTTATTAATCCACAGACCAAGATTTCTAACTTTATTTGTCATAGGAATAGACTGACCAAAGAGTAGCAGACACGAATTTAAATTAGAAACTTGAATTTTGCTACCCGAAATAACCATTGCTTGAGACTTGGCCGGGTTTATTGTTAATTTATTATTACTAGCCCATATTTCTATTAATTTAAGAATTTTATTTAGTTTGTCTATACATAAATGAATGTTAGGAAATGTACCTGATTCATAAAACTGCACATCATAGCAAAAAGATGAAACGCTGTATTTTCCAGTGATTTATGGATGTCGTTTATAAACATCATAAACAATATTGGTCCAAGAATTGAGCCTTGGGGTACACCAGACGTTATTAGGGATGGTTGGGAAAATACATCAGCAATACGAACAGTCTGATACCTTTGACTTAGATATGATTGGAGAAATACCACAGCACTTCTTGAGAAATTATATTGCATGTGAAGTTTATGCAGAAGACATGTATTATCCACCGAGTCAAAAGCCTTAGAAAAGTCAAGCAGGACTAATATTGAAACTTGACCTTGGGCAATAGCGGTGCTTAAGTCATCGATGATCTTAATTAATGCTGAAGTAGTGCTGTGACTTTCCCGGAAGCCAGACTGACATTTATGTATCAAATTAAACTTATTTAAGTGTTCAAGTATTTGTTTTTTCATCACCCTTTCCAGAACTTTTGATAGGCACGGTAAAATACTGATCGGTCGGAAGTCATGGACCAGTTCAGCATTAGGCTTTTTAGGTACCGGAATGACGTAAGCGTTCTTCCATGTATTAGGAAAAATAGATTTTGTTAATGCTTCGTTAACAATGTGTGTGACAAAAGTAGAGATAACAGGTAACAACATATGTAAAAAACGTATAGGAATATCATCAACACCTACAGAATGGGATCTAATCTCTTTTATCATCTGAGAGACTTCAAACACTGAAACATTGGCAAAATAGAATGAATTAGGAGAAGAATCGATGGTAGAGGTGTCAACAGGTTGTGAAGGAGACCTACTGTTAGATGAAAGGAAATTACTGAAGTCAGATGCTTGAATGTTTGGGAATGATAACTGAGTAAAGAAACCTAATTTAGAACTATTTTTAAGTAATAACAGGTCAATGCATGTAGAACTGTTATCCACAAAGTTCGTTGGTTCAAAAGATGCAGGGTTCATACCCATTGAATTAAACAAATCAAGAAATATACGAACATTGCGATCGTTGGATAATAAATTCATATTAAAATCACCAAGAATTAATATGTTGTTATACTTGTTACAAATTTTATTCAGGAAGCTCCTAATTTTATTCATAAATTTAATGCTAGGTGGAATATAAATAACGCCAGCTACCAACTTTTCTTTAGTTTCACCAGTTATCTCAACAAAGATCATATCAAAATCCGATTGTACGGAGTTCTTCTTAATAATTTTAAATTTTATACTGTTTTTTATGTAAAGAGCCACACCACCAGCACGACGGCCAACACGGTCTTTACGGACTAAAGTATACCCAGGTATTGCCACAGATTGATCACGATGTTTTTCTTTAAGCCACGTTTCAGAGATAGCAATTAAATGTAGTGGTACTTCATTCATAGTTTTCTTGAACTCATCAAAGTTAGAAACTATGCTACCAGGATTAATGTGTAAAAAGTTGAAACCATTGCTTTTAGATTTAAAAGCTGATTTGAGCACAATGTTTTTAATATCCATAATGTTGGAGATTATATTGATAACTAAAAAGAAAAAAAAACTGAATATGTTACAACTTTAAAATAAACAAAAGAAAAAAACAAATTTAACAGAATCAAAACACAAAAATAAATATATATGCAGCATCGCAAATTCACGACCAATGGAAATTTATGCCGTAACATGTTCTCCAACCGCTTCCAGAAGTGCATTGGTGTCCGAATACATAATAAAATTCTCCACATTAAATAGTTTCACAAAAATTCTACCATTTGAGATTTTGGTTTGTTCAATCTTTTTATTCCTTTTCAATGATAGGGCTAGTTTGTGCACTCTATAATAAGCTGGAGTCAAGTTTTGTTGAACGTACACTCGAGTGTTGCCATGATAACCATCCATACGATCCAGTTGGAAATTTTTAGCCACTTTAAAGTAGCGATGAAGAAAATTATTTTTATGGAAAATCGTTGCAAATTTAATTTTAATTGCGGGTGCTGCTCTTGAACCTGTACTGTTAGGTGGAAGACGATGCAATTCAACTTCAGGTAAGTTATTACAATCAGAATAGCCGAGGTGGCTGGATAGTGTTTGAAATATATTGGCTAAATTTTCATCTTTTTTGTGAGGTATACCATTCACAATGAGTTCGTGATCTTTCCGAAAAGCATCAAAGTCTGAATCAACTCTTTTCTCTAGAGCATTTATATTGCATTGGATAGCAGAGATTTTCTTATTGCAATCAGTAGAAATATTTTTGATTTCATTTTTCAGATCATTAGTGGCTAAAATGAGTTTTTCTGATAAATCTGAGAAAATTAGATCCAGTTTGGTATCAATATCAGCCAAAGATATTATAGGCTGGTTAGATTTCGGAACAGCGCCAGAAGAAGTAGAAGTTGTAGGTTTGCTATCTTGTTGCACTCGCTGACGAGTTTGAATCATTTCATTCACCATTTTTTAAATTATAGTTACTTATTATGCTTCGACGAAAAGGCGTTAAAATTAGACAGATGTGATTATATATTTTACATTCAAAAACGTTCTGACAATGTTAAACAGTTCACTATGCTATTCCTTATACAGATCAGGTTATTAGATGAAAATATTAGTCTAAAGCAATCCAGAACTCCAGACGCTAGTATTTACTTTACTACACTTACACTTTATGCTAATTAGTTTGCAAAATGAATTAAATCTTGTGTTGACACATCAATCAACATAACATACGAAATGATTGACTTTAATTCTCCTTTAATATTATAAACATATGTTTGCAAAAACAATCGTTATTAATGTATTTGTATGTACATATATATTTTAATGTTTTTTCCTTCTAAATATTTAGTAAGAACCGTTGAAAAAAAAACTTGAATTTATTTAATGAATTGCAAATATATATTTTTTTAAATTTAAGATAAACGGGATCTGATGATCATGCAATTGGTTATTTTTATTAAGAAATTGGTTTTCTTTGTTTCGATACAAAACTAGGTGTCCAGTTTTATCACTTTAGGCAAACAAAACAAAAACTATGCACTAAACTTGGCAAACACTAGCACGAGTACAAATTGTCTTATTTATTTTAATACCTATAATATATAACATTATGATGCCTCTATACAGAAATTCACAAAAAGTTTTTAAGGCACAAAATTATTAGTTAAAACTTTAAATTTAAGTAATCCTTTAAGGTATTAGTTCAACTTGAAACTATACAATATGAGCGGTTGGATTTAAACAATAACAAAATAATAATTAAAAATTTTCCATCAGCGTCGTGAACTAGATGTTTATTCTTTCGCCATCTTTAAAATGATAATGAATTTAAAGAGGTTTCAGGTGCTTTAGCCCATAAATGGGAGTCGAATTCGAGGATTGGTCGTATATATGCTTTATAGATCGTAGCAATTTCAGATGGAGAGAAAAAGCTTTTACAGCGACACAGGAAGCCAAGTCGTTGGGATCCCAATTTTGCAACAGAAAGAATATGATCATGCCATTTTGGTAATAGTAAATTACCATCAAATCTATATATATTTTATTACTTTAATAATTTACCATATTTAAAGTGTCTTATTACTCAATAAAAGTTATCTAAAATGTGTTTCAAACCAAGTGCTTCAATAATATATAATATATGATATATAATAATATATAATAATGGTGGTATTTTAAAAATAATTTAATTTTTCTAATTAAAAGATTGAAAAAATCAGGAAAATAATTTTTTCTCTCGAAATTCTCGTAATTTATGGTTTTCAATTCGATACAACATTGTTGTGTCGTTGTTTATTTTTATTACTTTTTTTCATTTAAAATTAAAATGAAATTAAACCGTAGTGATTTTAGTCGATGAAAATTATTAACATTTTTAAAAAGGTTATAGAATTTATCTGATTTTTGTAGTGGTAAATTAAGAATTTTGTTTGTTGATTTAGAGAAAATAAAAAAATTTATCAAAATGCCATTACCAGGAATAAATGAATGTAAATAAAATGGAGTATTTTAGTTTAAATTTCATAATATAATTAATGAAAATGCAGATTTATTAGAAATAAAGATACAAATTTCGTCAACTTGAAAAGGTGTCAGGGCGTGTGAAATATTATTCTTAAAAAAACATTGATAACATTTTTGTTTCTTAAAAAAAACTGATGGTTTGATATCTTAGGTTCGCTATTCGAAATAATTGAATTTTCATATATATATATATATATATATATATATATATATATATATA
>OY856186.1:147160409-147172909 GCA_963693315.1 Diogma glabrata | reverse complement strand
TTGGCGATTGCAGATTATATGTATAAGTGATTGTCCTTGTGATTGTCTCCTAACAGTAGTAGCTAGATACGATTTGCCAGGTGTCTGTAACCGGGTCGTTCACTCCTAACTAACAATTACCTACCTATCCTTACCTATTGTTATATGTAAAACGACTGTAGGAAGTGGCCCGGCCGTAATCCGGGAGTCTCGCCTAGTGCTTGGTCCTACAGTCCAATCAATCAATCAATCAATCAATCAGAAAGAATATGATCATGCCATTTTAGTTTGTGATTGACATTAGTACCCAACAGCTTAAGCGTAGGCGAGTTTATTATTGGTTGGCTGGAAAACGTTGCATTGCAGCTATATAGCGAGGTTTTATGAGACAAAACACACGACTTCGTCTTCGTAGCGTTAAATGTCACAAGATTTCGTTCTGTACAAATTCTACCAACCTCTAGAAAACAATATGTGTACAAATTCAAATCTTTGGTTCGTTTTATTTGAAATCTATTTTTTGACAGTTCAATACGAATTCCGGTTGGGCAAATAAAACACAGCTCATGTTTGATGGCCTTAAGTTAAGAGGTTATTTTTTGACATCTCACAGTTGTGACAACATACAGAATCGCATTTAAGAGGGTTTAGTCTTAGCTAAATGAAAAATCTTTGCTATGACTATTTTTACATCTGTGAGGGTATGTCAGAATCAGCCTGTTGATCTGCCATTTGCTTTGTATACTTATTTAAACTGACAGTTAAACATTAACTTGAAGTTTAATTTTAAAATTTCAAAACTGTTAATAGTTTTAAATTCTATTATAAAATTTAAAATATTTGTATTATTAAATATCAGAACAATATATTATTGAATATTGTGTATCAAATCAGTGTTTGGTCATCTTCCATTAGAGAAAATTTATTTATTTTAATTATTTATTCACTTTGATGTTTGAAACTATAAATTATTTTCTAGTTTTTAATGCAAACAACTTAATAAAAATTGCATGATTTTTGTCACCTGGTGTTTAAATTTATAATTATTTAGAAGAAAAAATTGGAACGATATCATGCTAAATTTTTAAATTTAGCGCGATTTAGAATTTGGAGACCATTTAGCATTCAATTGGAACACAGTTTTATATTTACAAACAAAAAACAGGCTTGTTCCGTGTCATAATTTAAAGTTTAATTTTGAGTAATTTGAAAATATTTAAAGTTAATCGTCTTAATGTGATTAACAAAAGGAGAAATGTCTATTAACAAAAGGAGAAATGTTGAGCTAGTTTCATTAATGATGTTGTTGCAGAATTCAACATTATCCCGAAATGATAATTTTAACGATTTTATTTATGTTTCTAAAACATCAGCTATCAGTTATGCAAAAACGTTTACAAAAAGTTTGTTTCCGTATACCAAAACAACCGAAAAGTTAAGTTAATAATGGCGGATCAAGAAAATAAGGAAAATGAAAATTCTCCAACTCCGACCGAACTTACCGAATATTCATTAGTCATGGAATTGAAAAATACGAGTTCACCAATCGAAAATAATAACCTTATTCGTTCAAATAACTATTCATCACTGGACAAGGAATTTAATTTATATAGCGCCTGTAAAACACTCACTCCTAACCTAGAAAAGCTAACAAAAACTAGAAATCAGTTCCAGTTTCCAATGTTAATCGCTCTTGTATTTATATAATATTTCGAAGGATTGAATTCAAATGATAATGCTATAAAAACACCATATGCCAATGTTGAATGAGAGTGAATGGAGAGAATGCAGTGAATAGTGATGATGCGATTGTGGGAAATGAAATTCAAGATTTTTTGAATGGATTATATGTTGGTTCGACTGAAGCTGCTTGGAGCATATTTGAATTTCACAAAAACGCAAAACTTTGTTAGTTTGTTATTATGTACGGCTGTTAAAAGTCTGAAACAAACGTAGATGGAATGAGATTTTTGTTTTTTTTAATCTGCTCTACACAATGAAGCTAATGTTGATTTTATGAATGATGAAATGAATGGTAATAATGATGGAATGAATGCTGAAGCTGATGTAGGAATGAATGTTGTGGATGATGAAGTGAATGTTGATGATATGAATGGTGTCATGAATGGTATCATGAACGGTGTCATGAATGGTGTCATGAATGGTGAAATGAATGGTGTCATGAATGGTGTTAATGGTGAAATGAATGTTGTGAATGAAGAAATGAATGATGATTTAGAATTGAATGTGGTGAATGATGAAATAGAAATTCCCTTAGTAATTTTGAGAGATTCGTTCAAGTGTGCTTTGAATGTGATTCCAGGTAACTTTGATTCGTATGTTTGTGGTGCTTTGGATATGAGTTGTCGTTTTTGTCATGCCAAACATTTTGCAAGAGAAGTTACTTCAAATAATAATGAAGCGTTTTCTTTGTGTTGCCATAAAGGCAAAGTCAATTTACATCCTCTTTCTGAAAATGCATTTTTCTCTAATATTTTCGAAGGATTGAATTCAAATGATAATACTATAAAAACACCATATGCCAATGTTCAATTGAGAGTGAATGGAGAGAATGCAGTGAATAGTGATGATGCGATTGTGGGAAATGAAATTCAAGATTTTTTGAATGGACGGTATGTTGGTTCGACTGAAGCTGCTTGGCGCATATTTGAATTTCCAATGCATTTTCAATCTCATACAATTATTCGACTTGATTGTCATTTGCCTAATAGACAAAATGTTTATATCAGGAATCGTAATGAGGCTGGTGCAGTCGCAAATGTATCAAGAACAAAATTGTTAGCATTTTTCCATTTGAATTCCATTGATAATTTAGCTAATGAGTTTTTGTATACAGAATTACCATTAGATTATGTTTGGCATGATCAAAGTAAATCGTGGAAAAGAAGACAACGTGGGGCTGATAAAGTTGTTGCTCGATTATATATGGTTACTCCAAAAGATATAGAATTGTTTCATATGCGTTTACTTCTGTTGCATGTTCGTGGTCCAAAATCTTTTACTGATCTACGTATGTATGAAGGAGTTGAGTACCCTACTTTTGTTGCAGCATGTGAAGCTCGAGGTATTGCAACAAATGATAATGAATGGCGTGAATGTTTACTTGAAGCTTCAGAAATTCAATCACCAAAACAGTTACGTCAATTATTTGCATTTATCTGTGGTTTGAATGTTTCTCCGAATGCTTCAGCTTTATGGATTGAATTTAGAAATAGTATGATTGAAGACTTTTTACGAAATTAGTATGAAGATGTGTCAATTAATCGAGCCTTGATTGAAATTATTGAAACTAGGAACTTTTTTTTTAATATATGAATGAAAAATAATCAGCACTCTAGCTGATCAGTTCGGATATATGAAAAATTAGCGATCAAATAAGTTTTCAAGTAAGCTTATTTGATCTCTAACTTATTTGATCGCTAATTTTTCATATATCCGAACTGATCAGCTAGAGTGCTGATTATTTTTCATTCATATTTTTAAAAAGAAAAATTAAAAATTATATGCTAGCATTTCTCATTGCCACTTTTTGAAATCATTGCTCCTACGTCAACAAAATGTCTACGCAAAAACTTTATTTATAAGCGTAGCGAAGCACGCCGGGCCCTCCTAGTTTATTTAAATTTAATAATTATGATAAAAGAAATAAAATGGGAAGTAAAGGAAATGCTTCAATTTTTTAACTGATCTTAATAGAAGGAATTGAGAACATTACTGTATAATAAATAATGTAGTTGAAAAGGCATAATCTAATTTATCCACATATAATAACGGGAATATTTTAGATAACTTTTCTAACACATATTTAGTTTTTCTACTCGATGGTAGATTACGCAATCAAAGTGTTTGCATTTTATTCACATGAAATAAATACATTTCAACACAAAAAAAAATTCATTTAAAACATTTATTCAATTTTATTTAAAATACATCATCGTTGATTTTATTTTATAAATAAATAATTTGACTTATAGTTATACATAATTGAAGTATAATTATGTAATTACTTTCCAATACCAGGAAATAAAATAGGAAATGGTGACGTTTCGTTATCGTTATAAGTTTTCATAGGAGTTTGTGGTCGTAAATCTGGTTCAGAGCATCCAATCAACCAATACGATGTAACAGTACCTTTTCCTTTTAGCTCAACCTCGCCACGCAGTTCTAAGCGAAACGTTCCAAATTTATCAAGTATCTGTTTTGCAGCATCAGAAACATGAATTTTTAGAGCTAGAAGCATAAGAATAAGTTTTGAATACCTACATCTTTATCTACAGATTATGTTTATGCATACGTAAGCCTGTTGATTCCATTCTAGAAGCTGTATTCACAGTATCTCCAAATAAACAATAATGTGGCATTTTTTGGCCAACAACTCCCGCACACACAGGACCTGAATGTATTCCAATTCGTATTTTCAATTGATATTCTGGTTTATGTTTTATTGTGAAACATTTGACCGCATCTAAAATAGCTAGACCCATTAAAGCAATTTCTCTAGCATGATCATGGCCGTTTCGTTCGGGTAATCCTGAAACAACCATATAAGCATCACCAATCGTTTCGACTTTATAAACATCATAAAACCCAATTATGCGATCAAAAGTGCTGTAAAGATCATTTAGAAAATCAACCACTTCCATTGGTCTACTTTGAGCACATAGTGCTGTGAATCCTACTATATCACTAAAATAAATAGTAACACATTCAAATTGTTCGGGTTGAACCATCTCACCCGCTAGTAATTGTTGCGCTACTGGCCTTGGAAGAACTTGATACAAAAGCTCTTCGGTTTTCCGTTTTTCTAAGCTTAACTCTTCTGTTTTTTCTTCGACCAAACTTTCTAAATTGTTAGCATATTGTTCCATTCGTCGGAGCAAATCGTCCATTAGATTTTCACAAAAACCTCTAAAAACAAGAAACAAAATTTATCAAGCTTCTTTTTATGTGAAATTTTAAATTTAAATACTCACTTCATAACTAATCTTACAGTTGATCGAATGTTAGCAAAAGTTGGTCTGTCATCTGGAATATCAGCCCAACACCGTTCCATCAAATCTAAAACATCAGATGGACATTCGCGTTGACCAACAAACGGACGAAAAGGAGTTGCTTCGTGGGCAGCAACACGATCAATAATTGTTTTTATATCCATAAATTGCCGAGCAGTTTCGTACGGTCCACCACGTGTTACTATTTCCTCAAGAATTACAGCAAATGAATAAACATCACCTCTTTGGGTAGCTGGTGTTCCGGGGACAATCTAAAAAAACAGTGAAGATTAAAATCAGGATCCAGCTTGTATTGAAAGTTTCGTACCGTTTGTGGAAGAAGTTCCGGTGCGACCCAAAGAAGTTCTAAAACAACAAAAAATAAAATATCAAAAATTTTATAAGCGCATCTCATAAACTGTAATTTACTGTTATAGTAGTTTACATCTTTCACAAATTCTGAAGGAGTTGTTAAGGTTCGTAATCCAAAATCAGAAATTTTTAAAACAAATCGTCCGTCTATTAAGCAATTACACGAGCGTAATTTGCCATGGACACCAACATCACTATTATGAAGATATGCCATGCCCTTAACAACATCATGAATCAATGACATTCTAAAATTCCAATCTAATTGAATTGCTTCGTTACCTAGGACATCTTTTAAACTACCTAAACGATATAAATGGAAGCGTCAATGTCATAAACAATTTATATTTAATTTTAAACTTTAACCTTTAGGACAATATTCAGTTAATATAAGTACTGTTGGTCTTGGTAAATCAATACAAGCTCCAACAAATCTAACTGTATTTTCGTGACTCACGTCTCTAGCTTGTTTTATTTCCCAAAGTAAAACGGATGTGATGTCAACCTTTATAAAAAAGACAAGAAATAATTAAATTAAGTAACTTCCTACTAAATATGTATTACACATTAAAACAACAATCCTTCTAATAAAGATACTGCTTTTACGACAGTATAAATCTATACAAGGAATCAACATAATTCAATATATTCCAATAGTTGACCTAATTTTCTATCAAGATTTTCACTAATTAAAATCACTTTATTTTTACATTTTCTTACTTTCTTTTTCGCAACTTTTTTAATTGCAACTCTTTCTCCTTTATAAATTCCAATTGTTGTAAAAAATTGTGTTGCTGGTAATGATGTGCAACTCGTTATCGATCCTCGTCCTGATCCGGCGCCAAAACGCTGAAGACACAAAATAAAAATAATTTTTTTATTTTTCCCTTAATTTTTGTAAAATTCAACCTCAAAATTAATTTTTTGTATTCCCATTTTACTTCCAAATAATTTTCCAACTTCAAGTAATACTTCATCCGGTCTAACACGCCATGACATATTATTTAATTCATTGTTCAGTCTTAATTGTCTATAATAAATATTTTGAATATATTAAAATTAAGAACACATAGTTCGAGAAAAGTATTTACTTGCAAAATAAATATGTTACAAGTGATCCTAATGTTAGAAAAATACCAATCGCAAATGAGCCGTACATAATTATATATTCTGTTAGTAATTAAATTAGTGTTAAGGGTTAGTAAAGATAGATTTTTGTTTTAAAATATATATGTATGAATTTAAAGTTATTATCTAAGATAAAGGTGTACCATAACCATGACATTCTGGTGAGTTGCCTAAAAAGCCACATTTTGGAATATCAGGAGGTGGTCCTTCTCTGCCACCTGGCCAATGTATTTTTTTATTGTTCACAGGAACATAACGTCTGGAATTGAAATTAAATTTAATACAAATACAATTTTTTATATGTTTTTCATCAGTTTACTTATCTAGTCCATAATAATGCGCCACTACTTCAAATCGTCCTGTTATTGGATCTAAATCTAAAATGGAATAGTCCGCATCTCGATCACCATTGTCGTCGATACGGACATGACCTGTTATACCTGAAAATACAAAAAAATTATCAGCAACATAAATTTTAACTAATTTAACTAACCAGACATATAACAAGAAAGAATTGCATGGAATAAAATTTTTGACTTGGTTTTTTTGTAATTATCAAATAAATAATTATTTGATTTGATAACATTTCAGAATGATGTAACCGATTTCGGTACAGTTGCACAATCAAAACTCTTAGAAGTAGAGAATAAGAAATCATGCTCTCAAATTTTTTACAAATATGTACTACCATCCAGTGGTGTATTGCCTACAGAATAAGTACCGGAACGCTTTGGGTTAGAATTGTTTAAAATATATAACGAATTGTTTAAAAAAAAAAGTCCAAGCGGCACGTATATCCGCTAGAAATAGGTAGATTTCGAGATCAGACAGTTTTGTGTGACAGTAGAATCCGATGTACCAGATTAGTTTAAACAAAACAAACTAATTTCAAACAGATATCGAACAAATTTTAAAAAGAAAATTAGCTTTCTACAAGCAAAATTATATCTATCCAATTTTGCAACAAACAAATATCAAATCTACCACAGAACATGTGTGTGACAATTTATGACACAAACCTACTCTATATCATATGTCGTGCAATTGCTGCAAAATATCAAAATAGTTTATTTCTAAGAAAAAACAAATAATTTCTTCTATTCAAATTTTTTATTGTTTTGACTTTTATAAGGTTGACATTGACTGTTATAAGGTTTTTGGAAATTGTAGTTGAGGATTGTTGCAAACTTTTTTGTTGAAGCCAACAAGTCAAAAACCTCAAACGGCAGAGGTTTATATTTATAAGAAACGGATTAAAATGTTTCCACAAATTCTAAATTTATGAAGATTTTAAAAATATTAGTATTCAAACGGTCGTTATAACGGATTAAAAAAACGAATTTTTTTCTAGTATAAAGTCTTTAGTTCCTTAACCATGTGTCAGATTTTTCTGATTTACGAACATGTCCAAGATATCAATAAAACACACATTTTTAAGAAAGGTTTTTTGATCTGGCTCCACAAATGCAACCGTGAGAGCGCCGGTTGATTCAAACGCATTTTGTGTTTTACAAGCTTTTTTGTTGGAGCCGCTCACTCAGGAACTTCTAACTGCAGAGGTCTATTTTTATAACAAATTGATAAAAAAAATTCCAAAAATTCTAAATTTGTTAATTTTTTTGAAATATTAGTATCCAAACGGCCGTTATAACGGTTTTAAAAAATCAATTTTTTTTCAGAAAAAAGCCTCTAGTTTCTTAACCACGTGTTGGATTTTGCTGATTCACGAACTTGTTCAAGATATTATTAGAACACACAAGAACAGAAATTTTTTTTGATCTACCTCAACAAATGCGACCGTGAGAGTGCCGGTCGTTTTCGTTATATCTCATATCGTTTATATATATATATATATATATATGTATATATATATATATATATATATATATATATATATATATATATATATATATATATATATATATATACATATATATATATATATACATATATATATATATATATATATATATATATATATATATATATATATATAGATATATATATGTATATATATATATATATATATATATATATATATATATATATATATATATATATATATATATATATATATATATATATATATATATATATATATATATATATATATATATATATATATATATATATATATATATATATATATATATAAATTTTTTTTTGTTTTTTCGTCTCCGCTTATCATATATAGTCGTTTGGCACAAAAATTTTCCGAGATTCCGAGATGAAGCCCATTGCAATAGGTAGATTTTTATATGAAATCTACCTAATAGTACGCGACCGTAGCGAGCGGAGATGCTTAAAACTGCTTGAATTAAATGTTTTTTTAAATGTTCAAAGTCATTTACATGTACTTTAAAATCACGGTTTTATAGATCTACAATTTAATTTAGCGAATTTGATAGTTCCATTTTAAACTTAGTGGTCACGGCCGCAATAAAAATTCAGCTAGCTAATTTAGAAATCTCCCACTGGTAATTGAGTTTGGATTTTTGTTGTAAATAAAACAAGAGTAATCTTTATGAACGATAAAAGTATGTATATTATTATATAAGCCTAATAAACAGATATTTATATGCAACAATATTTGATTTTTATATATGTACAATAAAGTAAATGTATAAGTTATATACATAAATGGCATTTACAGGTTGATGTAAACAACAAGTATTTGTGTACTAACTAAAGTTAATGTTAATTATGAGTGGCATTTTACATTATATTTCAACACCACCACTATGTAAAATAAATCACTATACAATATGAAAATTCAAAAGAAAAATGAGATTACATATTATAATTCAAATATAAAAAATTGACTTCAAATTTATTTCTTATTTCTAAAAGTTGATTCTCATCCCGATAGCACATTTCTTGTGCTTTATACCAGTGACGCCTTTCGTCAATATATCAGCTCCAGTAAATTTAAGTTTTATAACATTATTTGAAACTTTTTCGCGAAGAAAATGATGACGTACATCTATATGTTTACTTCTTGAATGATAGCTATCCGTTTCACCTAAATGTATTGCGCTTTGACTATCACATAGGATCTTGATGAAACTTTGGCAAATGATACAGGTTCACTTGAAAATAGAAGATCTGGATTCATTTTAAATTTGGACAAAATGGCGGGGGGTCTCCCGAACACCTCTAAGTTTAAATCTTGAATAACTTCTGATCCCGAGCTATGATCTTATTGAAACTTAGTATATAAGGTTTTAGTACTGTTTTCAATATTTCTGCATACCAACTTCCGGTTTGTCACTTCCGGTTAAAAAGTTTTTTTTTCAGGTGTTTATCCCTACTGTAGCCTACAATTACCGATCGATTTTCATGAAACGTTGCGAAAAGCTTTTAAATAACATGACAAAAATCTTATCAGCTTTTGGAGCACATTGGATAAAGGGTTGGGGGGTCCACCATACAACAGGTGGTTTTTTCCATAAAGTTTTTATGTTTGTTGGGAGCATAAAACATTCATTCGTGAATGAATTTTGATGACACTTTGGAAAAAGACGCAAACATGTATGACAAAGAACTGATTAGTTTTTGAGCGATAGTGAACAAAGTGGTGGGGGGTCCCTGGAGCACCTGTTTTTTTGAAAGCTCTATAACTTCTGTACCTGAAAAGCGAATTGGATGAAACTTGGTACATGAGTGTGTAGTACGGTTTACAATAGTTCTGCATCCCAACTTCCGGTTTTTCACTTCCGGTAAAAAAATTTTTTTTGTACTTTTTTGAAGTTTTTTCAGTATCTATATGCACACTACAGCCTACAATAATGAAGTGATTATGATGAAACTTATGGAATAGGGTTCCAGTTAGTGGAAAAAGACAATTATCATGTTTTGGGACACATTGATCAAAGTGGTGGGGGGTCTACCATACAAATGCTGACTTTTCACACTTTGTTTTTTAAGTTTGTTGGGAGCATACAGACTTCATTCATTAATTTATTTTAATGACACTTTGGAAAATGATGGAGACTTAAGTAACAAAGAACTGATTTGTTTTTGGATAATATTGGAATAAGTGGTGGGGGTCCTCCCGAACACCTGTTTAATGTGTCACACTTTTTTCAATGTTTGTTGGGAGCACACAGCATTCGTTCGTGAATGAATTTTGATGACACTTTGGAAAAAAATGCAAACATGTATGGCAAAGAACTGATTAGTTTTTGAGCGATAGTGAACAAAGTGGTGGGGGGTCCCTGGAGCACCTGTTTTTTTGAAAGCTCTATAACTGCTGTACCTGATAAGCGAATTGGATGAAACTTGGTACATGAGTATGTAGTACGGTTTAAAATGGTTCTGCATCCCAACTTCCGGTTTTTTACTTCCGGTAAAAAAAAATTTTTTGTACTTTTTTGAAGTTTTTTCAGTGTCTTTATGCACACTACAGCCTACAATAATGAAGTGATTATGATGAGACTTATGGAATAGGGTTCCAATTAGTGTAAGAAGATAATTATCATCTTTTGGGACACATTGATCAAAGTGGCGGGGGGTCTACCATACAACTGCTGACTTTTCACACTTTGTTTTGAAAGTTTGTTGGGAGCATACAGACTTCATTCATTAATCAATTCTAATGACACTTTGGAAAAAGATGGCAACTTAAATGACAAGGAACTAATAAGTTTTTGGACAATATTGGGATAAGTGGTACGGGGTCTCCCGAACACCTGTTTACTGTGTCAGCATTTTTTCAATGTTTGTTGGGAGCACACAGCATTCGTTCGTGAACCAATTTTGATGACACTTTGGAAAAAAATGCAAACATGTATGGCAAGGAACTGATTAGTTGTTTTAGCGATAGTGAACAAAGTGGTAGGGGGTCCTCCAAGCATCTGTTATTTTGGAAGCTCAATAACTTCTGTACCTGATAATCGAGTTGGATGAAATTTGGTACATACACATTTAATACGGTTTACAACAGTTATACATCCTAACTTCCGCTTTGTCAATTCCGATAAAATTTTTTTTACTTGTTCTCGTACAACAGAATTTATGTTTGTTGGGATACTACTGCCTGCTTTAATATTTTTATTATTAGAACTACGAAGTCCATAATATTTGTTAGCTTTTAATTAAAGTATTTTACGGATATTAGCTCATTATATATCCAGAACACTATGTTTCCAGAGCTGTGGTGAAGTCAGCCTATGCACCAGCGTCGCAATATTTTTATTTGTTATACATGACCATCCCGATATAAAAACTACCTACCATTAAAGTATTAGAAATAAACCAAATCGAACTATATGTTGACAATTATGATAAATATTTACAGTTCAGATGTACAGTTAATATCACTGATCTTCATTTCAATTTAATAAGGAAATAACAAAAGTTACCATTTCCCATTGAGAATGGACTACCAACAATGCTGCCAAATAAGTATCAACAAATTGATCGTTTATCTTATTGGTTCACCATATTAGCGAAGTTTAAAAGGATGAGGAGCGGGAGGAACTAGCGTTTCATCTCCTTTGCACGTGTCCCATTAAACGGCAAATTTATTTTGGAACTCACACATTTAAAACTCTCACCGACCTGAGTAATTATAAAATCAGCGCAAATGCTTAGCTTCATTAAGAGCTTCAAATGGCTCGAGTTATAGGGAAACGAGATCCCTTGGTATCACAGCCAACCTATTTTGGTCTTAGTATGTCGTCCTGTGGTTCTGTTTTGTTGACAGTCACTGCAACCTAGCTTAACCTAACATAAATAACCTAGCAAAAAAAAAAAAAATGACAGTAAATTTGAAAATTAACCTCAAATTGCAACACCCGTTATGTATTAAATAAAAGAAAGAAATAAAATCAATCAATCAATAAATCAATTACTGAATTAATTGTTGATCATGTGTCAACAGACACAAGTGAAGACTAGTCATCTTCTTCTCACCGATACAGGTTTGTTATTCAATACTAGAATGTCTAGAGTATAACAAAACAGTGATCACCAGAGAAATTAATTGACTAAACCTGAATTTATTAAATG
>OY856186.1:147103350-147160209 GCA_963693315.1 Diogma glabrata | reverse complement strand
ATATTTTGCAGTAATTGCACGACATATGATATAGAGTAGGTTTGTGTCATAAATTGTCACATACATGTTCTGTGGTAGATTTGATATTTGTTTGTTGCAAAATTGGATAGATATAATTTTGCTTGTAGGTAGCTAATTTTCTTTTTAAAATTTGTTCGATATCTGTTTGAAACTAGTTTGTTTTGTTTAAACTAATCTGATACATCAGATTCTACTGGCACACAAAACTGCCTGATCTCGAAATCTACCTATTTCTAGCGGATATACGTGCCGCTTGGACTTTTTTATAACGAACCCTATTGGTGAGGAGCAAAACGGGTTTTTTACACATTATATCGATTATCTCGTAAACTATAAATGCTATGGACCTGAAGGTGCGTATAAAACTAGCCTATCCACCTAAGTTTCCGCTAAGCTGCGCGCGTGCAAGCGCGCAGGGAAAAAATTTATGCGCACAGGAAAAAAAATATGCAAATAATTTTAATTGTGATCATACATAATGTTAAAATTAACATAATAACATAATTTTGAGCATAATGTTAAAATTAAAAATAATTTGAAAACATAACATCAAAACCTAAAATATATAAAACCTAAATATTTGCTTCAGGCAAACTTGGAGCCTAAAGAATAACGATATTTATTTAAAAATTCTAGTATATAAGTATAAAGTATTTACTAGAATTAGCTGTCAATATATAATTTTGTACATACTTTTTTAACGGTTAGTCTCCGATACGACATTACTTATGCTAATTCAATGCAAACTCTATTTTCCTTTATCAACATTTATAATGAAATTTAGTAGTTGTAAGATTAAGTGACTCTAGTGTTTTTTCTACGATAGCATATAAAAAGTCTATTTTCATGCAAGTTTAATCTATTTTCATGCAAGTTTAATCACATATAAAAATGTTTTTTTTTCCACCAATGTAAAATCAGTTTCGCTTAATAACAAATTGTAGTTGTTTAAAACGTTGTAAAACATGTAATTTTACAATGTTTTTAAGCAAAGGAACCATGACAAAATAGAATAAGAATTTTAAATGTTGTGTTGTCGTGTCCTAAATGAAGTAAGATGGCTATCTCGACAGTTTGCTATAGCTGCTATTGTAAGAAATTGGTTATGTGGTTCTGATTCAATTTTTTGAAGACGAAGTAAGACCAAGAAAATAATAATCCAATCTCAAAATATTGTTTAAGTGCTTTGAAAAACAAAACCAATCATTTTGCATTAATAGTTTTGAATGTTGTTTTGTACGTACTAGGGCAGCTCTTCAAGTTTCTACAAAAAAGTGAATTATCGCCCATGGAGTCAATGAAGAAGTTAAGTCCACAAGTCCATTTTGGAGCCGAGAATCAGAAAATGTTTTATCAAAATCATTAGAAAAAAACAAAGCGTTAACACTTTTTATGTTATTACATTTATTAACGAACTATGTCATCATCAAACAAAGCGATTTCCATCAGAAGAGATGAAAGATTGGTATGCATTTGATTACAATGCAATCGCAACTAACGTAACAGATTTTAGTTTTGGACAAAAATATTCTGAAATTTATCCTCTGAATGATGAAGTAAGAGAAGAAGTGTTAAAAGAATACAGCATGTTTAAGTTTTCAATTGCCGAAAAACTACAAGAAACAAGAACTACAACTACAAGAAAAAACTGCTAAAAATTTCAGTAGTATACTATCCGTCGGGCTTAATGGTGATGAGTTTAGTAAAATTAGGTTTCTTGTGGAAATATGTGGGACTTTTCAAACTAACAGTGCTGATTGTGAAAGAGACTGTTTTAATGAGGATTAAAATACAACTTAGTACCGAAATCAAAATTGATTTAGATGTCGTTTATGAATTATGGAAAAACAATAAAGGTCGGCGGGAAGAAAATTAAATTTTGTATAACTATTTGAATAATAAATTTTTTGAATTATTTTGCTTCTATTAATAAATGCCTTTAATTTTTTGCTGTCTTAGAATCGTTATGACCACGTTATGAAACGTCGAGAAATGTCAAAAAGTGGGCAATTTTCACATTTGGCTCGAGATTGTAATACTTGGGTCTTTCATACCGCATAGTAAATATATATATTAATTGTGAAAAATATTCCTCATTTATAAGCACGTTGTAGTTAGAAGTATTTATAAATTTTATTAACACATACCAAAGAAAATCAAATTGATAAAAAAATAACAAAACATTTATATAAATTGATTTTATATATGTTTGATTTATCCGCGCATTTATTTATTTTTGAGAAAAAAGTAGCGCACCAATTTGTTTTTGCGCGCATCGGTAAAATTCCCTTAGTTCCCTTAGAGGGAACATTGCTATCCACATAAGATGACAAATAAAACTGAAGTTGTTTTCGTTTGGCTTACAGGGCTACGATGTGAGACCTTTAAGAAAATACATTTTTTATAGATTCAAGTAGGGTATCATATGAAAGGGCTTCATTACAGTATTCCGTAAAAATTTATTTTGGAATTTTACACCTCACCATTTTTTATATAATTTTGAATAATGACGTTTTCTTCGTGTTTTTTTACCTCGATTAACTCCGAACTTAACTCATCGAAAATCTTCAAATGTATTTGGAATGGTAGAAGCATTAGTAAGTTTTTAATAAAAAATATATAAAAATGTCACATTCTCATAATTATATTTATTAAGGGGGTGGTTTAAAACGTGGTCAACTGAGGTGTAATTTGAAAGAGCACCTCATTTAGAAATCACTACGGTGCACAGTTTTTGAATTATTGTCAAAAAAGTGTGGCTTTCAGACTGTCCCTCCCCCTACGCTTTGACACTGATTGACAGACAAATTTGCAAAAAATTCACAGAGTCAGGAAGTTTGGTAAATTTTGAATCAAAATCATAGCGAAGTATCAAATAATTATATTTCTGGGTATTTAGGGGACGGGGGTGGAGAGGGTAAAAAAATCTTTTTTGACCCAAACGCGTCGGGTGTCATTTTGAAAGAGCACATCATTGCAATTTTTTTTTAGAATTTTGCGGTGCATAGTTTTTGAATCATTGACGAAAAAGCGCGACTTTCAGTCCGTCTTCCTCGCCCTACGTTTCGACACTGATTAACAGAAAAATTTGTAAAAATTCACAAAAACTCACAGAGTTAGGAAGTTTGGTAAATTTTGAATGAAAATCATAGCGAAGTCTGTAATAATTATAATTCTGGGTGTTTAGGGGACGGGGGTGGAGAGGGTAAAAAAATCTTTTTTGATCCAAGCGATTGTCATTTGAAAGAGCACCTAATTTAGAAATCATTGCATTTTTTTTTAAATTTTGCGGTACACAGTTTTTGAGTTATTGTAAAAAAAGTGCAACTTTCGGACCGTTCCGCCCCCTACGTTTCGACGATCATTGACAGAAAAATTTGAAAAAATTCACAGAGACAGAAAGATTGGTAAATTTTGAATGAAAATCATAACGAAGTCTCAAATAATTATATTTCTGTGTGTTTGGGGGATGGGTGTGGAGAGAGTGAAAAAACACTATTTTTGATCCAAATGAGTGGAGTGTCATATGAAGGAGCACTTAATTTAAGAAACATTACAATTTTTTTTTAGAATTTTGCAATGCACAGTTATTGTGTTGTTGTAAAAAAATATTTTTAGTATGTAGCCTCTCCACCCCCCTAAATTTCGACATTTGATTGACCGATAAAGAAATCAAATCTCAACCATTTACAAGCTGGTGTAATTGAATCTTTCTTGAGTTACCATAAACAGCTACGGATGAGATTTAACCTGAAGCAACATTTTTGGTGGGATTTTTAATCAATTTAGATGTGATTGTAATTTATAATTGACATTTACGATTAAACATTTATTTTGTTATGCGTCTATGGTCTGGCAATATAAAGATATTACAACACAACTTTATGTCAATTATTTTTGATATTGTGTTCTTTAACATTCACGGAACCCTTGGCGAGCGAATTTTGTTCGACTTTTTTATTCTCATTAGCTCTGAAAGCACGGAGTAATTTATTTATATATAAGATGCGTTTTAAACTCAGTTTATTACACATCAAAGTTTGTTCTTTTTTGGATTCGTTAAACTTCATTTCTTCGTTCACACTTTTTGTTTTAAATTACATTATAAATGTATGTGTGAGCAAAGTATAACCAAGATATAATATTGGGGTGTCCGTAGCTCTGGTGGTATCCTAAAGTTTCAACCCGTTTTTTTAAAGTTCATTGCAAAATGCCACCCAATTTTAAACGTTTCAATATAATCACCAGTTCAATACTGCACCTATTGGATTCAAACGGATGGTTATCTATACAATGCACGGATATCATGCCAAACAAACTTTGCCGAACAAAACAAATGTTTACAGATAAACAAAAGATTTACAAAACCACGACAAATCCCTTTAAAAATCTAGGCTAACCAACATAAAGTGATAAAAGACAATATACAACAAGCTAAAAATAAGCAAAACTCGAGCTTGATAGCTTCACAACTATCAAAAACTTGTAAAGTTTGTTTCCGAACAGATAAAATAGTATATTCTTCAACGATGCCGGAAACAACATATTTTTAAGCGAGATGACAGTTTATCAGCCGAGGCGATAGCCGAGGTTGGTAATGGTCGCCGAAATTCAAAATATGATTTTCGGCGAGTAGAAGACTGTACTTCTTCTACTACTTTTTGAAAAATTATTATTAATTATTAAACATTTTCATTTATAATTACATACAATTCAAATTTTAAAACATACAAACATCCAAACAAAATCTTTAAATTTATATTTATATTTCTGCTATTAAAATATAAATGACTCATTATGAATAAATTATCCAATTTCTATGTCATAAACAAAACCGTCTTTAGTTGCAAGCCTGATTGTCTGTTCGTACAAAAAAATCGTCAGCTTTATACATATAAATATTTTTATTCTATTTCCACTACAAAATTCTATATTTTCATTTTATTTGATCTATAAAGTCCCTAAAATCATTAAATAACACATCTTTAAAGGTGTATTGTTTTTGCATTTCGCGTCTAATAGGTTTATAACTAAAGACGGTTTTGTAATAAACAAAATCAAATTTAAAAATTTTATTATTATTTCTAAAATAAAAACAACAGTTTTGATTTAGTTTTTGTATGGGGATGACGTTACGTAGATTCCTGACATATTTTAAAACAACGTAAATTATTTTATGTAAATAAATATTTTTATTTCGTTTTTCTTAAATAATTACCTATTTATTAATAATTATTTTTTTAAATATTTTAACACCAACTGTTTGTGGCCATACTAGTTAAAAAGAATATATGAATATTATATAGTTAACTATTATTATTTTTACATTTTTAATGTAAATTGTCCGTAAATAATTCTAAAATTAATTAACGTCATCTTCCCAAGAGAGACAAATTAACACTAACAAAATTATTTCATTCAATAAATTGATTATCTTAACGGGTGTTCTAGGATGGTTTATTCTAGTTAAGAAATTAGAAAATAGATGGCTTTTAAAAAATTGCTTTCGTCACTAGGTACGAAAGTATTTTGTAAAGGTTTTTTTTATCACTGATGACGAAAAAGAAATTTTCGATGCAATGAACAAACATCGAAAGTAGATTTTTTAAGTAGGGCAGTAGAAAAAAATAGCTACAAAAAACATCAAAAATGTAAATTTCAGTTCGTGAAAATGGTGCAGTTTACTGTTTAATAGTTAAAACTATATACTCACTACAAAAAGAAGTGATATCCTGTGTCAAGCAGAAACGAGTGTAAAACAAAACATTTTTAAATAATTAAGTGTTCTACATACTTCGAAATACTTTTTTTGTCACTTGGATTAGAGGTTAGAATAAAACAACTTCAACTAACTGCGTATTAAAACAAAAGTTTCTAGTAAAATTTCCAAATAATAAATTTGATTTATTTCTATTCGAATGAAAATGTGGGATACGATATTTGTACGATTGACTGAATCGAAAAAAGGGCGGAACAATCACGAAACCTTTTAGTGAGTAGATAGTTTAAATTAACAGTAAACTGCTGTTTAATTAAACAGTAAACTGCACCATTTTCACGAACTGAAATTTATATTTTTATGTTTTTTGTAGCAGATATCACGATTTTTTGTAATTTATTAATATGATAAGTATTAGTTAATAATTTTGGATTTACAATTCTTGCGACATACAGCTATTACGACGGTTGCGATTTTTGTCATTAAAATAAAAAGATCTAGCTGGTATAATTCGATTCGCTAATTACCTCGGTAGATTACAAATAAAGGAATAAATATTACCTAAATATTACCAACACAAACACATAATAAGACATATCGCACACACCATAATATTTTCAATAAAAAGGAATACTGTTTTTAAACTTTAAATTTTTAGAAAAAGTTATTGTATACCCAGAAACATTATATAATACATCCCAATCTCTTGTTGTAGGGTTTATTCATCGGCACATTACGGAATAATTCTTAAAACAAATTTAATTTAAAGTGGAGATCGAATATTTTGTGAAACGTATTGACATCTAAAAATGCATGAGAACACATATTTCGATTCAGTCATTCCAAGAAAAGAATAAATTATAAAAATGTTTTATAACAACCAAACACATAAACCTAAACACATTCTATTTTAAAAAATCTGTTTTAGCTAGGACTTTTTTACGGAGCATCAGAGCTGAAATTACATTTGATGATATTTGCTTAGACAAATCTTTATTAGCTAGTATATGAATCATCCTATAAATGTTCAAAAATACATGAAAACACATATATCTAATCAATCATTCGCAGCAAAAGCATAGGTAAAAGTAGAAATTATTCTCGAGAATTCTTTTTCTCGATTTCTTAAGAATTCCCTATAGATTTTTATTTCTCATTTCTCAAGAAATTTTGTTTTATTTCTCGAGAATTTGAAAAAAGTTAAAGACAAACAAAAATCACTCATTAAATTTTTTAAACCTTAAATTTAAATTTTTTAAGACTCACTAATATTTTCTTGAAGTCAGCGCAACCCTTCTACAATTTTACGAAGGTTTCTGTCAGAATAATTCATTAAATTAGATTGAGAATCATGTTTTATCTTATAAACTAAAGTTTTAAATTAGGTAACAAACACTATATTTGTTTTATATGATAAATATTGTAAATATTGAGAGTGAGGACTCCGTTATCCATATGATAAAAATGATGAATCGCTGACGAATTATTATAATATACTTTTTTTCGTATAATGTCTATAAATGAACGTAATTTTTATTGCCGAATTTCACTTGAAGACTTAATTTAATCGATTAGTTTTATATGGGTGGCCTAAGTGAGGACCAAAGTTTATTCAAATAGTATAGTTGTTTTAACTACACCCCCAATAGAAATTGTGTATCGCAACACTCTGTAAAAACCGAGAAAAGAAAACTGTTTTCTCTATTTGATTTCAAAATTCGTAAGTTTGTTTACTTTGATAGAGCATTTTTACAAGACTGGTTTCCCACACAGAAAATGATTTGACTGTCAAGAAACTTTAACAAAGCGTCCGCTGATTTAAATAGAAACATCTCTCAATTCTAGTAACTTTAAAAATCCCAGATAGCTATTGATAATTTGGCGGTTATAATAAGAGAGTAGGGTTTATGAGGAGCTATTGGGTTAGAAAATTATTTATTAATTAAAGAAAATAAATAAAGAATTATCTCGAGAATTCTTAAGAATTCTCGAGAAATAGATTTCCGTTCTCAATTTTTTCCGAGAAACAGAAAATGTTGCGAAAAGCGCATCTCTAGGTAAAAGAGCAAATAATAATAATGTTTTTATGACAACCGACACACCTAAGTCTAAACGCAATCGTTTTTACAAAAAAAAAATTAGCTAAGACACAGAATCAGAGTTAAATTTTTTAAATTCTAGAAAAAGATATTGCAAACCGGCGTAAAATTATTTGGGATAAAAGCGCTAAATAATATACCTGAATCTTTTATGTTGGGATCTAATAATCGGTACATTATGTTATAGCTTTTTAAACAAATTAAATTTAAAGTGGATCCCGAAAAATTTAAGGAAATATTCAGTCATTAAGATTAAAAGAACAAATTACAATAATTTTTTATAACAACCTACAAGTAAGTCTAAACCTAAACATATTCCTTTTTAAAAAATTTGTCTTAGCAAAGACCGTTTTACGCAGAATCAGAGGTAAATTTACATTTGATAATATTTTTGTAGACAAATCTTTATCAGCTAGTATCAGAATTAGCCTGTCCAAAAATGCATTAAAATTCAATACACATTTGTATTCTTTTGTCATACGCAGTAAGAGATCAAATTATAATGTTTTTAGAACCTTATGTAAACAAACCAAACAAATTCCTTTTTAAAAAACGTGTCTTAACTAAAGCTTGTAAATTACACAAAATCAGAATTATTAAATTTACATTTTAAATTTACAATAGATGGCTTCATGATTTTTTTCATTTAAGAGAAAAATGAAAATGTCTTAAAAAAGTTTCTTATTGAAATTTCATTTTTAAATAATCGTTTTCAAAATTTTATGTTTTAACAAATTTTGTTTACTGCCTTTTATTTAAAATTCATTTCATATTGAAATTTAGAGGTGAGTTTTAGTTAATAACTTTTTATGAGTTTATATTAAATGGGACAAAATTAGATCAAAACATTGTTTTGAGATTATGTCTACTAGGTACAGCGTAAATAAGCAGAGTGGTAATCGCTATTTTTTTTTTCACGAACAGCGATCTACCGCATCGCTTTGATTTGAAAACACCACTGTCTGGGAATTAATGTTTAATTAATTAATTAATTAGTCTATTTCGGATTTTGAGCGTAGTATGATTAAACTAATAACCTTCTTCCACTTTAATATCCCAAACGTGAAAAAACGTATTTTTCCAAATGATTTATTGATTAAAATAATTTAATCCAAATATCATAAAACTAATATAAATAAAATAGACAAAAGATTTTATTACAAGAAAAACTATTTGATTATATTTTCAGTTTGATTTATTTTTCTCTTATTTGCTATTCAGTTTATGTTTATAGTTTATGTTTAAGTTAGTCAGTGGTTGAATGAATGGTTAAATTTGTTTTTTGTATAAAAGATGAGTTGATGAGTTTCTTCAAAATTATGTAAAAGTGTCAAGTTATGGTGATTTATTTAATAATTGATGAATATGGGAAATTAAATGGTTAACAAGAAAAATTAGTTTATTTGAAATCTTTAAACTTACCATGAAAATCTCGACCCCACATTTTTCGTGTTATTGTTAATCCATCTCTCAAACTACTATTCTCGGTTAATGTTTCATTTAAGGCCATTCCAAGTAAGTACACACCATCATAAAATGCACCAATGAAAAAATTTACCTAAAGATAATATACTAATATACATATACATTTAACAAATTTAAAATGTGTTGAGACATACTTCCTCATATTCACTAAATGTATAGTTGTATGACCTATTTGCACGTTCTTTGACTTGCTCCGCAAAATCCTGGAACTTCGGACTCGTTGGTTGAAGTAACGATACTCTGGAGAATTGATAAAAAAACTACAAAATAAAATAAAATAATGTAAATAAATCTGTTTACCTCAACAATGATTCGTAAGCCTTTCTTGCGATTGAATCGTCCGGCTCTTGAACTTCCCAATTATGATCACCCCAATAAGAGCTCTATGGTATTATATTTAATTCAAATTATTAACAAGCAAAATCAATTCTTACAGTACTACCTGGAATATTTCAACATCCAAAAAAGTCCAATCACCTTTTGTCATTCCTAAACTGTGTGCTGCTAACATAAATTTTCGGACTAAACGACCACGAACTGATAATATGACAACTAATAGAAATAAAATCAATAAATATTCGAATATCAAAGCAATTATTCTATTTACCTCTAGCATACATACTAGCATCCTGTAAATAACTTTCATACGGTTCCTCTTCATTTCCATTCAATTCTCGTACAAAAGTTAAGAGTCCCTCCTCTTTTAATCCATATTCTAAATTTTTTCCTTTTAATTTAAAATTATTATAATTTTATGTTGTAATCTGAAAATGTTTAATTATAACTTACCTACGGTTAATGAAAATAAATCCGATCTATCTAATAATAATGCAACGTGTTTCCATTTGAATTGACGAAATATACTAGAAAATACTAATTTAAGGCGACATTGACAATATGACATTCGAGTTAACGTTGGATATTTCGATTTATCTTTAAAAATACCCTAAAAAATAAGTAAAATTATTTGAGATATATTTAAGGGACTGAATTTTCTCATTTCTTACAAATAAAAAAATAGTGACCTCATTTAATTTCATCATATTGCACATACAACAGATATTGATAAAAAAAATTTAATAAAGTTCACATGCAAAAACTACAATTTGATTACCGCACCTGTAAACACAACAATAAAAAACTGAATTCCAATTTTCAAATTGATCTGGAAAATTCTTGTCTATGTTTCTGTTTGTTGATAAAATAATTGTTATTACTTCTTATAAGTCCACATTGTGCACTGACATATAAGGATAACAAACAATGAACACAGTTCGTTTGTTTTATAAATCAATTATAAGAATCCAGTTTTTCGCACGTGTACGGACATCTGTGATTATCAACGGAAATAAATGATAAATAAAACCAAACTTAATTATGTCAAGGACTTTGAATAGAATTTTTAAAGAGAAATAATTGTTAATTTTTATTTTCTTCTGCTTTTGAAATTAATAATAAAAAACAATTAAATTAAGTTTAAAACAATAAAATTATACAAATTAAAAAGATTTACTTCTAAATAATAAATTCAATGTCTTTAATTCGATTTATTTGTGTTGTTAAAGAAGAATATAAGTAATGTCGTCTTTGTTTTGGGTTGGTAAATGCAAATTATTTATAGAATACTTTTTTCATTTTAAGGACCCCATACTTTGAATAACAACAAATGGAACGGATAAGGAGTAATGATTTAGGACTAGACTTAATTTTCTAGAGTGGTAAATAATGATTTGGGATGATCAAGTGTGTTCGAGGACATCTCTACTCGTGATCTGGACAACCTACACTGAATACGACGGACCATTTTAGATCGTCTTTATACTTAGTATACAAGTAGTATAGGTGAAATAAAAATACATATTTTTAGACAAATTTTAAAGTGTTTAATTTGAGAACTGGATGGTCCGAAAGTTTACTGGAATTTCAAATTCAAGGTAACTTTGAAATCAAAGTGAATGTAGAAGACTTACCCGATATCAACTGTTTTATGTGGGCTGGAAAGACAATTGAATGGTCTATTAAAAAAATAAACAGTAAACTTTTTGCTTACACTTTTAAAAACATTAAAAATAAAATTTTTAAAGATGGCTTGATGTCGTAGATAAAACATTTTTTTAATTTTTTTTAACAATATGAAACTTCCAACCTTACGCTAAAATATTTCATTTTGAACTCTTGGCTGTGATACAAAAAAAAATAAACATGGACCTAAACCAAAATCACAATAACAACGGTACTACTCAGCACCATAAGACAAAAAATATTGGACCCTCAGTCCGTATTTTGCAATTGAACATTGAAGGCATAAGCAAGTCAAAAACTGAACATTTACAAATAGTATTAAAAGATTTCGACATCGATGTTGTAACTATGCAAGAAACGCATGCAGCAGATGAAGCGCAACTTACCTCTAGAGGAAACATTGTTGGTTACAAATTAATTAGTCCTATTTACCGTCAAGCATATGGATCTGCCACGTATGTTAAGTCAGAAATCATGAACTGCACCCATGTACTTACACAGACGTACAACGATATTCATCTTATTATTGTTGATGAACATGAAGATTGTAAACGTATACAAGCCTCCAAATTCAGGATGGCCAACTGCTACCCTACCATTATTTCACCACCCAGCAATATATACTGGTGACTTTAATAGCCATCGCACCCAGTGGTCCTACTCAAACAACAATCCCAATGGCATACAACTGACTGACTGTGCGGATGGTAACTACATGTTCTTGGTATATGATGCGAAAGACTTGAAACCCTTTAGATCTGCTAGATGGTGACGTGATTACAATCCCGACCTCTGTTTTTCCATAAAAAACGAACAACGTAACCCTATCCCAATATCTAGGGCTGTCTTACAAGGTTTTCCACGCTCTCAACATCGTCCAGTAATTGAGCTAGGAATCCAAATCCCACTCGTTAACTCTACTCCTGAACCTAGATGGAATTTTAAGAAAGCTGACTGGGATAAATATAGGTCGGAGATGGATGGAGTGATTCGCTGGATCCCACCCATTCCTAAAAATTGTGATTGGTTTGTTGGAGCCATCATCTCAACTGCAAAGAAATGCATCCCAAGAGGCTTCCGTGAAGAGTACATTTCTGGCTGGAATAGAAAGAGCGAGAAATTATATGAGGAGTACCTTGGTAGTGGTGAGACAGACGTGGCTGATGACTTAATTTACTCACTGGACGTCGCGAGAAAACAAAAGTGGATTAACGCTGTTGAAAACATTGATTTTTCCCATTCAAGCAGGGAAGCTTGAACTCTCCTTCGGAAACTGGGTGGCTCAAACTCCATCACTCGTCCTAACAATGAAATAAATCCGGACATTCATCCGGACATAAGAGGACATTGCAAATCATATCGTAAACATGTCTCGTTCTTGAAACAATCGCCTTCATAATAGAACAATTAAACGTAAATTAAGAGAAATGAAGCGCAATTTGCTCGTTTCCATCGAAGTATGCGAACTATTTTAGTAGAGAAGAACTAAATTCAGCTCTGTCCCAAACAAAATCGAAAAAGCAGCGGACTACGACGGTATATTTCCTGAATTTCTTAGAAATGCTGGAAAAAATGTTAAACAATGGCTAGCTAAATTTTTCTCGATTATCCTAGAAACCGGCAACCTTCTTCCAAAACACCTTAAGACTACGAAAGTGATAGCGATACTTAAGCCAGGTAAACCATCCAATGAACCAGGAAGCTATCGTCCAATCGCACTTTTGAGCACCTGCTACAAATTGCTAGAATGACTCATATACAACAATATCGCACCGATATTGAATGACCAGATCCCAGTTGAACAAGCTGATTTCCGTCTCAATCACAGTTGCACTGACCAACTGCTCGCTTTAACATCCTATATCGAAGCTGGGTATCAAAAACAACTAAAAACAGTATTCATCGATCTCACTGCTGCATATGACACAGTCTGGCGAATTGGGATTATATATAAGCTGTTGAATGCAATACCTTGTAGCACAATCTCACGTTTAATTAACAACATGCTGAGTAATCGTGTATTAATACCCTGGCCACTCAAATCAAAGACATGGGTGTCTTGGAAGATTTGCTCTCAACTGACCTGGCCATAATGAATGACTATTTTCGAACGTGGAGCTTATTTCCTAATCTAAGTAAAACCGAGTGTTCTTGTTTCCACTTAAACAACAAAATGGCAAAACACGAACTATCAGTGTTATTTAACGGCACTGTCATTAAATACAATCAACAGCCAAAGTACCTGGGCATTACTCTCGATAGAACTCTTTCTTTTAAACTCCACATAGAGAATATGTCAAAAAAACTTAAAACGAGAAACAATATATTGCACAAACTGGCAGGCTCCACATGGGGTGCTACTCCCATGCTGGCACACATACTCAAAAAGTTGACTGCCAGCTGCATGCCGCGATGCATACTATAAGTGGTACTATAAGGTCCACTCCTTTACCCTGGCTCCCAATATCACTCCACCTGCACTCAGATGCTCGCATGCGCTCATGCGTGAACATAAAAAGGTAACCAACAACACCACGTTACTCTTGCACGAATATTACGGTGACCACACTAGTTGTGGATTGAAGTCAAAAAAGCCTCCACATAAAACTGCCAGCAACCTGCTGGCAACTAATTTTAATATCTTGAATGCCTGGGACACCTCCTGGAATGATGACAACACACCTGGCGTTTCTATTACTAACCCGACTTCTCCCCAACCTGGTTTCGATCTGCTACGTCTTTGTCACTAAGCCGAATAAGAACGAATCATGGACGTTGTGCTGATTCTTTCTACAAGTTGGGCATCTCAGAGTACCTTCAATGTGACTGCGGAGCTCCACAACAAAACAGTAAACACATTGCAACTGTGTGTCCAATTCGATGATACAATGGCGACATCTCAGACATCCAAATGGCAACGCTCGATGTAGTAGCATGGATAGACTCACTAGATGTAAACATCTAATGTTCATATATACTGTCCAATGTTCAAATATTTTAATATTTTACTTTTTAATTTTTAACTAAAAGACGCGCAAACAAATCGATTGTAAGCTTATTTAATGTGTATTCATATTTTGTTTTATATAGATTTCATAGGAAGAGCTATCTATTCTAAGTTTTATTTTTGTTGATACGTGGTTTATAAATACGTGGTTTATATACAGTTTAGAGTTTTTAGTTTGAGAACAGGGTGGTGCGAATAATTTCTGGAAGTTCAAACTCTGAGTAACTTTGAAAACAAATTACAAGAAAACAGCTATATCGATAACAACGGTTTTATGTGTGTTAGAAAGGTATAATTGACTAGGCGTTTTAAAAAAAATACTCACTAAACGGTTTGCTTATATGTACTGTAAAAACTAGTATAAAATAAAGTTTTTAAAGATGGTGCTGATGCCATAGTTGTATTTAATTATTTTTTTTTCGCAACATGAAAGTGCGTATCTTACATTCAAGTTAAACATCTCAAAATTTAAAGAAAGAGCTCGGTTTTGTTCTAAAGATATTAGTTTTTAAAAGTGTGCATCTCAGGTCAAATATTTTAGGTATAAAATGCATCTTTAAAAATCAATATCTTGAGAACTAAAACAATCTCGTTCTATATAAATATTGGCATGTTTCAAAAGTAGGTTGGAACTTTCACATTGCGAAAAAAAAACCTAAAAAAGTGCTTGACCAACAGCACCAGTGCCATCTTTAAAAATTTCACTTCTTAATATTTTTAACAGTGTAAAAAATAGGTCTTTACATGTTTCGAATAGGTTTTTACATGTTTCGAAAAGCCAGTTTTTATCTTTCCAATGCGGATAAAACCATTGATATCGAGTGAGCCGTTCTCTTGGAATTTGATTTCTAAGTCACCCTAAGCTTGAAATTACAGAAATCTTTCAGACCACCGTTCTAGTTTTTATTTCACCGCTACTACTTTTTTGCTAAGTATTAAGTTGATCAAACATGGTCGGTTTCAGATGACGAATTCCATCTAATACTAAAATGTTTTGTCTTTAAATTAAAGTTTGTTTTAAATTAAGATTGGAACTTTCATACTGTGGAAGAAAATTCAAAACATGTTTAATCTACGGCATCAGCTCTATCTTTAAAAATGTATTTCTTAAGACTTTTAAAAGTGTAAACATTCAATTTTTTGGATCACCCAGAACAGGCATTTCAATTATTTATTGACAAAAATTTTATTTAACGATAGTCAATATGTTAAAAATCTGCTTAAATAAAGTGATCAACAACAACTCGAACGAACTATTTTAGATTTAATAACGCTAGAGTTACATGTAAAGGAACACACAATCGCCACAAAGTAACAAAGCCACCTGCTGTCGACGACATATTCATTAAAAATGCATAAATTATTAAATTGTGATTAGTATTCTCTAGAGTCTAGATTATTTGTACTTGATCAGATAATTTGGTTAAGGAAACTTATTGTACGATACACAGGTATTGCACACAGCATATCCTGGCTACAAAAACTAATCTTTTGATGAAAAGTTGTTTGAAAAACAACCAATGCGGTACTAATGTGAACCTATGGACTGTATTTACATCATTGGAATGGAATAGTTCTACTTAACCTAATCCCTATAGTAAAACGAAGTTCGAATCGATTATTCATACAGTTGTTTTTTGGTAAGGAAGGTTGACACCATCTTTGTGGTACCTTTTAGTCTTGTTTTACGGAATTTGTTTTGTCAAAAAATCTACTTCTTAACAATAATATTTTGTCATTCAACTTAATACAATAGATTGCTTACGCTGATGATGTTTTTATCATCCGACGAAGTGTTGCTTCTATAAGTCGCAATCTTAAGCTCCAAGATATTATAAGAAAAACAAGAAACACTGCAGTTAATCAAATTATCTAGTCATAATAAACTGGTTATAGAATCAGATCACCGTATGTGTCAACTAACACCAAATTTGGCAATGCAAGATATTATTAAGCTCAGTGGTGATGGTTTGTGACGAAAGGTAATGCAGAACACACGAATCGATACAATACAAAATTCTCAATTATGACACATTCGACTTTTAGGAGGTCCGATAAACTAAATTAAATCCATAACAAAAGGTTATATGAGCTCGGTTATGTTTTATTCAGGGTTAGTCCAAAAGAATGAATAAAATATGTACGTTTGTAAGCAGGCCAGCAGTTTTTCAAGAGATCGAGTTCGCCTTACATTGTATGTAGGCGTGCATATTGATGGTTAAAAAATTGATTCCGGGCATATGTTTACACAAATGTTAGAGATCATGTCTGTTTGAAGAAGGATAATAGTTTGCCAAAACTACTCCATATTTCATATCTATAAATCTACAAGTTGGTAGTTTTATTCAATGGTATATTATATCTACTAGTTAAATATATTTTAAATTAGACTATCAATGCTAACCTTAATGTATATAATATATTGTGCCACAAGCTATGTGTTACGCATAAAATTTAAATTGAATAGATAAACATTGTGGCCGTTTTTATAATTTTTTTGGTTATAAAAAAATATATAAAAGTAAATTAATTATTTTAAATTTATGTTTTTATTGTGTAAAATATTGTTTCTTCTCGTTTCACAATGGAGTCAATTTTATTTATGTGTGTATAACGTGCACAAACGTGCAATGTGGCCGATAATTGCTCGAGAAGATATAGTGCTGATATTATAGAAGCTGAAAAAAATGTATGTAATATGATGGAAAAAAATGTAATGGGGGATAATTATGGGTTATCGATCGAATTGCTCAAGAAAACTTGGAATATTAATTAATTGTAAAGTGTGATCTATCAAGTTGTATTAGTAAAGTTGGTGTACTATTTGAAATGTATTCACAAGTTCTACTTATTGCACCGAAAAAAAAAACGTTGGTAGAATCAACTACAAAGCTTGTTTGATTTTGCGTCTAATACGAACGTGGTTATTTTAACCAATGTAGCATTGTCAATTTATTTTAAAAAACGTAACAATTTTCATTATTTAAATCAACCACGGCGTGATCAATTTTTCTTGTTCATATTTTTCAGTTCGTTTGTTCATGTTTTTGTTTGAAAATTATTGTGTTCGTTAAAATAAAAAACTAATAAACAAAATAAAGAAAAGTAATAAACAAAAGAATAGAAAAATAA
Source organism: Diogma glabrata (assembly GCA_963693315.1). NCBI lineage: Eukaryota > Metazoa > Arthropoda > Insecta > Diptera > Cylindrotomidae > Diogma > Diogma glabrata. Next base: position 147,142,724 of record OY856186.1, on the reverse strand, counting down.
AAAGTTTTTATATATTTTAACATGGCTGGTTTTATTTAACATTTTACTTTAGGAAATAATTTAGATGTGTTTAATTGATTTAAATAATTTCAATATTATTTGCATATAAAATTATGTGCGAAAGAAATTTTTCAGTCAATGTTATAACAAAAATATCGTTAATGAAACAGGCCCTTTCTATAATTAATTTTGGTGATTTAAAAAAATTATTATATTTTTTTAATATTTTTTATTTGTATTGTTTCATGTCCATTTATCGATATTTTAATTTAATTTTTCATAATAATGAGAAAATTATAGAAAATTAGTATAATTTTCTACACATAATTCAAATATTTAAATTTTTTGATTTCTGATGTTTGGTCTTTAAAATCGTATCATTAAAAAAATGGCGAAAAAATGGACGCATCCTTTACAAACAAAATCACACTCATACATTTCCTATTTAGAACGTAAATATACGAACGCTAGCTTTATGCATAAAAATGTTTGTCGGGATTGATGCGAAATACATACTTCTAATATAAAAAATTTCAAATATTATATTTACGAAAAAAAAGAACCCATACAAACATCGATAGCAGCAAAAACAAAACAAAGATGTACCAAACCAAAAGATTTAATACGGCGTATTGCTTGATTCTATCACAAACGTATTCAATATCACTATTTTTAGTCTAATTTTTAATTTACCACGTTTGTAGTCAATTGAAAATTAAATCATAATTGACTCAACTACAAACATGGTTAAATCAAATATGTTTGTGATACTTATAAAAAAATATATCAACAACGGTTAAATTGTTAGTTTAAATACGGAGCGTTGGTTGATACAATCACTAACGTATTTAGTTCCCCAATTTTCACTTAATTTTCGATTAACAATGCAACATGTTTGAATCAAGCAAGATTTTTTCTTTCGGTGTGGTGGTTGGAAATGCATAGCGACTAATCCGGATTATATTGTTGAATTATCTAAATATACGATGGATGTTAATTATTCTCTACAATTTGGTGGACGAGACTATAAAAACTATGTTACGGAAAGGAATCGAATCGGAATTAAATCTAGAATTGGATCATCAAGTCATTAACATAAGCTTATGTATTTTAATTTATATAATTTTTATTAAGTAATTTTTGTTCTGTTAAATTATTTTCTTCGTGTATTCGGTACATAGTTAGTTTTTTATATAAATCTTCTATGATAAAATAAGAGATTCCCTTGGTCAGGATTCACATATATTTTTTAAAAAAGTCCAATTCTCTACATGCCCATTGTTTGAAGAATTAGTAAATACTACTATTTGTTTATGTTAAATGGCACCTATTTGACTCATTAATGTCATCATGTGGGTGGTTTGTTCCTGGATTCGGTATGTTTCAAAGCATTTGTTAAGTCACGCTACTATCTGCATTTCTGTTTACAGTTTGCTCAAGAGTTAAACCGCCGGATGCCCGGGCATTTCAATTACTAGTAGTAAATGTTTAGGATTAAGCAAAACATTGTTTTGAAATTTTATAAAAAGACTCTGAAAACAAAAATAATATAAATTTTACTCTATCTAAGTTTTATAAGAAAACATTCTGTTTTTAGTTGTGACATATGTATTTATTTATTTAGAAAAACGACCTGAAGATAAACATATTGCTCGAAATTAGTTGTCAAAAATAAATAAATAAATCACAACAAAAGACAGAAAATTTTCTTAAATGAAACTCAGACAGCGCAAAATTTATAAAATTTGAGCTAAGCGTGTAAAAAAAAGATGTTGAAATTTATCAAAAATGTCAACACACACAGATACACATATATAAATAATATGTTCAATATATAATATTGTGAACATTTTTAACCGTCAGCTCCCGCATGATGAAAAAGTTTAGATCTGGTCCGGGACAGGCTCTGATCAAGAACGTAACGCGCCTCAAACTAACCAGCCCTACCCTACTTGAATCAGATCAGGACAAATAGGGGCTGTATGAAAATACTATCTTAGGGCTTGACCTACCTCATTTTAAACTGGCTCTGAGCCGACGTTAAATACTAAGGTAGGTCTTCGCAGCCCGTGCCAGATAAGGACAAATATGGCATGCCATAACATTGAACCGAATGCAAATGCCGTATTAAGACTTACCTTGTTACACCCTGATCCGATCCGGCTTATAATAAGGCATGTATAAACAAAATGCTGCTCGGTCTAATGCAACTTTATTGTATTGAACTTTAGCATGCTTCAGTCATTGATTCAGTCATCTAGTCAAGTTCACATCAGTCATTGATTGGAAACAGCGATAATGTGAGATTTGTTACCGAAGAACTTTGGAAAAGATCATTCTTATTATTATAATTATTTAATTTTGGTTAATTTCACTAGTTTTTATTACAATAAAGTATAGCGTTTTATATATTGTTGATAAACTAGAATTTTTATCATTTGTTGACAGTTAAAAAATTGTTACTACTATTTGTGTTAATATTGATGTTCTTCCAACAGTGATTCTGCAAAAAATTACAAATTTGGACACGAGATCATCGAAGGTATCAAGAGTCAAGCTTAGACAGAAAGCCGATCAAAATCGGCAATGAATCAATTATGTTGTCTCCAGAACAGGTGTCATTAGTTACAGCATGAAAGCTTTCTAAAAATGTCCTATTTGGCCTCCTTGGAAAACAAATATTTTATTGTTGAAATGGGAACGAGTTTATTAATAATAAAATGAAAAAGACTTGTCGATATGTTATTCATAAAATTGCACCAAGTGCGCACCGGAGAAAGTGGAGTAGTTTTATGGATTTATTAATGCCGAATTGAATTGTTTTAGTAAAATTTTGAGCAGAAACATTTACATCGTCAGTATAAAAACAATGACGATCAAAAGTGAAAACATGTAAAAACTTCGGAAGTCATTGATGTCCATTTTTGAGAAATGAAATATTTTGAAACACAACAGTTTTTATTAAAAAAAAATATGCAACGCTCTCATACGCACATACACCTTGATGAAGTTCAAAACCTAATTCAAGATTATGGAATTCAGTGTTACGTTAGAGGGATAGATTTCAGAAACTTTTGTTTTTAAAATAAAAGCATATGCAGTTTGTTATGCTCGAGATGATGTTGCACGGCTTCATGGTTGGTATTCAATCCACAAATATTTTATCTTTATTATAGCATGTGAAATTTTTCATCAAATATGCATTGATTAACATAGTCATTTTACCAAAAAATAACTAAATGGGTAGCTTAACAATAAATCCTATCATAAAATACAATATAACATATGCCACTATTTAATGATAGGATGTAAGAAATAATAATAATAATATTAATTGTTTTAATCTACGAGTTCAGACTCGTAAGGATGAGTTGAACCACAAGTTGATCACCTATGCATAACTTGACTTATATTTCGAAAATATGGTATTTCACTGTGAACAGAGGAAACTTTAAGAGGTTGACAAGGTACGGTTAAGGTACGTTGGCCCGAATATCGGTTGTTAAAGTTTCAGCTCAAACAATTATGACTCATTGAACTGAAAATTGGTGCAGATTTAGAAATAATCATTGCAATGAAATATCAAACGTCTTTGACTTTTGAATTTTCTAAAAAAAAAATTACTTAGGTATCAAGAACTTATTTGTACGGTTACCCAGTACAAGCACCTAATCAGTTGAGATCTTTTTCGGTCATACTGACGGAATGCAATAGAATTTCTATTTTCGTACTGCTCAATATGCAATAATTTAAGATGCAATAGATGCAATAATTTAAGAGACTTAAAACTCACATAGCAACTATTATGTTAACAACGCGCATACTTATGAAATTATGTTCGCTACGACATGGAACCTAACACACGACAATAATTACATTCTACACCGAATTAAAACGAAAAACATTAAAATAAACAATTCAAATAATTTGTTTCTTATTTCATTTTAAATTGAAATCGTTTTTAGTAATTACAGAAGTAAATAAAAAGGCAATTATGTAAGTAAAAGTAAAATAGATAATCTTAAGAAAAAGGAATTTTCTAATCGTACTTCATTACTATATAGAATCAAAATTCTAAATCCTTAATACCAATTTAATGGAGATTGATATGAAATAGTTTTATGTGCAGTAAAAAATTATCAACTTACTGTGCTTTCATTTTTCCATTTGTGAATTTTTCCTAAAATACCTGAGGTAACAGATAGTTCACCTTCTGTTGGTGGCTGTAAGTAAACAAAAATAACAATATTAAACCTATGGCTCGAGCAATCGATTTTGTTTATCAATCAATCATAAAATTTTATTCACGTAACTAAACAAAAAATTATATTAAGTCCAAACCATCTGCTCAACCATGAACCAAACTGTTTTTTTTATAACTTTTAATCGAAAAGTTCGAAAAAATAACAAAAAAACATCTAATTTTAAATGACCATCGCACGTATATCGCTGAATTTGTGCTTAAAGAAAATCATTGTAATATTTACAAATTCTTGAAAGCTCTATGCAACAATGTCACCATAATTGAATTAAATTAAAGAAACGAAACAGAATGCCAGAATGGGCGGGAAAAATAAAACAAAAACATTAAAGTCAATTAGAAAATGTTTATGTGTAATGGAAATATCGTTTAAGTTTATCTTAAAGAAATTAATATTATTGTGATCGTGTTTCACGTAACGCGTTCCTAGACGGTTAGAAATTTTCCAACGAAATTTATAAAAATTTTCATATTTTGTTTTAATTTAATTTGATTTTACATATTCTGGTTTTGGTTTATTTAAAATTTATTTTATCCACGACATGCAATAGAATATATGCTTTCCATGTGTATGTCTTCCATTGTAATGTTATACATTCTCTCACTTGTTGTAGAATGTAACACGATTGTTACATTCTTCAACAGTTCTATAGTTTATTAAATATTCCCATAACAAAATCTTATCTTAACATTTGTTTGTATAGTAATATCAAAAGGTTAAAACGAGAACTATAAATTTATAAAATATAAAATAAAAAATTTAACATTTTCCGTTATGTCAATTGTTTTGTTTTTCTATTCTATCTATGATGTGTTTCAATATGGCGAGAAACTTGAGCAGGAAAACTGGAAATCATTCGAAATATTTTGCAGTCGTGGATAAAATAGCATCTTGTATTCGCATAGGATGATGGCAATTCTAAACTCATACAAGAATCTACTATTATCCACGACTACTAAAGAATATATGCTTTCCATGTGTATGTCTTTCATTGTAATTTTATACATTCTCTCTCTTGAAGAAGAATGTGACGCAATCGTTACATTCTATAACAGTTCTATAGTTTATTAAATATTCCCCTAACATAAAAACAATATAAAAACATAACATTTGTTGATATAGTAATATCAAAAGCTTAAAACGAGAACAATACATATATAAAATATAAAATAAAAAATTTAACCGTTATGTTAATTGTTTTGTTTTTCTATGCTATCTATGATTTCTTTAAATATGGTGATAAAAACTTTAGCAGGTAAACTGGAAATTAATCGAAATATTTTGCAGTCGTGGATGAAAAAGCATCTTGTATTCGCATAGGATGATGGCAATTCTTCACTCGGATGATTCCCTTCACTCGCTTCACTCGTTCCGGGAAACTTCATCTGTAGAAGTACAATAATTTAGTTTAAATTTAAATATTTTTCCGCTAAATATGGTTTTAAGTATTATTATTCAGATGTCACTACTCATCTATTTATATAGTTAGTGAATTAATTGTAAGGGGGCAACACGAGAAGAAAAGAAGATATATTAGTCTCCTGACAGATGTAGAAGAACGAAATAAAAGTGTGATTTGTATAGAAAAAAGAATTGTTTTAATTTAAAAGCATTTAACAGAATTTATGTTTTCAACTTCTACAAATCAGAAGTGGGATATGAAGTAATATCCCAACTGGATAAATGTTTGGATATTTAATTGGATTTGAGGCCACAATATTAATTTCTACATTTTGAAGTTAGTTTTTAGTGAAAATGAGTTACGGAACTAAAACTATTGTAGAGGATCTACGACGTCAAATCGCCGAAATAGAAATCGAATTAGACAGAATTTTGGAACAGCTACAATAATTACAACGCAACAGTATTCTTACGCGTAGTCTTATCCAAAACGAATCTCCGCCGGATTTCTTCGATGTATACAGAAGTAATTTTACTTTAAACGAACCTCCCGTTAGTAGGAAAAATAGTATATCGCACAAAAACACGTATCAATCATCATACCAGTAACCATTAATTCAACAGAACGAAGTATGATCGTCTGCATCATCAAAAAAATCATCTTATCAATCCTTCAGAATACAAAAATTTAATTAATATATTCGATGGCGAAACCAAATTGACAGCTACAGAATGGATCAACGAAATCGATTCAGCTGGCGCTATATGTCACTGGAACGATGCCTGTAAATATTATATCGCAAAAATTCGACTAGCGGGGGCCGCAAAGAACTTCTTGTTTTCAAAAAATGTAAGTAATTGGTGCGATTTTAAACTGGAACTTCAAAAGGCATTTCCATCATATATTGATGACACAGAAATACATTCACTAATGTTAAATAAATCGAGAAAGAAAAACGAATCCTTCTCTTTCTACTACTATGAAATGCTTTTATTAGGACGAAGAGGTAAATTGAGTGACAGCTCTATTCAAAAATATATTACGCGTGGAATCAACCACACAGAAATGTACCGTGTGTTGTTATCTAACAGACCGAAAGGTTTGGACGAAATGTTAGAAGTAATTAGATACTCCGAACATAACAAGATTAATAATGATATCGCTTCTCCGGATATAAAAGATGCGCCGAAAGTTGAGCAAAATATAATCAATTCTACTCAACCATATAACAATAAACCAAATGTCAAAATGGATCACAACCTGCAACTAAAATCTAGATGGTTTAACTGTAATAATGTCGGACACCGTTCAATTAATTGTCCACAACCACAGAAACGTACTCGATGTTCATTTTGTAATAAACCTGGACACGCAGATCAGAATTGCTTCGTAAAAAACAAGAACATAAATACAAACGAGTCTTCTATCAATATTATAAGAGAATCACCCGAGATATTGTTGAGCCTAGAAATTAATTTTACGTCTGCAACATCTATTAAAGTGAACGCACTTTTAGATACCGGTAGTCCTATCAGCATTATATAACGAGGAATCATTCCGGAAGGAGCAAAATTGGAAAAATATTGTGGTAAAATGTATAAAGGGCTGAATGATTCAAAGTTATGTATTTTAGGCATTGCAAATTTGAATTGTAAAATTAATGATAATTTTTATTTTATTAGATTTATCGTCGTTCCTGATACCGCAATCTCATTTAAATGCATAATTGGCCGCGAAACTATTTTAAATTCGAATATCAATTTCAGTTTAGTGTTAAATGGCAAACAAACTCCGGTGAGTATAACATACAAAAATGAATTCGTGTAGAGCAAAAATGTAGAATTATTTAATGAAATTCTTGGTATAGACTATGACGTACTTAAAAAAATTGACTTTGACATAGGAGATTATACCGACAATAGGGATGCAACAACGAAATTGAAAATACCGTAAAAGACCTGATCAATGAAATGTTATCAAAACCAAAACTTTTAGAACCCGATACTAAATGCGAAATGAACGTAATCTCAAATAGCAATAAATCAATTTACTCTCCGCCAAAACGTTTTTCATTAAAGACCGCGAAATAAATCAAGAAATAATTAATGATTACTTAGATAAAAAAAATCATTCGTCCGAGTAGTAGTGAATTTTCAAGTCGATCTTTGCTAGTTCCGAAGAAAAACGGTAAATTTAGACTTTGTGTAGATTACCGCCAATTGAATAAAATAACGGTAAAGGACCGATTTCCAATACTGATATTGAATGATTGTCTTGAGAAACTTCAAGGTAAAAAAGTATTTACGTTAATTGATTTAAAATCTGACTTTCATCATATACCTATGGCCAAGGAATCTAAAAAGTTTACAGCCTTTTCCACACCGGATGGACAAGTTGAATTTTTAAAAATGCCTTTCGGACTTTCTAATGCTCCAGCTGTTTTCCAGCGCTTCAATAACATTATTTTTAAACAACTTATTGACGAAGGGAATGTAATAATCTATACCGATGGTATCATGATTGCTACCAAAACGTTAGAGGAGCATTACAGAGTTCTTAAAGCGGTTTTCGATTTAATTGATTGATTGATTGATTGATTGATTGGACTGTAGGACCAAGCACTAGGCGAGACTCCCGGATTACGGCCGGGCCACTTCCTACAGTCGTTTTACATATAACAATAGGTAAGGATAGGTAGGTAATTGTAAGTTAGGAGTGAACGACCCGGTTACAGACACCTGGCAAATCGTATCTAGCTACTACTGTTAGGAGACAATCACAAGGACAATCACTTATACATATAATCTGCAATCGCCAATCAGCAATCCCGTATCTAAAATTTCTCGCCTGCAATCTCCAGTCGGAAACCTGTTATTCATGTAATTTATTAGTATAATAGGATGATGACTAAATTGTAGTCCTCTGCACTCTCCAATCTGAATTCATGTTATTATATTTATTGTTAAAATTATTTATGGTTATTTATGGTTAAAAACATTTATATTATGTACATATATATAAAAAACAAAAAACCCCTTTGAAAATTGAGTGAATTTCATATAAAAAAGTATTGGGATTGAATTGGATAAAAATATTATCTTTCACTTGATGTTTTTATTTGAAATGTATTTATTTAAATTTTATAAAACATTATTTTATATAATATAATTAACGCAAGAATGTTTTGAATTTTTCTTGAAACACAAGAATTAATTTAACAAAAACAATTAACCCTGCTCGTTGATATCGTTCAAAAATCTTATTGGATTTTATGGATAATGTTTGGATAAATAGAAAGAGATAAATCTATCACATAAAATTATGTCAACAAATGAAATTTTAAACTGAATTTGAAATAATAACTAAATTTCGCTAGTTAAAGCTCTAAGTAGGTTTAAATTTTACACAAAATCGAATAGCACAATAACACCTTTATTTAGTTTTCTAGTAAAAATCAGAGTTAATAAATTTTACATTTAGGGAAGATTACATCTTGGTCGCCCACATCTTTCCATTTTTGAAAGCAATCTTACCTTAGAGTTTAATTATTAAAACCAACACTTTAAAACTATTATATTAGATATAAAACTGATTATTACAATTAATGTTTTCACTACATTTAGTTATACTTATATATTTATCATTTAAGAGATTAATTTAGTTTAAAATTCACACTGTCACTTATAACAAGTGTTGATAAGACGACCATTCACCATTGTCATATATATATATACACATATATACACATGCACATACATACACATACACACATATATACACGTACATACACACATATATACACATGTACTCACATATATATACATATATACATACATATACACATACATGTACACATACATACATACATATATACACACATACACACATATACGCAAACATACATATACATATACATACATACATACATACATACATATACACACATACATACATATATATACACACATATATATATATATATATATATATATATATATATATATATATATATATATATATATATATATATATATATATATATATATATATATATATATATATATATATATATATATATATATATATATATATATATATATATATATATATATATATATATATATATATATATATATATATATATATATATATATATATATATATATATATATATACATATATATATATATATATATATATATATATATATATATATATATATATATATATATATATATATATATATATATATATATATATATATATATATATATATACATATATATATATATATATATATATATATATATATATATATATATATATATATATATATATATATATATATATATATATATATATATATATATATATATATATCCACACACATACATATGTACATATATACATACATACACACATATACACACATACACACATACACAAATGTATACATACATATACATATACATATATACATACACATACACATACACATACACATACATACACATACATACACATACATACTCATACATACACATACATACACATACATACACATGTATACACATACATACATATACACACATACATACACATATATACGCACATACATATATACCTATATCTATTACATATATTTATTAACAGCAAACATACATATTAAGAAGTTTTCACCTTATGTCCAACATACTAATTTATGTGGTATTGTTACATAAACATACATACATACATATATATACATACATATATATATATATATATATATATATATATATATATATATATATATATATATATATATATATATACATATATATACATATATATACATATATGTATAGCCGCAGGAGGGATCGATTTTGATCGATTATGATCAATGTTGATCTACGGGTCTGACTACCCTGCGTACTCCAGTCCCTGCCATTGACATATGAGTTAGCGTGAGATATCACATACCACTGGCAATGGCAGGAGATGTCATTAGCCAAGATGATATCTTAGGGTGCTGGCGGACGAACTTTAATTAGTCAACGGCAGCACTTCCAGTCTTAGCTGGGTAGCGTTCCGTAGCGGTACCGCTCATTAGCTCTTCCGAGGAATCGAACCAACACGTAGTTATGTGTGGGCTTTGTGCCTCGATTGAAGTGGTGGGCGGTGCGTCTGGGGTGCGCTGCATCAGCTGGATTATTGGCATTTAGTTTTGTTTTGTTTTCTGCAAATTTCTCACAATTTGTTTTTCACTTATTATTTTGTTATTATTTCTTCATCTTATCATGAAATATTGGCATATGTCATATTTTGTAGTATGATAGGATTTTTTACTTAGTTATGCATTTTAAAATAAAACACAAAAAAATAAAATAAACATTTTGATATATATATGGCAGTACAACCGAAAAAAAATAAGTCTGCAAGTGGTAAAGCAAATTTGCGCAATCCACCCGCCCATAAAGCGGCATGTCCACAGAATTTGCAGGGACAAAACATATATGAATCAATAAAAAATTTTAAAATACATGTTCAAAACATCTGCGGATTGAACGCTAACCATGACCACGTGCAACATCATCTTGAGCACGACAAACCGAACATTCTATTCCTTACAGAAACACAAGTTTCTGAAAATTTTCTCTTTATAGAATCGCTTAATTCCAAATATAGGCTCGAATCAGCTTTCAAACTCCATCAGGGCGTATGCGCATTCATTCATGAGAGTGTTGCGTACACGCGCTTTCCAAATTTTGAACTACACGGTGACGGCTTCAATACAATGGTTTTAAAGATTTGTCTTCCAGAAATGACTTTTTTTACAATAGCTTTATACCGGTCCCCCAACAAACGTAACCCAAACTTTTTTAATATACTGACAAAAATTATGGACGAGATTAGAGCAAAGTCCCCTAATTGTGAAGTTATCGTTACCGGTGACTTCAACGTCCACAACAAATCATGGTTGGAATTCTCCAAATCGACCGACGATGTTGACAATAGTGGAAAACTGGCAGAAATTTTTGCCGCGTCTCAGGGCCTATTCCAAATTGTAAAAAGCCCGACTTTCACTCCCCGTAATGGCGGTGATAATAGTTTTCTACTAGATCTCTATCTTACCACAATGCCAGATATTACGAGTGTCGATGTTGCGAAAGGTAGTATTGGAAATTCTGATCATTATTTAATCTCATCAGTTATCAAAACTGATTTACTTAAAACTACAGCTCCCAAACCCCGTAAAATATTTCACTACTCAAAAATGGATAAGAGTGGTCTTCAAAATTTTTTCCATGGTTTCCCTTTCGACCGTCATTGTTTTTACACTGACAATGTAAATGTTTCTGCTCAAAACTTTACAGAAACCATCCAATTTGCTATAAATAAATTTGTCCCTTTCTCCATAGTAAAACCCAAACAAAAATACTTGTATTCGAAAGCTGCCAAAACGGCACTTAGAAACAAACGTAGATCATTTAATATTTGGATTCATAACAAAACTCCCACTAATCGATCCCAATATCTAAAGGCCAACAAAATATCTAATCAGATTATCTCAAACGAAAAGTCCGAAATTGACAGAGCGAAAGTCTCAAAACTTACGTCTATGTCTGTTTCTGACAAGAGTTTCTACAGTGCCATTAATTCTTTAAATTCTGGTACAAAATTTTCTATTCCCCCTATTATTGATGGTGATTTAATCGTCAATGATCCCGCAAGAAAAGCTAACTTGTTCGCTGAACGCTTTGCTCTGAACTCCACTGTTTTGGAAACTCCTAAAGAAATACCCCAAATCCAGTCTTCAGGAGTTAATATGAATGAACTTCACTTCAAACCCAAAATAGTCGCTAAACTTTTAAAGGGGTTAAACATCAACAAAGCATCAGGAATGGACAATATTCCACCCATTATTTTAAAAACCTTTTCCAAAGAACTTGCACCAACTTTAACTAAAATATTCTACCAATCCTACAAATCTGGTATATTTCCCTCGTGCTGGAAGTTGGCAAATGTCCAGCCCGTCCCCAAAAAGGGACCAAAATCCGATATCTCAAATTATAGGCCAATAGCTTTACTATCGGTCCTATCCAAAGTCTATGAGCATTATATTAATACACATATTTCAAAATTTCTGGAAGAAAATCATTTAATATCCGACAGCCAATACGGTTTTCGAAACAAAAGATCAACTACCGATCTATTAAACTATGTAGCGCATTGTTGGAACAGCATACTTGATAAAGGTGGTGAAACATACGTTATCGCTTTAGACATCTCCAAGGCATTCGATCGAGTCTGGCATGCCAACTTAATCAACAAGCTCGTTGCGTACGGTTTTCATCCCAATGTTGTGAAGCTGATTCAAAATTTTCTATCCGACCGATACATTTCGGTAACCTTAGACGGATATTCTTCTGAGTCTAAACTAATTAACGCTGGTGTACCCCAAGGCTCAGTATTGTCCCCAACCCTATTTTTGATTTATATCAACGAATTGTTGAAAATCACCAGCAACCCAATAAATAGTTTTGCAGATGATAGTACTCTGCACAAGTCGTTCGAGCCCCTTCCTTCAAAAGGTAAAATGCACGAACGAATTAATCCTGCCCGGAGAGACGCTGCCATAAACGTGAACAAAGACCTGAACAAAGTCGCCGACTGGGGTGACCAAAACCTTGTCAATTTCAACTCCACCAAAACACAGCTGTTGATTGTTTCCAGATTAAAGACCGAGTTCCCCAAAGATATTTTATTTAGTATGTGTGATGAACCAATAGGTGAATGTAAAAACATTCGTTTATTGGGTGTCACAGTTTCAAATGACCTACTCTGGAACGATCATGTAATGGCGATGGCAAAAAGCGCGTCTAAAAAACTCGGCCTCCTAAATAGATGCAAAAAATTTTTCACTCCATACCAATTGCTCCATGTTTATAAGTCCTATATTCGTCCCTGTATGGAGTACTGCTGTCAAGTTTGGGGTGCTGCCTCTGTTTCCATCTTGGCCCTCTTGGACTCTGTTCAAAAGCGAGCTATACGAATTGTAGGTGATCGAACTTTGACATCACAACTTGATTCCCTACAACATCGTCGCACTGTTGCTGACCTCGTTGTTTTTTACAAATATCGTCATCAGCAGTGCTCAGATGAAATCAGCGGCATCATGCCTCAAACTTATTTTTACCCCCGTTCCACTCGGCAATCGGCTGCCGCAACCAGTGAAACGGTAAAGATCCCGCGCTGTCATACTGGCAGATCGCAGAGAGACTTCTTTGTCCGAACTGCGTACAAATGGAATAGTTTGCCGGAACACTTAGTCTCAGGTGGCTTCAACCCACAGATGTTTAAAAAAAGCGTTAATCTACACCTCAGAACGCCAGTTGTTGTGGGACCCAGGTCTAGACCTAGGTCTTAAAAGGTATTTATGTGTTGTTGTGACACATATTCTAAACCCTATTACACAACACATTTTATTAAAAAAAAAAAAAATATACATACACACACATTCATACATACACACGCACACATACATACATATCCATACACATATATATACACACACATATACACATATATACATACATATATATACATACACATACACACATACACATACATATACATACACACATACATACATACATGCATACATACACACATCCATACACATATATACATATATTGATAATTCATATAAATATGTTATATATATTTTGATAATTCAAATATGGAATATATGTATAAAATTTGTTTGAACGATATCTTTAATACTTTAGACGTATTTTTAGACTTCCTTTCATTTATTCCAAATTACATAAAATTGATAGAAATACGAAAGATGTTTTAAGAAAGTTATATATAAACATTAAAAACTAGTTTCAATGTTTATATATACCTTTTGTATTATATTCTGTAGCTGTAAATCAAAGAAAGTTAATTTATTCGAAGTTCTATTTTCATTAAATTTATTAAAACTAAATTAAATTAATGCCAAATCTCAGCTAATCTCATATATATATATATATGAAAATTCAATTGTTTCGAATAGCGAACCTAAGATATCAAACCATCAGTTTTTTTAAGAAACAAAAATGTTATCAATGTTTTTTAAGAATAATATTTCACACGCCCTGACACCTTTTCAAGTTGACGAAATTTGTATCTTTATTTCTAATAAATCTGCATTTTCATTAAATATATTATGAAATTTAAACTAAAATACTCCATTTTATTTACATTCATTTATTCCTGGTAATGGCATTTTGATAAATTTTTTTTTTTATTTTCTCTAAATCAACAAACAAAATTTTTTTTTAATCAAAACAAGAAACACGAAATTCCAATTAGAAATGTTTATGTATATTCTCGAAATACTACAACAAAATTGACATTTGTTTTTTTTAATGTAAGAGTGTCCTCTTACATAATTATACCCAACTATAGGTGCGTTCGATTTGACTGAAACAACTGAAAAACAACAACAATTGCATTTAATTTTTCAGTTGCTTCAGTTGTTTCAGTCAAATCGAACACGGCTTATATACCACGACTTGTTGATTAGATCGTTTCTTAATTTAACACTACAAAAATCAGATAAATTCTATAACCTTTTTAAAAATGTTAATAATTTTCATGGACTAAAATCACTACGGTTTAATTTCATTTTAATTTCAAATGAAAAAAAAGTAATAAAAATAAACAACGACACAACAATGTTGTATCGAATTGAAAACCATAAATTACGAGAATTTAAAGAGAAAAAAAATTATTTTCCTGATTTTTTCAATCTTTTAATTAGAAAGATTAAATTATTTTTAAAATACCACCATTATTATATATTATTATATATCATATATTATATATTATTGAAGCACTTGGTTTGAAACACATTTTAGATAACTTTTATAAAGCGGTTTTCGATTTAATGTGGAAAAATTGCCCTCAATTGCAATCCGATAAAAATGAAATCAATAATTTAAATTAATAAATTATTGTTAAATTGAATCACCAAACAATCTTTTTAGTAAGTATATTTATTTATGACGCGTTTCGAATATTAAATATTCATCATCGGTACAAAAAATATGACAACTGTCATATTTTTTGTACCGATGATGAATATTTAATATTCGAAACGCGTCATAAATAAATATACTTACTAAAAAGATTGTTTGGTGATTCAATTTAACAATAATTTATTAATTTAAATTATTGATTTCATTTAATATTTTTTTTTTTTTTTTTTTTTAATAAGAAGTGTTGTGTAGTAGGAATTACAAAATGTGTCACAACAACACATAGATACCTTTTAAGACGTAGGTCCCACAACAACATGCGTCTTGAGGTATAGGTGGACGCTTTTTTTAAATTTTTGTGGATTGAAAGCACTCGAGACTATTGATTCGGGCAAAGCATTCCATGTGTACGATGTACGCACAAAGAAATCTCTTTGCATTCTATTACTATGACAGTGAGTAATCTCGACAGTTCGACCGCCCGCACACACCGATTGACGAGTAAAACGGGGAAAAACATATGTCTGAGGCATTATGGACCTGATTTCATCCGAGCACTGCTGGTTACGATATTTATAAAAAACAACGAGATCAGCAACAGTGCGACGATGTTGCAGGGAATCAAGACCTAATGTTAAATCTCGATCACCAACAATTCGTATAGCTCGCTTTTGAACAGAGTCCAAAAGAGCCAGGATAGTAGCAGATGCAGCGCCCCAAACTTGACAACAATACTCCATACAGGGACGAATATAGGACTTATAAATGTGGAGTAATTGATGCGGAGTAAAATATTTTTTACATCTATTGAGGAGGCCGAGTTTTCTTGACGCGCTCTTTGCCATGGCCATTATATGATCGTTCCAGAGTAAGTCATTGGATATTGTGACTCCCAATAAACGAATGCTTTCACATTCGCGTATTTGGTCGTCACACATATTAATTGAAATATCATTGGGAAACTCGGTCTTTGATCTGGAAACAATCAATAGCTGTGTTTTGGTGGAATTAAAATTGACCAA
Organism: Diogma glabrata; assembly: GCA_963693315.1. NCBI lineage: Eukaryota > Metazoa > Arthropoda > Insecta > Diptera > Cylindrotomidae > Diogma > Diogma glabrata. The sequence continues at coordinate 147,126,028 of OY856186.1, read as the reverse complement.
ATTTTTGTCACCCCAATCGGCGACTTTTTTTAGGTCCTCGTTTACATTTATGGCAGCGTCTCTCCGGACGGGATTTATTCGTTCATGCATTTTACCCTTTGAAGATAGGGGGACGAATGACTTGTGCAGTGTACTATCATCTGCAAAACTATTTATTGGGTTACTGGTGATTTGCAACAGTTCGTTGATATAAATTAAAAATAAAGTGGGAGATAAAACTGAGCCTTGGGGTACACCAGCGTTAATTAGTTTAGACTCAGAAGAAAAGCCATCTATAGATACCGAGATGTATCGGTTAGACAGAAAATTTTGAATCAACTTCACGACTGCGGGATGAAAACCGTACGCAACGAGCTTGTTGATCAAGTTGGCATGCCAAATTCGATCAAATGCTTTTGAGATGTCTAATGCGATTACGTACGTTTCACCACCTTTCTCAAGTATGCTATTCCAAATATGTGCCACATAGTTCAATAGATCGGTTGTTGATCTTTTGTTTCTAAAACCGTATTGGCTGTCAGATATCAAATGGTTGTCTTCCAAAAATTTGGATATGTGTGAATTAATATAGTGCTCGTATATTTTAGACATGACTGGGAGTAAGGCTATTGGTCTATAATTTGAAGTATCACATTTCGTTCCTTTTTTTGGGACAGGCTGGACATTGGCCAACTTCCAGCAGGATGGATAAATACCAGATTTATAGGATTTATAAAATATTTTGGTGAGGGTTGGTGCAAGTTCTTTTGAAAATGTTTTTAGAATAACAGGAGGAATGTTGTCCAGACCAGAAGCTTTGTTGTTGTTTAACCCCCTTAAAAGTTTTTCGACAATTTTGGGTTTGAAATGTAATTGTTTCATATTAACTCCTGAAGACTGGGTTTGGGGTATTTCTTTGGGAGTTTCTAAAACTGTTGAATTTGAAGCAAAGCGTTCCGCGAACAATGTAGCTTTCCTTGCAGGGTCAGTAATGATTGAGTCACCATCAATGATAGGAGGGATAGAAGATTTAGTACCACAATTTAAAGAATTAATGGCACTGTAAAAACTTTTGTCAGAAATTGACATACTCGAAAGTTTTGCCGCTTTCGCTCTGTCAATCTCTGCTTTTTCGTTTTCGATTATCTGGTTTGATATTTTATTAGCCTTTAAATATTGGGATCGATTAACAGAGTTCTTTTTGTGAATCCAAATATTAAATAATCTACGTTTGTTTCTAAGAGCCAATTTGGCTGCTTTCGAAAACAAATATTTTTGTTGGGGTTTCATTATTGAAAAGGGAACGAATTTGTTAATACCGAATTGAATGGTTTCAGTAAAGTTTTGAGCAGAAACATTTACATCGTCAGTATAAAAACAATGACGATCAAAAGGGAAACCTTGAAAAAAACTTCGGAGACCATTGGTGTCCATTTTTGAAAAGTGAAATATTTTACGGGATTTGGGAACTCTAGTTTGTAGCAAATCAGTTTTGATAACTGATGTGATTAGATAATGGTCAGAATTTCCAATACTACCCTTATCGACATTGACACTCGTAATATCTGGCATAGATGTGAGATAAAGGTCTAAGAGAAAACTTTTATCACCGCCATTACGAGGAGTGAAAGTTGGGCTTTTTACAATCTGCGTCAGGTCGTGCGATGCAGCAAATATTTCTGCCTGCCTTCCATTGTTGTCGTCGGTCATTTTGGAAAATTCCAACCACGATTTGTTGTGGACGTTGAAGTCACCGGTAACGATAACCTCACAACTTTGAAATTGTGCTCTAATTTCGTCGACAACATTAGTCAAGTCATTAAAAAAATTGGGATTATGTTTGTTTGGGGACCGGTATAGAGCTATTGTGAAAAAAGAAATTTCAGGTAGACAAACCTTTAATACTACTGTACTGTAGCCATCACCATGTACTTCATAATTTGGAAAGCGTTTATATGCAACACTCTCATGAATGTATGCACATACACCTTGATGGAGTTTAAAAGCTGATTCAAGCCTATATTTGGGATTTAGTGTTACGTCATAGGGATAGTTTTCAGAAACTTGTGTTTCTGTAAGAAAAAGAATATGCGGTTGGTCGTGCTCGAGATGATGTTGCACGGCGTCCCGGTTGGCATTCAATCCACAAATATTTTGGATGTGTATTTTAAAAAGTTTTTTATCAAATGTGATAGTCATTTGATCTAAATATAATTTTTTTAAAAAATGGGTAACTAAACAATAAATCCTATCATATAATAAAATATGACATAGGCCAATATTTCATGATAGGATGTAAGAAATAATAAGCAGGTGAAAACAAAGTTTTTAAAAAATTTGAAAGGTTACTAAAATATTTATCCATATTGTTCCCACGAGTTTAGACGCAATAAAGGTCACCAACAGGTCTTCGTCTATACCTGTTAGAAGTCTATATACAACTGGGGGCGACAGGTGCCCAGAGGATGGTACTTTTGTGGTTTGACCCTGCAAGAGTCCTCTCTAGTGTGTACCCACCAGGGGGTGCTAATAAGGGAGCACCTTCCCGCGACCCGGGCGGCTAAGCCAAGGTCCCCGTTCCCGCTAGACATGACAACAGGTTTACGGTTTGCAATAGCAGGCTAGAGCCCACTATAGCTCAGGTACCTCGGGTTCGCCAAGTCCCGTATCACGGTCTAATCAGACCAGTGATCCCTGAGGTTGTATACAACAACTTGGAGATCAAACAAAATACCTTTTTATTTATTTAATTTTTTACAATAAATAAAAATTTATTTGAAACATGTCAATCCGATAAATGTCAGTTTGTTAAGTCTTATATCGATTTCTTGGGCTATGAGGTGGGAGCAAATGGAATAAAACCATTGCAACGACATTTAAACGCGATTCACGATTCATGAACTGCACCGATTTGTAGGACTCATGAGTTTCTTTCGAAAATTTATTTTAAATGTTTCCATTTTGGCGAAACCACTCTACGATCTATTGAAAAGAGATGCCACATTTACGTTTGGTGAAAAGGAATTAGAGACTTTTATCCTTTTAAAATCAAAAATAGTCGATGCTCCTTTTCTGAGTTTATATAATCCGAAATTAGAGACCGAGCTACATACCGATGCAAGTCAGCACGGGTTTGGTGCAATCCTTTTGCAAAGGCAAACTGACGATAATATGCATCCTTTATTATTTTTTAGTAAACGGACATCAGACAGTGAAGAGAAGTATCACTCTTTTGAGCTAGAAACTCTTGCGATATTTTACGCATTGCAAAGGTTTCGTGTATATCTTCATGGCATACAATTTAATATCGTAACGGATTGCAATTCTCTAAAGCAAACTCTTGTAAAAAAGGATTTAAATAATCGTATAGCTCGATGGACTTTATATTTATCAAACTATGACTACGATATAGTTCATAGATATGGTAACCAGATGAAGCACGTAGACGCCTTGAGCCGATCGCATAATGCACTCTTTCTCAACGTTTAGCTTCACTACAACGTACCGATGACGCTATACAAAATCTTTCTAAGAAGCTTTCCCGATATAAAAAATAATTTATTTGAAATACAAGACAATTTGATTTATCGTAGATTTAATGAGGGAATATTATTGTACGTTCCAAGTTGTTTAGAAACAGAAATTATACGTAAACATCACGAAATAGGTCATGTTGGACGAACCAAAACAATTGAATTAATTAGACGACGATACTGGTTTCCCCAAATGACTGAAAAAGTAGACGATTTCTTAAAATCATGTTTGAAATGTTTAATATTCCAACCTAAAGCCGGGAAGAAGGAAGGTTATATGCATATATATGATAAAGGTGAGAAACCATTTCAAACAATACATGTTAACCACTTAAGTCCCTTCGAGAAGACTCGCAAACACAACAAGTATATTTTAGTAGTAGTTGACGATTTTACTAAATTTTCTAAATTGTATCCAACTAAGACAACGAACTCTAATGAAGTAATTAAAGCACTTACCAGTTATTTTAATATGTTTAGTACCCCACTGCGAATTATTTCTGACCAAGGGTCTTGTTTTACATCAAAAGCATTTGATCTGCTTATAAATCGGATTAACACACATCACGTATTAAATGCAACGAGTTCTCCACAATCCAATGGTCTAGTCGAAAGAATAAATAAAGTAATCGTACCTATGTTAGCTAAACTGATTGACCCAGACGAACAGAAAGAATGGGATTCAGTGCTATGTAAAGCAGAATACGCCCTAAACAACACGTTCAATAGAACTATTCAAAATGCGCCCGCAATTGCTCTATTCGGAATTAATCAGACCCGTGAACATAATAAGCTTGAATCGATTATGGACGATATAAATAGTGAAGAAAGAAACCTACGAAACACTAGGGAAAGAATTGTTGAGAGTATTCAAGTTAGTCAACAGCAAAATAAAAATATTTTGACAAGAAACGTATAGACGGATATAAATATAAACGGATATAAATAAATAGGAGATTATGTGTTAATCAAAAATACATTGACGAACCCAGAAACCAGTCACAAACTGATGGTTAAATTTAGAGGACCCTACGTTGACCGGTCACAACGAAGCCCAACGAAACCGTTGCTTACCCAACGAAAGATATATAGTTGAAGACTTACCACGACAAAAACTAACCAAGAAACCGTTCAAAGGAGTTTGCGCACCATTTAACATGAAACTATTTGCCAACCAACCAGATGCGTAGCTAGGGGGGGGGGGCGAGGGGGCGGTCCGCACCGGGTGTCACCCGTTTTGGGGTGACATCCAACCGTTAAAAAACTTAAACAAACCATCACAATGTTTTCAACGATAAATCACTAAGAAACCATTTTAGCCAAGTTATCCTTATAATTTTAGTTTATAAATTGTGATAACTTATAAATGTGTCCTATATAAATGTGTACTTTTGGTTCAAAAAGGAACTATTCTACTTTTTAAAATTTTTGAGTTATTACGTTAAATAAAATTTAAACAATATGTGTGTATTTCTTTTTTTTTTTAATCGAATCAACATGTTGAGCATTGAATACCATCACTACAATTACTCAAGAGCTTTGAATATTCCTATAGATACCATATTAACCGTTTTCTTTTACGGTACATTATTTAGTATGCAAGAATGATTCTTTAACGACCAGGTCTGAAAACACATATGCTGAATAATGTATAGGAAAAGTGGTCTCCGTCGATAATGTGGCACCCTGTGTCGACAGGGTGGCACCCTTGAGTTCTGTTCTATTCCAAAATTATGTTTCTATTCCAAAATAATTTCTAAAATATCAGCTTAACTTTACTACCTAATATGTTTAACATTTCAAACAAATTAATTGCAAACACCTAATAGACTAAGAGCCCGCGACGGCCAGACCTTCGTTATTTTATAAAAGCTGAAAGTTTCTCCGCGCATACCCCCCACTCAGGTAGGAACAATTAACGACATATGAAGTTAGGATCATAGTGGCTTTGCCAGGGAGCAGGTTCCAAAGGGGCCTCCAAAATTTCGTGAAAGTATAAAAGCTAATTTTTTTATATATTCTTCGGGATATTATTAGAAGTCACGTCACCCATTGCCAGACACTTACTATCGTGGAAACCCCCTGCCAGACACCCTTAAACTTTAAAGTTTAAGGGTGTCTGGCAGGGGGTTTCCACGATAGTAAGTGTCTGGCATTGGGTGACGTGACTTCTAATACTATCCCGAATAATATATAAAAAAATTAGCTTTTATACTTTCACGAAACTTTGGAGGCCCCTTTGGAACCTGCTCCCGGCCAAAGCCACTATGATCCAAACTTTATATGTCGCTTATCGTTCCTACCTGAGTAGGGGGTATGCGCAGAGAAACTTTCAGCTTTTATAAAATAACGAAGGTCTGGCCGTCGCGGGCTCTCAGTCTATAAGGACACCAATAAACAATCAAATCACCATGTTTGTAAATAATCTCCAATTATTTTTTTTCCTTTATCTTGAAACTCGTAAATTGGAATGGATCGTTTTCGAATGGACACATAAATAATTACTGTGAAATAAAATGGTAGTTATGCATTTACTATAGTTTTGCAAATTTTTATAGGTAGATAGATACATACTCATCCTGTTTGTTTTCAGTTTTATAATATTAATGGTAAAGTTTAATAAGACAAAAATATTTAATAACATTGCAATATTGCAATAAAGAAATCATTTGTCAAATACATAAGTGTATTGCTTTGACAAAATAAAAAAAAATTGAATTTATGTCATCAAATCCATTTTTTAATTGTGATACATAAGAAGATATGGGACTAATTGAACAAAATCTGGGATTAATTTCCATTTAGTCAATTACATGATGGTTATGATTTCGGATCTTGGACATCTAACCAATATAACGAACTTAAGGATGAATTTTACATATTGTACAAAACCGGGAGATCATTGGATTTTTGTCCGTTGTCTGGATTTAAACAAAACGTACGTCCAATAATTTCGAATTGTAATTGGATTTTATCTGGGATATTCGTCTTACTGATTGTAAATGGTAACATTTTTAACATTTTACATAGAAGGCTTTATAAGATATATTTCGCTTACGTTCTTGACTATATTATTAGAACAGTATATTTGTAGAAAAAACGAAATTTCTAAACGAATTTTAAGTTTTTGGGCATATTATCATTATTGAGGATGAAGACTGACTTTAGTTTTTTCAATTCGTTTTAATTGTAAGTTAAAATTACATAATGCCGATTTTCACGAACTTTACATTTATGTATTTTAATTTTATTGAAAAACGGTTTCGCAATTTTTATAATAACCCAATTTTGAAAAGTGGAAAACTTTGGAAAAGAGGTAAAAACTTCATAAAACGATTGGAGACGCAGTCTTGCTATTAATAGATAATGAAAAACAGAAGTGGAAACATCTTTTATCCAGATTATTGGATATAACTTTGTTTTTATCTAAAGAAAACCTACCTAGCATTTCGTGGATATGATGAAGGACAAAGTTCTTTAAATAAAGGCAATTTCTTATAACTTATCAAACTACTGTAGTAAATTAAAAGAACACATCTTGAATTAAATATTAAAAAAAATATAAATATTTTGGCTAAATATTTTGGAATTATGTTTGATAGCACTCCTGACATTTCACATATTGAACAAATGTCAGGGATTCGTTATGTGAAAATTGATGATAGAAAAGTGGAAATCAAAGAAGTATTCCATGGATTTTTTCCTTTAAGCTAGAAAGACAACACGGGCGAAATCGTCCGACGACGACGCTAGTAATATTAGAATACACAGGATACATACATTTCAAACACAACTACAGCGATAAACGAAAAAGTTTTTTCGTCGGAGAAAATTTAGATTCTATTTCTAATTTTTCGTCGGCGATGATTATTGCCAGATATCAATTTTATTTTTATTTGGCTGCAAGGGTAATTTTTAATGTTATTGTGATAGTGCTGCCAACTGCAAAATATGATTTTATAATGTTTTTCGCGTTTCTGAGGTTGTAATCCTTTTGTTTTGAATTGTCAACTTAATTTTGAGTTTATGTTCAAAGTTCGGTTTTATTCATTTATATATTTTCATAATTTGTATTTTGCATTTTATTTTTAAAATTAGTTATTAGTAGAAAAATTATTATTATTTATTTATTAGTAAAAATTAGTTATTTTTAAAATTGAAATTTGTGAAATTCATTTTGACAAAGAACAAAGTATTTTAGTTTATGCAATTTTATTTTGACAGATTTTAACGCTGACGCCTTTGTTGTGGTTACAACAGCGAAATTGTAGATGTTTTTTTTAACGTCCGACGTTATCGTCCGTGTTGTGTTTCTACCTTTACATGGAAAAAAGCCGCTGATTTAAGCGATGAAATTCTTAAAAATCATGAAAATGACGGTTTAGATGTAATGAATTGTCGTTCCCAAGGTTATTATAATGCAGCTGTTATGAGTGGTATACATGAAGGAGTGCAAACTATTAAGCAAAAAACAACAAAACAATATTTATTGGTGCATAGATCATTCAATTAATTTATGTGACCAACACTCATTTGCACAAAATGTAGCTTTTGTAACATTCTTCGGAACAGTGGAATTTTTACATTTTTTTCTGCTTCGACTAGCCCCTGGGAAGTGGGTGATAAGCACAGCAAAGCAACTTTTAAAATACTCTCCACAACGCGTTGGAATGCTCATTATGCTACAGTTAAAGTATTGGATGAAAATTTTAAAGGGATTGTGGCTGCAGTTGAGAAATTAAGTGATCACTGATCAACAAGAAAATGTAGACACCAGAGGGGCTGCACAGAACCTTATGCATGGTGATTGTGTGTGATTTTCCATTTCTTTGGATTGTATTGCAAAAAACAGGTTTGAATATTGATCAATTAGTTATAAAAATACAGTCACTTCGTCTTTATATTGAATAAAAACCTTGTCATATTGTACAAGATACAATAGATTTTACTGTGAAAAAATCGGAGGATTACGACATTCCAATTGAAAGACGAATTCGTGGTAAAAAACGAATGGCTGGAGAGTTGGCCCCTGATGTAGGACTGATACTAAAAACTGAGGGATATGTGTGAATGTCTTGACCGATTCAATGTTGAACTCCGAACAAGATTAAAGTCAGTCCAAGATGTAGCTTCTTTGTTCGAGGTTGTGCAGACAAACACTGGGCTTTTGGCGAACAGTGAAGAGTTGGAGTTATCTGAATCAAAATTTACCGGATTTTATGATGAGGTATCAAAAACAGAACTCGTCATAGAGATACTAAGGTTGAGAAGCCATTTAAAAGCGGCCAATGTATCACTTTCTAACTGGGTGTGCCTATAGACTTTTTGAAATTGATCGTGGAATGGAATTTTACAGAATCTCTTCCGAATCTTATGGTCGCACTAAAGTTTATTTATTTGCGTGTCAGTGGCTTCGAGTGAGAGGAGTTTCAGCAAATTAAAATTAATTAAAAATTACATGCTGGCAACAATGACCCAAACGAGGCTTAACAATCTTGGCATATTAACAATAGAACATGAGGCAACACAAAATATAAATTGATGTGATTTCTAAGTAGGCAGCTGTTAAAGCTAGAAAGATTTGATTTAAAATGTGTGTACATAATATGTATGTGAGAGTATATTAATTCTACTCTCATTTTTCTTTTACTATACCCTAATATAAAAGTTTCATTTTCATACATCAATGTGAAAGAATGTATAATAAAACAGTACTTTAATTATATGTAACTTTTTAATAATAATGCTCATTTGTATTAATTAAATAAATTATAAATTACGTTTATTGACTTTTTATTAATATTGACAGTTTTCATTCTTGGGGTGACACCACAATATCCGCCCCAGATGCCACCCATGCTAGCTACGCCACTGCAACCAATCGGAGTCGATTGCAGTGTCAGAACGGCCGAATGTAGAAGCACAAGAATTTAGTTTAAATTTAAATATTTTTCCGCTAAATATAGTTTTAAGTATTATTATTCAGATGTCGCTACTCATCTATTTATATAGCTTGTGAATTAATTGTAAGGGGGCGACACGAGAAGAAAAGAAGATATATTAGTCTCCTGACAGATATAGAAGAACGAAATAAAAGTGTGATTTGTATAGAAAAAAGAATTGTTTTAATTTAAAAGAATCTAACAGAATTTAAGTTTTCAACTTCTACACATCCTCGTGAAGAATTGCCATCATTCTAAACTCATACAAGAATCTACTATTCTTACTATGTTGGTTTTATTTATATGTATATATACATATATAATTTACTCATTTCGAAATTACATAAATTAGTCTAGGAGGGAAGTAGATATAGCATATCCCGAATTGTAATTCTTCATCAGTCCGGGTATAAGAATGCCTGAAATCTGACTAAAGATTTGATTGTTATCCGTGCAAATCTTACAGCAGTTTATAAATCAGCCACGTATAACACATAAAAAATTTAATCGTATAGCTACAGTATAAATATTGAAATACCAAATGACTGTGACCAATATAATTTTGATTATGTAGCCAACGCAAAAATAATTTATGTTAAAATATATCGTTTATTTAATGGGTCTTGGAATATTCATAATTTTTATATTTTGTTTGTATTTGGTATTCTACACATTATTTTAGTAACAAAATATAAATATAAGCCACAATTAAGAATATTACTTATGCTACATTAAAATACAAGTTACCTGATCGCCCATTCCAGTAATAATAGGTGTATTCCAATATGCAGCCAATCGTGCTACTGGTTCCAATGCAAAAGCACATGCTGGACCAATAAAAGCTATTACGTCCTGTTTAAAATGCATATCCGCCGCTAACCCTGGTGCTCTGGCTCCCGAACATGACGGATAACTGTAAAAATAAACATTTGTAAATTTAAAAAAAATGTTGTTGACGAATTATAATTTTTCACCCGAAAACAAAGTAATCCAATTCAAAACCTTAAAAATATTCGAAAACCATCTACCCCTTTTTCGCTTGTATGCTAACGACCAAATAAGTGTTAACAGACACATAAATATTTTTTTATTATTTGTTATTAAAAATTTTGAAAAACAAATTCTGTATAACCAAATAATCACAAAAAATAGGGTAATATTACGTCTAATAACAGAAAAAATACAAAAACAATTCCAAGAAAAATCTTTAACTATATCGTAATATTGAGAAGAATCAAAGAAAACAAATATACACAAGCTTTTGCACCAAAATACAACAACAACAAAATTGCTCTTCATTCATGAAATACGAAAAGTCTAAGAAGTACAATACAAAAAAAGTAAATAAAATTAAATCGTAAAATCATTCAAAAATGTATTTTCTTTTTTTTTGTGTTAATAGAAAATAGAAACTGAAAAGTATTAATAGCGTTTAGAAAATTGTTTTTCCTTTTTAACTGTAGGAAAATTGATATTAAAATTTACAATTTAACGAGAATGTTTTGTTGGGCAATCATTTGGAAATTATTATATAATTAAAAATGATTTTAAATGTACCATTTAGAATTATTTTCTCTACTTTTTTTGTATTCACCCGTCTTTTTTATTTCATAAAAAGAATATTACAGAAGCATACTATAGAACACACATGGCCAAACCGCGGCTCGCGAGCCGCATGCGGCTCTTTAAAAGAATAAATGCGGCTCTCGAAAAGAAATGAAAAAATTAAATAATATTTAATAATTCATAAAAATTGTAACAAAATTAGAAATAATACATATAATTTATAATGCTGTTTAATATAATATGAAAATATAACAAGTAAAATAAAATATTTAAAATAATAATATAAAATGATTTAATGCAATCATTTTATTATATTTAGGTCTGTCCTGTCGAAGTTACTACTATTGGAGTTTTTTGCGGCTTTATTTTAGTTTGATACTACTTTACTTCGCGAATCAAGTTTAAGTATAATCCGCTGTTATAAATAAATTTAACTAATTTTATTATTTAAGGTTATACGTTTAACATATTCTAGTGGACTAAAAATAAAATCACCTGTATTCGTTTCAAATTAATGCACAAAAATCTTTCTCAAAATCAAGTCTTTCCTTTTGGATTTTGGTTTTTCTATGATTATCTTTTTCTGCAATTTTTTTATAAACAATATTTTTGATATTTTATCTTTAGGCAATTTGCCGACGTTAAATTTAATGTATCCTTTAATATTCTAATTAAAAAATGAATAAGTTCATAATTAAATAGAATTAAAAACACGTGCAAATCCGACATATGCTACCTCAACCGCTTCTACATCTACGACAGTAAGATATTACCCTAAACCAAAAACGAAATTAAAAACTTAAGGAAATTGCAAGAAAAAAAACGGTGATTTCATCTCTTGTAGCGAAATATAATATTTTGCGTGTTTTTTATGAGTACTCCGTTTTTTAATTTAACTGCTAAATATGTCAGACCACAAAAAAAGGAGATATGACGGATAAAATCGTAGCTTCAGGCAAGAATGGGTTGAAGCATACGCATTCATCGATAAAGGGGGAAAACCTTGGTGTCTTATTTGCAATGAATCACTTGCTCATTATAAAACCAGTAATTTAAAACGGCATCACGAAAAAAACCATAGTAAATTTTTGGATAATTATCCGTTGAATACCAACATCCGAACAAATAAAATAAACTCTTTAAAATCTGCATTAAGTAATCAGCAAACATTATTATCATCTTTTAGTTCAGAAGCTGATAATACCACCGAGACTAGTTTTATGATCGATTGGAACATTGCCCGTGCTAAACGACCTTACACTGAGGGAAAATTTATCAAAAAGATTATGGAACAGGTGGTTAAAATGCTGGATCCTTTAAATATCAAATTGCACAGATTATTTAGCAATGTTCCAGTATCACATCATACCACTGAGCGCCGCATTACGGAAATAAGTAAAGATATTAAACAGCGACTACAAGTAGATGTTAAAAATAGTGTAGCTTTCAGCTTAGCCCTTGACGAATCAATCGATATACAAGACACCCCCCCCAGTTAGCTGTATTTATCCGATTCGTTTCCGAATCTTTAATCGTAAAGGAAGAACTATTGGATTTGGTAGCACTTAAAAATACTACTCGTGGTATTGATACTAAGAGTGCCCTTGATAATATATTGTCAGATACAGATATTCCACTGAATAATTTGGTAAGTGTAGCAACTGTGAACTGACGGAGCACCTGCAATGTTAGGAAAAAATGTAGGCCTTATTGGTCTATTAAAAAATGATCCAAGAATACCCGAATTTCGGCACTTCATTGCATTGTTCATCGTGAACATTTAGTTGCAAAATATTTTAAATACGAAAACGTAATGAAAACTGTGCTACAAATTGTGAACTATATTCGGACGAATTCAAAAGCCCATCGCCAATTCAAGAACTTTATCGAAGCACTGGACTTTGAAGAACATCCTCAAGATATAACATTTTACTGCCTTGTGCGATGGTTATCCACCTATAATGCTCTAAGCCGATTTGTTGATTTAATGGAACCTATCAGAAATTTCCTCAAAGAAAAAGAAAAACACTATCTGGAATTAAAGGATGATGAATTGATTAATGATTGTATGTTTTTGACTGATATAATGGAAAGGAAAAGATTTACAAGGAAAAGATAAAGTTATTACTGATCTTATTCAAACGATTCTGAGTTTTATTAAAAAAATTCAACTTTTTCAACGAGATTTAACAACAAAAGTACTCAACCACTTTCCTCGTCTGAAGAACAGACTCTCTAAAATTAATGATAACAAACTGAGTGAATACGACAGTAAATTAGCAGAATTATTAAAAGACTTTCACTTGCGATTTAATGATCTGAATAATTTAAATACTTCTCTTAATTTACTTGTAAATCCATTCGAAATTAACATTATTAACGAGGGCTTATCGATTCCTTGTTATATTTTGCATGACAGCGCCTCAGGAGAAATGGAATTACTAGAGCTACAGGAAGATCACATTCTTAAAATGCATCACAAAGCCACACAATCTCCAAATGAGTTTTGGAAACTAGTGTCTCAATTAAAGTACCCCAATTTGAAAAAAGCTGCTGCCAGATTACTGTCCATATTCGGTACAACATATTGTTGTGAATCACTTTTTTCAACAATGAAGTTTATAAAATCAAACCACCGTTCACAACTTACAAATGAGTATTTAACGGAATTAATTCGTACTGCGCTAACAAACTATGAACCAGATTTCAGAAAATTCACGGCCAAGTTACAAACAAACATGCCATCTACCAGCAGGCATGTCATGTAACAAGCTTTAAATTTGTATGTATTTATAACCATAAGTACATAATTGTTTTTTCAATAAAATAAATATTTCCAAACAACTGATACTTTTGAAATAGTTATTTGTTTAACTAGGCAGCAAAGTAGTAGATTGACTGCCGCGGCTGACAGTTCATAGCCGAGCGAGCGAGGCTAGGAATTCAGCCAAGGCAGTCAATCTACCTTGCTGCCGAGTTGAACATATAATTTTTTCTCCGATTAATTACAATGATATGTAATTTAATAATTATTACTTTAAAAATACAGCAAAATTTTAAAAATGAAAAAAAAAATCGATTAAAAATAGTTATTTGTTTAACTAGGCAGCAAAGTAGTAAATTGACTGCCGCGGCTGATAGTTCATAGCCGAGCGAGCGAGGCTAGGAATTCAGCCAAGGCAGTCAATCTACCTTGCTGCCGAGTTGAACATATAATTTTTTCTCCGATTAATTACAATGATATGTAATTTAATAATTATTACTTTAAAAATAAAGCAAAATTTTAAAAATGAAAAAAAAAATCGATTAAAAAAATTTTTTTTTTAATCGCAATATCTGTTTATTTCTATGAAGTCTAATTATTTTGCTGCCTAGGCAGCAAAGTACTTGCTTTGCTGCCTAGGCAGGAAAAGTGCCACTTTGCTGTATGAAATAAGTCTGCAAAATTTATATTTGCTGTCTATCGGAGAAAAATTTTTTTTTTTAATCGCAATATCTGTTTATTTCTATGAAGTCTAATTATTTTGCTGCCTAGGCAGCAAAGTACTTGCTTTGCTGCCTAGGCAGGAAAAGTGCCACTTTGCTGACTTAAATAAGTCTGCAAAATTTATATTTGCTGTCTATCGGAGAAAAAATTTTTTTGGTGGCTCTCGAAACGAGAGATTATTGTACTGCGGCTCAACGTGTAGTGAAGCTTGGCCACCTCTGCTATAGAAAATGCTGAAAGTATAGAGTTTAGGGTCCAAGCAACCGACCACCATAACTAATATTAATGGTGATTGATCTTCTGTCAAATCGTTTTTTTGTTTGTTTGTTTTCCTTTATTTCTCTGAGAGAGAAACCGGTTTGTCTTCCCAAAGACGTGCATAAATTTTTCATTTGATTCAAAATTGTACAATTATTGCGAGTTTCTTTTAAATCTATAAGAAAAAAACCTACCACAAAAAAATAATAGTTTCTCCCTCACTGCTACTATATAAAAAGAAATAAGAAAAATGACAGATTAGGATTTGATTCTAACCAAATATATAAATTTTAATCTTTTATCTATTAAAAATAAACTACACAATAATGAAAAGTTGGTCGCCAGCTAGTTTTCATAATATACTTTCAGGATGTATACATAACTTAAATATTTGCACATTTGCATTATAAAATAATAAAATGTTCACTATTATAAAATCACTGGAAATAACACAATAAATGTAAAATACTCTCGTAATTATTTTCATTCATTTTATAAAAATTAGCACAACTAAAAATAATAGATTGTACTTTTTGTTTCGTTTTAAATTATTTAATTGTTTTTAATTTATAATTTAATACAATAGTTGGTTGTTGTAAATAAACAGAAATGCAAATGGCGAAATGAGAAATTGAATATGACATTTTAGCAAACACGATTTCTTATGTCTCTCTTCATACAATTTTAAAGTTATGTTCTCTCTATATTTATATATACTCTAAGGGTCCAAGACAGTTTTATTAAAATTAGTAATGTTATTACCAATAAACGAAAAATCTTTAAACAATTTATTGAGTTTTCTAATGACGTCTAACTTTTATTAGCTCTAAAATTTACAAAACACAAAATAGTTAATTTGAATTATTTAGAAATAAACCTTTAAACGAGTTGCACAAGTAAAGATCAATCAAGCTCCTTCTTTTGTAGAAATGAATTGCTAAACATAGTTAGCCGTTAGAGTATAAAAAGTTCAAGCGGCACGTATATCCGCTAGGAATAGGTAGATTTTGGGACCAGACAACTTTGTGTACAAATAGAATTGGATATGTCAGATTAGTTTAAATAAAAAATTTAAGTAGAAACAGAATAATCCCAAAAGTTTTTCAAATCAACCAAACTAAATACATAAACGGAAACTACTTTATCAATGCAATTTCGAATAGTTTTATTTAATTTGGTGAAAACTCCTTAATAAAATATTAAATCCTTTGTTGGATTAACGTTCTAACTACGTCACAACTGCGCAATACTACCACACATAATTTATAATCAACAACAACATCAAATAACTTTTACACCTCAAATATAATACAAACATCTATCAATTTAGGAAAACTTTTGCAAATGTGTAATCAATATACATATAATTATTTCAACTAAACCACTTCCAAATATTCCAAATTACCAAGGAAACTATTACTTCCCCAATTCAAAACAATAATGAATTTTCAAAACAACAACAACAAAAATTCAAAACAACATTTTTTAAATTTTGGCGAAAAAAAATAAAAACTCAAAAAAAGAAACAAAAGAAAATTTATTTAATATTTCTATGGGATATTTTTGGGATTTGTTGTAATTATATATGTAGCGTGAGAGTGGCTTGCATTAGGTTAGTATAATGCTAATTGCATTGGAACTTCTTGGGTTAGAAAGCTGAAAATTTCTGAGGTTATAGTTGAAAAGTTTAATTAAAACTTAGTATTAGTTTAAACAAAATAGACTCAAAAATGATGAAAGCATGGCCGTTTGCGTTTGTCTTCGTTTTAACAGCCCCAGGGTCTCTAAACCACCTCTAAACTTAAACAATTTATGTTTTAAGTTTTGGATAGATTTGTCTACGTATTTACGTGTGCAAAAGTTTTAATTTTTGAGCTTGGTCATTTTCGTCTATATCGTGGACAACAAAGTTTAGTAAACTTGTAAAACTGCTTAGTTTTTAGGATCCGTTTGCGCTGAGATCTTCATTTAGAAAAAAATGATAAAAATAGTTCAAATATTCAATGTTTATCAATTTTGTTTAAACATTATGATTCAAACGGAAGTTATAACTTCTTAGATTATACGACTTTTGAGGCTCTGGCCGCTTAAATAGTCCCCCGATATGGCCAGTTCGTAAACTTGTCCATGAGATTGTTTACCGCAACATACACAGAAAATATTTTTGGTGTAGATCGAAAAGTGCGACCGTGAGAGTGCCGAATAATTTCGTTATACCTCATATCGTTATATATATATATATATATATATATATATATATATATATATATATATATATATATATATATATATATATATATATATATATATATATATTTATATATATATATATATATATATATATATATATATATATATATATATATATATATATATATATATATATATATATATATATATATATATGTATATATATATATATATATATATATATATATATATATATATATATATATATATATATATATATATATATATATATACATTGTTACGATTCAGAAAAATCTAGACGATTACGGTCACTTCCAGGAAAATAAAATCAACAAAACACAACAAACAAATTAATTAAATGAATATTGTTGTTGTTGTCTTCTTCTTAGAAATAGGGTCAACATAAACGATTTTATGAATCAAATCAACATAACGTAAAATAATCGAATATTCTAACATTTTCTCAAGGTTTCTAAAAAGTGACCGCGAAATTTCTAGAGATTAGGCAGAATGTATATAAGAAAATTACTTCTTGTAGTTTTAAAAATTAGTTTATTTTAAACCTGCGATTGTGAAGGTAAAATTATAAAAGTGATCTTTAAATTAGTGAATAAAGTTATAAGTGTTATTGAATAGAAATAATTTGTGTATTATTTTGAACGTTGAGTTACTGGAAATTTCTACAATAAACCGTTGGAGTTTCTGAAGCTGTTAAAAGAATATTCTAGTTAAGAATATTGTTTGCTGCATTGTTTTCCTGTTGTTGTGAAACAATTAAGGTGTTGAATACTTAATAAAACCTGGTGTGTTTGCTTACTAATCAGTGATCGAACTCAAAAAGAGATTGGGAATTACGTTTATCGAATTGTGAGTTAGGCCAATTCGAAGTAAGGTTATAAAAACGTAACATTGGTGACATCGGCGGATTAGTTAGCTGTTAATAATGGTTTTATTAAGTGATTTGAAGGTTCTTGAGTTAAAGAAAGAACTAGAACAACGTGGATTGTCAACAAGTGGAAACAAAACTGAATTAATGCTACGGCTTCGACAAGGTATGGAAGCCAATGGAATGGACGTGGAAAGTTACCAGTTTGGAGTGATTAGTACAAATAATGATCTAGTGGCAGCTGATGAGGACAAAAGTTTTGTTGCAGAAACAACAACAACATTACCATCTGGAAACTGCGATTTTACGCAGTTAATGACTATGATGCAACAGATGAGTTTGAACATCAGTCAACAGATGGTTGCCAATAAAGAAGAAATAAATCAACAGTTAAATACAGTAAATTTGAACATGAATCAAAAACTGGATGATGTAAATACAAACATGGCTACAAACCGTAACGAAATAAGCCATATAAAGGAAGAAATTAGTTGTAACATCAATCAACAAATGGCTGCTACTAAGGAAGAAATCAGTAGCAACATCAATCAACAGCTGGAAATAGTCAACAATAACATGGCTACAACCAAGGAAGAGATCAGTTTGAACGTCAAGCAAATAATGGACGAGAAACTTCTCGAAATATCTACTACGTTACGGGAGGAGGTAGGCAGAGTTCATCAAGAGGTGAAAGAGCTAGAGCAGAAAGTACTTGATGAAAACAAAAAGGTACTTGCAAAAGTAGATGATTTCGAGAAACGGTTGCAGGATGTTGAAACAGCTAAAGTTACTTCACAGGTGGTACAACAGATAGCAAATATTAAATTGAAACCACCATCATATGACGGTACCACATCCTTCGGTATTTTCAAGTTCCAGTTCGAGACTACAGCAGATCAAAATGTTTGGAACGCCGAAAATCGTCTTGCTGCATTGATAGTTGCTCTTAAAGGGGAAGCAGCTGAAGCATTACAGGCAGTACCAGAAAACGATCGCAAAAGTTATGCAGAGGTAATGAATGCATTGGAACGAAAATATGGCAGCGACCATAAAAAGGAATTATACAGGATTGAGCTAAAAGGTCGCTTGCAACGGAATGGTGAAAGCCTTCAGGACTATTCTTCGGCAGTGGAACGGCTTGTACATTTGGCACACTCAAACACTCCACCATATTTTATGGAGAAAATGAAGATCGAGGCCTTCATTGATGGTATCCGAGATCCAGAAACCAGGATCAAAGTAATGACTACACCTAAGGCGACTTTCCATGAAACTGTCGCATACGCAATGCAATATGAGATGGTACAGAGGATGTGTATGCCATCTGGTGGATGCAGAAAAAGGAATGTAGAGGGGAACATCAGAGGGGAAGTTTTGGCACACAGAGATAGAAGCGATAGCAGATGCTGAGTATGTGATGAAGAGGGTCACATGGCACGGGAGTGCAAGAAAAACGGGGAAGCAGACAGATTGCCCAGGTAACAATTTCGCCTAAATTTTTTAAATTATTCCAACTTAACTTGAAAAAGCATTGTGTAAGACCATATTATTCAAGCTTTACCTAAAAAAAGCTTGTAAAAGACTAGATTCACTGAGTTTCTTATATAATTCCTTAAGTAAAGCTTAATTCAATAATAAATATTTAGGGCATATTCAAGCAACTGTTACTCAAGTATAATACCTTTTATAAGGTTTTATTCACATATAACTTTTAAGGTAGTATTCAAGATGTTTTTACTCAAGAATTCAATCCCTTATATAAACCTTTATTAAAGTACAACTTTTAGGAAGAATCCAAGAAGATTCTTACCCAAGGATAGTTCCTTGTATACGACTTTATTTATGTATAATAATTTTAGTAGTATTCAAGAAAATTGTTACTCAAGTAATATTTCTTATATACGGCGGTTTTCAATGAATATTAAAAGATTTACAACAAATCGATCTGTCAATATTTTTGACAGTTCGTTGTTTAATTCGAAATTGCGTGTTTTTTTATTAAATCACTTATCGATGTGTTTAAAAAGTTAACAAACCTTTAAGAACTTTAACAAACTATTATTGATTAATACAAAAGATTATTTCAAAATTTTCGACAATGGAAATTTGCAATTGCCATTATTCCGCAACCATTTAATCAAACGTTTCTGATGATTGTTTATAAATTGATTGAGATTTGCCATTTCTGATGATGATTTATATAATGATTTGAGTTGGTCAACAAATAAATAAACTGATGATAGTTTGTCATACAATTCATTTTTGTATTAAGTGTATGTAATCGCCATATTGTGCGCAATTTGCTTGGGAAAAAATTATATCAAAACTTGCAACAGATTACAACTGACTTATGGAAAATATAACGTAGAACTTAATATGGTCATCTATCATTTATTTATTAACCAGCCAAATTGTACAACTGAAAGTAATGCCAATCACAGCATATTATACCCCTTACGAAGCTTGAGTAACACTTTTGTTCTGTATTGAGTAACGTTTTATTCCTGTCGTGGAAATTGATTTAATGAACGAGTGCGTAAGGGTAAACGATGAGGAAGAGGGTCTGTGTTCGATTCCTGCCAGGCACGTTTTTATTTATGAATTTTATTTTCCTTTTTTTATTTTATTTTTATTCTTTAATCATTTTTAATCGTACAATTGAATGAAAACATATGCGTAGATATCGTATATGAATACGCAAAATTATTTTCATTTCGAGAGTGTCCTCAATCATAACCAATATTATTTTTAACAAAAACCCATATAATCTCATTTTAGGAAACCATTAGTACACTTTTATATGCATTCTTAATCAAAATGTTTGAATAAAAATTGATTCATAGTCGTGGTAGTGGTCCGAAACTTGAAATGTGTACAAATAATTTGTTAAACAATAGTGATTAAGTTTCCATTTTCTTTATGACAGCTGCTAAATAGAGAAGTGGATAGCGTGCGGTCCTGGAAAATCAAAGGTTACGAGTTCGATCCCAGCTACAAGCGTTTGTAAAGATGCGAAATGTGTAAAATAAATTGTTATTTCCGATAAAAGATTAACTCAATAGCAGCAATATACAAAAAAAAAGGAGTTTAATGCGCCAATTAACCAAAATAACTAAAGGAAACAATCACCAATTTTTTTTTCAGTGGCATCGCTTCTTGAATAGGCACTGAGTAATTCTCTTGAGAAAAGATTTACTCAAGCACTTTATTCAAGTAACATTTTGACAGTATTTGAATAAGCCTTGAATAACAACTTATGTACCACTTTATTCAAACACTTATATAAAACATGTATAAAGCATTATATATGTCTTCTTGAATAAAGAATATTTTTTCATACGCCTTTTCTCCTTGAGTAGAGCTTGTATAAAACTTTTCTCATGCATAGTTCAAGAATTTTAAATTTCCCCTTCCATTTTAAATTCCTCTTTTAAAGCTTTACTCAATGATTACCTAGGTTAAATTGTTACCTGGGTGTCGTCTTCTGTGAAGAACAGAGGAGCCGAAGAAATGGAGCACGTATGGTTCAGGAACAGCAGTAGAAAACTCCTGTGCTGGATATGTAGGAAATCGGGCCATATCTCACATGACTGCTGGAACAGGAAGCGTGATAGATCTTCGTCTCCTATTCAACGGAAGCCTGTTGGAGGTGCAACTGTAAAGCCAGAAAGTGAGGAGAATGCAGCCTACATTCCAATTTCAAGAATTGCGGTAAATGGTGAAAGCTTGGGTATCAACGGACAACTTGAAGGCAAAGGTTGCTTCATGACACTGGATACAGGTTCAGCTCGAACATTCGTTCGCAAAGGTTTAATTGACGGTGTTTTGGAACCATCAGATGAATTGAAACTCCAAACAGTAACTGGAGAATGCGCTGAAATAGAAGGTAAAAGAATCGCTGAAATAAAATTGGGAAACAACTGCTATCAACAAGAGGTGCTAGTGGCAGACATTATGGATGAAGTCATTTTGGGAATGGACTTCATGAAGGCGAATGAATTAGTCTTCGATTTTGGATGTGGGATCCTAAAGGTTAATAATGTTCAGATGCCACTACTTGTGAATAAGGCAGAGTCAACAGATATTGGCAGCGATGAGAAACTATGCAGTGCAGATGAAAATCCAGAACCATCATCCAAACAGATGACGGAAAGAAACGTCAACCGACGCAGACGTTTGAACAAACGCCGAAAGTTAAAAACAAAACAGGTCCAAGTCCATAACGAGGTAAGCGATGTAAAAGAGGTGGTTCAAATAGCTGCAAACGGGGATGAATCGCAGCTGAAAATGAGAATGGTTCGGAGACATGGCATTGTGAAACTCCCAAAGGGAAGTGATAAGAAGCACTTTAGAAATAATGCGAATCCCTACTCATCACGGTGGGCTGACATAAAACAAAGTAATGGTCCAGTACTTAGAATGGAACCGGAAGTAGTTCTAAACCGCCTGGGAAATAGAAAAAGAAAAAAAAATGTTTGGATTCAACAATTGGAGGAGAGATCTAGATCCTGTTCGGGACGAACAGGCTTAAGGGGAGGGCAATGTTACGATTCAGAAAAATCTAGACGATTACGGTCACTTCCAGGAAAATAAAATCAACAAAACACAACAAACAAATTAATTAAATGAATATTGTTGTTGTTGTCTTCTTCTTAGAAATAGGGTCAACATAAACGATTTTATGAATCAAATCAACATAACGTAAAATAATCGAATATTCTAACATTTTCTCAAGGTTTCTAAAAAGTGACCGCGAAATTTCTAGAGATTAGGCAGAATGTATATAAGAAAATTACTTCTTGTAGTTTTAAAAATT
>OY856186.1:147024652-147103150 GCA_963693315.1 Diogma glabrata | reverse complement strand
TGCTGTTCCATTTATGCATTTGAACCAAATTTTTACATACAACTTAATCAGAAAAATGCAAACGTCTCGAAATAAAGCAAACGGCGTTACTTGTCGGACCTTGGCGTTTCGATTTGTATTTCTCAATGGTTTCGCCAAGAAAAATCAATGTAACTTCCAAAAATTCTTTATATTTGCTGCGTGGGTGTGATTTTTCCAACTTTTCATGACAAAAAATTACTAGAGCTTCTCACGAGTGTTTTGGAATTTTATTTCCCAGTTTTTTGTCCGATATTCCACTTTTGAATATTGATGGATTAATTTTACCATCGTCCCATGCCTTCTGAAATTTGTTGAACAGATAAACATCGGGTGCTGTGGTCTTACCAAATTTGAGATCATAAACAGCCCGTAGTTTAATCTCCTGTATGTGATGACGACATGGGAATCGAATCAAGTTGTGGTCAATCTTTTTTTCCACCTTTTTCTGATCCAGTGTTACTTGATGTCGTGTCGTAACACATGGCTTCGACTTTATCAGTAAGATCCCATTCTTCAAGGCATTCATGTATCGCATTCGCTATCGATAAGCTGCTCTCTTCTTCGCATTATGGAACCGTTAATAACTTTTCAATATTACCAAATGTTACTATGGTTGGCAAACGATCTACTTTACCATGTCCAGTTAATTCTGCTAGCAATGTATCCAAAAATAAAAATTTGTGTTACTCAAACAAAGTCTAAATCTAACAAAAACATTTATTTTTTCTGAATTTTCGCAGAAATTTTTTTTTTGGATTTAAGAAGAAGAAATTCGATAAAAACGCTTTCCAAAGATCAATTTCTTAGGCTCGTTGGAATCGTAAATTAATTAGCTTTTAATAAAAAAATCGAAATTATGAGATATATTATTATTTAAGATGATTATATCTGATAAACATAAAAAATCCTATTATTCTGCTAATTTTCTTGTCTTCGACGCCACTGCGCGGTGGGTAATTATTTTCCGATTTCAGTAAAACTGCATACACTTTATTTTCGAGTCAAATGGAACAGAATTAGTCGGTGGGAGGGATAAAAATAACAACTTCATAAGTTAGGTCATGTCTAGTATATATATATATATATATATATATATATATATATATATATATATATATATATATATATATATATATATATATATATATATATATATATATATATATATATATATATATATATATATATATATATATATATATATATATATATATATATATATATATATATATATATATATATATATATATATATATATATATATATATATATATATATATATATATATATATATATATATATATATATATATATATATATATATATATATATATATATATATATATATATATATATATATATATATATATATATATATATATATATATGATTAAAAGATTTTATTTTCTTTGGTATATAGCCCTTATATATTTATTTTTTTAAAAAATTAATTTGACGTTTCGTTGGAGCTTCCCAACATTTTCAAAAATTAATAAATTAACAAATATTACAAAAAGAAAAAATTATTTGAACAATGACAAAATTTAAAATGACAGTAAAAACAACGATAAAAATTGATTTAAAAAAGAAAAGATAATGAGTTACTTTAAATTTATAACAGGTTATCGTAAACGTTTTGAAGATAATATGAATCTTTCTGTATATTAATTGATTTGTTCGTTTTTTGGCTTTTTCTAATCATAATCATCTCCATGATTCTGCGTTTTTGATAATTAGGTTCTTTTGCAAGAATTTTAACATTTTCTTTCAGGCAAATTTTATGTTTGGTATTCCTGAGATGTTCGGATAAGGCGCTTTTCGAAACTGAAGGATCATCAATGTTAGATCCATTAATATGTTCATTAATCCTTTTTCTTAAATATTGATTAGTATTACCAACATATTCCGACATGCAAGAACAAACGACTTTATATATTAAATTAGATTGTTGATCCGATGGAACTTTATCTTTAAGGTTTGAAAACAGAAAATCTAAAGAAAGATTAGATCTACCAACAATTTTAATGTTGTAACTTTTCAAAAGTGTGCGTATTTTCTCAAAAAGATGCTTAACATATGGTAAAGATATATATTTCTCAACTGGATCTCGTACATTTCTGATTTCTTGGCCATGAATTTGTTTAAAAATGTTACTATTAATTGTTTTTTGAATTAAAGTAATTGGATATCCATTTTTTGTTAAAGTGCTCACTAAAAGTTTGAAATTTTCATTATGAAAACGATAATCTGATAGTTTAATTATCTTGTCACATAAAATTTTGATTGAGTTAATTTTATAATTATGCGGTAACCAGGATTTATAATTCAAATAACGGCCGGACCAGGTGTCTTTATGGTACCAATTTGTTGACAAAGTGCCATCGTTGTTCTTTATAACTTTCGTGTCCAAAAAAGATAAACAACTATTATTTTCAAGTTCTATTGTAAATTTAATATGTTCATCAAAGGAATTAAAGGAATTCAAAAAATTATCAATTTCATGTGATGGAATTGCGGTAAATATGTCATCTACATATCGATAGTAAAAAAGTGGATTGAAAGTTAAAGATGATAATACGGAAGATTCAATATATTCCATCACCAAATTAGCTAAAATGGGACTAATAGGTGAACCCATTGGAGAGCCAAACTTTTGCTTATATACTTTCCCATTAAATGTAAAAATACAATTATTTAAAACTAATTCCAAACCTTCAATGAATTGTGTTTTTAACAATTTAGTTTTAGATCTTCTTTTAATAGCCCTCCAATCCTTATTAATCAACTTCAAAACAAGATCACTATCTATGTTAGTAAAAAGTGATATCACATCTAGTGATAGTAGTATATAGCCTGATGGCAAAATAAACTCTTTAATTTTACTAATAAAATCTTCTGAATTTTTTAAAAAAGAGGATGTGTTTCCAACACTTGGTTTTAGGATGTCACATAGGTAAGCAGATAAATTATATGTTGGACAACCAATACAACTGACAATTGGACGAAGTGGTATATTTTCTTTGTGTATTTTTGGAAGTCCATACATCTTAGACACTACACAATTGTTTTTTCTTAAACGAAGTCCTTCTTCTTTGGTAATCCTACCATCATTTTGCCAAAATATTAGTAAATCATTGACCTTTTTTTGCAAAGTTAACGTACCATCAGATCTTAAAATATCATATGTGTTACAATCGCTTAACAATGTTTCCAATTTCAAAACATACTCCTCTTTTAGCATCAAAACTGTTATATTACCTTTATCAGCTCGAGTGATTAAAAGATCTCTATTATCTTTACAGAATTGTTTTGTTTCTGAAATTTGGGATAAAAGCGTTAACTCTTCTTTTGTTAAGTATCTTTTTTGTTGATATTGATTTTGATGTTTAAAATTTGTTAAAATATTTACTAAATTATTTCTAATATTAATCCTTGAGTCTTCTTCCATATTATAGAGACAAGTTTCCACATCACAAATTATATTCGTAATAGGAACAGAATTAGAAGGTGTAGGAGGACAAAACTTGTTGCCTAAACTTAAAATATATTTAACATTATCAGGAATAGTTATATCGGTGGTATTAACCAAAAACTTGTCAATATCTTGATTTTCTTCTTGAAAAGAAATCTGTTGGAATTCACATTTCATGACGTTTATCTTCTTAATATGTTTTTCTTTTGTAATTTGAAAAACTGTCTCATATCGATAATTACATCTATTGATGAAATTATTTATAATTTCGATTGGTAAATCTAAATGTTGAATTGTATCCAAATATTTCAATAACTTATTTTTATTTTCTCTAATTAATTTGTTAGTTTCAGTAATTTCTTGACTTATAACAGAAAAAATGAATTTATTTTGTAGTCTTTGAAAAACACATTCATCAATATTTTGTATATTTTTAATTTTTCTGTTGTTTGGAAAAATTTGCTCTTTCCTACTATTATGTATTTAATTATCACTATAACTAAACACTATATCTTTAGTTTTCACTAAATCACTCAACTGACTAAATAAAACAATGCACAATTTAGATTTATAAATATATTTAATCTTTTATATTTTTTATATATCACAATGATCTGATGGTTCAATTAAGACTGACTTTTACAATAAAACAAATCTAAATATTTTAATTGATTATAACGGACGTTAACGTTAATGACGTAATTAAAATATTTATATTTGTTAGTACATATATTACAATTCTCCCGGCTTTTAAAAAAAACTTTACATTAAATTTAAGATTTGAAAAAAAGAAGAAAAATACTGACATAATTATTTCATGATATTGATTATTTTTTTACTATCTATTTACATAACTCAAATAATTATATTAATTTTGTAATTAATTTGAAATAATTTTAATTTTGTAATATTTCTTAAATTTCATTGTTTCCTCCATTGTTACATGACTTAAGTCCAATATATTTGTTATTATTCAACTCCTGTTTTATTCATATATATTTTTTTTTCACTTTCAACCTGGAATTTTAATAAAAAAAAACAATACATTAGATGTTGTTTAACTACTGACTGATCCAAATCTGACGACATTCTTTCTTATTCTTTTGGATCTTCGTAAGCTCATAGGTGAACAAGAGCTAGATCTTGACCTTTTAGATCCTTTCCGTATATGTGTTAAACATTTTTTTGGACTAGACAAACTGACTATCGGACTTGGCAAATTATCCACCAATGGATGAAATTTGTCGGCCAAATTAGATCTTCTAATTTGGTTTTCATGCACTATTCTGACATTACTATTTATTTTAATAGTGTATAGGACTTGACTGACTTTTTTTATAACCGTGGCTGGAATCCACTTAATATCACACTTAAAGTGATTCCTATATAAAACTTTTTCTCCGGGAATAAAATTTTTCTTTCTTGCAGAATAACTATCATAATTGTTCCCTAACAATTTCTGACTATTACGCTTCTCCCTATTGTTGCTTTTCGCATCGGACTTAGACTTGTTGTTATCCGGGACTGACTGATTTGCCTTACCTTTAGGATTAATAAGGCTCATATGTGTACGACACTTATATGATAATAACAACTCTGACGGAGATTTTGATGTCGTTGTACACGGAATATTCCTATAGTGAAATAAGAACTTAGTTAAAATTTCCTTTATATTACCACTTCTATTTTCTATAAGTAATTTTTTTAACGCATTCTTACATGTTTGAACTCCCCTTTCTCCTAGGCCATTGCTCGATGCATGATATGGGGGTGTCTTTGTTGGTATAATGCCCATTGACTGACAATATTCTTCGAATTCGTAAGAACTGAATGGCGGACCGTTATCGGATACTATTTCTTTAGCTAACCCGAAATATGCAAATATACTATCTAACTGACTTATAACTGACTTTGCATCCGTTTTATGCATTAATTTGACATCAATAAATTTTGAATATGCATCGACCATTATTAAAAATTCTAAATGGAAAAAATCGATATGCACCCTTTCAAAAGGATAAGAACAGGACTGCCATTTTGTTACCACTACTTCTTTTTTAACATTCTGTGTCTGTTGACATGTTAAACAAGACTCGACATATTTTTCAATATCGTTATTCATTGCTGGCCACCACACAAAACTTCTACTGACCATTTTCATTCTGACTATACCCGTGTGACATTCATGCAGAACTTTTAGAACGGCTTCTCGCCATTGTGATGGTACTACGATACGATCGAAATAAAATAAACAGCCATCTTCTAGGCTAAAATCATTTCGTAATTTAAAGAAATATTTCATATTTGTTGGTATTTCTTTGGGCCAACCATTTTTTATATAACCTAATACACGGGTAATAAGCTTATCCTCCGGTTGACTTTTTCTTAACACTTCATAGCTGACTGGACAGTTGACTGATAATAACCGATTTATACTATTATCGTTTATTTTGGTCGGACAAGACAATGGTAATCTAGATAAAGCATCTGCATTACACATTTGCTTTGATGGTTTATACTTTATAGTATAATCATACATTGACAACAACACAGCCCATCTTTGTAAACGGGAAGCTGCGACTGTGCTTGTACTTTTGGACGGACTAAAAATTTCACGTAGAGCTTGTGAATCTGAAAATATAGTGAAACGTCTACCATATATATATTTATGAAATTTTTTTATTGCAAATACAATTGCTAAGGCCTCTCTATGCAATTGAGAATAATTTTTCTCTGCTGGCGAAAGACTACTGGACACAAACAAGATCGGTTTTTCTACTCCATTAACTATATGAGATAGAACCGCCCCTACTCCATGCGGGCTTCCATCCGCTGAAACTATTATCTCTTTATCAGGATCATATAGTTCCAACAAATTATTGTTTACAATCAATTTTTTGCTTCTTTCAAACACTTCCTGACTTTCGGACTGCCACACAAACTTAACATCTTTTCTGAGTAAGTCATACAATTTCCTTATTTCAATTGATAAATTGGGAATAAACCTACCATAGTAATTTAACAGACCTAGATATGCTTGTAGCTCGGTTAAATTTTTGGGAGCCGGTGCCTTTAAGATTGCATCCATTTTCTCCAACTTCGGACGTATACCAGACTTGGAAATTGTATGACCTAAAAAATTTACCTCTGTCACAAAAAATTTACACTTTTCTAAATTAACACGAATGTTGTTATCATTTAACCGTGTTAGTACTTGTAAAAGTTTGCTTTTACATTCTTCTTTAGTAGCTGCACCAATTAGCATGTCATCCAAATAGCACTTGACACCTCTCAAATTTAGTAAAACTTGATCCATAACTGACTGAAAAATTGCTGGAGCGCTTGCAACTCCAAACGGTAAACGTGTATACCTAAACAATCCTTTACTGGTGTTTATCGTAAGGTATTCCTGAGATTCAGGTGACACTTCTAATTGCAAATAGGCATTAGATAAATCGATGACACAAAAATATTCGCAATTTGCCAATTCAGCAAATATATCATCCATTCTAGGTAATGGATAATGCTCGATTTCGATAAATTTATTGATTGTCCTTTTGCAATCAATACAAATACGCAACGACTTTGACTTGGGTACCACCACGATGGGTGATGCCCACTGACTGTACTTCACTGGTATTAGAATACCTTCTTCACAGATTTTATTTAATTGGTTTTCCACATCTTCCCTTAGTTTATAAGGAACACTGTACGCTTTGTGAAATATAGGCTTAGCCTCCGACTTTAATACAATATGGGCCATAAAATTTTTTATTGGGATCTTAATTCCACCCGATACAATATTAGGAAAGGTTTCTTTTAAATACTTTTCAGTAATACTAAAAGTACTTACCAAATTCACATCATAATTTAAAATATCAAAACTCCTTTCCCAGTTTGGCCACAACACATTAATCCACGAACGTCCTACTAAAGGAATAGATAATTTATTTTAAATTATTATTAAATCTAAAATATAATATCTATGATCATTAATTTTGCTGACTCTGACCGCTATTTTACCTAAAATATTAATTAGTTCCCCCGTTACTGACACAAAATTATTGGTAATACTCACTATTGGTATGCTAGAAAATTTTTCAGCATAGGTGGCTTGGTCTACCATAGACACACATGCTCCAGTGTCTACTTCCATTCTTAAATTTTTGTCATCCACTGACAATGACACTAAAGCTGCAGCATTTGGCTTGACCATCTTAATTGATTCTTCATCCGACCCCAGATCCAAGCTGTTCATTGATGCACTAATTTTTTCATGCTTGTTGTCAGCTAACATTCGAACACCTGATGATGACCCTGGCATCTCTCTAGCAGCTAGCTCCGCTGCTTGTCTAATCACCTCATTGTTTTGGTCACTTATTCTACGTTGAACTGCTTTTCTTTCGGACCAAGAACGATTGTAATTATTCTGCTTATTCACAACTTTATATGTCGGACAGAACCTTGATGTATGTCCCATTTGGTTACATTTAAAACATTTCCACAATAATGACGGACAATTGTTTTTAGAGTGAGTCACATTACATTTGATGCACAGTTTGCCCTCGTTACAATATCTTTGTGTGTGAGAATAATTGTTTTGCGGTTTCTGTCTAATATTTAACGGACTATACTTAGACTGAACCCTCGGACGGACTAAATATTGAGTTTGAGGATCAACAATACGATTTGAAGCCTCAGAGTTCTCATAATTTATAGCAACCTCACATGCCTTTTCAAAGGTTAGGTCACTTTCAATTAGTAATTTCTGACGAAGATTACTATCATATATCCCACACACAAACTTATCGCGTAACGCTTCATTTTAAAAAGAGCCAAATTTACATAACTGCGCATTCATTTTCAACATTAAAATAAAATCACTAACCGGTTGCGACTTTTTTTGATCACACTTGTAAAATTTATACCGTTCCGATATAACATTAATTTTTGGCGCGTAATGATTGCTTAAAACAGTCATTAGCTGCTCATATGTTTTTTTTGACGGACATTCCGGTACAAACAATGATTTTAATTTTTTATAACATTCCGGACCGATAATTGTAATTAAAAGAGGCACTATTTTTTTTTCTTCTACTTCATTTAATAAAAAAAATTGATCCAACCGTTCTTTATACTCAGTAAATGACTCACCTGGGACATACGGTTCTATATTACCGAAATATTTCATTTTATTTCCAAAATTCCTCGTCGCCAATTATTATGTATTTAATTATCACTATAACTAAACACTATATCTTTAGTTTTTACTAAATCACTCAACTGACTAAATAAAACAATGCACAATTTAGATTTATAAATATATTTAATCTTTTATATTTTTTATATATCACAATGATCTGATGGTTCAATTAAGACTGACTTTTACAATAAAACAAATCTAAATATTTTAATTGATTATAACGGACGTTAACGTTAATGACGTAATTAAAATATTTATATTTGTTAGTACATATATTACACCTACATCGAAGTAAAAAATGTAGTTTGTTTACCGTTTTTGCTTGTTCGATGTTAACGTTTAAAAATTTTTTTAAATGTTTTACTGTCATGTAACCAAAACTGTGTCGGATATATGCGAAAAAATTGTGATTGTTGAACATTTGGATGGTTTCCATTTTCACCAAGGAGGATTATGTTTATTGTTGTTAGATTTCTTGGGCGTTATTTAATATTTGATTAAAAGATTTTATTTTCTTTGGTATATAGCCCTTATATATTTATTTTTTTAAAAAATTAATTTGACGTTTCGTTGGAGCTTCCCAACATTTTCAAAAATTAATAAATTAACAAATATTACAAAAAGAAAAAATTATTTGAACAATGACAAAATTTAAAATGACAGTAAAAACAACGATAAAAATTGATTTAAAAAAGAAAAGATAATGGTTACTTTAAATTTAACAACAACAATTTTTCTAACAACAATAAACATAATCCTCCTTGGTGAAAATGGAAACCATCCAAATGTTCAACAATCACAATTTTTTCGCATATATCCGACACAGTTTTGGTTACATGACAGTAAAACATTTAAAAAAATTTTTAAACGTTAACATCGAACAAGCAAAAACGGTAAATAAACTACATTTTTTACTTCGATGTAGGAAAGAGCAAATTTTTCCAAACAACAGAAAAATTAAAAATATACAAAATATTGATGAATGTGTTTTTCAAAGACTACAAAATAAATTCATTTTTTCTGTTATAAGTCAAGAAATTACTGAAACTAACAAATTAATTAGAGAAAATAAAAATAAGTTATTGAAATATTTGGATACAATTCAACATTTAGATTTACCAATCGAAATTATAAATAATTTCATCAATAGATGTAATTATCGATATGAGACAGTTTTTCAAATTACAAAAGAAAAACATATTAAGAAGATAAACGTCATGAAATGTGAATTCCAACAGATTTCTTTTCAAGAAGAAAATCAAGATATTGACAAGTTTTTGGTTAATACCACCGATATAACTATTCCTGATAATGTTAAATATATTTTAAGTTTAGGCAACAAGTTTTGTCCTCCTACACCTTCTAATTCTGTTCCTATTACGAATATAATTTGTGATGTGGAAACTTGTCTCTATAATATGGAAGAAGACTCAAGGATTAATATTAGAAATAATTTAGTAAATATTTTAACAAATTTTAAACATCAAAATCAATATCAACAAAAAAGATACTTAACAAAAGAAGAGTTAACGCTTTTATCCCAAATTTCAGAAACAAAACAATTCTGTAAAGATAATAGAGATCTTTTAATCACTCGAGCTGATAAAGGTAATATAACAGTTTTGATGCTAAAAGAGGAGTATGTTTTGAAATTGGAAACATTGTTAAGCGATTGTAACACATATGATATTTTAAGATCTGATGGTACGTTAACTTTGCAAAAAAAGGTCAATGATTTACTAATATTTTGGCAAAATGATGGTAGGATTACCAAAGAAGAAGGACTTCGTTTAAGAAAAAACAATTGTGTAGTGTCTAAGATGTATGGACTTCCAAAAATACACAAAGAAAATATACCACTTCGTCCAATTGTCAGTTGTATTGGTTGTCCAACATATAATTTATCTGCTTACCTATGTGACATCCTAAAACCAAGTGTTGGAAACACATCCTATTTTTTAAAAAATTCAGAAGATTTTATTAGTAAAATTAAAGAGTTTATTTTGCCATCAGGCTATATACTACTATCACTAGATGTGATATCACTTTTTACTAACATAGATAGTGATCTTGTTTTGAAGTTGATTAATAAGGATTGGAGGGCTATTAAAAGAAGATCTAAAACTAAATTGTTAAAAACACAATTCATTGAAGGTTTGGAATTAGTTTTAAATAATTGTATTTTTACATTTAATGGGAAAGTATATAAGCAAAAGTTTGGCTCTCCAATGGGTTCACCTATTAGTCCCATTTTAGCTAATTTGGTGATGGAATATATTGAATCTTCCGTATTATCATCTTTAACTTTCAATCCACTTTTTTACTATCGATATGTAGATGACATATTTACCGCAATTCCATCACATGAAATTGATAATTTTTTGAATTCCTTTAATTCCTTTGATGAACATATTAAATTTACAATAGAACTTGAAAATAATAGTTGTTTATCTTTTTTGGACACGAAAGTTATAAAGAACAACGATGGCACTTTGTCAACAAATTGGTACCATAAAGACACCTGGTCCGGCCGTTATTTGAATTATAAATCCTGGTTACCGCATAATTATAAAATTAGCTCAATCAAAATTTTATGTGACAAGATAATTAAACTATCAGATTATCGTTTTCATAATGAAAATTTCAAACTTTTAGTGAGCACTTTAACAAAAAATGGATATCCAATTACTTTAATTCAAAAAACAATTAATAGTAACATTTTTAAACAAATTCATGGCCAAGAAATCAGAAATGTACGAGATCCAGTTGAGAAATATATATCTTTACCATATGTTAAGCATCTTTTTGAGAAAATACGCACACTTTTGAAAAGTTACAACATTAAAATTGTTGGTAGATCTAATCTTTCTTTAGATTTTCTATTTTCAAACCTTAAAGATAAAGTTCCATCGGATCAACAATCTAATTTAATATATAAAGTCGTTTGTTCTTGCATGTCGGAATATGTTGGTAATACTAATCAATATTTAAGAAAAAGGATTAATGAACATATTAATGGATCTAACATTGATGATCCTTCAGTTTCGAAAAGCGCCTTATCCGAACATCTCAGGAATACCAAACATAAAATTTGCCTGAAAGAAAATGTTAAAATTCTTGCAAAAGAACCTAATTATCAAAAACGCAGAATCATGGAGATGATTATGATTAGAAAAAGCCAAAAAACGAACAAATCAATTAATATACAAAAAGATTCATATTGTCTTCAAAACGTTTACGATAACCTGTTATAAATTTAAAGTAACTCATTATCTTTTCTTTTTTAAATCAATTTTTATCGTTGTTTTTACTGTCATTTTAAATTTTGTCATTGTTCAAATAATTTTTTCTTTTTGTAATCTTCTTATATATTAATACGCTAGATTAAAACTTTGTGGGGCATTAGGCTTTTTTATTCGAATTTTGATTCATTTGAAATTTTCACTGCTAACTGATATTAGTGTAACTTAGATTTTAAAGATTTTTGGGATTTTTCGGATCATAAATAAAAAAGTTATTATATACGGAAAACTTTTTCTATACATATGCATTATAAGTTTACATACATGCAAAAACAATTTTCTTTTTGCTTTAAAACAATGCTTTAAAATTTTTCTTTTCTATATATTAGCTATCGAACCGAACAACGAATAACAAAAACGAAAATTTTTATATTTATTTTATATTCATTTCAGTCGTCGTATTTATTTTATATTAGTCGTCTTTTATCTTTCAAGAAGGACGGCTTTCGATATTTTTCGATTATTTTGTTTTTTATTGATATAAAGATTTTTGAGATATTTTGATATTTGAGTTATTTCATATTTTTGATATATTGATATATTTATTTATTTCGATGCCAAGACTACGTCGTAAACGTTTGGATGTGAGTGGTACATCGAGTCGTCGGAATAAAAGAGATTATATGCGTAATATGCGTAATAATGTTGATTTTATGAATGATGAAATGAATGGTAATAATGATGGAATGAATGCTGAAGCTGATGTTGTTGTGAATGATGAAGTGAATGTTGATGATATGAATGGTGTCATGAACGGTGTCATGAATGGTGTCATGAATGTTGCGAATGATTTAGAATTGAATGTGGTGAATGATGAAATTCCCTTTGTAATTTTGAGAGATTCGTTCAAGTGTGCTTTGAATGTGATTCCAGGTAACTTTGATTCGTATGTTTGTGGTGCTTTGGATATGAGTTGTCATTTTTGTCATGCCAAACATTTTGCAAGAGAAGTTACTTCAAATAATAATGAAGCGTTTTCTTTGTGTTGCCATAAAGGCAAAGTCAATTTACCTCCTCTTTCTGAAAATGCATTTTTCTCTAATATTTTCGAAGGATTGAATTCAAATGATAATGCTATAAAAAAACGTTCTAAAAGTTTTCTTTCAAATATTCGTTCCTATAATTCGGCATTTGCAATGATCAGTTCTGAATGTAATATAGCGGATTCTACTGCACGTGGTATTTATCATTTTAAAATTCATAATATTTTTTATCATCGTACTGGTGCTTTAATTCCTGCTTATGGTCGACCTCCAATGTATGCACAATTATATTTTTATGATGTTGATACTGCTGCTAATATGAGAATGAATAGAAATACCAATGTATGTGAAATTTTTCTTATGCGTGAGATAGGTTTTGAGTTAGATCGTGTGAATCCTTTTGTTCGTTCTTTCAAATCAATGCATGAATTTTGTGAAAGACCTGAGAATGTTACTGCTGAAGTGTCAATGGTTATAAAAGTTAACAGAGAATGTGATATTCGTCGTTTTAATGATGCTGTTCAAACTGATGTGGCTGCTATTTTTAAAAATGATGATGGTGAACCACCTTTTGAAAGAAATATGATTGTTTTTTCAAAAAATGCAAATGAAATTCGTTCTGTTTCTGTCCTTGATTCTTCTTTGGATCCTTTAGCTTATCCTTTGTTGTTTCCAAATGGTGATACTGGGTGGCACGTTAATATTCCACATAATTTAGTTTCAACTTCACGTGCTAATGTGTCACGTACAAAAGTTACAATGTTGCAATATGCATCTTATCGCCTTGCTATACTTGATGGTTTTAGTCTTTTGCATCGTTCTCAAAAATTATTTCTTCAATGGATTGTTGATATGTATGTTCGTATCGAAGGTACACGGCTTCATTACATTCGTTCAAATCAATCTGCTCTTCGTGCTGGCTGATTTGTACAATAATTTAACAGATTTCTTGCATCAAAATCGCAATGGCGATGATAATATGCAAGTAGTTGGTCGTAAAGTAATTTTGCCATCTTCTTTCACCGGTTCACCACGTAACATGTATCAAAATTACTTGGATGCAATGTCTATTGTACAACATTTCGGTAAACCTTCTTTATTTATAACAATGACATGTAATCCTCAATGGCCAGAAATTGTTGATAATTTGAGTAATTATGAGTCTTCGAATTTTCGTCCTGATATTGTTGTGCGTGTGTTTAAAGTGAAACTTAAAGAGCTCATAGATTGTTTAATGAAAAAAAAGATTTTCGGTTCTGTCAAAGCACTTATATATACCATTGAATTTCAAAAACGTGGTCTGCCGCATGCCCATATTTTGTTAAATTTATCAGATGAAGATAGAATTGATGGAAATGAAATGATTAATAAATTTGTATGTACTGA
Source organism: Diogma glabrata (assembly GCA_963693315.1). Taxonomy (NCBI): domain Eukaryota; kingdom Metazoa; phylum Arthropoda; class Insecta; order Diptera; family Cylindrotomidae; genus Diogma; species Diogma glabrata. The sequence goes on along the minus strand of OY856186.1, from coordinate 147,088,783 downwards.
AATCCCTGATCCCATTCTTTTTCCTAAATTACATGAATATGTGAAACGTCATATGATGCATGGACCATGTGGTGCTCTAAATCCCAATTCTGTTTGTATGAGAGATGGTAAATGTAGTAAGAATTTTCCAAAACCTTTTTCTGAAAATACTAAAGAATCTGTGAATGGTTATCCTTTGTATCGTCGACGTGATAATGGTATGAGTGTTGATGTACGTGGTGCATCTCTTGATAATAGATACTAGGAGGGCCCGGCGTGCTTCGCTACGCTTATAAATAAAGTTTTTGCGTAGACATTTTGTTGACGTGGAAGCAATGATTTCAAAAAGTGGTAATGAGAAATGCTACCATATAATTTTTAATTTTTCTTTTTAAATATATGAATGAAAAATAATCAGAACTCTAGCTGATCAGTTCGGATATATGAAAAATTAGCGAAGCTTACTTGAAAACTTATTTGATCGCTAATTTTTCATATATCCCAACTGATCAGCTAGAGTTCTGATTATTTTTCATTCATATATTTAAAAAGAAAAATTAAAAATTATATGGTAGCATTTCTCATTACCACTTTTTGAAATCATTGCTTCTACGTCAACAAAATGTCTACGCAAAAACTTTATTTATAAGCGTAGCGAAGCACGCCGGGCCCTCCTAGTATTTGTTAATTTATTAGTTTTTGAAAATGTTGGGAAGCTCCAACGAAACGTCAAATTAATTTTTTTAAAAAATAAATATATAAGGGCTATATACCAAAGAAAATAAAATCTTTTAATCAAATATTAAATAACGCCCAAGAAATCTAACAACAATATATATATATATATATATATATATATATATATATATATATATATATATATATATATATATATATATATATATATATATATATATATATATATATATATATATATATATCGTCGCTTTAATAATGAAACAACGTATTCGCAAAAGTGTAGTTTCGAGATAATTGGGTTTAAAGATTTTTCGATTTTCTGATTTTCGTAAACTCGGCAGCACTATTGAATGAATAAAGTTATTGGAAAAAAAATTTCTGCCAATTAATCTTGACTAATTTCTTCACAACATATTAAAATTTCACATTGGTACCTATATATATATATATATATATATATATATATATATATATATATATATATATATATATATATATATATATATATATATATATATATATATATATATATATATATATATATATATATATATATATATATATATATATATATATATATATATATATATATATATATATATATATATATATATATATATATATATATATATATATATATATATATATATATATATATATATATATATATATATATATATATATATATATATATATATATATATATATATATATATATATATATATATATATATATATATATATATATATATATATATATATATATATATATATATATATATATATATATATATATATATATATATATATATATATATATATATACACTCAGTTCTGTTTTTGCACGAATTTATTATACACGAATATGAAATAACACGAGTTGGAGAAAAATAATAATTTTCTTTATGCACGAAATTTTTTGAAATAACACGAATCGACTAAACCTTTAAATTTAAATTTTTCGCCCGTTTATCCGAATTTTCAAGAAAAAAAATTTCTTTTGTAGTACCTTATATATTTTTAAAAGCCGCTTCAAATTACAATACATATGCCAAAAAAAAATTAAATTAAAATATTTAAATTTAAAAGTTCTAAACTGTAACAAGATATTTAAATAATAATAAAATAATAAACGCCTTATGCTTGTTAAATTGAGTTTTATTTCACTAAATACGTATTTCAAAAGCTATATGCTTTCATCGACAGTAGTATCTGAAAACGTTTTTAGATACTACTGTTGATGAAACGATAGCTTTCGAAATACGTATTTAGTGAAATAAAACTCAATTTAACAAGAAAAAGGTATGTATTATTTTATTATTTTTTAGAATTAAAATGTAGAGTAGAAATACAGTAAGTATTTACATTTTTACCCTCTATTCATTATTGTACGATCCGGGATACGAATCAGAAAAGGGAGGATGTTTTATAAATTTTTATCTAAAAATAGCACGGTTTCCACTAATTATTTTTCTGTGTTTTGAGGGGATGGAAATGGGAAGGGTAAAAAAATCTTTTTTTACTTAAACTGGCTGTCATTTGAATGACTTGCACTTGCTTTAAGAAACATAGCAATTTTTACATAATTGTGAAGTGCACAGTTTTTGAGTTATTGTCGTTTATTATATTTGAGTTGATAATTTATAAATTATAATTTTATTTGAACAGTGCGTGTTTCAATATAGTGTGTGTTTCAATATAAACCATTTACAAGCTGGTATAATTTAATATTTCCTTTTTTTGTTTAATTTTGTTTTTTTTGGCGTTCATGTTCCATGTAGGGGCGTTGCCAAGCTAATCAGCTTTGCATATTCACCACGGCTATCCGCCATAGCGACATAATTACCATGGCAGCCGATTTTTTAAGGTCGTTTATTACATCCATCTCCCATTGCAGTCGCGGTCTCCCTTGTGGTTGCCCACTCCCTGTGGTACTAACGTACATTTTTTTGATCATTCCGGTCAGACTGTGGCGGATTTCAATCAGACTGTAAATTGGCTCGTAGATCATGGCCAAACCAAGCAATCCTATTGGACCAGATACAATCTATTGTATCGTGACCTTGTCGGTCAAGGACGCTGATCTCAAAGTTATATCGAGTTCTGTACTCTACTCTTCATCGTCTGTGAACCAAAGTAAGAAGTGAACTAAGTGAACCAAAAATGTACATTCATATATTTGGTTTTATCGTAGTTATTTTTCAGATCAATTTTTCTAGCACCATTCTTAAGTGACTTGAAAGTTTTACTCATAACATTTTCACTTTGGCCGAGTATGACATCAGCTGTGCTCGTCGCCCGACTTGTTCCTGGTCACTTAAGAAAATTCTCAAAATAAGAAGCCCAAGTATCTAAAATATTTTTAAGGTCTACTTTTAGCTTCCCATCTTCGTTTTGAATAGCAGTCGATCTAGTTCTTTAAGGTTTTAACCTGTTGAAAAAATAACTTGTTTGATGTTCCTTATTAAAGCTTTCAATCTCCTCACACTTCTTCATCCACCATTCTCTCTACGTTCATCTACATAGCTTTGTAACGGCTTGTCTTGCCAGTTTATAGTTCTCCTTCGTGGACCTGATTCCTCCAACGTCTGGCAATATGGTTTTGATATCTCTCTTCTGTTTCAGCATTCTTTAGTGATTAGATGTTAAAACGATTCTGTTCTTTGAATTTTGGAATGCCTGGATTTGGAAAGTGGAACCTTTTCTTAGAACATACAAGGAAGTGGGTGGTCACTTCCAATGTATGTAGATCTAAACGATCGCGCCACCAGATTCTCCTAAAAGAAACGTGCTGTTACTAGCACGTGATCAATTTGATTTCGAGTTTTTCCATTCGGTAAGACCCAAGTCCTGCTTATGAATCGATCGATGCGAAAAGAAAGCACTGGCAATTCTCAATTTATTTGATAAAGCCAACTCAGTCATTCTCTCACCATTATGATTCGATTCAATATCTCTTCCAACCTTCCCACTAAAGTTATCAAGAACCATAATGAAGTCTCGTGTTGGTATTTGTTTCATAACCTCTTCCATTGGTATGTAAAAAGCATTCTCCTCGTCGACGGTCTAAACTGCAGTAGGTGCATGCACGGCAATAAGCGAAATATTGTTGTATGTACCGTGTACCCGTATGTAGCAGATCCTCTCATTGACCAGAATGAATTTCATCACGGCTCTATGTGTGCGGTGCACCAACAAGAAACCCAGTACCAAATTCTCTTCGAGAAGGATCACCACTACAGTATAGATAGTGAATATCTAAATCTTATTTTCCGATTATTGGCTGTCTAATTTCTTGCAGAGCAATGATATCCACCCCATACCTCTCAGCCTCTCTTTCTAGACATATTAAAGAGCATCAAGTACGTTCAGGCTGCGCTCGGTAGTCTGTCCTTTTTCACGTCCATGTAAAATTCTGTTTTTTGTCCGGGTTTTGTTATTCTTTTTCTGGTTTCTAAATTTAACAAAGCTTTTTCGGGTTAGGGTGTTAACCTCAGACCCAACATAAATTTTGTGAATATGTCTGTTCTAATGGTAAGGTCATCAGAATAACCTAATTCTGTCAGAATTACCCAGGCAGCAGGGCAAAGACATCGGATTTTGCTATGAATTGATTTAATATGTAACATTTTTCAATGGATAATATGTTACACTTTTGGTATCTGATCGATCAATTTTCCATTGTCATTGCTACTTGTTAGCGAAATTCTACGTCCCATGCCGTGCTACTTGTGTAACGTTGACAGAATTAGGTTAGTTTAGTTGAGAAGAGAAAAGTAGGAACTGCGTAAGAACAAAGTAAGAATGATTCTACACCATGGCGAGACATTGCCGCTGTAAAACAAATGCAGCTCAAGCGTCTGTTCTCACCAACTACAATCGGAAAACGACCACCGAAATCGAGCGAATGGTTTGACGACTATTGCCGCTAAAGCGTTGAACATAAGCGAGAAAAATGGTTAACAAGTAACACCCGAAGCTGATTATCTTCTACGGAAAAGAAACGCGAACATATAAAGGTTGTATCGAAAACATCACCAACATGCGGCTAATGGAAATTCGAAAGAGTGCTTTGCCAATGCGCAAAATATGACAAAAAATTACCACCTAAGATCCACAGTCGTAAAAAATGGAAAACTACGAACTTTCAACGAATGAACGTAATGTGCCTCGGAACCTTTGGCGAGCGAATTTTATTCGCACTTGACCAACTTTTTTGAATTTTGTTTACGTTTTGGGCCTCAATACTAAAACTGGATTAGCAGCCAAATTCTGTAATTGGAAAGCGGTGCAGTTTTAAAAAACTCACAATAATTCTGCATATCATATTTTTGGTTTGCCACTCTCGATAAAATTATTGAATTTCTACTTTTATTTAACAAATTTTCTAAAGTTATAACTAATTTATGGCAACAGCTAGACATCACTTGAATTATATATATAAGCGTACTATATTTTCAGAACTGATGGTGGTGTGAGTCAGTGCAACAGTCCAATATTTTTTTGTACTGTTTTTCTTGAGAGTGGAACCAATCCTCCATTTTTCCATATATACAATGTATATTTTTACACGAAATTTTTTTTACACGTCTTTCTCTGGAACCAATCTGTCGTGTAAAAACAGAATTAGGTGAATATATATATATATATATATATATATATATATATATATATATATATATATATATATATATATATATATATATATATATATATATATATATATATATATATATATATATATATATATATATTAACTTAGAGGTCTTTGTAAACGAAACAAAGATATCTAAAAAATTCTTAGGCTGATTCTTGTATATAACGTTGATTTTCTTGGTTATAGCTTGTTTTAAAAATTTATAAATAATAACAAATTATTAATATAGATTAATAAATTTTATTATTATAAATGTTTTTAACATGTTTCGACGTCATTTACAAAACGTCATCATCAGAACAAAAAAAAAAATAAATAGAAGTTAAAAAAAATATTTTTAAAAAAAAAGTTTAGTAAAACTAATTATCGAAAAAAAGTTCAACATACAGAAAACAAAGGATTCGTTTTCTGTATGTTGAACTTTTTTCGATTATAGTTTTACAAACTTTTTTTTAAAAATATTTTTTTTAACTTCTATTTATTTTTTTTTTTTGTTCTGATGATGACGTTTTGTAAATGACGTCGAAACATGTTAAAACATTTATAATAATAAAATTTATTAATCTATATTAATAATTTGTTATTATTTATAAATTTTTAAAACAAGGCTATAACCCAAGAAAATCAACGTTATATATATATATATATATATATATATATATATATATATAATATATATATATATATATATATATATATACACCCAATTCTGTTTTTACACGGTCTTTTTTTAGACGGTTTTGATATAACACAGTCTACAAAAAAAATTTAAATTCGTTTTTACACGGTTTTATTCGAAATAGCACGGTTTAAATTTTAAAGAAAATATGTATTTTTTTTCTATGTACAAAGTTAGGCATGTTTAGTGTTAATTATAATAAATTATAAATTAACGTCTCTTAATATCCGAAGATACTATGTCCAACTAGGGATTAGGATTAAGTTTGAATAAATTAAGTTTCTTTAAGAAGCTAATGAACGTTATCTTTAAAAATTTGAGGATTAAAGCTATCAGGGAAAACCCTTGCTGGTGAGACATTCCATAGATGAGAGACTCTGCTGAAAAAATCACGCTGAAAATCAACACTTCTGAACCTTTTTATATTAAGTGTAAAAGGATGGGCTACAAAATTTACTCTGAGGTTAGGTTGCTAGTTCAGGTAAAATTGATTTTATCTCAGTGGAAGTTTGCTCATCCACAATGTATTAATAGAAAATTCTCAGATCAGCAAACTTTATTCTGTGTTGCAAGGAATCCAACCCATTAATAAGAGTTGAGTTGCTAATTAGTTTTAGTTTAACAGCAGCCAAATTCTGTAATTGTGAAGCGGTGAAGTGATAAGTTTTTTAATGAAAAGAAACGAAGAAATTTTTATCACTTCACCGCTTCACAGTTACAGAATTTGGCTGCTGCTCTGCGCTGAACAAACTCAATTTACTTCAAACTACTAAAATCAGATACACCCCATATGTGAGAAGAATGCTCCATGCAGGAGTATAAATGATTTATATACTAGGTAACCAATGCAGAATGGAATTGATAAAAAGGAGCGAAGCAAGTAATTTTCCCAATTTTTGGAAAACTGAAAAACTTACGAAATCGTTCAAAAACCTCAATTTTTGAACAGCGTTGTTAGCTAGGTTAAAAATATGAGAATTTCATTTCATATTGTTTTCAACTTCTATTCCTAGAAGTATGTATGTACAGTTGATCAATTTTCTTGAAGATTTTTTAACGCTAATCTTAAAGTTTGGAGGAAGAAAATTTTTTATCTTATTATGCTCTTATTGATACTCTGGTGTAACGTGTCAAGTTTGCAGGCTTAGGTAAAATCCACCGAAAGAAAAAATCTTGCTTGATTCAAACATGTTGCATTGTTAATCGAAAATTAAGTGAAAATTGGGGAACTAAATACGTTAGTGATTGTATCAACCAACGCTCCGTATTTAAATTAACAATTTAACCGTTGTTGATATATTTTTTTATAAGTATCACAAACATATTTGATTTAACCATGTTTGTAGTTGAGTCAATTATGATTTAATTTTCAATTGACTACAAACCTGGTAAATTGAAAATTAGACTAAAAATAGTGATATTGAATACGTTGTGATAGAATCAAGCAATAAGCCGTATTAAATCTTTTGGTTTGGTACATCTTTGTTTTGTTTTTGCTGCTATCGATGTTTGTATGGGTTCGTTTTTTTCTTAAATATAATATTTGAAATTTTTTATATTAGAAGTATGTATTTCGCATCAATCCGACAATCATTTTATGCATAAAGCTAGCGTTCGTATATTTACGTTCTAAATAGGAATGTATGAGTGTGATTTTGTTTGTAAAGGATGCGTCCATTTTTTCGCCATTTTTTTTAATGATACGATTTAAAAGACAAAATCAGAAATCAAAAAAATTAAATATTTGAATTATGTGTAGAAAATTATACTAATTTTCTATAATTTTCTGCATTATTATGAAAAATTAAATTAAAATATCGATAAATGGACATGAAACAAGACAAATAAAAAATATTAAAAAAATATAATATATTCTTTTAAATCACCAAAATTAATTATAGAAAGGGCCTGTTTCATTAACGATATTTTGTATAACATTGACTGAAAAATTTCTTTCGCACATAATTTTACATGCAAATAATATGGAAATTATTTAAGTCAATTAAACACATCTAAATTATTTCCTAAAGTAAAATGTTAATAAAACCAGCCATGTTAAAATATATAAAAACTTTTTATTTTTCTATTCTTTTGTTTATTACTTTTCTTTATTTTGTTTATTAGTTTCTTTTCTCCTAGTTTTTTATTTTAACGAACACAATAATTTTCCAACAAAACATGAACAAACGAACTGAAAAATATGAACAAGAAAAATTGATCACGCCGTGGTTGATTAAATAATGAAAATTGTTACGTTTTTTAAAATAAATTGACAATGCTACATTGGTTTAAATAACCACGTTCGTATTAGACGCAAAATCAAACAGCTTTGTAGTTGATTCTACCAACGTTTTTTTTTCGGTGTCGATTTGATTTAGATAGAAGCCCGTTTATCCATAATGTAAAATACCGTCAAATCAGCGAAATACCAGGAATCAAGCTCATTAGTAAGATTTGAATTGCTGATCAATTTAACAGTCCCTCTGTTGTATAAAGTCAATCAAGACCTGTATGGCACACTCCATATGTGACAACAATAATCCATGCAGGGGCGATTATATAACTTCTTCATTAAAAGAAGCATTTTGCTATTAAAAACATAAACGACCCCAAAATATTAGTTTTTGAACAACTTCTTAGTTAGGCTAAAAATATGAGAATTCCACTTAATATTATTTTTAATCTCAACTCGTAGAAGCCTAACGAATTCTTTCTCTTCAAGATCATTTTTCTTCATGAATCAAACTTTAATGGAAATGGATTAGATGTTGATAACCTAGAAAAATAGCAAACTTGAGTTTTGCTCGCGTTGAACTTAACATTTTTACACCGAAAAAAAAACGTTGGTAGAATCAACTACAAAGCTTGTTTGATTTTGCGTCTAATACGAACGTGGTTATTTTAACCAATGTAGCATTGTCAATTTATTTAAAAAACGTAACAATTTCATTATTTAAATCAACCACGGCGTGATCAATTTTTCTGTTTCATATTTTTCAGTTCGTTTGTTCATGTTTTTGTTTGAAAATTATTATACAGTTCTGGATACTGGCGACTATGAAGTGGAACGCGTGGAAAACTTCAAATACCTCGGGTCGGTAATAACATCGTCAAATGACATGCAGGCAGATATCAAAGCCCGTGTCTCTGCCTCATACAGAGTTTTCTACGCATACTCAAAACTTCTGCGATCAAAACATCTTTCGCGTCGTGTAAACTCACACTTTACAAAGCATTAATTCGACTCTGTGCTTACATTTAGAAGTGAAAGCTGGACACTGACTTCCTCTGATTGTAGAATTTATCAACATTCGAGAGGAAGGTCAAACGAACAATTATGGTCCATGTAAAGTTGCTGAAAATCAGTATAGAATCCGAATGAATCATGAAATCAGACAGCTTCTTGGAGGCTGCGATGCAATCGGATTCATTAAATCTAACAGTATTAGATGGTTTGCTCATGTAGAAAGGGCTCCATTAGATAGAATGATTAAAAAAGCGTCCCAACAACAACCAGCTGGTGTTCGTCGAAGAGGAAGACCTAGACAATGCTGGCGTGATGACATCATCCAAGACCTTCGTGATATAGGATGTCGAAACTTGGGGTCAACTGGTCATAGAACGAGATGATTGGAAGCTGATTGCACAGACGGCAAAATCCATCCATGGGATGTAAACGCGAGAGAGAGAGAGAGAGAGAGAGAGGGGAAGAGAGAGAGAGAGAGAGAGAGAGAGAGAGAGAGAGAGAGGAGAGAGAGAGAGAGAGAGAGAGAGAGAGAGAGAGAGAGAGAGAGAGAGAGAGAGTGAGAGAGAGAGAGAGAGAGAAAGAGAGAGAGAAAGAGAGAGAGAGAGAGAGAGATGAGAGAGAGAGAGAGAGAGAGAGAGAGAGAGAGAGACACCTTAATTAATAATTTGTGTTTACACATTTAGGTACGAAAATACTAGTTTCATGCGGTTTAAACCACCATATTGGATTTTGGTAGGAGCAAGAACAATAATACTACACTAAAATTGTAGAAAACATTTAATAGTTCCCATTATAGCTCTTATAAATTAATGCACGACTAGAAAAGATACTTTTTTTACTATTTTGATGAATAAACGCATTGTCACGTGATTAAGGACGCCATTTTTTTTCTAAAACTACTACAATTATATGTTTACGGAGCTTATCTAAGAATAAATTTATTGAAGCATTTTTGAGACCTTAGTGGGCCTAAGGAAGTTGTTTTGCCACGATTTTTGTGAAAAAAAGTATAAGTCGCGTGTTTTTGGCCGCCATTTTGGCTTTATGGCTAGCAAGAAATTTCGTTCACACGTCTTTTGAAAGGAGGATGTCAGACCTATCATTTAAGTCGTTGTAGACCCCAATAAGGTTCATGCAACTAGTTTTATAATCGTTTTAGTGAAAAAAAAAGTGTAGGTCACCTGTTTTAGGCACCATACTACACCTAAAATGTGAATTCAATACAAAAGCCACTCGGCATTAAAAACTAGAAGGTCAGACCTTTTTTTTGACATACTAAAAAACTTCAATAAATCAAACCAATTTTGGACAGGGTGGGGTCATTCGTTCACAAAGAATGCCTCATATATATATATATATATATATATATATATATATATATATATATATATATATTATATATATATATATATATATAAATCTATATATATATATATATATATATATATATATATATATATATATATATATATATATATATATATATATATATATATATATATATATATATATATATATATATATATATATGTATATATATATATATATATATATATATATATATATATATGTATATATATATATATATATACATATTACCTAACACTTTTAATAAAAAGAAAAATTTTTAATTAAAGAAAAATTTGATTTTTAAAAATTAAATATTTCAATTCATTTTGACACAGAATAATGCAAAGCCTACCACAATTTGTAAACTATTTGCATTTAATTTATAATTAGTAGTTCATTTTTTCAAGTAATCATACGCGTTTTGGGCATTCAAAGTCGTAGAAAAAGTATATAACAAAACTCGAACTGCAAACCATTTTCCATGCTCGTGAAGGTACTGCACTCGCCGCTACGCGTCTCGTGCGCAATATTTTCCATCGCATGTAAAATGCTATTTACAGCTCTAGGTATGTAATATACTATTACTGACTATATATAAATCAGGCATGAAGAGTGTAGAATGAAGACAGCTTATCGCCCAACTAACTATTTAAATTTTGTTTATATTAGAAAAAATTATAGCTGCATTTCATGAAACCGTCTGATCCGGATCCGTCTAAGTTTTACATGTAAAATCAGATCCAATTTTGTTTTTGGATCTCAGTTTACATGTAAAACTTAAGCGGATCCGGATCACAGGTTTCATGAAATGCAGCTTATATTACGACTCATTATTCATAAACATAACAAATGAAATGCATGCGACAATAAACATAAATTGTGGTGGTTTATTGTGAAATCGTTAACAACGTTTCAAACAGACAACACAGAAAGACACGGATTCGAACTCAAACAATATAACATTCAAATGTAACACAATTTCCTATTTTAATAAGCTGCTTCGCTGCTCCAAACCACTCATAATTTATTATTGTTTCTATTCATAAAATAAATTGCATAAAAAGATTGTCTCAATGGACTTATTCAACAGATCAATAACACTGTTATTTATCCATCTAATACTCATATATGTTCAAGTATGACTATAAATAAATTAGAAATTCATTCAAAATCATCATTCTTATTGGTTTTATTCCCCATATTTTTTTATATTTTTTTTTGCCGTCGTCGTCAATATTTCAAGGATCAACATGTGAGAAGATTATCGGGTAAATTAATTCAAACAAAATATTTTCATATCACTAAAGTATAAAAAAAACAAAAATCTTTGTTTATACAAGTCAATTAATCAAAAAATATTATTTTATGATTTAATGTTATAAAAAAATATTTGTAATTTTTTATGTCAATTTAAAACAAAATAAAAAGTTCCATCAAAGAACTTATATCGATAGTAGGATTTCTTGTCAACTTAACATTGAACGTCAATGCTTCGACACGTTTTTCTGAAGAAAAATAAACAAAAAATAAAGATAAATTTTTTTGTGAAAAATCGGTAGTGCGAGTACATTGTTGACGTTTCTATAGCGTATTCAAATATTTACAACAACACATAAAATTCATTTATACGACCAAGTTACCACAACAACATGCGTTCTTATGTTCAATTACCTTGAAATTGTTTGGAAGTATTTTTTTTTGTTTGAATAATAAATTGTTAACTTCGAGATAAGGTTGTCATTAGTTTAATTTTTTTCCAGCGTAGCCAAGATTGAGAGTGTTACCATTGACTGAATACAGGTCATTCGCCACCACCCTAAAGATATCACTTTGGGTAGTGATATCTCACTGCTATTGCCAGTGGTGTGTGTGGTATCTTACGTTAAATCGTATGTCAAAAGCAGGTACTGGAGTACGCAGGGTTGTCACACCCGTAGATCAAAAATACAAAAGTTTACAAATAAACAAAAACGGATTGCTCCTTTCGAGAGACTTACTTATTCTAAATTTAATAATATTCAAGAGCAAAAGTTTACAATAGCAAAATGCAACATTCCGTACGATGGTTGATCTTAAAGATAAAAATATGATATTCATTATTTAACGATAGATTAGAGACGAGTTTTGGTGAAAAACAATGTAGTGGATTTAAAGTGCTTTGGTTTCTAAAATGTGTTGTATAGTATTATAATATGTGTCACAGCAACACATAAGAACAACTAAACAATAAATACTATCACATAATAAAATATAACAGGTTAATATTTCACGATAAGATAGAGGAAATAAGTTTAAGATAAGAAGTGAAAAGCAATTTTTTTAAATTTGCAGAAACAACTAAAAAGGGGTTGATAACATCCTTGATTACGTGACGCACCAAAGTTATATAAGGGCTCGTTACTTTGAGTAAGCAATTGCGTGTCATCATCCAAAACATACCATAACTAAGATTGAGAGTGTTACCGTTCCCAGGATTGCAATCCTACTAGGTCTCAATAATAAAATATGATATGGACCAATATTTCACGATAGGATGGATAAAATAAGAAGTGAAAAGCAATTTTTTTTAAATCGTATTTTCGAATAAAACTCAAACTAATACTAAGTTTACACCAGTATCTAATTTGCTACGTATCAAATTTGCTAGCCATTTTCACCATCATACTTTTTAAATTTGATACGCTGATGTAAACTCTTATTAATTAGGTATGACATATTAATTTTTAGCGCGTCCTTTTCATTGTTAATTTTTTGGTTAGGAAAAAATAATTTCCATATATATTTTTTATAAAAAACTGAAAACATTTATTTTATTATATTAATGCTAAAATTTATTTTACTTTTAATTTCAACAAAAAAATCACATCAAACATAAATATATATTTATAAAATAAGTTGATTTATTTTTATTTTAAATGTCATACCTAATTTTAGTGTTCACACCGTAAAAATAATACCTATTTGCTACGTACCTAATTTGATACGTAGCAAATCATCCTACCAAATATTTGGTACGTACTTTTTTGATAACTGTTTACATCGACCATAGTCGACCTAATAAGTATAGTATGTACCTATTAGATCCTGGTGTAAACTTAGTAATAGTTGAATTTGCCAATTCTGCTTCACTCATTCCCCCAGTTGAAACGAAAATGAAGTCAATTTGTTTTCGTTGTAATATTGTACGAAAAAATGTTTCTTTCTGTCATAACAAATCCGGTGGCCCGGACGGTATTCCACCCCTCATTTTCTAGTCTATTCTATAACCTAAAAATTTTTATTTATGTTACAAAAACAAAAATATCCCAATTTAGGGAGCCGTTCAACCCATATCGACCTTGTGTTCAACCCATGTCAAAGAAAATCAGTAAAATATACCCTAATAATCCAGACCAAATTTGAAGTCTCACGTTAACTCATATGTCCATAGCGACTGAAGTACACCGGGTTGTCACACCCGAAAATAAAAAAATAAAAAATATTTACAAATCAACGAAAACTAACTTCTCCATGCAATTTATTTATCTTTGAAAACTTATTGTTTTGATTTGAGAAATTATAAGACACATTTTCATATAAAGCTTTAATAAATTTTATTATGTTTTGCAAGGCGCAAAGGGACAAACGAACATGACAAATCAAATCGACATGACAAATCGAAAAGGTTAGCAGGTGTACAGGCCCAGAACGAAGTGGCATAGCAGGCAGAAAATTCAGGAATGAATGGAATGAACAGGAATGAATGGAATGAACCCCATGAATTTGACAGGTAGAAAATTCATCAACAGATTTTCGGAACATTTACGTAAAAGAAAAATCTAGGGTTGATAATATACACATACACCTATAAAACGGTTTATACATTACGCGTATAAAATGTAACGTATAAAATGTATAATATGTTTTAGTTTTTAAAATTCATTCATAAAAAATTAAAAATACTTCTTACTTCAGATATTAATTAGATTTTTAATTTTTATACTTCTGTGGTTTTCTTTTCACTTTTCTAAATCAATTTATAAATTTTGGTCTGAAAAGAACAAAAAACAAAAGTTGATGTGAAATATGTTTGTATTAGTGATATTTAAATGGCGGTTGTCTACTTTTAAATTTGAAAAATTTCATATAATAGCATATTCTGCAATTGCGTATTGAAATATTTATAAAAGATTCAATTAATTTGTAAATAAAATAATTTTGTTTCATTCATTCATATTTGTTTTCAATTTAAATTATTTCATTTTAGAGAAAAGCGTCTTCGTTTTTTTCTATGATGCATCTTTTTTCATCAATTATATATAATATTTTAATTCTAATAAATCCATTTTAAAGTTTTTTTTTATTTATTAGGAATTATTTTATTAAATGTTAGTTACATTATTGTATATATATAATATAAAACACAATAATTAATTCTTCAAAATTAAACAATTCATAGTTATATAAAAATTGTCGTTAAAAAAACGTTTATTTTTTAAATTTTCTTTGCTGATATTAATTAGTAATGTCAAAAAAATTTACGAAAAAATGCACATTTTTTTTTTATGTAAATCGAAAAAAAAAATTGATTTTTTTGCGTGAATAGAACCAAATTTTTGATTTACATCAATTTTTTTTTATGGATTTGGGTGAAAAGAATTCGACATTAGTAAAAATATTGTTAAGATTCTACATTCAACCTCAATTGCCGATATACATATATATATTATATATATTATATGTTGTGAATAACTGAAAACAAAATTTATTAACTTTAAAATTTTCTTTAATCTTTATTAAAGGTGGAAATCTCACAAATTTGTTAAATATTTATTTATTGTGGTCATACCACAAAAAAAATTAAATAGAAGTAAATATACTAAACAACCAACAGAAACACGTCCTCTCAGCGTATAAATATATCTAAATGTTGTAGTTTGACAGGTTAAAATTTTCCACCAAAAATTTCCTTAAAAGCAATGCGAAAAGAGATAGCAGTAGTTTATAATTGGAACATTAGAGGCGGATCGCATCAGCCTCATTCGTAAAAATGAAAAATACGATCGGTGACATAATAGGGCCCAAGTACAGCATACTAAAAGGTTATTGAAATGCCGATTAGTTTGGTTAGTAAAATAGTATTGTTAAGGTACTGATTTGCAGTTGCGGTGAGAAATATGCAATGAAGCGCTGCTTCATTGATAAACCAATGAAGTGGCATAGCAGGCCACAGTATTGTACGCGAGTCACATGATAAGAACGGATAAAACGAACAGGCAAGCGAAATAGATAGACTCTGGCGACCCCCGTATGTGAACAAACCACGATCGCCACGTCCAACCCCACATTTAATCACACATTCATACGCTCTCTCACCCGATACTCTCACACATTCATACGCTCTCGCACCTGATATACTCACACCTTCATACACACTCGCACCTGATACACTCACACTTTCATACACAGAAAAAGCACGTCAGTAGGCAGCGGTGACAAAATTTGGTTTTATTCTTTTTTTTTTCTTTTTTTTTTAAGTAATGTGATTAGTTTATCATAATAGGTACGTAGATTAATTGGTGTAAGTAAGATATATGTTTGTTGTTCGGATCCCGTCATCAATCCACGATGTCCCCACATATTATTTTCTTCCCGTTTAAATTGTATTATCATCGAACACAAATCGGTATCTGAAAAACCGGGTGGAGATAGTCCATGAATATAAAATCCGAAGGATTGTAAAAAAAAGAATTATTGTATAAGACTTATAAGACTTAATAGTTTAACCCAATAACCCAATTAATTATTTTTATTAATAATTCATTACAATAATATATACTTCATTTTAATGTTTCCTTAATATTAATTTTTTTAATTAATGATTTTTTAAAAAGTAGATTAATGATTATTTTTAACAATCTTAAATTATTTTACATTAAATAATTAATTTTAAATAAAAAGATTTCTTACCTTGTAAACTATGTAAAATCTAAATCTATTTGTAAAATTTAAAGACGCAAGAACAGAACTTCTCTCTTTAAATTGAAATTAACACTTAGAAATAAATGTTTGGAGTAACGAAAAAAAAAGTAGCTGATTCGTTCAAATAAGTAATTTAAAATAAAAAGAATACCAGTACGTCTATACCTGCATTTCTCTGGGAATTGGGAATTGAGAAAAAAGTGCAATAAATGAAATAAAGGAAATTACTTCGGTCTGAAAGACCTAAGTATTACATTCATGAGCCAAAAGTGAAATTCTAACCCCCACTTTTTTTGGCATTTCTCGACGTTTTAGGACCTACTGATTCTAAAAAAGCAAAAAAAAAATATATGTCTGTCTGCCGGCCGTCCGTCATTACCTACGATGCAGGGAAAACCGCTGGACGGATTTCAAAAAAAAATTTTTTCTAAAAATGGGTATACTCAAGGGACAGGTCTGAAAGGACGCTGTGTTCGATAACTGTACCGAAAGTGTGTCAAAAAAATCATTAAGTGTGTCAAAAATGGCAAATTTTCATATTTTTGGCCTAAAAAACGTTCATTTTAAGTGATTACGAGTAGGAACATTGAATTTGGATAAACCTTGATGGTAGGGATTGGTATGTGAGATCAAAAACTATATTATTGCATTATAAGTTTGTCAAAAAAATGTTGTCAAGTGTCAAAAGAAAGATTTTCATTTATTTTTTTACCCAATTTTTTGAAAAAAAATAAAATTGTTTGTTTGAAATGAAATTTTATTATTATTATTGAGAATTATGGCATTATAAGTTAGTCAAAACAATGTTGTCAAGTGTGTCAAAAGAAAGATTTTTATTTATTTTTTTACCCAATTTTTTGGAAAAAAAAAATTGTTTGTTTGAAATGAAATTTTATTATTATTATTGAGAATTATGGCATTATAAGTTTGTCAAAAAATGTTGTCAAGTATGTCAAAAGAAAGGTTTTTATTTATTTTTTACCCAATTTTTTTAGAAAAAAATAAAATTAATAGTTTGTATGACACGAAATTTTATTATTATTATAGAGAATTATGGCATTATAAGTTTGTCAAAAAATAACGTCAAGTCTGTCAAAAAATGATTTCATTTATTTTTTTAACCAATTTTTTGGAAAAAAAAATGTAGCTGTTTTTATGACGTAAATGTAATTGAAAATGAAATTGGACATGGAAATTTTTTAATTTGTTATAGTTTTTGAAATGTTTTTGGAATTTTGAAAAAAGTTTATATTTTTGATTTCGTAAGAATTTTTTGAATATTTTTAGAATTTTGAAAAATTTTTAATTTTTGATTTTATTATAATTTTTGGAATATTGAAAAAATTTTCAATTTTTGATTTTGTAATAATTTTGGCAATATTTTTAGAATTTTGGAAAAAGTTTGAATTTTTAAGAATTTTTGGAATATTATTGGAATTGAGAAAAAGTTTAAATATTTGACTTTATTCTAATTTTTGGAATATTTTTGGAATTTTGAAAAAAGTTTGATTTTATTTAATTTAACAATGTTTTTGGAATTTGGATTATAATTTTCCGGCAACGTATTGATGTTTCGTGTTAGTTTTGTAATAAATTTCTAAACAGAGGTAAAAAATACTTGTACTTTAACAAAGAGCTATGTTTGATATACATCGCTGCCCAAAACTAAAAACAATATCAAAATCCTTAACCCAAACCGAAGTCTTGATATCTCAGAGCTGTGAGATTTCAGCCCCTCCATATTTTTCTAATACGAAATTGTTATTTCCCGCGGCACGGAATACTAGTTATGAAAAAATTGCTGTAATTTATTTCTCAATTCCTATTTCACGATGTACAGGAATAGGGCTACAGATGTACTCATAAAGAAAGAATAGTAGACAAAATAGTAGACCAGTGGGCATAAATAAAAGACGCCAGAATAGTACATTATGATGCTAGGACGTAAAGCTAAAGATTTTGGACGTATGTGGAGTGCATCCACAGTAAGTCCAAAATAGCTTACGTCCGTGCATCATACACTATTTTTTATTTTCGCCGCAAGCAAAATATTTAAAAAAAAAATGTTTGTTCTAAATTAAAATTATGAATTTGCATAAATTTTGAAATAAAAATATGTGGAACAAGTTACCTTTGACATAATATTTGTTATTTTTTCCAAATTATTGTATCACTATTTTTTTTTTGGTAGATTTCATATAAAAATCTACCTATTGCAATGGGCTTCATCTCGGAATTTCGGAAAAATTTTGGTGCCAAACGACTATATATGATAAGCGGAGACGGAAAAACAAAATATATATATATATATATATATATATATATATATATATATATATATATATATATATATATATATATATATATATATATATATATATACAGGGTGAGTTTTTTAAAAAATGCCAGGCTTTTATCTTGAGAACCATGCTAGATGGGACAAAATAACCCACGATGATATTTATTAAGCGTCGAGGGGGACGTCCAATGGTAATATTGAATGACCTTGAAACTCATAAGTATTGGAGATATATGCTAAAATAGGTTTTTTTTAAATTAGAACTCATACATTTAATATTTTTTTTTAATTAAGTAAATCATACTACACACTTTTTGCCTACAAAATTTTTTTGTAAAGTGTACGATTTTGTAGATATGATGAAAATTGATTTGCACTAAAGCAAACGTGTCTTCGCTAAGTTCTTCAGAAAAAAAATAAAATTTCAATAAATAAAAAAAAAAACAACGAAAATCAATTTCACGCAGTAGACCACGATGCAATAATATTTAGATTAATGAATGATTTTCTTTGTTTTTTTTTAATTTATCGAAATTTAATTTTTTTTCTGAAGAACTTAGCGAAGACACGTTTGCTTTAGTGCAAATCAATTTTCATCATATCTACAAAATCGTACACTTTACAAAAAAATTGTGTAGGCAAAAAGTGTGTAGTTTGATTTACTTAATTAAAAAAAAATATTAAATGTATAGGTTCTAATTTAAAAAAAACCTATTTTGGTATATATCTCCAATACTTATGAGTTTCAAGGTCATTCAATATTACCATTGGACGTCCCCCTCGACGCTTAACAAATACCATCCAGGGTTATTTTGTCCCATCTAGCATGGTTCTCGAGATAAAAGCCTGGCATTTTTTAAAAAACTCACCCTGTATATATATATATATATATATATATATATATATATATATATATATATATATATATATATATATATATATATATATATATATATATATATGTATATATTATTGCGGGTAGCTATATAATAGCTCGGACTTTTTAAGACGTGTTATATAATAATATTTACATAGAAATAAAACGATAACTAGGCGGGATCACGAGTCTCTCTCTCAAACGAATCCCCAAATCTCAGAATCTCTTATCTTATTTAGTTAGTTAATTTAGCATGTCTGAATTCAATAATACACATAAAAGGCTAAAAATTATATCGTCAGAGTATGAATATATAAATATATACCAAAACAAAAATAAATTAAACTACTTATCTTAACTAATTTGAATGGAGACGACCTCTGCTGGGCACCAACGTCCTATTCCCTTTCTCCAAACCACCAAACTATTTATCCATTCCTTTTTCTTATCCAGGTCACCATTCCTCTATAAACTCCTTTTCACAATCACAGCTTCTTTGCAAACTCCTCTTCCAAATGCAGGTCACAATTTCTTCTATAAATTTCTTTTTTAAAATCACAATTTTCCCTTCACCAATTCCTTTTTCAATAACATAGATCACAGCTCCCTTATGAATTTGATACTTCCTTGGTTTATACTATTAATCTTATGCATCTTTATAAATTCAATGACGATATAAATAACGTGTCTAATATTGTTCTGTATTATCCCAAACAAAAATGATTTTGTAATTTTGTTTTATTTTTAGACAATCTCACACAAGTTCCCATAAATATATCTATATAAATACACGTATACAGCCAAATATAAAAATTCTTAACTTTTTTGTTAATTTTAGTTCTTTTATTCTCATTACGACTTGTGTTTCAGAAAACAAAATTGAAGTTATATTAATTCCACTATCTTTACTATTTTTACTTTTTTAGATGTGATCTTTTCAAAAACCAAAAACGGAATCAATTTACATCAAATTTTTCTTAAAAACATCGACTTCATTTTAAAACAAAAATGTGATTTTTTCTTGTTTTGACATCTTCTAATGAAAATCAAAATCGTGTAATACCAAGATTCAGCAAAAGTTGAGTAACGACATCTGTTCGTTAGAATTGGAACGTTCGTTTATTTTTTCAGTATATTCGAAATTTAACTAGCCGTTAAGTATTAGAAAATTTTAAAATGATTATTAATGAAAAAAATGAACTGAAACTAATGAAATACATTTTTATTGAATTAGAAAAAGAAGATGAATTGGTTTTATTATTGTTTAGGCCAATATAGCGGACGTTACACCATGAATTCAAGGTAAAAACCAAGATATTTACTCTTGAAATCACAAAAACTTCGTCACCCCCTCTACGTCAGAAACCATCGAACTACTTCCACAACTAATCTGTATCTGGGATCGAGATACCCACAGTCACTGGCGTCAAGACCGATGACCGGTTCCAACACTCATGAAGTCCCTAGGAACTTCACTGAGTACTGAGACCGACCATCCATCCGAACGTCAGCACTATGGACACCCCGATACAACCAGTAAGCATGACACGGGAGATGTGAACCCCAGAGACAACAACCAGACAGAGGAACTACCCTACCTAACGAAAAGACATCATTCCCTGATGTCTTTCGCGTGATGGACTCCAAGATTCTTACCGCTCATATCTGTGCACTCATAGAGTACATTTCCAATCTTAGTCTTAATCATCGCAGGTAAGAACTTTGGAGCCAATTTTGCCGAGAATTTTTTTGTAGCGTCACTCAAATGATGTTGCCGTACAAACACACGTTGTTGTGGTTGAAAAGTCCGTAGTTTAGATCGCAGGTTATACTGATGTTGCGATTTCTTGAAAGCTGCTTTTAAATTTTCCTGAACCCGGTTCCTGAGCAGAGTCAAATGATCAGAGCGTTTTAATTCCTCACCAGCATCCTCACCAAGCTGGTGTAGTGATCTCAACAAATGGTAAGTATTTCCATCCGAGATTGGATGTTGACCAAATAATAGATAGTACGGTGAGTACTTGGTAGCTGAATGTACTGCAGCCCGCAGTGCATATGCGATTTCACCAATTTGTGAATCCCACTTGGTGTGTTGACCTTTTATGAACGCTCGAATTGCTGCTAGAACTGACCTATTGACCCGCTCTGACGCGTTGCTTTGAGGACTATAGACACCGGTCCTAATGTGTTTAATGCCGAAATCTGACAAAAGACTTTGAAAGTTCCTACTAGTGAACTGTTTGCCATTGTCACTGTGTAGAAACTCTGGTACCCCATATGTAAGAAACACTTCGTTCCTCAGAAAAGCATTCACCTTCGGTGAAGTTGCGTTTCTAAGTGGTTTCAGTAGCACAAACTTCGTAGCATGATCCAGAACTATCAATAACACCGTATTCTCAAGTGTAGAACGAGGGTACGGTCCCAAAAAATCTATATAGACTCTCTGCCATGGACGTGCTGTTTCGAATTGATATTGCATCGGAGGACGCAATATCTGATTCGTGGCTTTTGTTTGTTTACATGTGTCGCAGGACACAACATAGTTGGGCCAATAATAAAGACGTCGAAGTAATTCTAAAGTCCTTTTAACACCTCCATGAGCAGCAGTACTATTATCGTGATATTTCTGAATTATGTTGGAAGTCATCGGTTTTGGTATCCAGAGTTTCCACACAGGAACATCGTTGGGTATTGCATCAGGTCTTGGCTCAATACGTATGTATAGCTTATCATCCACGACTTTAACTGATGGAAAGTCCTTAGGAGATGATTGAACTTTAGCTATCATATCCGTACATTCGTTGTGCCGATAACCTTCATTGTCGATTTTGATGTCGTTAATGTGATGTGTTAATGCTTCCGTCAATTCCTCATGTGTATCGTCATAAAGACGAGATAGAGCATCAGGGACTATATTTTGGGTACCTTTTTGGTGGACAATGGTAAAATCCATGTGTTGGAGTTTTAGGCTCCACCTAGCCAGACGACCACTCAAGTCTTTCTGTGACATTAGCCACTTCAGACTTGAGTGATCAGTCACAATTGTAAATCGGTGACCTTCAATATAGCCCCTGAATTTCTTCACACTCAGAATTGCCGCAAGACATTCCAACTCAGAAACCGAATAATTTCTCTGAGCTCTATTTAATTTCTTCGACATGAAGGCTATCGGACACTCTTGTCCGTCCTCGTCGATCTGATACAGTACACTACTTATCCCTGTCAGACTCGCATCGCATCTAATAAAGAACTCTTTATTATAATCAGGGTTAATTAATACTGGTGCTGTAGTCAGCAATCGTTTTAAATTTTCGAAAGCAGCTTGCGCTTCCAATGTCCATTTCAATTTCCCAGAACTTTTCTTTAATAAATCCGTAATCGGTGATACCACGCTTGCGTAGTTTGGTATAAAACGTTGGTACCAACCGGCCATTCCTAATAGTCTACGTATTTGTTTCACTGTTGACGGAGCTGGATACTCAGCAACAGCTCTTACTTTATCCGGATCTGTTCGAAGACCATCTTCACCAACCAAAAATCCCAAGTATTTCACCTCTCTCAGAACAAATTTGCTTTTCTTGAGGTTTATGGTTAACCCAGCCGCTCTTAACAATGAAGAGACTTTGGACAGCAATTCCTTATGTTCCTGGAACGTGGAAGAGACTACCAATAGATCATCTAAATAAACAAAGACATTTTCGTGATATTGATGTGGTATCACTTTGTGCATTAGCCGACACATTGTCTGGGGAGCATTGCACAATCCAAAGGGCATAACCCGGAATTGATACAATGGACGACCAGGCACTGTGAAGGCTGTCTTGTCTCTAGATGCTTCTGCCAGAGGAATCTGCCAGAAAGCATCTTTGAGATCAATACTGGAAATGTACTTTGCAGTGTTGCAAAACGTTACTCGTAACGTAACGCAAAAACGAAATACCGAAATGAAATAGCGTTATTAGTAATAATTACGTTCATAACGTTTTAAAAATTAAACTACGTTACCATAACGTAAAACGTAACGATAACTCAATATTTTATTTCGTTTTTCGGGTGACTTTTTTTATAATTATGTATATGAAAATCAAAACGCAAAAACCGGTTGAATAAAATCCAACTTAGCTGCTCTTTATCAATTTTTGCGGACGCTTAAACTACAGATTTTGGTAGTTCTTCTAATGCCCGATTTATAGTCGGTAACGTTAACTTTAACTTAACCGTAACTTAAGACACCTAAAAATTTTGATTTATAGTCGGTAAGAAATTACGTATTCATTGACGTTTGATCTGATATTAATTATGGTTTTGTAATCAATGTTACAAATCAATCAATTCTTTAAAAGTAATAAACCGATTTTAAAATCAAAATTTAGAATAATAAAATTCGAAACATACATTTGATACAAAATTTAAAAATAAAAAAATTTATTTTCATATTAATTTTCTGCTAATATTTGGCTTTAAAGTCGCTCTTTTTATATCCTTTTCATTTTTTAAAAAATAAAATTTTATTTTTATGGACACTTGCAATTAAATATTACTTTTCTTCAGTTTTTATACAATACCAAACGTCAAAAAATCCTTAACAAAATCTTTAAGATAGAATGAAATGAACTTTACGTTAAAAGCATTTTCGATTGAGAACCAGTTCATAACTAGTTCTTTTTTTTCAATACAAAAAAATTATTTCCCCTCCAAATTATGTTCGATTGAAGCAAAATAAAAAAAACTAGTTCTGAACTGGTTGTGCATTTTTTCCCTTTTTGAAGAACTAGTTTTATTTTCAGTTATTTTTGAGTTTTACTCATACTATGACAAAAAGTAAACACAACAAACGTTAAATCATAACGTTATAATTATAACGCAACATCATATAAATAATTTAATTTTATTTTTAGTTATTTAACATATATATTATGAAATTAGTTTTATTTCACAAAATAAATTGTTTTTTTATTGCTTTTCAAACATTCCTAAATAAAATAACCAATTCAATTTACTCATACAATAACACTGAATGTTTGCATGTTCGATTGAAAAAAAAGAACTCGTTAAGAACTAGTTATTAACAAGTTCTTCAATCGAAAACGACATTAGTTAACGTTAAGTTTGCGTTAACGACTATAAATGCTCTAGTGCATTTTCATACATTTGTACTTTACGTTAAGTTAACGTTAAGTTAAAGTTACCGACTATAAATCGGGCATAAAATGTTGTACAATTTTAAGTTTATTTTAAATAATTTCAAGTCTGTAGTAGCCGTTTTGCATCACAGGTGTTTTGATAATTTTAAGAAAGAATATTTTTATGCTGGCCGAGAAATCAATCTGAAGATCTATTAAAAGCAACTCTAATAGTCATAAACAAACTATCAGATTTGTGAAAACTCCTGATAAGATTGCTTAGTTTTGGTAAAAATTTATTATTTTTAATATGAAATGATTTCAAAATATTCGTCAGAGTGACGTGAATAATCCATTGTATAATTCTTTAATTTTAATTACGTCAGTTACATATCTACGCCCGTCGATGATCTCCACGAGATCAAAACTATAGTAGTGTGAATTATAAAAAATATATATACTTAAAAATTTTAAAATTATTGTTTTTTAATTGTTTTTTATATATAACAATAGTAAATAATAAAAGGTGTCGTTATTAAAATTAAAGAATTTGAAATGAGTTAGATTTTATAGTTACGTTATTTTAAAATTAAATTGTAATGTTTAAAACTAATCTGTTAAACATTACATTTAATTTTAAAATAACGTAATTATAACGTTATAACATAATAAAATATAATATTTTTCTGTTTCATAACGAAATAACGTACCGAAAAAATAAATATACTGTTACAAAAACGAAACGCATAACGTTACGATTTTTTTTTTTCGTTTTGCAACACTGGTAATTTGTGCTATTTAGACGACCTAGTAAGCCATCAATCAAGGGAAGTGGGTAAGCGTCCTTTTTAGTTAGTGAATTGACACGACGGCTATCAATACATAATCTGTTTTTACCAGATTCTTTTTGTACCAAAACCACTGGCGAGCACCAAGAACTGTTACTCTCTTCGATCACGCCCATTTGAAGCATTCGGTCAAGTTCGGCATAGACCTTTAGTTGAACAGCCGGCGATGTGGGATAGTGCCTCTGTTTAACAGGTGCACTATCACCAACATCGATGACATGTTCAACCAAAGAAGTCTTTCCGAGCCCAGACACTTCAAATGACGGGAAAGAATCCTTGATCATATCCAGTTCATGTTGCTGATCAGTGGTGAGGTTGTGTGTATTTAAAGTCATTGGCTCTGTACGAGTCAGTTCACTAACAAAAGAAGGAACAATACCAAATTTCTCCCAGAAATCTATGCCCAGGTAGAGCTCTTCTCGTAAACCAGGGACTATATGGAACCGCATTGGTTTAGTGGAGCCATTCACAGTTATTGGAATTTCAATGTAACCTAAAATTTTATTTGCAGTACCATCCGCCGTACGAATACACGAAGTGTACTTACGGTAGGTTGTACCTGATGATTCCAATAATTCCAAGGAATTTCTTCCAAGTATTGTGATTGACGCTCCACTATCCAATAGTCCTGAAATATGTTTGTCCAAAATCTTAATTGTCAGTCGCGGCCGAGGATCCTTTGTTTCTGAAAGGATAGATGAAACACAAGCTTTGCGAAATAATTTCCTCATCCTCCAATATCTGATGTTACGTTCAAGACGTCTAAAATACGTTCGATGTAATGATGGGAAATTAAATGTATTTGATGATTTTATTCGAGTTTCTTTGGTGGTGGCCGATCGTCCTGCGTTCCTACATCTCTCGTCGATTTCTTCGGGCTCATTGGATGTTGAACCGAGGGTACCATCCCCGAAACATGTACTCTCAGACGATAGTTTAACGACGGGTGACAATATGAACAATTTGCATAAATTACATCCGGTTTATTACATTTCCAGCAATATAATTTTATCCGATTCTTAGAGCAATCAGGAGCTCGATGACCGTTTACTCCACATCTGAAACATACTATTGGTTGTCTGGATATTGATGGACCAGGTTGAATGTTATCCGATGTTATGCCAGGTCGCTGCAATATCTGTATCTGTGTTGAATCCATCGCTTCAATATATCCATGTTGTTCTGGTTCAACATCCACCTCATAATCATTCATCTGCTGTAGCTCGCTAATTCTTAAATTTGATGTTCTGGTCGGAACTGGTGTAGACCACAAACGTTCAAACTTCTGACATAAAGTCCGAAGTTCATCCATTGAATGTATTGTTGCTGCAAGTGTAGCATTTTTGAGCTCCACACTCAGTCCCTCCCGAGCAATTTCTAACATTTCACGGTCAGCAAATGGACGTGCTAAGCGACGATTCAACGAACCAATCTCCACCAGATATTCGTACACGCTCTCCTTTGACTTTTGTTTGCGGTTCAGAAGAACTCGCAAGATCGCCTTATCATCAGTGAGCGTACCGAAGGTTTGTAGGAGTCCCTCCCTTAACACTGGATAAGTCACCACCTCATATTCATGAGTTAAATTCAGATAGTATCTGTCGGCAGCCCCCTTGAGATACCGTGGAACGATAGACCTAAGATCGTCCCAATTCACACGGTCCCTCCTGGCAGCCGCCTCCACTCTGTGAACAAACTCATGAACATCAGGAGAGTGACCATCCCCTGTGAAGGTTGGAACCCAATTTGAGTCATAACGACTCAAATTGTTCCCACGAACCCCTCGGTACTCCACTGGTGCTAACGCTGGAGCCGCGTCACGCCATACCTGAGGAGGTTGGTTGTATGGTGGTGGTGCTGTTAGTGGAGCTGGTGGATATACTGGTAGTGGTTGTACATGTGGTACTGATGGATAATTTAATTGTAATTGCGGTTGTACTAATGCTGGATTATTGTGTGTGTGTTCAGATTGGAGTGATGGACCCAATTGTGGTATTACAAAGTCCTCAGCTCTCAAGCCCGATTGCTGGAAATAAGCCGGTGGTAACTGATCTGACCGTCTCTGTTGTTGCTGGTTTGGACGATTCAGACTATGTATTGTTTCCGATATTGGCCGTACTGGAATCGGAGTGGATCTCTCATCTGGTTGGAAGGCAAGTGAAGCAGATGGAGCAGATGATACTCCTGGTTTACTCTGCATAATTGGACGTGTTGACAACGATCCTATTATATTCCAAGCGCGTGACAATTGTGAGATAGCGTAGGTGCGGGCTTCTTGTAAGTCATTGCGAGGACCCAACCTATTCATCCTACGGCTCAAACCCCCCTGGTCGACTCCTCCTGATCCGCATCCCCTGTTGTCTCTTACAATACATTTCCAAAAAAAAATCAAAAAATTCAAAAACAAATATCTATATATACCTACAAATATTTTTCCCAGAAGAAAAATTAATTTTAAAAGTAATTTAAAAAAAAAAATTAATTTGATTACACCACAACTGGTTTATTAGAAACATCCACTTTATTTCAAAAATATCTTACACTCAAAAAAAAATAACACACCACTAACTGGTTTTTCAAAAAAAACTTTGCAAACTTGGAGCCAAAATATATATACATATATATATGAAAAAAAACCACACTGGTTTCCAAAAATATTCATACGAATATGATTAAACAGAAACCGGTTTGCCAACGCTCAAATACCAATGTTCACATATATCTATATACATAAAAAAAATATATATTGCTCCAAAATATGTCTCGTCAAACAGTATCCAGAATCCTGGATTTAGGGTCCCTTTTTGTTCGGCGGCCACTTATTGCGGGTAGCTATATAATAGCTCGGACTTTTTAAGACGTGTTATATAATAATATTTACATAGAAA
Source organism: Diogma glabrata (assembly GCA_963693315.1). Taxonomy (NCBI): domain Eukaryota; kingdom Metazoa; phylum Arthropoda; class Insecta; order Diptera; family Cylindrotomidae; genus Diogma; species Diogma glabrata. Next base: position 147,060,176 of record OY856186.1, on the reverse strand, counting down.
TAAAACGATAACTAGGCGGGATCACGAGTCTCTCTCTCAAACGAATCCCCAAATCTCAGAATCTCTTATCTTATTTAGTTAGTTAATTTAGCATGTCTGAATTCAATAATACACATAAAAGGCTAAAAATTATATCGTCAGAGTATGAATATATAAATATATACCAAAACAAAAATAAATTAAACTACTTATCTTAACTAATTTGAATGGAGACGACCTCTGCTGGGCACCAACGTCCTATTCCCTTTCTCCAAACCACCAAACTATTTATCCATTCCTTTTTCTTATCCAGGTCACCATTCCTCTATAAACTCCTTTTCACAATCACAGCTTCTTTGCAAACTCCTCTTCCAAATACAGGTCACAATTTCTTCTATAAATTTCTTTTTTAAAATCACAATTTTCCCTTCACCAATTCCTTTTTCAATAACATAGATCACAGCTCCCTTATGAATTTGATACTTCCTTGGTTTATACTATTAATCTTATGCATCTTTATAAATTCAATGACGATATAAATAACGTGTCTAATATTGTTCTGTATTATCCCAAACAAAAATGATTTTGTAATTTTGTTTTATTTTTAGACAATCTCACACAAGTTCCCATAAATATATCTATATAAATACACGTATACAGCCAAATATAAAAATTCTTAACTTTTTTGTTAATTTTAGTTCTTTTATTCTCATTACGACTTGTGTTTCAGAAAACAAAATTGAAGTTATATTAATTCCACTATCTTTACTATTTTTACTTTTTTAGATGTGATCTTTTCAAAAACCAAAAACGGAATCAATTTACATCAAATTTTTCTTAAAAACATCGGCTTCATTTTAAAACAAAAATGTGATTTTTTCTTGTTTTGACATCTTCTAATGAAAATCAAAATCGTGTAATACCAAGATTCAGCAAAAGTTGAGTAACGACATCTGTTCGTTAGAATTGGAACGTTCGTTTATTTTTTCAGTATATTCGAAATTTAACTAGCCGTTAAGTATTAGAAAATTTTAAAATGATTATTAATGAAAAAAATGAACTGAAACTAATGAAATACATTTTTATTGAATTAGAAAAAGAAGATGAATCGGTTTTATTATTGTTAAGGCGAATATAGCGGACGTTACAATATATATATATATATATATATATATATATATATATATATATATATATATATATATATATATATATATATATATATATATATATATATATATATATATATATATATATATATATATATATATATATATATATATATATATATATATATATATATATATATATATATATATATATATATATATATATATATATATATATATATATATATATATATATATATATATATATATATATATATATATATATATATATATGTATATATCGCATTTTTCGACCTACACCAAAATAATTTTCTGTGTGTGTTTCGGCAAATAATGTCTTGGACAAGTTCGTGAACTGGCCATATGGGGTACCGGTACCGGTTAAGCGGCTTGAGCCTAAAAAGTCGAATAATCTAGGGCGCTATAACTTCCGTTTGAATCATAATATTTTAATAAAATTTATAAATATTGAATATTTAAACCTTTTTTATCATTTTTATCCAAATGACAACCTCGGCATATCAGGTTCCTCAAAAATCAGCTGTTTTAAAAATTTACTAAACTTTGCTGTCCTTGATCTAGCTGAAAATGGCCAAGCTTATATTTGAAAACTTTTTTTCACGTATGTAAAATATAAATCTTACATTACAAAGAACCTGTAATGTTATATAACCATATTATAAAAATAAATAAAGAATATAATTCACTCTTGTATAGTCGATCAAATAGAAATCATCTCTCTAGTCTTTTTATTAAATTAGAATATTAAACAGAACATAAAAGACATAACAGTTTGGCGACGAAGATAAAAAACTAACGTAAGTATAGTTACAAAAATATTAAATTTGTGTTAAAAAAAGAAACATTTTGTGCTTTAATTAAATTTGTGATTCTAAAAAGTGATAAAGACTACAATAAACTATCTTTAAATTATTAAAAAAAAACTGTGAATTATTTGCTTTAACCTTTGCTTGAACATGTATTGAAAAAAAAATTAATAAATTAAAATTGAATTTGTGATCGAAAATAATAAAGCAATAAATCAATTAAATTTGTTATAAAAAAAAAATAAACAATTAAATTTCGTAATTAAAGAAAAAAATTAAAATTCTGAAAATTAAAATATTTAACTAAATATGGTTGAAGAACAGAAACAGAATATTTCTTATCCAAGCTTTGGTCACATAGAAAATTTTATGTTGACCGATAACTTCGAGGTTTATGAAGAACGAGTGAGAAATTATATGCTGATAAACCATGTGGCAGACGAATTGAAAGTTCCGCTATTTTTAACGTTAATCGGTACTGAAACCTTGGTAATTCTTAAATCGTTATGTATACCGAAAAAACCAAGCGAGCATTGCTACGAAGAACTAGTGAAGGTGTTATCCAATCATTTTGAGCCAAAATTAAATAAACGTGCAGAGCGATATAAATTCTTTAAAACGGTACAAGAAACAGGTGAAACAATTAGTGAATTTATTGTAAAATTAAAAACTTTGGCTCAAACCTGCAAATTTGAAACATTTTTGGATGACGCTTCATCAGATCGTTTTATTGTGGGTGTTAAGAGTGACGCAATAAGACAAAGATTACTGAATGATGATTCTTTGATATTCGAAAGATACGCAGAAATAGCACTCAACATGGAAATGTCTGCAAAGGAAGCGAGATCTATTGAAGCCCAACCAACAAACGCAATCAGATATGAAAAGGTTAAAGAAAACTATGGCAAAACTAACCGTTTTTCTCGTTTTAGAAACCGTAGTAGAGAGAGCAATAGCAATAACCGCACAAGGTCAAGGGATTATTCAAGTTCCTCTAAATATAATCAAACGTTTAAAGTCAGAAATTACAGTCCTCAACGAACTTGGAAAACAAATCGACGATGTTACCATTGTGGTGATTTAAATCATATGGAACGTGTTTGTCCAGCTAGAAACTGGCAATGTTTTAATTGTAAAGATATTGGGCATACTTCAAATGCTTGTCGGACAAGAAATTTAAATATGATTCAAGCTGTAAATCAAATTAGTCAACCTTCGGAAGTTTACTTAGATATTGAAGGTCAAATTGTATGTATGGAGATTGATACCGGTGCATGTGCTACTATAATTGATTTAGTTAAGTACCAATATTATTTTTCTTATAAGCCTTTACAAAATGTTAATAATAATTTTTCATCGGTGACAGGTGAAAATTTAAAAGTTTTAGGTCAAATCAATGTTGATGTGAGACTGGATGGAGCTGTTTATAACTTAGAACTAGTTGTTATTGATTGTAATAGAAGTTTCAAGCCTTTATTGGGAAGAACCTGGTTGGATAAACTTTTACCAAATTGGAGAAACAAATTTTTTTCACCGGGAATGGAAACAAACTTAGAGGTAAATATAGTTAATAATGATTCTTTAATTAAAAATATTAAATCTAAATTTCCGCGAATTTTTTCAAATGATTACTCTAAGCCTATTGAAGGTTTTACGGCTGATTTGGTTATTAACGAGGATGTTGTTCCAATTTTCCATAAGGCATATGCGGTGCCGTTTAAATGTCGAGAGTTTGTAGAAAAGGAAATTGACAGACTAGTTGAAAATGCAATTCTAGTTCCAGTTAGATCGTCAAGGTGGGCAAGTCCGGTTATTTCAGTTCCCAAATCGGATGGAAATTTTCGGCTGTGCATTAATTGCAAGATAACATTTAACCCATATTTAAGAGTTGAACATTATCCTTTGCCTACACCGGATGATATTTTTGCATGTTTGGCAAATTGCACACATTACTGTGTTATCGATTTGACAGGAGCTTATCAACAACTAGAGGTTTCAAAATCATCGCAAGAGCTATTAACCATAAATACAAGTAAAGGGTTGTTTCAATTTGTTAGATTACCTTTTGGTGTTGCGTCAGCACCATCGATTTTTCAGTCCGTAATGGACCAGATATTAGTTGGCTTAAAACAAGTGTTTTGCTACTTAGATGATATCCTTATAGGAGGAAGCTCATATGAAAATTGTCGTGACAAATTAATGGAAGTTTTAGATCGATTAAATTCGCACAATGTTAAAATTAAATTAGAAAAATGTAAATTTTTAGAATTAAAAGTTAATTATTTGGGTCACGAAATAACAAAAGAAGGAATACGCCCAAATAAAGACAAGATGAATGCAATAAGAAATGCACCATCTCCAAAAAATTTAGTCCAATTACAGTCATACTTAGGATTGTTAAATTATTATAATAGATTTTTGCCCAATTTATCAACCAATCTTAGAAATCTTTATAATCTATTACGACACAATGTTAAGTTTGTGTGGGACTCGGAATGTGAAAAAGAGTTCAAAAATAGTAAACAATTAATAGAAAATAATAATTTGTTAGAGCTTTTTGATCCGAATAAACCCATAATAGTACAAGCAGATGCAAGCCCTTATGGTGTGGGCGCTGTACTATCCCATCTAGTAGATGGAGTGGAGAAGCCTGTACTTTTCGCTTCCAGTACCTTAAGTTCAGCAGAGAAAAATTATTCTCAACTACACCGAGAAGGATTAGCCATAATTTTTGCTCTCAAAAAATTTCATAAATACATATATGGAAATAAATTTTGTATTTATACCGATAATCAGGGCATCAAGGAAATCTTTAACCCAAATAAAAATACGTCATCAGTAGCCGTTTTTCGTTTAGTGCGTTGGTCAGTTATTCTTTCTATGTATAATTATAGAATAGAATACAGACGTGGTAACCAAATGTTAAATGCTGATGCACTTTCTCGTTTACCAACAAATTCAAACGACAGCATAGAAGAAACTTATACAATAAATTCATTTAATTTTATATTAAATACAATAGGTGAAAACGATAAACCGTTTATTGCAATAGATGATGTAAATCAATACACAATGGGGATCTGTGGAACGAAAAGAAAGCAACTTTTAAATTCATTCGTAAGATATCAGGGGAAAAAATCTTAATATTAGAATACTAGAGCAATTCTTCTAGATTACAGAAACTTTAACATTTCAATGGGGGAGGGGGGTTTAAACCCGAATAAACCCGTATGTCGCTACGCCACTGATGCTGAAATGGAATAGTAAGACGTAAAAAATTTAGCAACAGATGAACGGAATAGAATTTCAGAAATTTATTCCAGTTAAATCTCTAAATTAATTTTATATTAATTTACTTCTTTTAATCTATAAGGTTTTACTATCACAAAAAAAACTCTGGACAGAATCTTTTTTCTGCTCCTTTTATGGTTTTACTTTTTACTTCTATGAATCTAAACGGTTAATAAACGTCTACACGCCACATTAAATCATTAAAGCTTCGATATAAAAAATATATCCTATCACCTAGACTCATGGTTGAACTTTTACTATAAAAAACATTTTTCAACATCACAAACATTTTAATTACAAGATTTTTCACTTTTTTATAAACAATTCTAGAATTTTAAAATAAAAAGTTTTTTACCTAAATTTAATTAAACAAACAAAAAATTACCTCTCTTGTACTTTATTTAACTTTATTTTATGCGACTTTAAAAATTCTTCGTTAACAGTTTCTAGAGCTAAATCAACAGCTGGTCCACAACGTTCCAAATCAAACGGCGAATCTATATTTTTATTTATATGAAAATATATTTTTTTAACATAATCATGTTTTTAAATAGAATAAACTAAATAATAAAAACAGAAGTAAATATTTTAACCACCTAAATGTGATGCCATAAGAACACCAACATTAAAATTAATAAAATTATTTTCATTGATCATTGAACGTTTTCTAACATTTAATTCATTTACGTTATTATTATTAATATTATTTTCATTATTATTAATATTTAAATTATTTTGATAAAAAATTAACGTTTGATTTTCAATATTAATTTCATCACTATTATTATCCATATCATTATAGTTATCCAATGGATCGAAATTAAAATCATCACGTAATATTAAAGTTGCACATTTTATTTTAAATTTATTAATATGAATAATAATTATTAAAATAAATAAACTAAATAATTTTATTTTAAACATTTTTTTAAATTAATATTCAGTTATAACTGAAATCACATTTATTTATTATTTCGGATAAATATTTTCGATTTTCCACTTTAAACTAAACATAAGATAAACAATTAAAATATATCAACATTTTTTTATTAAATAAATAAAAGTAAAAATCAAAATGTATCACTAATAACGATAATATTAACGATATCACTGACAAGTGATGAATGAATAGAAAATTATCTAATCACCTCTTTTTATACTAAACTTTTCTCGAAATGAGCTTTTTTCTATTTTCTTTTTGATACGAAGATTTTCTTCTATTTATGACAAAAAATTGTTTCGTTTATTTTTTTATCTCATTTTTTTGTTGTTGGTATCGTTGCGATAGTTAACGTAAATAAGTAGGGGAGTTGTGTAAGGCGATTTTTAATTACATGGAATTTTTATCAGTTAAAGTCTATTTGTAAAGAAAATAAAAGCATTAAATTGATATATTATGAAGAAATTGTAGCCGATATTTATTAAGATAAATTGATTCGGGTTTCAGTAAACAAAAATTTCGTGAGATAATATAATTATTAAAAACATTATTATAGTAATAAACTTTATAAACAGAATTAGAATTCATTAGATGTGATATTTGATTAAAACTGTAAAATCCCGTAAAATTTGCACCACAAACTATAATCATTATTTAACAAATCAAAATACATGAAATAAAAGAAGTCATACTAATTACAATTAGATTGAAATTTATAACAAAATGAAAATTAATCCCAAATGGGGATTACTTAAGTAAATAAAATAATACACAATATTATGATCTTTTCGTTCTCTTTGTTTGCATTTAAATTACCTTTAACTTTTAACATTAAGATAAATCAAATATAATTATAAAGCGACAGCTTCAACTATGAAAAATGAAATTGAAGTGAATGAGAAAATTCAACAAGTTATATTTGTTTTTCTTATTTTTACGAAAAGAAAAACATTTGATCCAAATATGCATTTCATTGAAGTTCGTTTATTTTTCGTTGATAAATATGTCTACATACAAGAGACATCTCAAAAGTCCGTATAATGCGAGGTGATAGTCCAAGCAGGTGTTAAAAGTGTTATGCTATAGAAATTACAATATTTGTCACAACAACACATAGATACCTTTTAAGACCTAGGTCTCACAACAACTTGCATTCTGAGGTGTTGATGAATGTTTTTTAAGCTTTTACGGATTGAACGTCCCCGAGACTTATGATCAAAAATCAGCTGTTTTAAAAATTTACTTAACTTTGCTGTCCTTGATCTAGCTGAAAATGGCCAGCTCATATTTGAAAACTTTTTCTCACGTATCTTGAATATAAATCTTTCCAAAATTTTCAAAAAAAAATAGTTCAAGCCTAAAGGTTCACTCAGAGAATTTTGTTAGTAAATTTTATAACCGCCCGTTTTAAAAATGTGTAATAAGTTATTTTATCAATCTGATAACGATTTTTATTAAAGTAATTGCCACATTCTTTCGATTAAAACATTTTGTTATTATTTTCATAAAAATGTTTATTAAAATAAAAATACGGTCAATATTATTAAAAAAATCACAACGGTTGATTAAACTAATAACCAATTTTTATTAAAATAATGAATTCGGACAGTCAAAAAAAAAATCATGTGATTAACGTAGAGCTATTAAAATAAAAACATAAATTATTATTTTTGTAGTTAATTTTAATAACCATTTTATTAGATTAATCATTGACGTTTTTACTTTCAAAACGTAGGTTATTAGATTAATAATAGTATACATTACTCTAACTTTAGGTTATTATTTTTAATAAAGATTAATAAAATCTTCGTAAGAATCACAGTTTATATACAGACGCTAAATAAACAATTTTAAAAAATATTTAAAAGTTTGTGAAAAGTTAAAAGTGTTGTTAAAAAAATTGAAAAAGTAAGATTCTTTTATTAAACGATAAGAAATTTGATTTAAAACAAAAACAAATAGTTGGCAGGTAAACGAATTCATACGTTTGGTATGTGAAACTTTGTAAATTTTTGTGCTGTCTATTTCGTTTTTAAAAAAATTGGTTTTTCAGTTCCTGAAGCAGATTCATCAGAACATGTAGAAATTTTGTTCGATGAACAGAGTAGTTGGGCTGAAATTGAGTCTGCATGAGACAGGACTAAACAACTGAGACTCAGCGACATTTAAAAAATAAAATCAACTTCGGAAATTTTAACCTAATGGAAGCAATTTAAATTACCGCTTGGTTATAAACTGGTAATTAATAATTCAATATTAGTATATTTCAATAACATTTTAATTATAATAATATTCCTTTTAAAATTTTCAGATAGAGATTTATTTCAAAGCGGAAACATTAAAAGCCAGCGATTTTGGTTGTAAATTACCAACATTTATTTAGAAAACTCAGCCCATTTTTTAAGAACAAATTAAAGATGAAAAGTTAAGAGAGATTGTTGAAAAGCTTCGCAATACACAGAATATACGACAGAAAGTAAGTTTTTTAAATTTGTTTTTTTTGGCTCCAAAAACTTGAAAAACAGAATTCCATTCAAATTTTACAGCAACAGAATTTTTTGCGGTCAAATTTGTATGAAATTCTGTTTCTGTTTCTGATGTATTTGAATATCCACCTGTAAGTTGAAAAGTTGTTTTTGGACATGTCATTTGTAATTTTTAGGGTTCCGTTTTTTATACGGAACACTTGGTGAGAGTACAATGTGTTTTTCACATTATGTCGATTATCTCGTGAACCATTGATCCGATGAACTTAAGATTTGAGGTGCTTATAAAACTAACCTATCCACACAAGATAACGGGCTAAAAATAAATAAAGTTGTGTTCGTTTGTTTTACAGAGGTACGATGTAAAGCCTTTGAGAACATACATTTTTTTATCGAGACGAGTAGGGTATTATATGAAAGGGCTTCGCGTTTCAGCATTCCTTAAAAATGTATTTTGGAATTTTACACCTCACCATTTTTCGTAAATTTTGAAAAATGACGTTTTTTCTATGTTTTATTGCCCCGATTAGCTCTGACCCTACTTAATCGAAAATCTTGAAAAATATTTGGAATGATAGTAAAATGTGTAGGTTTTTAATGAAAAATATAGAAAAGTGGCAGATACTCATAACTTTATTTATTAAAGGGGTGGGAATGATAAGGGCTAAAAACATCATTTAGAACCAGGTCAAGTGCGGTGTCATTTGAAAGAGCACTTGATTTTAGAAACATTGACATTTTTTTTAGAATGTTGCAATGCACAGTTTTTGAATTATTGTCAAAAAAGTGACACAAAAAGTTGGTCCCCTCCCCCTTGCATTTCGAGCTTTATTAACACAAACATTTGAAAAAATTCACAGAGACAGGAAGTTTGATAAACACTGAACGAAAATTATAGCGAAGTCTCAAATAATTATTTTTTTGAACTTTTAAGGGATTGGGGTGAGGAAGGAAGAAAAAAACTTTTTCTACCCAAGCAAGTGGGGTGTCATTTGAAAGAGCACCAAATATAAGAACAATTGCAATTTTTTTTAGAATTTTGCGGTGCACATTTTTTGAGTTATTCTAAAAAATGTGCAAATTTCATGCCGTTCCCCCCATACGTTTCGACACTGATAGACAGAAAAAATTGAAAAAATTCACAGAGACAGGAAGTTTGCTATAGTTTGAACGAAAATTATAGCGAACTCTCAAATAATTATATTTCTGTGTGTTTGGTGAAAGGGTGAAAGGGGGGTAAAAAAAACTTTTTTGACCCAGCGAGTGGGATGTCAGAAAGTGGGGATGTCAATTTAAGAAACATTGCAATATTTTTTAGAATTTTGCGATAAACAGTTTTTTAGTTATTGTTAAAAAAGTTTTATTTTAAGTATATGTATACCACCACTACCCTAAGTTTTGACTCTGATTTATAGAAAAAATGTTCTCAATTTAAACCATTTAAACTGGCTAAATCTTTCTTTAGTTAACATAAACAGCTATGGATAAGATTTAACCTTAATACCGCATTTACAGCGACATAGCAAATTAGTAGATGTAATTTAAATCAGTGCTATAAACATTTTTTATTTTAAGAGCTTGCAACTAATTTGAGATCTAGTTTTACTATCTAGTAAATAATTTTCAAATTAATATTGACGTAGTAAACACCATTGCAAATAAACAATTTTGATTTCTACACCGTTTCCTGTTCCTAAAAATTTTAAATTATCAAATTTCTTTTCTCCGTCAAATATTTTTCAACAATCAGAGAAAGAACTTGAGGAATGGTCTAGTTATCATATTCTTATTGCTTTTTTAAAAGTTTGACAGATGGCAATTTAAACTAAACTAAATTAAAATATGTTTATGAGATTAAAAGATTTATTTTGCAATCTACGCTGTAAACTCATATTAAATATGACAAGATGCAAATTAATATACTATCTTCTAGTTTGCTATGTCACTGTAAATGCGCTATAAGTAACAATTTTTGTGTCATTTTTGATCAATGTATAGTAGAATTTTTTTGCCAGCGAACACGAAATTTGTTTGTTATGCGCATATTGTTTGCACATGCGCATATTGTTTGCACATTCAGTGTCTCGATTAAAATATTGAAAAAAACTTTTACGGTCCCATTGAAATGGACAAAAAAAACACATTATATAATAATAAATTACTATTGAAATTCAACCAATTATAATAGAAAACCAAAAACTAGTAAAAATATTAATGATTTTGTAGGCAATGTAACAAAATTTTGATAATTAAAAATAATTATAATAAAAATAACGACGCCTATGGAAACAAATATCACAACAAACAAATGGTACGAACTAGAAGTAAAAATTTAACTAATATAATTGTTTTGAAAACAAATTTATCCCAAAATAAATAATACATATCTGTTTTACTTTTTGTCTCATCTTTTATCTCTTGCTGCGTCGTATCCGTCAAAAATTCGCGGGCAAAAAAATTCTACATAGATGTGATTGACATTTACTATTGACGTCTACGATTAAATATTTATTCTGTTATGCGTCAATAGTCTGGCGATATAAAGACTTTACAACACAATTTTATGTCATTTATTTTTGATATTGTGTTCTTTTACATTCACGGAACCCTTGGCGAGCGAATTTTATTCGCACTTGTCCGACTTTTTTTGAGTGAAAACAATTACACCTATTCAATGTTAGAGTCTGTTATAATATAATTATTTTTCTGTTTTATATTATTTAGATGGTATTCTGCTATCAACTATGTATTTACTGCACAGGATTCTCCGTCCAACCAACAAAGCTTGAGATTCGAGATTCTCAAAACAGTTTGGCCATTATAGGTGAAACTTTTAAAAATGTTGAAGAGATATTACAAAAGTATTTGGATCAAAAATTACCAATTCAGCCTCTTTTGTTAATTACTGGATCTAGAACTAAGCCAATACTAGTATGTTTTGATAATGTACGGTATGAAGTTTATACATCATGGAAAGCAGTTGATGTGCGCTTCAAAATATTTTATTTATTCAACTTAAAATATCCGCAATCAGCAACCAATTTTGGAATTTTATCCAAAAGTATTTTTATACATTGAAAGGCGAAAAAGAAATAGCACATTATTCGATCAATTTGTTGATTGATTGGTTAAATTAAAATCAATAATATATATTATTAGTTTAACTATGTAAATTTATTTTTTAATTAATAATTAATAAAAAACATAGTAAAATATAATATATTTTACTATATTTTTTATTTTATATACGAACATAGTTTCCCTTTTTTTCTTTTAATTTTTGTCATATATAAATTTAAAAATACTTTAAAACAAAATTATGAATTATTTTAAAATTAAAACTGTGAAATATAAATACTTTAAAATTAAATGAAAATAATAATTGAAATATGTATATAAAATTGTTAATAAAAAATGTATGTTCTCTTTTATTTAAAAGTGTAAAATATAATTTTCATTATTAATTTAATAAGTTCCATTATTAATTTAATAACATCTAATTATTAATTTAATAAGTTCTATTATTAATTTTAAAGCATCTTATTATTAATTTAATAAGAACCTTTTATTAATCTAATTAGATTGTATTATTAATCTGATAATATAATATTATTTTAAAAACAACTTTATTATTCTAATAATATATGTCATTTATCCAATGGATACCTAATATGAATGTAATCCATTATGTTATTAATTCAATAAGAATTTTTATAAATATAAAAGCGATCGTTTTTAGATTTAAAATTTAAATTTTTTTTGTTAGTAAATATTACGAACAAATAATATTAGTTTAATAATGCCTGTAATTACGAAATTAGTGAAAATAATCACAAGTTGTGATTAGCTGTATAATAATCACCAAATTATTAATCTAATGGCTATTTTGATAGATTTTAATAACAGAATTCTCTGAGTGTTGAGACCCTAGGGCTGTTGAAATAAAAACAAACGCAAAAGGCAATGCTTTCATCATGTTTCAGTTTATGTTATTTAAATTCATCTTAACTTTTAAGCATATTTTTAAATTATAGCCTCAAAAAATTTCAGCTTTCTAACCCAAAAGGTTCCATTTTTATAAGCATTATAATGCACCCCTTACAAGAAAAATATCAAGTCATTTAATACCATAGAAAAATTATCAAAATCTCTTTTGTTTTTATTTTTTTTACTAAGTAACCGTTTGAAAAAAGATTAAATAAGAACAAAAAAACACAACAACAAAAGATGATTTTGAAATAAAATTGTTTGATAATGTTTGATTACAAATTATGTGTGATGGTATAATTGTAGTTGTGACGTAGTTCATTTGATCTTTGGTGGATTTAATCTGTTATTAAAAGTAGTTTAAACCAAATTAAATAAAACTGTTCCGAAATTGTATTGATGGAATTAGTTCGGATAATGTATTTAATTTGGTTCGATAATTTTTTTAAATTATTCTGTTTCTACTTAAATTTTTTATTTAAACTAATAGTCCAGTAACTTTGTCGCCTAAGAGTATGGGGTAGTATGCGTCAAATCCGGTAGTTCTAATTTTTTGCTGAGTTGTTTATGATGTTGGCTCAATGAATATTCCAAGTTTGTGACCTCGAGCGCCGAACGCAACTTCGTCGAAAATCGAAAAAACCGCGAAAAAATCGTTATTTTTTCAAATTTTCTCGATTATAACCCTAAAGGACTAGTTTTTTCTTTATACTTTCTTAGGACGTTTTTAGACTAAAGGGACTAGACTAAATTTGCTACAATATGATACTAGAACTGTCTCTGTAGACCCAATAGTTTCCGAGATTAAGCCTTTCAAAGTTTATCACTTTTTTCGAGCTTCGCAATTGTTTGCAATATACCTTTGTAGAGTTTTCTACATCCCTGTCCTAATAATTGTATTAATAAATATATGTGTGTGGTGGACGATGAGAAAAGAAGATTATGTAACTGTACCTGATCATTTTTGTGGTTGCAATAGCAGATATCCCAGAAGGTGACGATCTCTCCGATGTCGAAATGGAGGATGATTTGTGGGCACAAGACGTCGACGATTCATCACCTTCCCCTGATGGGGATATGCCATCCAAATACGTCGATCCTGATACAGACGAACCTCAAGCGGGACCTTCCAAGAGGGCTAAATTAATTTAATTTTTTGATGTTGAATGTTACTCAATTTCCTAACAAATAAACTTTCTAACTTTTGTTGTACTTATCTTTTTTACTTCATTATTCGTAGTTTAGCTTAAACATCATCGTTCACACTTCTCATTTTCTTTTTTAACATCCCATCATAAAAGTACAGGGATTTGATACTATATCCAGGGTCAAAATTCATTTGGAACGAAAAAATTGCAAAAAGTTGCGAGGTTCGAAAAAATGATAATCTTTGAAAGGCTTAATCTCGGAATCTATTGGGTCTACAGAGACAGTTCTCCTATCATGTTGTAGCAAATTTAGTCTACTTAAAAAGAAAAAACTTAAAAAAACTAGTCCCCTAGGGTTGTAATTGCCAAAATTTGAAAAAACAAAAAACCGATTTTTTCGTAATTTTTTCGATTTTTAACGAAGTTGCGTTCGGCACTCGAGGTCACAAACTTGGATTATTCATTCATTAGGGCAACATCATAAACAAGTCTGCAAAAAGTCAGAACTACCGGATTTGACTTATACTTTGATGTATAAAGTTACTGGACTAAAACTTTGAAAGGCTTAATCTCGGAAACTATTGGGTCTACAGACACAGTTCTAGTATCATATTGTAGCAAATTCAGTCTCCTTTAAAACCGTCCTAAGAAAGTATAAAGAAAAAACTAGTCCTTTAGGGTTATAATCGCCAAAATTTGAAAAAATAACGATTTTTCGCGGTTTTTTCGATTTTTGACGAAGTTGCGTTCGGCGCTCGAGGTCACAAACTTGGATTATTCATTAGGCCAACATCATAAACCAGTCTGCAAAAAATCAGAACTACCGGATTTGACGCATACTGCTATGTATAAAGTTACTGGACTATAATCTGACTTATCTAATTTTATTTGGACACAAAACCGTCTGACCCCGAAATCTACCTATTTCTAGCGGATATACCTGCCGCTGGGATTTTTTCTATGTCTTCGTTTATATTTATCTCCGATTTATTCGTTCGTGCATTTTATACTTTAAAAATATGGGGAGGAATGACTTGTGCAGTGTACGATCTTGTTACACCACCAAAATTGACATTAGCATTGTCTCCACAAAATGTTACACATTTTTTTAAATCCCCTTTTTGATCCTTCAAAATTTGGATACAAAAATTTGAAATAATTTCTGAAGTTTCACCTCTTAAATTCTCTAGTTTTAAAAGTTTCACATTAACTCCATTTTTATTAAAATATTGGACAACTAGTGGGAACATTTTTTCGGCTTTGTGGTTACTGGCATCCGTACTAATACTATAAAACGAACAATTTGATAATTCATTCAAAACTAATTCTAATGTATGTGGGGCAAGAACTTTTGTAATTAATTTTGTTATTTTAGTTCTACCAGCTGAATACTTTGCAGCTAATTTTGAATCACTAAATAGCGCTGGTATTAATTTGTTAACACAATCCGTTGAATTAAAAGACTGGTGATGTTTTACAACATGATATGCAAAACACAATTCGATAGCAATTACCTTGTCTTAATCGGTACTATCACGTTTTACAAAAAATGTTGTCAAAGGTTTTTTACACATGCTTGAAGATGCAACTGCAGATTTGTGTTTCTGTCTTTTGATATGATCTTTAATATCAGACAAACCACCATGACTGATACTAAAATTCGAATTACAATGCTTTCAAAACGCTTCTGTTTCAAATTTGCCTTTTTTAATAAAAGGAAATTGCTCTGTATATTTTTGTTGAAAATTGCACTTTCTTTTCGGCATTTTTAGGGTAAACTATATAAAAAATTAAAATAATAAACCAAGTAAAATATAAGAAGCAATAAACTCACATATTTTTAAATAATTTAATAGCAGTAAATGTAAATTCAAAATAAAAATGTAGCTTTCCCACGACGGTCACAGATTAAATTAAACAAAAACAAAACAACAATCTGTCATTCATAACAAAAACAAACTACCCAACAGAAAAATTTTCATATTAAAACCCATCGAACAAGAATAGTAGATTGTATTACTAGTGCGAATGCGTTTTCCAAACAAGAGTTATATCTTGTTCAAATTAAGGTTATTTTAAGACCTTAAGTCCTTAACTTACATTGAATGCACCCATGTGTCGGCAAAGTAGAGCGAAAGACATTAAATTTCTAATGATATTAAAAAAAGACCATAAGACCTTAATTGTCATTTTAATGTTTTTATTCCTATAGCGAATTCATATTTTTTATATTTTAAATTTATTTTTGGAGTTTTATGATATTGTTAGACATTTTTCATCAAAAAATTCATTTCATTAGAAAAATTGCAGTTTGCTGAGAGAAAATATTTTGTAGTTTTTTAATAATTTGGTTTAATATTTTAGCCATTTTTCTTTTTATTTGCCCATTAGAGTTAAACAATTTGAACAATTAATTAAAGATAAACCAAATTTGTTATTTTTCTAACAATCATTTAATTTTATTATCTTGAAGGAACATCATGAATCTTATGAAAGAAAATGAAATGTCAAAATGATATTAATTAGAACGGTGGTGTTAAAAGACAATAGCAATAAGCTTAAAAGACTACTTTATCGATAAATTTAAATACCGTAAATTGTCCGAAGCCTTAGTTTGCAAATAACTCGCGTTTGGAAAACGCATTCGCACTAGTAATATACACTATTTTTTGTAACAAGTGCATAAAATTTATAAATATTTATTTAATTGTTCATTTAATCATTTATTTAACAAAGTTATAAACGAATTTAAGATTTTTAAATAATTAAAGTGCGCCATCTTCGTTGTAATAGTTGTAAGTTATACTAGGACGAAAAAATAAACATAAGAATCCAACTAAAACAACACATAGTAATCCAACTGAGCTGTCAAAATTGTGAACTTTAAAAACCTAAATGAACTGTTTTTTCTTGCAATTCAAATGATGCAATGTGTTTAAGTTGTTTTTACTATATGGTAAGTTATTTAAATTATTATTTTGATATTTTAGTGCTATAAAAATATTATATATAGATAGATATATGGCTAGATTTAACTACAAATCTCACATGCAGGCGGCGTGCTAGCCCGTGCACAAAATATTTTGTGGTCATATGTGCGGAAAAGTAGTTTTTTCTTGTATTTTGTTCTAGTAAAAAATTACATATTTTTTATGCATGTATTACAAAAAGTTAATTACTACCCAACAGAAAAAGTTTCATATTAAAACCCATCGAACAAGAAAGCTAATTCGAAAAATAGAAAAAGTGTGATATAAATAAACGAAACTTTTAAGATAGTTGTCCTGACTATTGAGCGTCCCGAGAACCTCTTTCGGGACACCGGGACAATGATCTCAAAACCGGGACAATCCCGGAAAACCGGGACGTCTGGCAACACTAGTTTATACGCGTAGTTTGCTTTGATCATTGTTTTTTTCATTGAACATAATTTTATGAAATTGAAAAATGAATATATAATCTGACAAACAATAACATTTATATGACAAAATTATACATATTGGAATTTAACACATCATGTTTTAAATTTTAAATTTCCAAAACACCTTATTGAGCCTACTCTTCAAAAATATAATTTCTTTATTATTATTTCTAATTATTTTTTATTTTATATAATTGAATATATTTCGGGTTATTTGCAACCCATCATCAACCAACGTTTAAAAGTGGTTAGTAAATAAATTAAATAAATTTGAATTTATGTTGCCTTTGTCGATATTAATAGCGTTTATGTCCTTATAAATGTAAAGGGATTCAAACGCCTCCAATTTATTGCTGTCATGCACTTCTTTCCTTAACCTCATATTATCTATTGAAAAATTTTAATAATCGTTTTATTTTCCAAAACATGTTTTGCTATTGGGGCTTTATTTGGTTGGTTTGTTTTAATGTATCCAGAATGTTCCTTAAAACGTTTCTTCAAACACATACGCGTCTGCCCATATAATATTTTTATGATAATCACCACAAGATAGTTCATAAACACTGACTTTATCATGTGTTTTATCTTTAGTTGATCCTAACTTATGTTTCAACGTCAGGATATTACAAATTTTCTCATATACACCAAATATGTTGTTGGTTTGCAATTGTATGTAAAACATGTTCCTAAAACTAAGTGATGATAGTTGATATTATCGATTATATCGATTTAAAGGAGCCGCACAAATACTATAAAAAGAAACATAGCTCATCAAACACGGATGGCAATCATGATGAAAAAACTAATTAAAAATGGTGGGACTTAGCTGGCAACACGTATGCAATAGTAATTTGCAAACGGTAACTATGCATTAATGAATTAAAGAATTCATCAACGAATTAAATATATACTCCCGCAGGAAGATTTGTAAAAGTTAAAATTTTTGATCTATGGGCGTACTTAGGTCCCTGCTATTTGTATATGAGTTAGCTTGAGATATCGTATACCACTGGCAATAGCAGTGAGATATCACTAGCCAAATTGATATCTTAGGGATGTTGGCGAATGAACTTTTTTCAATCAACGATAGCAGCCTTAGTCTTAGTTATAAAATATTCTTTGATGATGACACGCTTTTTTTTTTAAATAAAATGTGTTGGTTAGTACGAAATACAATGTGTGCAACAACAACACATAACAACCTTTGAAGAATAAGGTCCAACAATAACATGCTTTGTAAGGTTTTGATGGACGCAAATTTTTAATTTTTTAAAGAATAAACTTTTTCGTTCGCTCGAAGAAATGAGCTTCCATATAACTATTAAATATGCCGGGTTTAATCCTTGAGCAAAACCATGTTTTACATGATCTTGGTATATGCTTCTAGCACTATAAGGATACTTGGTATTACCAATTTAGCTTTGTTTCTACAAATTTGAAAAAAAAAAGCATTTTATTTTAATTTCCTCCATTTTATCATGAAATATTGCCCTATGTCGTTTATTATTATGTGAAAGGATTTATTATTTAGTTTTCCATTCTTTAAAAGGAATATAAAAACCAAAAAAATAAGAAATTTGAGTCCATCATCTTAAAAAACATGATGTTGTGGAACCTAGATCTTAAAGGGTTTTATGTGTTGTTGTAACACATATTGTAATTCCAACTACACAACGCATTTTATTAAAAAAACATGCCAAATATTTTGAAATAGCATACATTTTTTGGAAATTTTGAATGGAAAATTCAAAGGGGAAAATGTACTGTTGCTACGCATTTCAATGATCCCAACAGATATGGCATTTGAATTCAAACGTTTAGTTTCCAGTGCGACTCGCTTTAGCAATGACCATCAATAAAGCCCAAGGACAATTGCTGTAAGGATGTGGACTAGGTAGATTGGGAGAATAGGTGCTTCTTACATCTAGACAACTGTATGTGGCCAGCTAACGTCGGAATACCTTCTGATTTATTCGTGTACGCATCTAGACGGAAAAACACAAAATATAATGTGTGCCCATAAGCACACGAATAAAGAAATAGCATTAAAACGAAATTTTGAAATTTTTTCCTTATTAAAATAAATAATTGTTGTAAGAAAAATGATACAATGTAAATTGAATGTTAGGTACGTTTAGTTTGACTGAATCAACTGAAAAAACAACAACAATTGTATTAAATTTTTCTTTGTTTCAAATGCTTAAGTCAAATCGATATCGAACACGGCTGTTATCATAACGAGTTTTCTTGAATTTTCTTTCTTATGAGATACCGACAATATGCGACGGGGATAATGTTAAATAAACAAAAGTTTTACACCATTTGGTGTAAAACAAATAAAGTTTTGAGAAATTTTTAGAGTGATTAAGCTTAAAGTATGAAACAATTTGAACTTTTATTGAAAACTTATTTTAATTTATGCCGGATAGCTCAAAAAACTATTAAAACTGAAACACCGGATTTTAGCACAAACAAAAACCAACCTGGAAATCTCTTATTTTTAGTGAATCACATAAACATTGCAAAGTATTTATCACTAGCACATAAAATAATTTAGTAAAAAACCAAAATTGAAAAATTATACAAGTCAAAATAAAAATTAGCTTACATTAAATTTATTTCTTCAATGCTGTCTCCATGTTTCATTTTGCGTCTTCATTTATTTTCTATGATAACTCCCTTTATTTACAATTTTTGATTACATATCATGGAAAAATATTGAATAAATAGTAAGATGAGAATCGCCGAATCAATATACATATTAGTATTAAGTTGACTTATTGAACTTTGCATCTGACACAATATTAATGGTAGCAGCTCTACTCGCACCCATACTAACACTGCATGTGCAAATAAAAACACAGAATGACCAGCAACATTATTTTTTTTTAAAACAAAAACTCAAGCTTCACATTTTGTTGGTTCTGTCATATTTAGGCATAAATATTTATTTTCTTTGGCTTAAAATCTTAATTCAGCTTATCACAAAAACAAATTATGGCTTTGAAATGTCACAAAAATACAAACTCACATTCTGGTATCAAATTGATATATATATTTTTTTTAACAGTTTACAAATAGAAAAACTTTTTATTATTTAATAATATGCAAGCCAAAATATCACATCATAAAAACAAATAAATATTTTTTTCATTTAATAGAATTTTTTTTGAATACTGTTATTCTAGTTTATTAAATTAAAACTTTTACCTTTGGATCACACACAATTAAATTTATTTACAAAATTATACTACAAAATTAACTAATCATTTTGATTTTAAAGATTATACTAATTTAATAAAAAAACTTAAACAATTTTTACAAAAAAAAAAATAAATTAAATTAAATAAAATTTACTTTTTATAACATATTGTTTCTTTTTAAATTTCCAAATTATAACGAACCAATCTATTATAAAAATTCGTATTTTTATATCAAATCTTCTGTTTAAATTTCCCCTTCCAACAATCAATAATTTCTCCAACGTATAAAAAAACATTTAAGCAAACATGTTTAATGTTGAAATTGAGTGACGTAACTAAAACCAACAGTAGCGTATAAAAATATAGCGACACAGTAGCATACAAAAATATAGCGACTTTTGAGAAAATTAATGAAATTATAATTAAGTTTGAAAATCAAAATAATTGAAACGTCCGCCGTTACAAGTAATTATTTTAATATACATGAATTTTGCAATTTTAAAGCATTTTTTATTTTCTCTCAGAAAAACTTCTTTAAAACAGTTTTTGTGTGTTTCGTTTCGGGAACAAATACAATTTACAATTGTTAATCACAGATGAAGAATTCAATTTAAATAAATATGAGATAATGAATTTTCAATTTAGAAATTATCTGAACATGAAAACTTAAATATGTTTCATTGTTGTTTCATCCACTGTGGAAGATAGCTTTGAACTATGATGTCTCTGATGAGTGTGAGTTCAATCCCGACAATAATTTCTTATTATCGGGAATAATACTTTAAATAATTTGGGGAATAATACTTTCAATAATTATTTTCAATAATTACTATTACTATTATTAATTAATTACTATATATTAATTACTATAATAATTATATTAATAATTATTTCAATAATTACTTTCGGGAATAATACTTTCAATAATTACTTTGAGCAATAATTACTCACAAAATCGCCCAAAAATTAATATTCCATTAATGATGTCTATATATGGAACATATATGGCAATATATTGACCGTGTGGAAGATATTAGTTTCGCATTGATTTTTCGCTATTCTTACTGCCCTTGCTGACCATAAAATGACATAACGATAAAAAATTTTTGCAACTTTTTTAGTAACCTACCGGTAAAGAAAGCGTATATTAAACCGCATGAGCACTGTGAAAATTTATGAATCGATTTTTGTTCCGTATAATGTTCTATATGAGGAATTTCACGCAAGTTCAGCAAATTTTTGGGAAACTTTGACTTGACCCCTTTTAATTTTGATTATTTTTTGTTTATAGATAGTCTTTCATAAATAAAAAAATACACGTTCTCTTAGAATTTTTTTTTCGACCAGGGGTCTTCACAGGGCACCCCTCAATTTTTTGTTATTTTGTGATGTGAGTGCATTTTGACGAGCGATTGTAGAAAAACTACTCAATCGATTTTCATAAATGATATGTCGTTGAATAGGTATTAGAACAAAGTTTTTAAAGTTTTTAAAAACTCTGTGAAGACCTCTGGTCGAAAAAAAAAATTCTAAGAGAACGTGTATTTTTTATTTATGAAAGACTATCTATAAACAAAAAATAATCAAAATTAAAAGGGGTCAAGTCAAAACGTTGTTGAATCTTCGTGAAATTGCTCATATAGAGACACAGCTGAAACCTTACACACCTGAAAACTTATTTGATCGCGTATTTTTTATATATCTTTTGTTTTATATATAATACTATTTTTTTATATTTTACTGATCAACTAGAGCAGCCATGGCGAACCTATGGCACGCGTGCCATAAGTGGCACGTATGAAAAATTTGCTGGCACGTGAATCTTTTTGGTCTTTAAATTAAATATTTTCAAACAAAGTTATTTTATTTTACATAATTTTTTATTTTTGTAAAATATAACTTTAATAATAAAATTAAAGTTTGTTTCATAATTAAAATAAATATAATAATTAATTTATAAAATTAAAGTTCAACCATTTCAACCCTACAGAATAATTTCTTCAATATTTAAAACAGTTTGTTTACAAATTTGAATAAAAATAATTATTTATAAAATAAAATAAAGATTTTTTTCTCAAAATAATTTTCACAACTCTGGAGTAACATTTTTTCGCACAAACGAATCGTTAAACTCATTTTACATCCTAGGTATCGTGAATGAAAGTTGAACTTCACGGCCGTAAAATAAAATCTCGTTGCTATATAAAACATTAGTAGACGAGGAAATAAAGCACTAAACCTAAGCAAATTGGCAGAGTAGGATGGATCGAGATGCGGTTTTTTGCATTCGATTCAGGAAGCCATCAGGAAAGTTTGTGAACATAGCCACTTTTCGGCAAAAAACCTATGGAGTACCTAGGGGCCAATGCGGGTTATATACACCTCATCTCCTTGAACTTTCCATAAATTCAGCTCGAAATTGATCGAAGCTCGTTACTTGGGGGTTTTTGGGGTCGCTGAACACGAATATGATGTCGGCGATGACCCTCGGAGTACCTAGGGCCCAGGGCGGGTATGTCTAACTCATCTCATGGAACTTTACATTAATTCAGCTAGACATTGATCGAAGCTCGTTACTGGGAGGTTTTAGGGCTGCTGAACACGAATATGATGTCTGCAATAACCTTCGGGGTACCTAGGCGCCAGAGCGGGTTACATACACCTCATCTCCTGGAACTTTCCATAAATATAGCTCGAAATTGATCGAAGCTCGTTACTCGGTCGTTTTTGGGGTCGCTGAACACGAATGTGATGTCAGCGATAACCCTCGGAGTACCTATGGCCCAAGGCGGGTATGTCTAACTCATCTTCTGGAACTTTCCATAAATTCAGCTCAAAATTGATCGAAGCTCGTTATTTATGGGTTTTTGGAGTCGCTGAACACGAATATGACGTCGGCGATGACCCGTGGGGTACCTAGGGCCCAGGGCGGGTATGTCTCACTCATATCCTGGAACTTTCCAAAAATTCAGATCGAAATTGATCGAAGCTCGTTACTCGGGGGTTTTTGGGGCCGCTGAACACGAATATGATGTCTGCGATGACCTTCGGAGTACCTAGGGACCAGGGCGGGTTATAGACACCTCATCTCCTGGAACTTTCCATAAATACAGCTCGAAATTGATCGACGCTCGTTACTCGGGGTTTTTGGGGTCGCGCTGAAGACGAATATGATGTCGGCGATGACCCTCGGAGTACCTAGGGTCCAGGGCGGGTATGTCTAACTCATCACCTGGAACTTTCCATTAATAAAATAAAATAATATAATAAAAAAATAAAATAATCGATTAAATAAAATAATCGAGTTTTAATTATGGAAATTTTCAGGATATGAGTTAAATATACCCGCCCTGCAACCCAGGTAATCCGAGGGTCATCGCCGACATGATATTCGTGTTCAGTGACCCCAAAAACCGCCGATTAACGAGCTTCGATCAATTTCGAGCTGTATTTATGAAAAGTTCCAGGAGATGAGGTGTATATAGCCCGCCCTGGCCCCTAGATACTCCGACGGTCATCGCAGACATCATATTCGTGTTTAGCGGCCCCAAACCCCTCCAGTAACGAGCTTCGATAAAGTTCGAGCTAAATTTATGGAAAGTTCCAGGAGATGGGTTAGACATACCCGCCCTGGGCCCTAGGTAATCCGAGGGTCATTGCCGACATCATATTCGTGTTAAGCGACCCCCAAAAACCCTCAAGTAACGAGCTTCGATCAATTTCGAGTTGAACTAATGGAAAGTTCCAGGAGATGAGTTAGACATACCCGCCCTGGGCCCTAGGTACTCCGAGGGTCATCGACAACATCATATTTGTGTTCAGCGACCCCAAAACCCACCGAGTAACGAGCTTCGATCAATTTCGAGCTGTATTTATGAAAAGTTCCAGGAGATGAGGTGTATATAACTCGCCCTGGCCCCTAGGTACTCCGAAGGTCATTGCAGACATCATATTCGTGTTCGGCGGCCCCAAAAACCCCCAGTAACGAGCTTCGATCAATTTCTAGCTGAATTAGTGTAAAGGTCCAGGAGATGAGTTAGACATACCCCTCCTTGGCCCTAGGAACTCCGAGGGTCATCGCCGACATCATATTCGTGTTCAGCGACCCCAAAAACCCCCAAGTAACGAGCTTCGATCAATTTCGAGCTGAATTAATGGAAAGTTCAAGGAGATTAGGTGTCTATTACCCGCCCTGGACCCTAGGTACTTCAGAAGTTTTTTGCCGAAAAGTGGCTATGTTCACAAACTTTCCTGACGGCTTCCTGAATCGAATGCAAAAAACCGCATATCGATCCATCTTACTCTGCCAATTTGCTTAGGTTTGGCCTATTTTTGTGCTTTATTTCCTCGCCTATAGTGTTTTTTCTACTTTGCCGTCCATAAAATAATCGCTCTTAAAATAATCATAAAATTAGAACAAACAAAATATAGATATTTACACATCTAGGGCTGAAAGCAGAAGATTACGCCTGCGGTTCATATTGAAGCCCGATGCGAAGCGAGGGCTTTCTTTGAACCAAATAAGCAATCTTCCTTTCAGCCTGAGGGTATGTACAACGTTTTACGCACAAATGCTCAACTGAATGGTTAAATAAATCAGTTTTTAAATTGTATAAACTCGCTAAACATTTTGAAAATTTAAAAAAAAAAAGTCAACATGCCATGATTTATTTGTTTGTTCTAATTTTATTATTATTTTACAGGCAATTATTTTACGGGCGGCAAAGTAGAAAAAGACTAACGTTTTATATAGCAACAGGATTTTATTTTGCGGAGGACTTAAAGTTCAACTTTCAGCCACGATAACTATGATGTTATAGTTATTTACATATCGAGGGCTGAAAGTTGAAGATTACGCCTGCGGTTCATATTTAAGCCCGACGCGAAGCGAGGGCTTTTATTCAACCAAGGGGGTAATCTTTCTTTCAGTCTGAGTGTATGTACAACGTTTTACGCACGATTGCACAACTAAATTGTAGAATAAATCAGTTTTTGAATTTTTTAAACTCGCTAGACATTTTGAGAATTATACTAAACATGCCATGATTTTCTCTATATACTTCATACAATAATTAATTTGTTTGTTCTAATTAGCATTAAGTTCAACTTTCAGCCATGATAAATAGGTTGTAAAATGTGTTTTACGATTAGTTTGTGGGTAATGTAGTATTTTACATTACAAGCCAGGCAAAAATGGTTTTTACTGGCGAATGGAGGATATAACTGACTAGTCGAAGACGAGTCAGTTACCTCCTTGAGCCAGTAAAACCAGTTACCTCGCGTGTCTTGTATAATATTTTATTTGTTACTAAATTGTTATCAACTAAATAAAAGAAAATTGAAAATGTATGAAACAAAGAAATAAAAATGTTCTCTACTAACTTGTTAAATTCATAACACTACTAGCCAGTAAAAATGACTTTTCAACGTCAACTAACAGTTCGAATAAATGACGTTTACAATTTAGTAACAAATAAAATGTGTTTTACGATTCGGTGGTGCGTAAATTATTGTATGAACTTATGAAGTTTATAATGAAAATCATAGCATGTTTGGTTCTTTCGAATGTTTTCTTAAAAAATGTCAATGTCGAAATATATCTTAAAAAATTCAAAAAATGATTTATTTTACAATTTAGTTGTGCAATTGTGCATAAAACGTTGTATATACACTCAGGCTGAAAGGAAGATTACGCCCTTGGTTCTATAAAATCCCTCGCTTCGCTTTGAGTTTCAATATGAACCGCAGGCGTAATCTTCTACTCTCAGTCCTCGATACGTAAATAACTATTCTAACCAACAATTTTTACAATATGTATATAATATGTGTGATAACTTCAAGTTGTTTACATAAAAAATCTGTAGAAGTTTTCAGAAAAGAAATATATAACCTGATTTCCGATAATAAAAAAACACGGAACATCCGATTTTCAAAAAATACGAATAATTTGTTTTACGTTTAAATTATCTCTCCGATCTCTCCCATTTACTAGAAAAAACACGATCACTATTGTAAATTCAGAAATTATGCGTTCGCAATGTCTCGGCTTTTAGTCCTTAGTCAATCGATATACGCATAGTATAACGGCGTTCCGGTGAAATTATACGTAAAAAAGTCAGTCAAATAAATTGTTGTAAATCTACATATTTGTAATGGCAAGTGAAAAGAAAAAACAAAAATTAAATGACTCAACAAGCAGCAGAGATTTTCAAATCTCGAAGACTGAAGAATATGGTATGATCAGTAAAGATAATAAGGCAGTATGTGTTTTATGTTCTGCCACAGTTGTATGTAGAACATCTTCAGTGAAACGGCATTTTCAGACAAACCATAACTCGCGCTTTGAAAAAAGTAAGCAAGAACAAAGAAAATTTATTGTTCGATTTCAAAAATAGAAATGTTCAATCCACATCTCTAGTGAAATTTATTGGCGGTCTTTCAAATATAACTGCTGCAAGTTTTTATACCTCGAACGTTATTGCCAAACATGGGAAACCTTTTAGTGATGGTGAATATATAAAGGAAGCATGGTTAAGGATAGAATCTTGGCAATGGCTGATAATGTTACTGATCAGCAAAAAGTAGACATACAATCTTCAAGCTTAATTTCTCTCTGTCTCGATGAAAGTACCGACATAACAGGATCAGCACGATTAGCAATTTTTCTTCGATATTGTGTGGGAAATAAAATTAAAGAAAAGTTGATAAGTTTAGTTTCTTTAACAACAACAACAAAAGGAGTAGATATTTGCAACGCTGTTATAAATGCACTTGCGGAAAGAGAAGTAGATATTGCCAAGATTGTTTCAGTAACTAGTGACGTTGCTCGTAGTATGAGAGGCGTAGAAAATGGGTTTGTTACTCTATTTGCACAAGACGTTGAATATCCAATTCTAGGGTTCCATTGCATTATACACCAGCAGGTTTTATGTGCGAAGGCAAGTGTTAAATCACTAGAACTGAACATTGTTACAAAAATAGTCAACTTTATATCCGCACGGACTTTAAACAAACGAAAATTTTTAGAATTATTAACTGAGGTAAACTCAGGGTACAGTGGATTACTAATGTACAACAATGTCCGATGGTTTTGCCGTGGTAAAGTTTTACAAAGATTTGTAAAGTGTTTAGACGAAGTTAGACTTTTTTTGGATCAAGAGAAAATCATTGCAAAATATAGTCCGTGGAATGGCTTATGAAATTAATGTTTTTTTTATAGTGACTTTTGTGTACATCTAAATGAATTAAATTTTAAATTGCAAGGTGTTAACAAGACTGTTATGATTATGTTTAATTTAATCCAAGCATTCGAAGCAAAATTAAAAGTTTTTAATCGCGACGTTATATCCAACACATTTAAATATTTCCCAAACCTAAAAAAATTCATTGCAGACGTAGAAGTCCATGAAAAACTGGATCAAGTTAAGTTAACACAGCAGTCTTCTGCGATTGTTCAATCAGTTATGGAGGAATTTTCCTCGAGATTTAACCAGTTCAGACAATTTGCAGAAACCTCAACCTCATTTATATTAAATCCAGATACAATATCACCAGATAGTCTTAATTTGGAAATTTTTAAATGGTTGAATTTAGAAGAAATTGAAATGCAATTGATCGATTTCCAATCGAGTTCAATATGGAAACAAAAGTTTGTAGATTTAAGAAATGTTTTGGAAATTATAGAAAGAGAACGTTTATTGGACAAAATTAAAAACAACGCAGAAGTGGAAATACTGAAAACTTGGAATAGCATACCCGAAACCTTTAGCTGTTTAAAAACATTAGCGACGGCTATATTTTCAATTTTTTCTTCCACATTTGCGTGCGAGTCATTATTTTACGAAATGAATTTTATAAAGGACCGTTTTAGAAACAGAATGACTGATCAATCTAGTTCGGCGTGTGTTCTGTTAAAGGCAACGAATTATGAACCTCACATTAAATATTTGTCATCCAAGATGCAGCAACAAAAATCGCATTAATAAACTTATTATTAATGTTTACTCATATTAAAAATTATATATGTTAAGAATTTAATAATATATTGTTTGTAATAATTTATTGTTGAACACAATCCACAATACCAATTATTTTAATAATACAAAAATATTAATAATATTTAATTACAACTTTATATTATTAAAATATTCTTGATTCAAATTTTTGTTGATTATTATATTGTTGACTGTAATTTTGAAATATATTATTGATTATAATTTTTGTTGATTATTTATTATATTGTTAATTGTACTTTTTAAATATATATATATTATTGTAATTTTTGTTGACTATTATATTGTAGATTGTAATTTTTGAAATATATTGTTGACTTTAATTTTTGTAATAAAACTTTGCAAAACGTTTGTTTTTATTTTATTTGTAATAATTGTATTTTTTAACAATACCAATTTTTGGCACGTTAGCAATTTCATAAAAATAGATTGTATTTTTTGGGCACGCATACGGAGAAAGGTTCGCCATGCCTGAACTAGAGTGCTGATCCTTTTATATTCATATTTAAAAAAAAAATAGAAAATTAATTCTCATTACTACTCTTTGAAATTATTGCAACTACGTCAACAAAATGTATACACACAAACTCTATTTATAGGTGTAGCAAAGCACGCCTGGTCCCGCTTGTAGAATATAAATAATTCGATTAAGAGATCAGATGTAATGAGATTTTTGAAGTGAACATATGTGTGATGAACCAATAGGTGAATGTAAAAGCATTCGTTTATTGGGTGTCACAGTTTCAAATGACCTACTCTGGAACGATCATGTAATGGCGATGGCAAAAAGCGCGTCTAAAAAACTCGGCCTCCTAAATAGATGCAAAAAATTTTTCACTCCATACCAATTGCTCCATGTTTATAAGTCCTATATTCGTCCCTGTATGGAGTACTGCTGTCAAGTTTGGGGTGCTGCCTCTGTTTCCATCTTGGCCCTCTTGGACTCTGTTCAAAAGCGAGCTATACGAATTGTAGGTGATCGAACTTTGACATCAAAACTTGATTCCCTACAACATCGTCGCACTGTTGCTGACCTCGTTGTTTTTTACAAATATCGTCATCAGCAGTGCTCAGATGAAATCAGCGGCATCATGCCTCAAACTTATTCTTACCCCCGTTCCACTCGGCAATCGGCTGCCGCAACCAGTGAAACGGTAAAGATCCCGCGCTGTCATACTGGCAGATCGCAGAGAGACTTCTTTGTCCGAACTGCGTACAAATGCAATAGTTTGCCGGAACACTTAGTCTCAGGTGGCTTCAACCCACAGATGTTTAAAAAAAGCGTTAATCTACACCTCAGAACGCCAGTTGTCTAGACCTAGTTCTTAAAAGGTATTTATGTGTTGTTGTGACACATTTTCTAAACCCTATTACACAACACATTTTATTAAAAAAAAAAAAAAAAATAAATATTAAAAGTTGTATTATTTGAATTAAATAAATATTGCTTAGTTGATCAGTGATTATAGATTTCGATTCGATTATTAATTACTTAGTGGAAAATAAAGTAAATCATCATCCAATTTCTGTGGAAGTCCTATTATATATATATATATATATATATATATATATATATATATATATATATATATATATATATATATATATATATATATATATATATATATATATATATATATATATATATATATATATATATATATTAGACTGGTCGTTAAAAACTAAATTTTCCCAGACGCCCCCTAGAAAAATTCTTTGTGGTCAAAAAACCACAACGGCATTATTTTTTTTTTTTAAATCAAAAGAACACGTGCCGCAAAATCGTCGAAGTTGATTTTTTGAAAAATTCGTAGGTTTTTTTGTTAAATTGTGAACTTGTAAGTTTCCAAAATGAACTTGTAAGTTTTCGTAATTTTTAAAAAACATAAAAGTAAAGATGACGAAAAAGTCCTAACTTTTTTCTTATGCTATAGAATGAAATGTATAAAAAAATATTGGTGACAAAAAAAATCAAAATTAGTACTTTTTCGTCGAAATTTTCATCATTTGGTTTTACGAGTTTCGAAGAATTTCAAGTTTTATTTCAAAATATCATCAGAAATATAGGTTTTAGGAAAAAAATGACATGGACCTTTTTTGTAGAGAATTAAATTTCCTGCAAAAATGACTATGTGATTTTTTTTTGACATCTGCATATGTTATGAGATATTAACAATTTTATCAGAAAATAAACTTCGATGATTTTGCGGCACGTGTTCTTTTGACTTAAAAAAAAAAAAATAGTGCGGTTGTGGTTTTTGACCACAAAGAATTTTTCTAGGGGGCGTCTCGGAAAATTTAGTTTTTAACAACCAGTCTAATATATATATATATATATATATATATATATATATATATATATATATATATATATATATATATATATATATATATATATATATATATATATATATATATATATATATATATATATATATATATATATATATATATATATATATATAATATATATATATAGATATATATATATATATATATATATATATATATATATATATATATATATATATATATATATATATATATATATATATATAATATATATATATATATATATATATATATATATATATATATATATATATATATATATATATAAATACATTTATATATATATATATATATATATATATATATATATATATATATATATATATATATATATATATATATATATATATATATATATATATATATATATATATATATATATATATATATATTATATACATATATATATATATATATATATATATATATATATATATATATATATATATACATATATATATATATATGTATATATATATATATATATATATATATATATATATATATATACATATATATATATAATTTTTATTACAGAAATTGTAGAGCATAAAATTTGCGACCAATTTTATTAGACACATTTTTTTATGCGCTCAACCGTTTTTGAGAAAGAAGGCGATGAACATACAGTGCTCATACGTTCTGTAGTGCAACGTCAACCGTGAATATTACTTTGAATTTTGAATAATTGTCGTTTATTCTCGTTTCCGATCTTGGCAACGACGGTCGTAAAATTTGAAGATTATGGCTAATCTGTGTTTTATTTGTGAGAAACCACTTGTAGAAGCTGATTTTGATAATGTGATGCGTGGCTTGAAAACTTAAAAGACTACAAGGATCGATTGAAATGATGGTCACATAGATTTCTTAAATATTTTAAGTTATGTGAATGTGCATGTTGTGTGTCGAAAAGTGTACATAAGTAAAAATTCCATAGTGGCATCGAAACGACGCTTAGAAGGAGATCAACCTTTACTATCACTCAGTCTACGTCGTAAAAAAATGAATGAAGTGTTTGATTTAAAAAAAACTGTGTTTATTTTGTGGTCAAACAGCTGATGCAGCAGCAGAGTCAAGAAAAAAAGAAAACCTGCTATCGCAAAAACGACTAAGTCCGTGAGAAATTGTTTCAAATAAAATTTGTTGCAAATTTTATGCTCAACAATTTTTATATCGGAAGTTAACGTCATTGGAGCAATAGAAACCCAGATAATCGCGAAAAACTTGTTTTTGTTACCTTTGACCTTGAATAAATTACGACGCAGAAACGAGATTTTATGAGACTTTTGAGGCAACTTTTAGAACGCCAAAATGAAGGTTTAT
The DNA here is from genome assembly GCA_963693315.1 of Diogma glabrata. Taxonomy (NCBI): domain Eukaryota; kingdom Metazoa; phylum Arthropoda; class Insecta; order Diptera; family Cylindrotomidae; genus Diogma; species Diogma glabrata. The sequence goes on along the minus strand of OY856186.1, from coordinate 147,028,077 downwards.
ACGAAAATTCAGCTTATTATCTATCATTTCGAGGTTGATCGCTAAAATGAATGGGCTAAACAGTCGTTTTATAATTTAACAGATGTTCATGGCCTTTTAAACAACCACAGTGGGCTACTAAAAAATTCACTTGAATGAGAAATATGCCAAACAATAATACATATAATACCTACTAATGGAATTCATGATCTTCACGACCGACGCTGAACCTGACCATTTTTATCGGGTCCGCACCACAGTTTCGAAAAACCAAATCATTGAATCGTGTTATAGAACCGAAAATCAGTAGACCAAAAATTCATACCACACAATTTTATATCATGGTATGGTTTTGAAATTGAAAAATCATAGGATCGAAATGTGATATTTCATAAAACCGAAAATTCATTTCATCTAAAAGCCATTGCATCGAAACATATTACATCACCAAAAATCAAATAATTGAAAATTTAATTCATAAAATCGAAAAATCATTCGATCGAAATTCATAAAATAGAATAAAAAATCATATTATCGAAATATAATAACATCGAAAATGTTCGATAATGAATAAATCATTGCATCGAAAAATCATTCAATCGCAAAATGGGGCATACTCTACTCCAGCGTTTCTCAACCGTTGGTCCGCGAAACATTAGTGGTCCGCAGAAAAAGTTTAATGGTCCATGAATTTATACATTTTTATTACGACTTTATTACGAGAAAAATTTTTTATTCTATGACAGCAGTAGAAAAACCTATTTTCTGCAGACCCTGTGAAAATGTTTTTTTTCTACTAGTGTAAAATCATTTTCGCCTAATAACCAATTGTACTTGCTATGGTGTTTTCGATTCATTTTTCAAAGTTTTACATGGTAAAAGAGTTGCATGGTAAACCACACATGGAAAATTGGAATTCAAACCATTTGGAATTAGAAAAAAATTGCTTTTTCTACGCTAGATGAAAACGTTTGACATTTACAGGAACAAATTTTCACTCAGCAAAAAACAGCAAAATGTATACTATATATTTTTAACATCATTAAAATTAAAATTTTTTATTTCACTCCTTTGGAGTTGATTTTGTTATTTTTTTCATTCCGCAGAAAAAGAAAATTAAATACTTTTTCGTCATGCTTTTTATTTTTCTGAATAACTGTACTTGCACAATTGGATAAACCATTCATGAAAATAATCAATTTTTTTTATAATATCAAATTTGAAGCAAAAATTAAACGTGTATTTGAAGAAAAAAATGTGTATCCTTCCAGCAACTTAGGGTGACCAACCGTCCCGGCTTCTCCGGGACGTCCCGGATTTAAGTCTGCCGTCCCACATTAAAAATGTCCCGGAAATTGTCCCGGAATATTAAAAAAGTCCCGAATTGTTCCATTTTTCTAGCACCAAAAAAAATTCCAATAAAATTAGATTTTGAAAATTGCATAAGTTTGACTCGTCGACTACTTAGCGCAAGCAAAACAAGATGGTTGGCGGTTATGCCACCAATAGAAAGAATTTTACAATTATTTCAACGGTTAAAGTCATACTACTTATTCCTGGTGCAGAAGAAACAAATTAAGCTTGTCGGAGCAAAAACCTGTAATGCTACAGCTAAAGGGCAAGTACGACAGAGCTAGACCACCAACCATTAAGGTTAATGGAAAAACAATCAAAATTGTCAGCACAACCAGATACCTTGGTGTTGGCTTGGATGAGATGATGAGGGTATCAAGTCATGTTACACGAATATGCTAGAAAACCAAGTCCCTCTTCCACAGCTTCACAAGGTTATCTCATGAATGGTGGGATCTTGATAGAAATATACTACATCTTATTTATAAGATGGTAGTGGAATCTATTATGTCGTACAGCTGAGCTGGTTGGTATGAGCGGACTAACGTTAAGCATAATGCACAGTTGCTAAGCGCTCAAAGAAATATGTTACTCCGCATGATCCGAGGTTACAGATCCATTTCTACAACGCCGACTCAGGTCATTACGGGAACAATCCCAAATTATACAACCGTGCTTTCAATACAAACAGCAGAATTGAAAGGAAGCAAATAAAAAAGGGACTGCACTAGGAGACCCTCAATGAATGGAAGGCACGTTGGGAGGTCTCAGATAGGTATACGAGGGAAGGTATACGTATCTTTTTATCAGCGATTCAACTTTTGCTTTAGTCACGAATAAGGTAGCTCTGACAGGTCCTATGGTCCAGTTTATAACTGGACACGGCAAATTTAGAGAGTACTTGAAGCGTGTTGATGTTACGGACAATGCTTTATGCACAACATGTGATGTGGATGGTACGCATTACATGTTCTTCTGGATTGCACTAGTTACGAGACCTTAAGGAACGATCTTAAATCGTCCTTACTTGAAAATGAATTTGACGGTTGTTTAGCAGCAGATACACTTAGTATACTGCTGAAGACAAAAAATAGCAGTTCATGAACTGTTCGCATCAGTTAAACAAATCAGGTCTAACCCTTCAGGTTAGACTACTTTCTGACATAGTTCTTAGATAGTAGAACATACAGTTACTCTGTATGTAAACCATCAACCTCCACGAGGTTAGGGATCGAAACGAGCAACTAATACTAAGTTTACACCAGTATCTAATAGGTACGTACTATACTTATTAGGTCGACTATGGTCGATGTAAACAGTTATCAAAAAAGTACGTACCAAATATTTGGTAGAATGATTTGCTACGTATCATAATAGGTACGTAGCAAATAGGCATTATTTTTACGGTGTGAACACTAAAATTTGGTATGGCATTTAAAATAAAAATAAATCAACTTATTTTATAAATATATATTTATGTTTCATGTGATTTTTTTGCTGAAATTAAAAGTGAAAAAATTTTAGCAAGAATATAATAACTGTTTACAGTTTTTTACAAAAAATATATATGGAACTTCTTTTTTTTTAACCAAAAAACTAATAATGAAAAAGAGGCGCTAAAAATTAATATGCCATACCTAATTAATAAGAGTTTACATCACCGTACCAAATTTAAAAAGTATGACAGTGAAAATGGCTAGCAAATTTAATACGTAGCAAATTAGATACTGGTGTAAACTTAGTATAAATAAATTTGAATGAGGTAATAATCAAAACCCCCCGATATATTATAGCCCTACCGTTTCACGCCATTTGCAATAAACAATGAACATTGCCATATGCAAAAAATTGGATTAGTGTTTTTGATTAAATATTTTTGAATTTTTTTATATGGAGTTTTATTTTTCCAGATGACGTTATGAGAGCTATAGCGATCTTTTGAATTTTTTTTATATTGAGTTTTAATTTCAAAATGGCGCTACAAGTTCACGAATTTTACTGTGCTAAAATATATAGAAGGCTTCTATATCGGGGGTTTTGTAATAATATATAACTATTTTACTTTCTGATGACAAATAATTTGGCCTTGGCTT